>BTHU01000018.1:36606848-37206848 GCA_036184795.1 Tokudaia tokunoshimensis | reverse complement strand
ACACCACGCCTGACTATTTTGACTATTTTAAAAAGTAACATACAAACAACTGTAAATGTGGCTGTGGCTTTAGATAATTTGAGGTCAGGTTTTAGGAAAGTGTAAGAAGACTTCTAGAAAGTTCCCTCCCCCCCTTAAAAAAAGTCTGTCCCTCAAAACATTTTAAACTATTTATCCATAAAATCCATTTTGTAAATTTATCTTTAACAAGGACTTGAGTTATCAAGTTATTTCTGTATCCTAATATATTTATAGTTCAACCTATTTAAGTGTTTCTGTTTCTTTAAACAACAAACCTTGAGGATTTATGACACATACTCTTGGTTTGTGCCTTAGTTAGGATTTCTATTGCTGATGTAGAACAGTAGAGCAAAAGCAGTTTAGGGAGTAAGGAGAGGGTTTCTTTCAGAGAAAGAATTCCATATTGCAGTGTCAGAGGGAAGTCAGGCCCAGAATTCAAGCAGGGCAGGAACCTGGAGGGGTGGGGGCTGATGCAGGGGCACAGAGTGTGCTTCTTACTGGCTTGCTTCTCAGGGCTCCTTCAGCCTTCTTTCTTATAGTACCCAGGACCACACCTACCTGGGCTGGTTCCACCCACAATGGGCTGGACCATTCCACGTCAACCACTGCTCTTTATGGGGTCATTTTCTCTTTCTAGAGGATTCTAGCCTGTTGACATAAAAACTAGCCAGCCCAATTTGCTTACGTGTATTTAATGTTTTGAAATTATAATTTATGAACTTTTAAAAATTATAAATCAAAGAACCTTATACTAAGTATTTTAATGAATATATGAAATATGAAATAGTAATTTTGTATGAATAATATAATTCCAAAATCTTTAAATCCATTAAAAATGCCCACCAAATCATTCACTTGAAGGGCTAATGTTTTGATTGTTGCGTGACAGCCTAGTTAGATACTGTGTGCATTTTGCATAGATAAAGTGCTGTTAGCTGCGTCCTGCAGGGTGTGGACTAGAGTGGCTTACTTTTATCCCACTGGTGTGACCCGATTGCATACCAGTTCTCCTTCTTCCCTTAGAGAGAGACTCCGAGCTTCTGCGGGAACGGGAATCTGTTCTACGGTTGCGGGAGCGACGATGGCTTGATGGAGCCTCATTTGATAATGAAAGGGGCTCTACCAGCAAAGAGGGAGAGTCAAACCCGGATAAGAAGAACACACCTGTTCAGAGTCCCGTGTCTCTGGGAGAAGACTTACAGTGGTGGCCTGATAAGGTATTTGGGAAGTTTATACCTTTTCATTAAAGTAGAATCCTAACAACCATCCACTCCGTTAAAATGGTTCTGTTTAATTAATTGACTGAGATTTTTAGAGGTCTGTTGAAAAGTGGCGTCAGTGTTTTTTTTTTTTTAAGATTTATTCATTGTTATATGTAAGTACACTGTAGTTGTCTTTAGACACACTAGAAAAGGATGTCAGATCTCATTACAGATGGCTGTGAGCCACCATGTGGTTGCTGGGATTTGAACTCAGGACCTTCAGAAAGAGCAGTCAGTGCTCTTAACCACTGAGCCATCTCACCAGCCCCGAGGCGTCAGTTTTAAGGTGCTCATCTGCCCTTGGTTTTAGAAGCAGACCACTAGAGATGGTCTAGTGTGTTCCCGAGCCAGGCCCCACATGTGCTTGCTGCTTGATGAAATGAATTGGAGGACTGGGGTGGTCGTCTCAGTAGCTCATGAGCATTTATCCTCCAGGGCATTTTCCTGCAGATGATTACTCTAATAATTGTTACATTCTTTGATAGACATTGAGTCTGCCAGGTTTGAAATGTCAAATGGACCCTAGTTTCTATAGGACAAGTTCTAGTCATTGATGCAGGGTGCATGTAGGGATGAGATGAGGGTTACGGATTTCCATTATATGAAGTACGTTTTGATAGACCTGTGATACTAGGGTAGTAGACAAAGTAGTAGACCAAATGAGAGTGGGGGAAGGGTAGAGTGCCAGGAAAATAGAGCAAGAAGTAATTTCTAGAAGGCACCTAGATTGGTGAAGTTGATTTGGATATTTATAGATCCATCTCTACCATAGAATAGAGTCAGTTGAGGTGAATTCATTTTCACAGGCTTCTTTTTAGAAATCCATGGTTTTCACATATTAAAAACAATGCCCTCCTTCACCCCCTGTTTACACAGATGGTCGAGTAGGACTTAATTCTTAAGCATAAACAAACTGGATTTTTAGTACACATTTCTGATTCTGGTGTTTGGGAAGCAGGAGAATCAGGCCAGCCGGGGCCACATGAGACACTGTCTTAAGGGGTGGGGAAAGGGTGTGGGTGCCTCATAGACGTTAATCACTGGCAGATAAAGAGTGTGACCTGAGTTTATTTTTCATTTCTTTGACTTCAAATTTGGAAGGATATTAAAACTTGCATATCTTAATGTTTTTTTTATAGTTATCAATCTTAATATAGTCAATATGTTTTTCGCTTACATAGTCATTGGGAAAACTTGAATGCAAGATGGGCATGCAACTTTAATCCTTGTCTTTGGGCTGCTTGTATTGGTAGCTACCAAACTTGGCCTGAATTGTGTTCTCTCAGGTCTTAACATGGCACTGAAAGCTTCCCTGCTTCCTTCTCGGGTAGCAGAATATCTAAACCATTCTGTTCGCCCCTCTCTCCCTCTCTGCCCTTCTCCCACTCTCCCCTTCCCTTTCTTCTTGTTTTCCTCCTCTCCCTCCCTCCGGCCTCCCCTTTCCCTCCCTCCCTCCCTCCCTCCCTCAGGCCTCCCCTTCCCCTCCCTCCCTCCCTCCCTCCCTCCCTCAGGCCTCCCCTTCCCCTCCCTCCCTCCCTCCCTCCCTCCCTCCCTCCCTCCCTCCCTCAGGCCTCCCCTTCCCCTCCCTCCCTCCCTCCCTCCCTCCCTCCCTCCCTCCCTCAGGCCTCCCCTTCCCCTCCCTCCCTCCCTCCCTCTCCCCTTCCCCCCCCTCCCTCCCTCCCTCCCTCCCTCCCTCCCTCTCCCCGTCCCCTCCCTCCCTCCCTCCCTCCCTCCCTCCCTCCCTCTCCCCCTCCCTCCCTCCCTCCCTCCCTCCCTCCCTCCCTCCCTCAGGCCTCCCCTTTCCCTCCCTCCCTCCCTCCCTCCCTCCCTCCCTCAGCCTCCCCTTCCCCTCCCTCCCTCCCTCCCTCCCTCTCCCCTTCCCTTCCCTCCCTCCCTCCTGTCATCCTTCCCTCTAACTGTGGAGCCCATGCCGTCGCTCTGTGTCTCCTTCTTTCGCTGGTTGGTAGAGCTCTGTCATGGTTTTTTGTTTTCCCCAGACTGGCTAAGGATTGTGACTTCTGAGTGAATGGTTTGAGGGGACACTTGAGGGGGTTGAAGGAAGTGAGTGGGCAAAAGGAGAAGAGGATTGGGATCACTTGGTATTTGGTTGAGAACTGAGGGTCTACAGAGGTCCTTGGAGTTCCCAGCTCAGGACCATTGGGAGTGTTGTGCTTAAGCTAACACTTGAGATGAAGAGCACAGGCTCATCTTCTCCCTTCTGTGTCATAGATGTTTGTAGACTGACTGCTGATAGATGGACTGTTGCTTTGCTACATAGCAGGTCTGTAGTGATTACTAACACCTTTTGTCATAAAACTTCAGGTCTAAGACAGGCGGCAGTGGCACATATCTTTAATCCCAGCTTTCAGGAGGCAGAGGCAGGCAGATCTCTGAGTTCCAGGACAGCCAGGGCCATACAGAGAAACCCTGTTTTGAAAACTAAAAAAAAAAAAAACCCAAAACCAATTCAAAAAAACCCCTTCAAGTCTATTTCAAGAGACAGATTAAAACTACTGGTACTAATTGCTTATTTAAATGTGATTTTTTTTTAATTGTTGTAAGAATTTTTTTAAAAAAATTAAATTTTGGTAGCTCTTTCATTTCATAGGATAATGTGTTTCTACATTTTTTGCTTATCTGCATAGGAAAAGGTAATCTCAATTTTGTATACTGTAGTCATTGGAATTTTATAGCTTATGTCTGAACTATTCTTTTTTTTTTTTTTTTTTTGCTTTATATATATATCAAATGTTTGCTTGCATGTATGTTTGTGTACTGTGTGCTTGCTTGGTTTCCTTGGAAATCAGAAGAGGCTGTTGGAAAGTCATTAGATGTTGTGAGTGCTGGGAATCGAACCTGGGTCCCCTGAATGGGGAGGCAGAGCTCTTAACTACTGAGCTGTGTCTTCTGCTTAATTGCTGTGAACTTGCAAGCACTTTAGATTGATGAGAAGACTTATGTTTGCCAGTGCTCATGTGGTTTGTTAGTGCTGTGGTCAACAGTGAAGCCAGTAACCTGATTAGAATTTTTGAGGTCAAAAACTGTATATCTCATTTTAGTTTTAAGGAATTACCTAATTCACTCTCCTTTAAATTTATTTTTTTGCATTCATCCATTTGATTAATTTATTGTGTCTATCCTTGTGGATGGTTATGTACTACAGTGTGTGTTTGTGCATAGAGGTCCACAGACTTTGAGGACCATATGCTAAGAGGGAAAAGGGTGTACACTCCTTTGCTCATTGCAGTGTTACTGACACAACCAGACTATGGAAAACAGTGTCTGTCAGTTCATCTTCACCTTGGTTTACATGCGGATGAGCATAAGAACAAAGTTTTAGAAGTGAAAGCTTGTTTTGTTGACACTTAGAAATTTCTAAGAAATGTCCATGAAATGTTAGCTCCATCCAGGCACCTGGCTCTATGATCCTAGACCTCAGGAGGATTGCCATGCGTTCAAGGCCGACCGGAAGGTCATAATGAAATCAGGCCAGCAAGACAAAACCAAAATATATAAAGTGTATAAAATGTAATTTGATAATGACTAAAACAAGTCAGTACATTAGAAAAGAAGCATTACAAAAGGGATGTTTTCAGGAAATAGAGGATGAGGCAGAGAACCACAGCTGGCCAAGTGGCACAGCAAGCTCTCTCTGCATACAGCTCAGTGATGAGTGCAAATAAGTGACCTTTCATTCCCTTCCTTAGGCTGGTTATTGCGCCACTCATCAGCATTGGTCCATAGCAGATTTCCAGGTCCTGATCGGCCCAGCTGGCTCATTTAGGACTTGTCTTGGTGACCAGTGGGCCATCAGGGAAGGATGTAGCAAGTCATTTTTTTAAATAAGTAAGTCATTATACGTAGAGTTAGGATGATTGATTCCAGATGGTATGACGTTGGTATTGCTGCGTTTGGTTGATGTGCCATGTGTCATGATGTGTCTACCCTACAGTAGGATAGGGGTCATTGAGGAGCCCTTACCATAGAGTATGTTCGATGTGTTAGCAGTGACACTGCTAAATTGAAGGTGTGGAGAAAGTTCTGTGGGGATTGAATGGGAAATGACTAATTCATTTTAGAGTCTAGAGAAAGGCTTCACAGAGGATCTGCCATTTAAGCAATGTGAAGTGGGCATGAACCGTAATCATGCATGGATTCTGAGTCATGAAGCTCATAGTATGTTTGCAGAGCAGTGAACGCACAGCATTGCTGCTGTGATTGACTAAGTAGAGATGGTAGATGGCTGAGGGTCAACTCGCCAAGGAATTAATGTATTGTTCTTCAGTGACTAATGGTCCATCAGTCCTTGTAGAGAAGGTATGTGATGAGGGTGGTGAGGTTTTGTTTGTTTTTAAAGAACTGAACACTGTTGGAATCATGAGAGAACTAAAGGATCAGGAAAAGGAAATTTAGTCAGTTTGAGCATGGTAGGATTGTTGGGTCAGATGTGGAGACCTTAACCAAAATATGGTTCAGAGGAAGGAATACTGCAAGGAATTTGACAAGTGCAGCGTTCCTTTGTTAGTTGCTAGACTGATGAGAGAAAAGGAAGAGAAGAATGTGAGATCCACTGTAGCACAGTGGACAGGGGGCCATCAGTAGGTGCGATCCACTGTTAGACGTGGACAGGGGGCATCTTCAGTAGGTGAGATCCACTGTTAGACGTGGACAGGGGGCATCTTCAGTAGGTGAGATCCACTGTTAGACGTGGACAGTGGGCATCTTCAGTAGGTGAGATCCACTGTTAGACGTGGACAGTGGGCATCTTCAGTAGGTGAGATCCACTCTAACACGGGGGACAGTGGGCATCTTCAGTAGGTGAGATCCACTGTAGCACGGTGGACAGGGGGCATCTTCTGTAGGTAAGATCTACTCTAACACGGTGGACAGTGGGCATCTTCTGTAGGTGAGATCCACTGTTAGATGTAGACAGTGGGCATCTTCAGTAGGTGAGATCCACTCTAACATGGTGGACAGTGGGCATCTTCAGTAGGGTGGGGACTGCAGGTGTTGTGGGACTTGTGGAGATGGATCTGTCCTTCAGGAGCCCTACCCACTAATTTGGATATGTCTCAGTTTCTACTACTCTTCTCTGAGAAGCCATACTCATGGTTTTGGGTGTGGCTGGCTTCCTTCCTTCTCAGCAACTCTCTTAACCCATGTTCTTAGGCCTATATTAAATTATGTTTATTATATCATTTATTTTTAAAAAATATTATATTATTTATTTTTAAAAAATAAATGATGTCAGCAAAGAGTTCTGTAGATAATGTGGACATCATATTTCAGAATTTGGTGAGGCTTTAGGGGATAGTGACATAGTTTGGAGGAAACGGACTGATGATGTGGTAAGGAAAGCTGCTAGTGACTCGAGAGGCCATGTAGCAGGGCACAATAGCTCTGTTGCTCAGGCTAGCCTTGAGCTCTGGATTCTCCTAGCTGAGCATTAGGACTAGAGGTTCATGCCACCATACATCTTATAGAGAATAGGTTGAGGGATCATAGGTCATCCATTTGGCAGCTAGAAGTACTGTTATATTTGTTTCAGAAACCTTGCAAGGTAAAATAGTGTAAATACAAACGAGTTCACTTTACCACTAGGCTAACGCTGAAGGGTGTGCCAATTGAATGGTTGTGGGGAAAGGGGAAGAAGAGACTGTGTTTAATGTGTGTGTCTATGTGTGCAGCCTTTAAAGAAGTAGGAAGCCTTTGTTTGGAGATGGAGGTGCTCAGGAATTAGAGAGGTGCTTCCTTTGTGTAACAGAGGTAAAGGCTATGCAGGAAGGTGACGTTGGGAGCAGCCCGGACTTGGCTAAATCTGATTAAGAACTTGTGCCGTATCCTTTGTGTATTAGTTCCTCTCCCTCCAACCAATGGTTGTTAAAATACAGTCACTCAGGTGTGAGAATAGGTTTAGAGAAAGAAACATAATCGACCCCAAGTGGCTTTAGTAAGTGGGTCTGGGTTTTGGATTCCCATTTGCTGATGTTGTTCATTATATTTAATTTTAACGAAAGGATTGAGAAGTGTGAATAAGGCAGAGGAGATAAGGCAGTGCAGCCTTACAAGGAGAACAGGCCCGTGGGAGCCTCCAGGAAGAGGGCTGTGGTGACTTGAAGAATTGAAATTCTGTTGAGTATCGTCCTTCAGACGCTGTCTGTGTGCAGGGTGTGAAGTGGAAGTAGTTCTAGCAGATCCAGTAAGATTAAAACCAGTGATTTTTCTGTAAATTCTGAGGTATACCCTGTTGCTTGGTACCCTTGATATATATCCCCAAGTTAGGTCATCAGTGTAGCTTATCTGACTGACTGAGATTCTGCTATTGGAATTTTTGCTTTAAGGTGTTTGAGTATCATCTTTATAGGTTCAGTCATTGTCTTACATTTAAAAAAATCATATTTATAGTTAGTGCTTTTTTTTGTTGATATAGTTGCATCCTAATTTATTGTATGTCTTTTACCTTAAAAGTTAATGAACTTTTACCGCAGAAAATAAACTAGGGACATCGTTCTCAGCAGTGTCTCAGCAGGACACTCCCAGAAGTGTCCACAGGAAAGGAATCTTAATATTTCCCCCTACCCCCCCCCCTTTATTTAGCACCTTTATTGAGTACTTTCTGTGGACTGTTTTGGGGTTACAGTGGTGAACAAGATCTTCCATTTGTGTGAGATAAACTGGTATACGTCCTGCTGGGACATGTGGTGTGAACTGAGAAGATGGCAGGATGGGAGCTAGTCAGCGCTGGTGAGAGTCTCTGCACAGACTTGGTGGAGGAGAGGGAATGGATTACCTCAGAGCAAGGCAGACACAACAGCAAGTGCTGCTGTTGTGTCCTGGTGCAGATCCGTCTGGAAACGGGAAGCAGACCATCATTGTTGAAGGAGAGTTTGTGAAAGGTAGCCAATGGCTGGGGAAGACGCTGTCGCTTGTGGTGCATGTGCTTATGCAAGCATTCTGGATTTCTGTAGTGATTAAAAGCAGTGTCCCAATCAAGGAATTTGGCAATTTTTGTATTCACAGTTTTGTTTTATTTTTATTTTATAGGATGGAACAAAATTTACCTGCATTGGGGCTCTGTATTCTGAGCTTCTTGCTGTCAGCAGCAAAGGAGAACTTTACCAATGGAAATGGAGTGAATCTGAGCCTTACAGAAATGCCCAGGTATTTTGTTACAGTAAGTCTTGGAATGAATGACTCTACATGTCTACATAAGAAGTAGTAATCATTTTTCTTATGCTTTCAAAGAATCCTTCATTGCATCATCCACGAGCAACATTTTTGGGGTTGACCAATGAAAAGATAGTCCTCCTGTCTGCAAATAGCATAAGAGCAACCGTAGCTACTGAAAATAACAAGGTAGGGACCATTTTTGCATTGATGGACATTTCACGCTTAAAGCTGTGGCTTGCTTTCTCTGCCTCTTCTCATCTTCTATTAGTCTGACCTAGATCCATAGTAAACCTTTGAACATTTACGGCCGTAATCCACCTCTTAGTCTTTTTTAGCAGGCTAGCATATACTGTAATTCAAAGTTGCTTACTGTAGTTGTGTGTGAGCGTATGGTGACATGTGGAGGTGAGAGGGACAGCATATGAGGGCCGGTCCTCTCCAGAGCAGCATGTGGGGTCTGCTGACTGAACTTGTAGGTTTAAGGGCCAGCACCTTTCCCCAGCCATCCTGCCAGCTTGTATATATTATTCAGTGTTTAAAGTGGCTTTCTATAGTTGAGGAAAGAAGAAAATACCCACGAAAAGCTAGAAAGGCAAGTGTTTAAGAGACAGGAGGGGAGGGCCTTAAGCTAGGAAAGCCTGGTTGAAGTTGTATTGATGTTCTCCTCCAGCTGAGATTAGGCATGTTCATGGTATGGCTATAGACAGGAATTACACGTTAGGCAATCAGTGTGGCTTTAAAGCGATTGAATTCTATTAAAAGTTCTCAGAGGAGCACGTGGTTAGTGCCTTAGGAATGGTTGGGAATAAAGTGTGGTAGGTTTTTAGAACTGGAGTTAGGGACAGTTGTGAAGCTCCATGGGGTGCTGGGAACCAAACCTGGGTCCTCTGTAAGAGAAGTGCTTTTAATCACCAAGCAGTCTCTCCAGCCCCCAGGAAAAATGTCTGAAGTATTTTATTTTTGTTGTACTGACTTCAAGCATTTTAGACCTGGAGTTGATAGAATGTACTTTATACCTTGCTCTAGAGCTGTTGGCCACAGCTCTTACTCAAGCCTTTCCTATCATCTTCCTCAGGTTGCTACATGGGTGGATGAAACATTAAGTTCTGTGGCTTCTAAGTTAGAACACACAGCACAGACTTACTCTGAACTTCAAGGAGAACGGATAGTCTCTTTACACTGCTGTGCCCTGTATACCTGCGCCCAGCTGGAGAATAATTTATATTGGTGGTAAGTGTCTCTCACAAAATATTGTTGCTACATAGAAAGCAGCTTTGAAGAGCAAAATGCCATCATGGGGTCATTGTGAAGACAGTGCTTTGTAGACACAGGAAAGGGTTTCCCTTTAAAGCCTTTCCATTGAAAACCTAAGAGTACATTGATGCAAACACTGTATGCTCAGCAACCATGTTGTCAAGTTTCATGACAGCCACAAAGTAGAATAAATTATACAGACTCCTACTATCTACAGCTAACTATGGCTAGTATTTGCAGGTAGTTTTAATCCTATGTTATTACACAGTAGTAAATTGTGGAATATATTATTTTAAAATTTGATTGCATGAATTTTTTTCAACAGTTATATATGTAGCTATATTGTTAATAAGTTTCTAAAGTTAATCTTTGTTGTATTTCTAGAGGGTACCAGTAATTATTTGTAGGAAAAGTTAATTGTAAAGAGAATATTGGTTGTATTTTCTATAGAATTTAATCCTGAAGATTGAATGAAACTGGATGTAGCTATTTACTAATAAAGTTATGAGCAAGGTGTAAATAGATAGGAGTCTCAGGTCAGTACTGAGCTGAGGGAGACCTTGTTGAGCAGCTGCTCGCCAGCAGGACTCACCCAGCTAAGTAACCGTAGAGTTTGTTAATGGTCTTCCTTTCTGCTTTTGACCCATTTATGTTTTCCCTCTCCCAGGGGTGTTGTTCCTTTTAGTCAAAGGAAGAAAATGTTAGAGAAAGCTAGAGCAAAAAATAAAAAGCCCAAATCCAGTGCTGGTATTTCATCCATGCCAAACATCACTGTTGGAACTCAGGTAAGTGCTTAGAATTGAGCCAATCTAAATGGCTGTTTCTTTAAAAAAAAAAAAAATTGTCTCCCGCTGTTGAGCAGTTCCCCTTAACAAGCCTTTCTGTAGGTGACTGCTGGGTCACGTAGAGGGCTGTGCCAGAGGGCTGTGCCAGCCGTCTTCAGAGAAGCAACCTTGTGTAGATTCTCATCTCGTGTCTATAGGAGTTTCCTACAGAGCAGGGTTTCCTTATTGACCTAGCTTTAGGAGCTGTTGATAGTGCTTTTCCGTTGCAGAGCCTGGAATGACTCTTCTAAGCGTTGGCTGAGTAAGGCGGGCATGTCTGTGCGGGCCTAGGGAAGTCCTAGAGGTGAACCGGCTGGAAGTCTGCTCTGTGGGGTGTTGTCGGGAGAGGCCATGTCAGATCCCTGCCTTTCTATGTATTGGTGTTTCAGGGCTCTGAGAAAATGAGACAGATCATTTTCTAACACATTCAAAGTATAGGATTCATGCAGGCCTCATGTCCCTTTTATTTTTCAGTTTTTTATTTACGTGCAGTTGATTTTCTCTGAATGTCTCACACAGAGTACAGCAAATTGGATGAAGAAGCTAAGATAGTAAGAATTCAGTAAAATGGTTGTCACTGGCTCAGCTTTCTGTTAACTTGGTGACCTGAGTTTGAATCTGGAACCCCAGAGAGTAGAGGGAGAAAAGCAGTTGTACCAAATCCCTAATCTACACACACACACACACACACACACACACACACACACACACACACACACACACACACACACACACACACACACACACGATCAAAGGACTTTGTGGTTAGAAGTGTCCACTCTTGAGCATCCGTGCCGGGCACTCATCACTCCTGTGGCTCCAGCTCTAGATGCTCGCACTTGTACATCATCTTCTGGGCATTGCAAGTCCCTGCTCGTGAGCACACACCCATACAGACACACAAATACACACATAATTTAAAAATAAAAAGCAAAGAGTTTTGAAGAGATTATCAAAAAGGTAACTATGTACTGTTGCTATTAATATTTTGACTGCTTTTTATAGTTACAATTTTATTGCTATCATAAAACATTTTAAAGGTTTTTAGTTGTAGTTACTAATATATTTACTGATTGTTAAAATAAGATGACCCACAGAATTAAAAGGTTTTCAGGGCATTGATGGGTGAGATCAGAAGGAGACTTATGATAGTTATCTTTTATAATAAAATTTAGTATTTACTTATCATAGCAAGTGTACTGTGAAAAGCTCTAAGAGTGTCACCGTCCATGGGATTTAGGACAAGTGAGGATTTTTATTACATAACGCCCTGCCTACCTCCTCGTGCTGTGTTTTCATTTCAGGTTCTTTTTCTGCACTAAAATGTCCTATCACCCCACTCAATGTGTGCCAAGAAGTAGACACACTGAGTCCCAGCTTTCCTGGACTGGTTCCTCTGTTTGTGGCTCTGTCTCTTTACCTCTCCCCCAATCCATAATTGTCTTGTTCTGAGTCCTTCCTCTTCCAGATAGAAATGTCAGCTCTGCACAAGGTGACTCAGTTTTCAGCACTTTACCTAAGGTGGTTTGAGCAAGGTCTCTCCTGTGTGAACACTAATTATTAGTGACTGAGCTTACAGACAGGACACAGCAGCTGTTAAAAGAACAAATGACAACTTTACTGCCAACAGGGAAGGTGGGGACAAAGGAGCTTGAAGAAGGAAACGGGTTTGACCTATGTAGTTGTAGACTTACCTGTGTTTATTTTATGTGTATGATTATTTTGCCCGCATGTGTGTATTGCATCACACATGTGCCTGGTGCTGGTTGAGGCCAGTGGAAGAGTTTGAGTTCTTGGATCTGGACTCCCAGATGATGGTGAGCACAGGTAGGAACAGTCAGTGCTCTCAGCTGCCCAGCCAGCTTTAGCCCAGTGCTTTTCCACCCTGGGGATCAAGTGAATCTTCTCCAATAATCATTTAACACCATAGGAAAGCATAGACATTTACATTATGGTTCATAACAGTAGTAAAGTCATAGTTATGAAGTAGCAACGAAAATAAGTTTATAGTTTGAGTTCATCACAACGTGGGTTGACTCTGAATAGGAGACGGGTTGAAGCGCTAGAGATTGACAACCACTGCTCTCGACCAAAGCGAAATTTTTAAATAAGGTAACAAACCACTGAAGAGTACCTTGAGGTACAAGCAAGATTTTGTTTTAAAACCAGAGGTTTATGGAGCCACAGAATCATGTATATTGACTTTCTGACAACAGAAAGAACTGTTGGTCGCCCGCATCCATAGATCTTAATAGTTGAGAATGATATATTTACTATTAATTAAACACTGCTAGCCCAGACTTTGACTTGTTCCTTGTCTTTGATCACATTTATTGTAAGAAGATGCTAAGAAAGAATTTCAGTTAATAATATCAATGTTTTGATTTCAGTTAAAGTTAATGCTTTTGTTGAGCATTTATTGGGCTCTGAGTTTTACTTTTTATAGTAAGGCTAAGTTGTAGTTTATTAGGGATAGGTTTGGGGGGGGGAAATTTTGTGTATTTATTTTCTTGAAATGGGGTCTTGCCTTGAAGCTCGGATTGCCCAGGAAGTTGCTTGCAACTTGCCATGTAGATTAGGCTGGTTTTAAACTCAAAGAGATGCCTCTGCCTCCAGAAACTCAAAAGAGATGTCCCTGCCTCTGCCTCCTGAGTGCTAATATTAAAAGGATGCACCATCATGCCTGGCAAGAAAAGTTTTTAGTATGAATTTAGGTCGGTGCAGTCACTAAATATTAGGGGAAAGACGTTTAAGAGAAGGTAGGAGCGTGCCCTGCAGTAGCTGGTTTTGGCTTGTGGAAGGTGGCAGACAGGACAACTGTCTCCTGAAAGTTTCTGGCTAGACACTTTTCCAAGTTTCAAGTTTGCTTTAGAGAGTATTTATGCCAAACCCTGTAGTTGATGATGCAGGTTGTTGTTGAGAACTGAGCCACTGCTGTGGTTTGTTTGGAGGCCACCCACCCGCCCGCCCATCACTGCCATGAGTGAACCTCTGACTTTTTTTTTTTAAGCTTTAGAGTTTAGCCGCAGTTCTACAAGGCCCTTTAATATGTCCTGTGTTTTAGCTAAAACTGAGAATTTTATAGGTCGTTGACAATTGAACTGCTTAACCCTGATGCCAAGGTTAGTATTTGTTTATTTAGGAGTTTTATTCCGACTTTATCGAGGCATTTCTTCTACCTTAGCCTTTTGAGTGCTGGGTTACAGGCTGAGCTGCACACCATACTATAAAAGATCACAGTGTCCATTGAAGGCTGAGGGAAGCACCCATAGAGACAATGTATTAGAGCCTGTGGAGCATCAGAATTAAGGAAGAAAAAGTTCAAAATGGCATCAAACAGAGGAAAGTGCAGTTGTTTTCTTCTCTTCTGTTTACGTTCCCTTTGGTAGAATGGCTGACACTGACTGTGTGAGTTCAGTGATTCACTCCCAGCAGGCTGACGTCACTGCTGTTAGTTATAAGAATATTTGTTTGGATGGAGAAGGGTACAGTATATCCTTGTTGCGTGTGAGTTTGTGTTGGAAAACATAGGCAGTGCACTTTCCTGCACGTTTGTTCGTTCTGTCATCCTGACTGTGGTTTCCTTTTGTTTACTAGGTGTGCTTAAGAAACAATCCTCTGTACCATGCTGGAGCGGTTGCCTTTTCAATTAGTGCTGGGATTCCTAAAGTTGGTGTCTTAATGGAGTCAGTCTGGAATATGAATGATAGCTGTAGATTTCAACTTCGGTCTCCAGAGAGCCTGAGAAGCATGGAAAAAGCCAGCAAAACTCTTGAAACAAAGTGAGTACTGGGGCCTCTGTTAGCACTTCAGCTCTTTGTGTGTGTGAACATAGTCATCAAAAATTTGAGAGCGATATGGGGACCTGCCGAGTTGTTGTTGTTATTGTGCTTTACATTTTCTTCTTTAAAGCATTTGAT
Organism: Tokudaia tokunoshimensis; assembly: GCA_036184795.1. Taxonomy (NCBI): domain Eukaryota; kingdom Metazoa; phylum Chordata; class Mammalia; order Rodentia; family Muridae; genus Tokudaia; species Tokudaia tokunoshimensis. Next base: position 37,192,397 of record BTHU01000018.1, on the reverse strand, counting down.
TTTATGTTTACGGGTGTTTTGCTTGCTGTGTGTGCTGGAAGCCAACTCCAGCCCTTTGGAAGAGCAGTAAGTGTTCCTACCAGCGGAGCCACTTATCCAGGCACTGTGACCGTTCCTGATGGTGGTCAGAATGCCAAGGCAGTGTTCTTTCTTGATGTCTTGTTTTGTATTGTTTGTTGTCATTAGCTTATGTGTTTTGCAGGTGTTAATATAGTTCTTGAGACAGTTCATCCTATGCAATAGTTGTTAGTGTAGCCTGACAGAAGCGTACCGCTACCATTATAACATGGAGGAGTGGGGTGTTCTTGCTAAATTTTGAGTACATTTGAAAATGTACACCATTTTACACATGGAAACTTGTGTTTCCACCATTTACATAGGTGTCTAACGTCCTGAAAGTTTTGTGTGTTTCATGTCCAAACAGATGTAATGATTATCCATTTATTAACTTCTGATTGTTATTTCTCCTGATGCTAAAAGTGCAAGCTGAAGCCTGGATGTCCAGAGGTGTGTCAGCAGGTTAAACATGTAACTGCTGGGCACTCGGGCGGCACAGGCTGGCAGATCTCTTTTAAGTTCAAGGCCAGCCTAGTCTACAACAGAATGAGATCCAGGACAGCCAAGGCTTCAAAGAGGAACACTTTCTCAAAAAGCGAAAAGTGGGAGGAAAAGAAAAATTAAACCTATGACATTAAAACCTAAGATTTATAGTTTTAGTGTTTTTTTTTTTCAAAAAAAAAAAGATTTATAGGTGAGTCTCCCAGTTATATTGATATATGGTATAAAAATAACAGACCATAATACTTTTTCATATATTCTGAACTCTGAAAAAGAATTATATTTCATAGTACTAGGGATTGGACCAGCTTTGATGCACAAATATCAGTTATTTGGGTGTGATGATCTGGGTGTATGCCTGTAATCAATCTTAGCACTTGGGGAAGCAGCCTGTTCCATATAGGAAGTTCTAGGTTAGTCATTGGTACAGACAGACTCATCTTAAAGAAGCCAAAACAAATGAACAAATAAAAAAACCAGACATAACCTGTAAATAAGATGAGCAGAATATATTTAAGCTCTGTAAAAAGATTTTTCAACGTCTTCTTTGAATTTAGCAATTTCTATCAAAAAAGTTAAGTCAGATTCTATGTTGAGAACACAGCCTTTTCTGCTCCAGTAGAACCTCCTGCCTGCCGTTAAAGAGCCTTCACTTACAGTATGGTGACCATTAGTCACTGGTCTGTTTCCTGTCTCTTAGTGAAACACTGCCACTCTCAGAATCATTTCAAATCCCGATGAACGTGATGGTTCTCACCTCCAGTCCCAGCACTGCCAGCCCGGGCTACAGAATGAGACCGTGTCCTTCTTTTTTTTTTTTTTTTTTTTCCCTAGAAAAAATTTTTTTTTAAAGTCTAAATTCAGGTGAGAGCAATAGGAAGCAGAGGGTGAAGATGAAGACCCAAGTTATGTTTTATATGTGATACGGAAAATAATTTTAAAGGGTTTGTGAGCAACTAAGTGGTTGTGTCTAGAAATAATTTTACTTTATATAAATGTGTGCTGCCTGTAGACCATCAGGGAGTTGTAGTTTAGCTGTGTCTGCGCTGCCGACTTGAGTTGTGGAGAGCTTCGTTGTTTATTGCGTTTGTCTTTCTTCTGTGCACCATGTATCTCTTTTATTACCTGGAACTGTTGCCATAAAATACATTTGATGTGTAAAACTGCATCCATTTAATAAGAATTTTGCTCTCTTTTATAAACTTGTTTCAATAAATTGTTTGAAAGTTTCTGTTGTTTTATTTCCTAGTTATAAGGGGAGTACTTGACTTTTCTCATTTTAGACCTGAGAGTAAGCAGGAACCAGTAAAAACAGAAATGGGCCCTCCACCGTCACCAGCGTCCACCTGCAGTGATGCCTCCTCCATTGCCAGCAGTGCATCCATGCCCTACAGTAAGCTCTGTGTGTGTGTGTGTGTGTGTGTGTGTGTGTGTGTGTGTGCGCGTGCGCGCGCATGACCAGAGCACGGCCCCTGCAGACGGCAGAGCTCGCCATGTTTGTCTGATAAGCCAACTCGGTAGTGTTTCAAATCTCTCTCTATGGAAGTTGTGTTTTTTTGTTTTTGGTATAGCTTTAAGTGGAAAGACCGTTTTTATGGTCCTAATTGCTTCCTTTTTTTTTTTTAAGACAATTATAGTTAAAAATATATAAAATTCTTTGTAAACATCAATAGAACCCCCCCCCACTACCCAGAATATATGTAATAGTCCCTTTTGAGACCCTTACTATTTTGTATATTAGTTATGAACTGATTTCAATTTTTTCTCAGAATTTATAAACCTAGGTTTAGAGCTGTGTCCTAGATTTCAAGCTCATTGAAAGTCACAGATTGAAGTGGTTTTAAGAAGAACATAGAATATATTTCTTTTTAAATGTAGCACACACACATTTTGGCTCATTAGTATTTGTTTGTAATAATATTAATGTAGTTAAGCAGTAACCAGTTGTAGCTCTTCTTTATTTACTGTGAATTTATTTGAGTTGTCACAACCTCAGTTCAGAAAGGGGCGACTTAGAGATTCTTCCTTCCTTTGCCAACTGTCCTTAATGGAATGTTTAGGTGGACTCTGTAAACATTTTTGTATATTTTCCTTTTGATACTTAACATTTTGTTGTTCAGAACGACGTCGATCGACTCCTGCCCCGAAAGAAGAGGAGAAGGTGAATGAGGAGCAGTGGTCCCTTCGGGAGGTTGTGTTTGTTGAAGATGTTAAGAATGTTCCTGTCGGCAAGGTTTGTTCAAAACAGATGAGAATTAGTTACTTACTACCTCATTTTGGTTCCTTGAGGGTTTTTATGGTTAGTGTCTGAGACCCCTTTCTTCAAGACTGCCTTTAAATTGTCTCCTGTAGTGGTTTCTTTAGTCCGAGTTCTGATTCAGATGGGTCTCTGTTGTAGGAGAAGAGATGATACTGTGGTATATTAGGACTCTACAGAGGACAGATCTGATAACAGGAATATCCATGGACTTACTAGGACGGCTTATGTGGTCTAGCTAGCCTAGCAATGACTGTCTACTGATGGACGGTCCATGAGGCTGGCTGTCTCAGTTGACTGTCCATGTACACTGGAAGTTTGTGAAGAAGTAGGCTCTAATGCCAGTGAAGGGAAGCATTGCCTGGTGACAGCAAGCAAGCAGAGTGCAGAGAGACCTCTTGTGACGGGCAGAAGGTGTGGCCTGGTGAAAAGTGGGTCTTTCCTTTCAGTTGAGTTCATCAAGGAAAAGTTGCTCACAGGTGTGCCCAGCCCCTGAGTTGTAGTTAGTTCCTGATGTAGTCAACCTGATAGCCAGGAATAACCCTCACGTGAGCCTTAGCAATTGGAGTGTGGTTTAGGTTAATTTGTGGTAAGTTTAGATGTATAGAAAAGCTACAAAGAGATACATTACTACTTTTCTCTTTAAAAAGTAAGACTGTGTATATGAAGTATGTTTGTGTACTCAGAGCTTGTGTACAGGCGTGTGCCTTCATGTTGAATCCATTGGTACTAGAGTTAACAGGCACTTGCACATGCTTACTGTGTTACATGGACACCAGTCCTTTGGACTGTGCAGTGTGTGTTCTCACCTGCTAAGCTAGCTCTCTGTCCCAGTACAGTACTTTTTCATAAAGTTACTGGAGCTGTGAAGCTACAGAAGGTGCTAATTTGTAGCACTAAGTTCTGTTTTCTTTGAACTACCTTGTTCCTTTTCCTCTTTTTCTTCTTCTTCCAAGAAGCCAAGTAAATGGAAGCCATTTGCTTGAATGTCATTAATTGACCCTTTTGTCCCTCAGTACATAATTTAAATTTCCCTATGGGTATAGAATATCTGTACAGCGAAGTTTTTCTGATTGCTTTTTAGTTTTGTAAAATAGCCTTTTAAATACGATTTTTTTTTCTTTTGTACACAATGGAAAGAGATAATAAACCACAATTTATAAGGGCCATATAAAGCCTTTGATTAACTGTAGTTTCACTTGGGAAAATCATGCTTGACTCATAAATACTTAAGTAGGAGAGGTGAGATTCAAGTGTCATGCTTCCAAGTCCTGTGCTTGTCTGTCTGCATTGCTGATCTCATCTCCAGTCTGACACTGTGAGGGCACAGGCTGTGGATCTGGCAATCTGAATTTATGAAATAAAATATTAGTAACATTTGTCCTCAGTCATGCTGATCCCATTTGAAGAGCTTGGTGGCTTCCTAGGCTGCAGAAAGTGCCAGGACGGATGCAGTGGTGTATCTCTGTATGCCATCCCTGTGGAAGTCGAGGCAGAAGGACTCAGAAATCAGTCAAAGACCCACTCAGTTGCTTGGTGAAGACCTGTGTAGGACACATGAAACCCGAGAAAAGACCTGTCTATCAGATACTGCTGCTTTGACAGTAAAGACAGAAGAAGAGAGGTTTATAAGGGTGAACCTAATTTGGGTCAGTAAATGGCTTAACACTCTGTGATTAGTAGCTGTGCAAGTTGTTTCCTTCAGTCTTGATTTGTTGATATAAACAGCAAACCAATATGGTTTTTTCCAGGTTGACATTTCAGTGTGGTGTTCATTGATACATACTCACAAGGACTTACTGGCTTTATATTGTTGAGCAGAATTTGCTTTGTCTGAGCCTTTAAGATGGTTACTGATTGTATCCATCTCTTCTTTCCAGGTCCTGAAGGTGGATGGTGCCTATGTGGCTGTAAAGTTTCCAGGAGCAACGAGTAACGCCAGCTGTCAGAACAGCTCTGGTGCGGACGCTGACCCTTCGTCGCTCCTGCAGGACTGCAGGCTACTTCGGATTGATGAGCTGCAGGTATCTGGGTGGGAGTTGAGAGAATGTGGGGTGCACTCATTGAGAGTGTTACAGTGAGCAAAGTTACTTTGTTTTTGTGCAGGTTGTCAAAACAGGTGGCACCCCAAAAGTTCCCGACTGTTTTCAGAGGACTCCCAAAAAGCTTTGTATACCTGAGAAGACTGAAATACTAGCAGTGAATGTTGATTCCAAAGGTAAGCCTTTTATAGTTGCATACAGTTTACATCTTTTGAAACATATGGGACTAGGGTACAATTTGAGATTTGACAATTTTACCTTGGCATGTAACACAGCAGAGTGAAATGTGGCTGGATGTATTCACAACTGGTATTGGTATTAGGGAGGTTAAAGTTAGTTAAATGCTTGAACTGTGTAAGACTTTCTTAATTTTCTTTTCATTTCTGTGCCTTTGAAAGGTGTCCATGCTGTTCTGAAGACGGGAAGCTGGGTTCGGTACTGTGTCTTTGATCTTGCTACAGGGAAGGCTGAACAGGAAAATAATTTCCCAACGAGCAGCGTTGCTTTTCTCGGTCAGGATGAGAGGAGTGTAGCTATCTTCACTGCTGGACAGGTAGGAGGTTCAGTTTATCTTCTCTTTTTTGTTGTTCATTTTATTTTTAAGAGCAGATACAAGACTGGCATTTTTGTGCCACTTAAGGTTTGCCTATTAGAGAATCAATGAAAAATTTATAATACTTAACACATTCTATTAGGAAAGCTTGTTATTTCTAACATTTAGTTAATTTTAAAATAATTACACTTACTGTAAAATCTGTCTTGGTTTACTCTCACCCCTTTGTTTTCTCCCTTTTTTGGAAGATAAAGGTCCCAAGCTTAGGCAGAACTTGAATTGTTATATCTTATCCTTCCAAATACTAGAATCTGGGCATTCGTGGTCACACTAGGCTCGTGTAATCATTTGTGACTTGGAACAAGCATTATTTATTGTCTTTCATCTATTGTAGGAATCTCCTATTATTCTTCGAGATGGAAATGGTACTATCTACCCAATGGCCAAAGACTGCATGGGAGGAATAAGGGACCCTGACTGGCTCGATCTCCCACCAATTAGTAGTCTTGGGATGGGTGTACATTCTTTAATAAATCTTCCTGCCAATTCAACAATCAAAAAGAAAGCAGCTATTATCATCATGGCTGTAGAGGTAATCAAACTTTTGAAATTACTTGACATTTTAATTCAGAAGAAAATAGGTCTTGAGAAAATTCATGAAAAGATCATTCATTGTCCCTTCCTTCCCTACAATAGTTTATTAATATAACAAAGATAAGAAAAATCAATGATTATAGTATAACTTGTCTTTAAAAAGGCATGTATACACACACACACACACAAACACTGTTGGGATAGCATATTGAACAAGAGAAATCAGAGTGGATAAACTTTTGAGGAAGTGATATCTGTGGTGAGAGTGAAGAGATTGCTGTCTGTGGTATTAGGTGTCATCTTTGAGACTCATTAATGTTGGGAAAATGTATTTAGCCAAGAGATGAGGGATGTATTGGTCAGAAGTAGCAGGTGGTATGGCTGGGTAGAGCACAGGGTGACTTGTGTCCTTGCCTGATGTACCTAGATTTGAACTGAATGCCAACAGAACAATTTTGCATCATGAATGATTTCTCTTTCTCTCTCTCTCTCTCTCTCTCTCTCTCTCTCTCTCTCTCTGTGTGTGTGAGTGTGAATGTGATAAAGTATTAGGGTTTTAGGGGAGTGGCAGAAGACAGATGTTTAGTGAATCGGATAAAGACTAATGTCTAATCCAAGTCAGAAACAAAGCAAACTTGAATTCTTAGGAATGGGAAAGGGGACGGGACAGATTTGATACACTGGAAGGAACTAGAAGCTTGTTACTTGGATGGTAATAGTTAAGGGAGAGCTGCAAGTCTGATCTGTTTGCTCTGGGGACTGGGGTGGCTAGTGGTTGGAGGAAAGAAGTAGGTGGAGGAAAAAGTAGGGGAAGAGATGACCTTGCTTTGGTCCAGGGCTTGTGAGCTGTAGAAGTAGAGGTGTGATTTCTAAGCTCTCTTTGCAGTTTTAGCTGAAGTAGATTTAGATTGTGATTTGATTTCACAAATAGAATCAGCAAATTTTAATTTGCTAAATGCAAGAGATCAAATTCAAGAGAAAGAACAAAAGATCTTGTTTTAGTTATTAATTCAAAATTAATCTGTGCATGCGTGTGTGTGTGTGTGTGTGTGTGTGTACATGTGTGCCAAGGTGCACATTTAGAGGTCAGTGCTCAGCTTTGTGGAGTTAGTTCTCTTTTTACTTGGGCTCTGGGGATGGAGCCAGACTTGTCAGCATTAAACAAGAAGACACCTCTCACTGCTGGGCTATCATGGCAGCCAAAGGTCTGCAAGAATGAAGTTGCTATTTTTGGAGCATCTAAAGAAGTTCAGGAGGTGGGGTTAGCATAGGTACTTTGCTTGTAGACATGTGACCTTGAGAATGTTTATCACATATCTACGAGGGCAATGGGAAATAGTTGCCTGTGCCCTTTGATATTGGGGTGACTATTGCAGCATAGGTAAGCCTGATACTCACAGTGTCAGTCTGTGTTAGGTTAGAGTATGATTATGAGAGCTTCCTGGAGAGTTGCTGGTGCCAACCAAGTGACTAGTACACTGTGTATCCTGGTACATGAAACAAGGAAACAGGCATGTTACCCATGTAACTAGTGTTGTGACTAGTGTGCTGTGTATCATAGTACACAGAAGAAAAGAAGCTGCTTGTTGCCCACAGACTGGGCTTCCGGTTTTTGCGAAGGCTTTGTCTTTCTCTGTAGGGCATAATTTCGCCCAGAGTGTCTTCATTCTACAGTGAAAACAGCTTTTCTCACACACGCTGGGTCCTTTAAGATTTACTTCCTCATGTGGACACTGATCCCTCTAGGGCACCTGCTTCCCCATATGTTTAGGGAAGGGAGACTTTATTTAGGCAGTTTTCTGGCAAGGTGTTTTGTGCCCTTTCCTTTGACCCTTTGTATTTTTATACACACTTACTTGTTTCTCGTAAAAGGTAAAAATAGTGAGTTTGCTTTTTAAAATAAAATAAACAAGTGCTTTTTACTCTATTAAGGGTTCCATAATTTTCGTTTTAATTTCTATACTATTTGTTTATTTGCTCAAAAGATTTGATTTTGTATGTGTATGAATATTTGCAAGTGTGTATTTGTACAGCCTGTGTGTTGCTGGTGCCCGAGGAGACCAGAGTAGTGTGTCAGATCCTTGGAGCTACAGGTACGGAAGGCTCTGGCTTCTGGGAACCGAATCTGGGTTCTTCGCAAAAGTATCATGTACTTTTAATTGCCGAGCCATCTTTCCAGCAATCAAACTTCTTCCTGCTGTGAGACAGCTAATGATATTTTCTATGTATACCTTACAGCATTGTTAATGTCTTTCATAGATCTGTCATTGACTTTGGAAATTACACCCATCATGATTCCTAGAGAGTCAAAAGTTTTGTATTTCATGTTTCACAACATAATGTAGCTTTTAACAAACCTTTATTATCATGTCTATTCATGATTGTGGTGGGGTGATAGAGGCGCACATGGAAACCAGATCACAGCTTGTGGGAGTCGATGCTCTTCACCATGTGGGTTTTGGGGATTGAACTCAGGTGGTCTGGCTTGGTAGCAAGTTCTTTACCTCTGGACCTTCTCATAGGTCTTGAAATGCAACTCTTAAACAATGAGGTGCTGATAAATAAGTCGGGAATAAAATGCACATCCCTTGCTTAATTGGCTGACAGTATTGCTAGAGTTGTCATTTGAAAGCTGAAGGAATCCAGGGGTGTCACAAAACATGGTTGTATATCACACGTAGGTGTTTTCCTTCAGCCGCTCCGTGTATTGACGGCTTTTCCACTGACTACAGGTTGAGGTGCTTTGGAATACTGAAAACATTCACTCATGTTCTCCTCTTCTGTTTTCACTTGTATGCTCCCTTTACAGAGTATAGATGAGTTCATCTTCTTGGCCAAGACACTTGTAGTCAGTTTCTACTTCCTTGAAGATACGATTGTATTATAGTGACCATGAGGCATTTCTGATGTATGTAATTTTTGACATGGTTGGTGTTCAGGTTCATTGAAGTGTTTTGTTTTTGCCCTCTTTTGCCCGAGAACAGAAGCAAACCTTGATGCAGCACATTCTCAGATGTGACTATGAGGCCTGCCGACAGTATCTCGTGAATCTGGAGCAAGCAGTTGTTGTAGAGCAGAGCCTGCAGATGTTACAGATGTTCATCAGCCACAGATGTGATGGAAACCGGAACATTTTACACGCTTGTGTATCAGTTTGCTTTCCAACCAGCAATAAGGAAACTAAGGAAGAAGAGGGTAAGATTCAGAACCATAACAGAGCCTTTGCCAGAACTCTAGGAGAAGGAGCCTCCTGTGGAGAACAGGTTGCTACTTTATTTTGTATGGTCTTGGAAGGTCTTACTTTTGTCATGCAGTGAAAATATTTCTGAGGGTTAAATGTGGAAGCAGACAATAAGTTGATACTGTGCTGATACTGAATGAACTTAACAAATTTTCTAAGTACAAATGACTTTAAAAGCCTTCATGTACATGTACATGTACATGGGCATGTCTGTGGTTATGTGTACATTGGTGGGTGAAGAAAACCCAGAAGATCCCCTGGATGGAGCTGGACTTTAGAACAGGCAGATGTGAGCCAAATTGGTGCCGAGAGCCTTACTCTGGTCCTCGGGAAGAGTACTGTGTAGTCTTAGTTGCTGGACCATCTCTCTACCCCCACAAACATTTATTTTTAATTTGCATATCAGTCTGTCTGTCTGTCTGACATGTGTGCCAATTCTAGGGAGGCCAGAGGCTTTGCTTCTCCTAGAGATGGAGCTGGAGGAGGGTGTAAGCAGCAAGCACTCCTTTCCTGTTTGTTTGTTCTGAGGCAGGGTTTCTCTTTGTGGCCCTGCCCATCCCAGGACTCGTTTTGTAGGCGTAGCTGGTCTTGAACACATAAATAAATATTCACCTGCCTTTGCCTCCTGAGTGCTGGGATCAAAGGCTTGTGCCACCACGCCCGTGACAGAAACTGGGTGCCTGCCTCTCTGGCTACCTCCCACCTGTAATCCCTAATGAATTTACAATATGAATGTGGTATCTTAAGCCACCCGAATCAAGTTTTTGTTCTATTGTTTGGAATTTAGAAGGGAAAAAGATAATGTTACTGGAAAATAAATAAGGGTGTTTATTTTTTGTTTTGTTTTGTTTTTTGTTTTTGCTGTGGATTTTTTTTTTTTAATTGACTAAGTGCAGGAAGACCCTAAAGTACAACTTTGTAATTATTTTGAATTCTGCTGATGGTATTGTGGATACTACATTTTGAAATGTGACTGTGGGTTTCATTTTTAATGTCATCAAAATCACTAGGGTTTGGTTATAAGTAACATATAAACTAAGACTGATATACAAGTGATTGAATCTTTTCTTTTTTTTATTATTTTTATTTTCTATATTCTTTATTTACATTCCAAATGATTTCCCCTTTCCCAGTTCTTCCCCCTCCCCGAAAGTCCCATAAGCCCTCTTCCCTCCCCCTGTTCCCCATTTACCTGAGAGTTTCATGAATTCATTGTTTTTAATTGCTGAGTAGTATTCCATTGTGTAAATATACATGGAAAATATTTCTGATAGAATTGAAGAAATGTATAAAAAACATGTTAAGATTGACTATTTCATGGAAAAATTATACAGATAAATTGGTAGGCATAAAAATATTCCCAAGTTGATTGAAAGTGGAATTATAAACATTTTCTGATAAAATTGAAAATCTACAAGGAAAATATTTCTGATAAAACTCAAGAGATATATAGAAAAACACGTTAAAACTGACTATTTCATGAAAAATTATACAGATAAGATGGTAGGCATAAAAATATTCCTAAATTGATTGAAAGTAGAAGTAAAAACATTTTCTGATAAAATTGAAGCTTTACATGGAAAATATCTCTGATAAAATTGAAGAAATTTATACAGATAAATTGGTAGGAATTAAAATATTCCTAAGTTGATTAACAGTAGAATGATAAATATTTTCTGATAAAATTGAAGATTTACATGCAAAATATTTCTGATAAAATTGAATGAAAATATATGGAAAAACATTAAAATTGAAGATTATCATGGAATATCATACAGATAAAATGGTAGGCATAAAAATATTTCTAAGTTGATTGAAAGTGAAATTGTAAACATTTTCTGATAAAATTGAAGATTTACATGGAAAATATCTGATAAAATTGAAGAACTATATTAAAAAACGTTAAGATTAAGTATTTCATGGAAAAATTATATAGATAAAATAGTAGGTATAAAGATACTCCTATGTTTTTTGAAAGTGGAATTATAAACACTTTCTGATAAAATTGAAGATCTACAAGGAAAATATTCCTGAGGAAAGTCAAGAAATACATAGAAAGACATGTTAAAACTGAGTATTACATGGAAAATTATACAGATAAAATGGAAGGTATAAAAATGTTCCTAAGTTGATTGAAAGTAAAATTATAGACATTGTCTGATAAAACTGAAGATCCACTTGGAAAATACTACTGACAAAATTGAAGAAAAATACAGAAAAACGTTAAAATTGATGATTATCATGGACAATTATACCGACAAAATGGTAGGCACAAAAACATTCCTATTTTAGTATATGTGCTGCCGAAGCAAGCACAACACAAAAACATTCCTAAATTGATTGAAAGTGGAACTATAACCCCCCCCCCACGAAACCGAAGATCTACATGAAAAACACCTCTGACAAAATTGAAGAAATACACAGAAAAAATGTTAAAATTAAAGACTATCATGGAAAATAATACAGTCAAAATGATAGACACAAAAAGCATTACTGAATTGAAAGAGGAGTCACAAACATTTTCTGATAAAATCGAAGATCCACATGGAAAACATCTCTGTTAGACTATGTGTTTTGTTGGGGAATTGAGTCCATTGACGTTATAAGATATTAAGGAATAGTGATTGTTGCTTCCTGTTATTTTTGATGTTCTTTTTATGTTTGTGTGGTTCCTTTCTTTTGGGTTTGTTGGGAAAAGATTACTTTCTTGCTTTTTCTAGGGTGTAGTTTCCCTCCTCATGTTGGCATTTTCCATCTCTTACCCTTTGTAGGGCTGGATTTGTGGAAAGATACTGTGTAAATTTGGTTTTATCATAGAATATCTTGGTTTCTCCATCTATGGTAATTGAGAGTTTTGCTGGGTATAGTAGTTTGGGCTGGCATTTGTGTTCTCTTAGGGTCTGTATGAGATCTGCCAAGGATCTTCTGGCTTTCATCGTCTCAGGTGAGAAGTCTGGTGTAATTCTGATAGGCCTGCCTTTATAGGTTACTTGACCTTTTTCCCCTTACTGCTTTTAATAGTCTTTCTTTGTTTAGCGCATTTGTTTTGATTATTAAGTGCCGGGAGGACTTTCTGGTCTGGTCCAGTCTGTTTGGAGTTCTGTAGGCTTCTTGTATGTTCATGGACATCTCTTTCTTTAGGTTAGGGAAGTTTTCTTCTATAATTTTGTTGAAGATATTTACTGGCCCTTTAAGTTGGAAATCTTCACTCTCTTCTATACCTATAACCCTTAGGTTTGGTCTTCTCATTGTGTCCTGGATTTCCTGGATGTTTTGGCTCAGGAGCATTTTGCATTTTGCATTTTCTTTAACTGTTGAGTCAATGTTTTCTGTGGCATCTTTAGCCCCTGAGATTCTTTCTTCTATCTCTTGTATTCTGTTGTTGAAGCTTGCATCTATGACTCCTGAATTCTTTCCAAGATTTTCTATCTCCAGAGATGTCTCACTTTGTGATTTCTTTATTGCTTCTACTTCCATTTTTAGATCCTGGATGGTTGTGTTCAGTTCCTTCACTTGTTTGTTTATGTTCTCCTGTAATTCAGAGATTTTTGTGTTTCCTCTTTAAGGACCTCTACCTGTTCACTTCACCCATGCTCCCCTGTATTTCTTTCAGGGATTTTTGTGTTTCCTCTTTAATGGCCTTTACCATTTGACCCATGTTCTCCTGTATTTCTTTAAGGGAGTTATTTATGTCCTTCTTGATGTCCTCTAACAGCATCGTGAGAAGAGACTTTAAATCCAACTCTTGCTTTTCCAGTGTGTTGGGATATCCAGGATTTGCTGTGGTGGGAGAATTGGGCTCTGATGTTGCCAAGTAGCTTTGGTTTCTGTTGGTAGGGTTCTTGTCCTTGCCTTTCGCCATCCGGTTATCTCTGGTGTTAGTTGGTCTTGTTGTCTCTGGCTGGAGCTTGCCCCTCCTATGGGCCTGTAAGCCTGTGTCTGTACTCCTGGGAGACCAAGTCTCTTCTGGCAGGGTCTGTGCACAGAAGGCTGTGGATCTGTCTGGTTCCTTGCTGCAAATGGCTGCCAGAAGGGAGGACTCCTGTCCTAGCTGCTCCAATGATCATATGCGTTGTGTGCTCCTAGCTGTACCCCTCCAGAGAGAAGGTGATCTCACCTCTGCGCTCAGAAGTGAAATCGCTGCTGGGAGATCACTGTCTCTTGGTGGGCTAAGCACAGAAGGCTGTGGAGCTGCCTGGTTCCCTGCTGCAGAACTGATTGAATCTTTTTATTTATTTTTACTTAATAGTAAAAGTTGAATATAAGTCCATTTAAGTTTGTATGTTTATATGTTGTTGAAATAAGTCAGAAAAAAAGAAACTGATTAAAGGTCCTCATTTAATCTTTCTCACATCCTAGATGCTGTCAGGAGAATGGTTACTTTGTTAATTGAAGCCCTAACATTCACAATTTAGTGTTTTCTGGCCAGTGTACTTACTGTCAGTTGTTTTCAAAGGTTAAATCCATTTTTTTTTCCTATGTTTCAGAAGCCGAGCGCTCAGAAAGAAATACATTTGCAGAGAGGCTTTCTGCTGTGGAGGCCATTGCAAATGCAATATCAGTTGTTTCAAGTCATGGCCCAGGTAATCGGGCAGGATCATCAAGTAGTCGAAGGTAATAAGATCTTCACAAGGGAACTTAATTGGAGGGAAAGTCCAAGTACAGAGGGCAGTGTGTCCCTTACTGTGCTGTGCATGAATTGGTGGGCTCTCTTTTGTTTTGTTTTTGGCTCCTTCCAATAACACTGGGACTTGACTAATTAGAGTTCAGCTCTGGACACTAGGGTCTCACACTTGATAAGCAGGGTCATTTGACAACGCAGCTGAGACTTCATCTTTTCTGAATTTACTATTCTTCTTAGGTAGTTGTTTTCTTTAGGTCTATTCCTCAGATGTCTTAATGGCCTGCGAAGAAATGAAAGGCTGGTGTGTATTTTGAATGCTTGATTTTAAATTTTCTACGTTTTCTGAGCCGTTGGATGGATAGTCCTTTATATGCTCTATTTAATAACTTATTTAAAATTGTTAGGTGTTTGACTACATGATAAATATAAAGAGTTCAGTAGTTTTCTGTAGGAAAAAAAACCTCCAAATTTATTTTAGATATTTAAGTCAGAGTTGTTGGTTATTGACACATGGTTGGTGAAAGCACTGATCACTGGGTGGTCCTGCGACAGGGGCATAGCTACTTCAAATCAAGGTCTAATTGCCTATTGTCTGCTGCACACTCATCTTCCCCTTTCAAAGTGTTGGGTGTTTTTTTTTTTCCTTTAAATTGGCATTAGGAAGGCTACCAGGTTGATAGGTTCCTGAGCTCAAAAAGATCCAAAAGTAACACTTAACAAAAACCCCATGGATGATCAAATTATAATTTTAAATAGTGCAGAAACTTTATGCATACTACACAGAATGGAAAGTATTATCTGCTTATTTATTTAGAAGTACATTAAGCAAAATGTTGACTCCAAAATGGAAAACAACTTAAATTCTTCATGAAGAAATTAGTCTGAATTATTTCAAGTATTTCATTTCCTCAGGGGAATTGCAGGTGCCAATCACTTTGGACTCTGATATGGTTGGTCCAATGCCAATACTGCCATCTTTTTTCATATAAGGATTATTTTGAAGGCAAAGACTAAAAGGAGCTTCAAGAGTGGGCGGAGAGTTGCTCACAGAAATAAATTTGCAGAGTAAGCTCCTTTGAGGAATTTGCCGAAGATTCCACTGCAGTGCTCTTAACCAGTGCAAACTCAGGGCTGCCGGCTGAACAGATGACAGCACAGGAGGCTTTTTATCCACGCCGGGCAGTAGGAAGTCCACAGACTGCTTCGCTGAAGTGGAGCCTCCTCTAGCCTACAATGGATTTCTAGGCGATGTCCTTGATGAGTATGCAGGCTGGGATTCCTGAGTGTGAGCTCAGAACTGATGCAGTCTCACTGTTGAATGGAGCACTGTAATGACTTCCGATGATGCTATGACTCCCACGTTTTGTTATGTGACTCAGTAGTTCCTGAGTTCAAAGGGCAGATTTAGTGCAAAGCTTGGTTGGTGCATCTGATTGCAGGTGTGTATACTCTAGCGATTGTTAATCTGGAAGACACATGACCTTCACTTTTTTGTCACAGTGGTATATTTGAACATGACTGGATTCTAAGGCTTCTGTAGCATGGACATAACGTGCTTACAAAGAGGAAATTACACCATCCTTGAATTCTTCCATATTGTCAGAAAACACGATGACTCCAGGCAAGCCTATGTGAAGAAATGTCAAAACTCTGAATCTTAACAGCCAAGGTGGCATCGCCTCAGTGTTGTCCTCAGTGGCTGAGGATCCAGGTGAATCCATGAATTGTGTACAGCATCTTGAAGATGAATTTCTTTTTGTTTTTGTTTTTTTATTTTTTAAGAATCTGTATGAGGAGCTGGGCAATATACTTAAAAATGTTCCCAAGACCTAATGAAGAAAAAGGTTAAGGACAATTTAAAAACATGACAAAGACTGACCCCCTCATTAATACTGAACTGACTACATCACTACAACAAAGCTGGGGGTTTGCAAGTTCAAGATGAGGCCGTGCTCTCAGTGTCCTTCCTTCCTTTTCAGTGTGCTCTAAGCTAGCAGTCGGAGAATACCCCACACGTGTTTTCTTTGGCCTACGTAGTGTTCATTCTTTTAAAATCTGACTGCCTTTAGACGACCGTGCGTGCCTCTAGTTTGCCACTGCCTGTGTTGCCTCCTATCTGACTTGCCTCTACAGTTACCCCCTTCCTGTTTCCTACCCAGTAGGCATTCCCCATGAATGTGGAATGGGCACGTTCCCTGAAGCCCCAGCACGCATTTCTTCTCAGGTTCTTACTGCGTTTCCCCTTCTGTACTTTGAGTACAGCATGGTGGCATGCCAGTGTCTCATCACCACAGTGCACGATCACAGGGCCTCTGTCTCGGGAATAAAACTGCCTTTTTTCTCTGAGTCATGACTTTGAACAGAGAAGTGGCTTTGGCTGAAATGGTCATGGCACTCTGCTCTCTTCTGTCTTACTGAAACTTTTAATCTTAAATTTCTAAATTGGGAAGGGTGGAATGTTTAATAGATATTTATAGGAGTGAGTGTTACAGTAGGTAATACATTATTTGAGACATTAAAATTTACTCTGTGGGGTCTTTCAGTGTTTATTCCAAAAACTACAGCACAAATAAGTTTCTAAAAAAAAGCATCTTATAAAAGAAATGGACATGCCCTTACTTTTTATCTTACAAAACAATAATATGTTGATGTGGAAAAGATTAAATAGTTATTAGAGTTGGAGACTCAAACACTAACAATCACTTAGGGTCACTATGTTCTCACCTGAGTGTCAGGTCTTACATGGAGTCATGCCTTTGGGATTACGGCTGCATGGGAAACAGGTCTCCAGGTGTCATCTTGCCATGACAATTGAGGTATTATTTAGACGCTTTAAAAAGTGTGGCTCTATGAAGGGACTTGGGCTCTTTTAATTTCTCTTATTCCTAAGCATGATGGCATGACTGTCGAAAGCTTTTATTCAGGTACAGTACAGGTTTTTGTGTAGGAAGACATCAGTCCCCATAATGAGGTCTTTGTTAGTAATCATTTTAGTGATACAAGCCTGTGTTCAGTGTTCTTTTTTCATAGCAGAAGGAAAAACAGACAAACAGACAAAAAAAAAAAAATAACAAGCCCCAGATAGTAACACTTTTAGTTTCATTTCTTGAAGATGTGAATTGTACTGTTAAGGCTTTGGTTTTGTTTTGTTTTCTGTTTGGGGGAACTTTTGGGTATTAAAACATATAAAATGTTCTTGGGTTTAAATTGCTCGTGTGGGTATTAGTTAATTGCTTTTGCATTACAGAGAAGGGGTTTAGTAGGCTAACTTCATTTTGTACTAATCAGTAGTATTTGTTATTAAAGTTTTAGGAAATGGGACTGAAAAACTCTTCTAATGTCTAGCTGTTCATTTTATCCTAAGTGCACAAAAGAGTATTTCTAATTCTTCCTCACTTAGACTTTCGTTTCCTTGCTTAAGTCTGTAGGGAGCTACTGTAATGCTTTCAGTGTTGCACTGGATGCTAGACTCCCTAGCTTCATCTCTATCCTCTCCTGACCTGTTCTGTGAGCTACAGAATTGGCATTTGTCCTTCATTTCCTTGTGTGGAGTGTTTGCTTATAGACCAGTGTTTGACTTTCTCAGATGAGAACTTCTGTATACACGCCTCCTGTTAGGTGAGCCATGGTAATGAGTTCTGATTTTGTCCGTGTCCTTTTAGTTTGAGATTACGGGAAATGATGAGACGTTCATTGAGAGCAGCTGGTTTGGGTAGACATGAGGCTGGCGCTTCATCCAGTGACCACCAGGATCCAGTTTCACCCCCCATAGCTCCCCCTAGTTGGGTTCCTGACCCTCCTTCAATGGATCCTGGTAAGAGCTCTTATTTTATTCAGTGTTTAATAAAAAGGCAAGGTTGTGAAAAGAAAAAAAAATAAACATTTTTGTGAAATGTTTTTAAAAAATTGTGAATATAAAATGGTGAACACTACAACTGAATTAGTTGAAAATTTGGCTTACAGAGTTTGTTTTTTTTAGAATTTCTTCTTGACTTTATTTCTGTACTGGTAAGAGGCTAGACTGCCTCTTGATTGTTAATACATCAAAATAAATGAATGATTTACCCAGTGGATTCCTCTTATAGTCCTGAAAAGAAATTTCCACTTAACCTTTTGTTGGATTTGACCATTGGTTTCCGGAGAAAATCCTTAAGGCCTGTTAGGAAGATGGGTAGGGGTGTGTGCCCATAATGATATGCATCCTGCTGTTCTGTTTACCGAAAGATGGTGACATTGATTTTATCCTGGCCCCCGCTGTGGGATCTCTTACCACAGCAGCGACTGGCAGTGGTCAAGGACCAAGCACCTCCACCATTCCAGGTAAGATGATACTATATGTCTACTTAGGCTTTTTGAATTAAAAAGAACACACTGGATATAGGGTTTTAAATCAAGTTTCATTCTTTTGTCTAAGATTCTTTTCTTAAAAAAGTATTTCTTTGTACATCCTCTTCTATATTTCATATACATCATGGTATAGTGTTTGCATGTATACATTAAGAAATCATTTGAAATTCATAAAATATGTCAATATGCTTCAGTTTTTTGTAATGAATTAATTTATCTTTATGTATATTGTTCTGTCAGCTTAATATGTATCTGATAGGTTTGCAGAACTCTCTCTTGCTAACTTGGTATTAAATGATTCTGCTTAATTCCAGGTCCTTCCACAGAGCCTTCTGTAGTAGAATCCAAGGATAGAAAGGCAAACGCACATTTTATATTGAAATTGCTATGTGACAGTGCGGTTCTGCAGCCTTATCTTCGAGAGCTTCTCTCTGCCAAGTAAGAGGCTCGACAGACTTACTGTTTCAATTGATCCTGTGACCCATTGAAAACCTTAGACTCTATCAGTAGTATTCCTCTGCTACTAAAACACTGTTTATGGGAAGTTAAAGCATCAGAATTGTATTTCCTCTGCTACTAAATTTTCTTCAGTAAAAAAGGTCAGCACCAGACAACATACCCTGAATGAATAGAGACCAACTTTTATGTTAGTTGACTCAATGTGTATGCTTCTGTGGAAAAAGGGCACACAATGATGTTGGCGTGGCTATCATCCAAGAGCTTAGGAGACTGAGGCAGGATGATCATGATCAGTAGGCTACAATAGTTAAGATTGTTTCTCTCTAGCAGGATCGTAGAGTAGTCTTTCTGTGATGCAGACACAAGTTGAATGATTATCATGAATACTTTTCCAGTAAAATAGGAGGATAATACCTATTTATGAGCGAGCGAGCTTGCTTGCTTTCTTGCTTGCTTGCTTTCTTTCTTTCTTTCTTTCTTTCTTTCTTTCTTTCTTTCTTTCTTTCTTTCTTTCTTCTTCCTTCCCTCCCTCCCTCCCCCCTCCCTCCCTCTTTCTTTTCTTCCCTTCCCCCCACCCTTTGTTTCTTTCTCATTGTATAGCCTTGGCTAAGCTGGAATTCTGTAGACCAGGCTGGCTACTCACAGAGATCTGCCTGCCTCTGTCTCTGGAGTACTGAGATTAAAGGTGTGAGCCATCACGTCTAGAAGATAAGATCCTCTCTTCTCATTTTAGGGATGCAAGAGGAATGACCCCGTTCATGTCAGCTGTAAGTGGCCGGGCTTACCCTGCTGCGATTACCATCTTAGAGACAGCCCAGAAGATTGCCAAAGGTAATGAGTAGAGAACAAGGCCTAAGAAAGTTGCTCGTTTTAAAGTGTGAATGGATTTTGTTCATATCTGCCACTGGAATTATTCAAACAATATTTGTGTATATAAATGATATCATTGGGACTCTGTCAAGGTAATTGTGTATGTCTAAAATTTTGTTAATGCTTTTCTCAAATACATTTTCTAATGTTTTATCAAAAAAGCAATTGGTATAAAGTTTTGACTTAAAATAAAAAGACTCTGCTTATAATTCATAGTGTAAACTCTTCATACAAGTGATACAGTGTTGCCTGATGGATATGTTAAAAGCATGTGGCTTTTAACGACAGGCTGTCATAGTAGGAGCTTAAGCAATATTGAGTTCTGGCATCGAAATTTTAAAGGATGAATTATCCTTTTCCAAGCACTGGTGCTAATAAATTGTGATATGGTCTATAACTTACTAAGTAAAACAGTCTTGAGTTTTAGTGTTTTTCAGACTGTCTCACTGTATAGTACAGACTAAACTCTAATTTGAGATCTCCTGCTGCTTCTACTGTGCTAGGATTATAGGTGTACACTGTCAGATCTGACTATATCTTGGGTCTTCACTGTTGGACCCAGGCTAAGAATTGCAGTGGCTAGACTGCTTGTTGTTGTCACATACAGGTACAGTGTAGTTCTGATTTGCCTGTTTTGTTCCAGCATTGGTTAGATTTTCTTAACACATTGGCTTTCAAAAAATTTATTTGTACACTGTTGCTGTCTTCAGACACACCAGAAGAGGGCATCAGATCCCATTACAGAAGGCTGTGAGCCACCATGTGGTTGCTAGGAATTGAACTCAGGACCCCTGGAAGAGCAGTCGGTGCTCTTAACCGCTGACCCATCCCTCCAGCCCAGCTTTCAAAATTTAAAAAAAGCAAATATTTTATTTTCAAGTGTATAGGTATTGTGTTTGTGTATTTTTGTGCACCGTGTGAGCCTGATGCCTGTGAAGGCAGGGAGTATGCGTGCATTAGATCTCTGGAACCCGGGTTAAGGTGGCTCTGAGCTGCCATGGAAGTGCCGGGCTCTGCGGGTGAGCAGCTAGTGCTTTTAGCACTTGAGCCCTCTTCACCCAGACTTGTGAAATTCTGACTAACAAAAAAATTTTTAATTAGTATGTAGTGGTTTCTAGTTTATACTAAATATATATTAAGGTTCTTCAGTTATGGTTGTGATTAAATCTTTTCATGATAGATGAATTTCTGTGTTTTTAATATTTTAGCTGAAGTATCTGCAAGTGAAAAGGAGGAAGATGTATTTATGGGAATGGTTTGCCCGTCAGGCACCAACCCTGACGACTCTCCGTTGTACGTCTTATGTTGCAACGACACCTGCAGCTTTACGTGGACTGGCGCCGAGCACATTAACCAGGTAAACTATCCGAGCACTCCTGAGTCTGTCCTGTTTTCAGGATTCCTTCCTCCTTTGATGTGAGTTAAAAGTGTGTAAACATGTCTGCTGTTTTCTTTTACTTTAACTTTTAAAATTATCCAAATAATTAATTTTGATTTGAGTCCTACATAAAGATGACAAAAGCAAAGGTCATTCATTACTTGATTTAACATGGCAGTTATGAGAATTTGGTCTGTACAGATGGTAGGCTCTGATCTGGGCTGTATAACCAATCACTGTCTATTTTGAGGTGAAGTTACTTTGGATGTACTCGTTCTGTTCGGTTTTCGTCCTTTTACATTGTCAACTGCGTGTGCACCATACCCGCTTCCCACCCACCTTGGTATTAATGAGATACCCATGTGATTACTCTTTCCATTCCAGGACATTTTTGAGTGTCGGACTTGTGGTTTACTGGAGTCGCTTTGTTGTTGTACAGAATGTGCAAGGGTTTGTCATAAAGGGCATGATTGCAAGTAAGTCCATCACCGTTCTGAATTTCATTTTTTTTCCCCAGAAGTTAAGATACGTTATTATAAACATTTTCAGAATGTAAACTGATTTTGTGTGAAGTCTCTGGAACTTTTAAAATTATGTGTAAGATAAAATTATAATGTTATTTCCCTTTCCAACCCAGAAAATATATTGCAAGTTAGATCTAAAAAAGGAAATCTAAATTGCTTCATAGAGAAAGCCAGTGAGCATAAAAATATGTGACTCAAAACTAAAAGAAACTCAACCAAGAAATAGATTCCACAAAAGTCATCCGTTAATCCTCCAAATTTAAATAAGTGATCTCCCAAGGGAAAAATAATTCCACTACCACAGCAATTTGGTCAATAAAAGCAGAACCACTCTCTAAAAGGGAAATTCTACCAAATGTAAGAAAAATTAGTAAACCTTTTAGAAAATAGTACTCTCCATGTTGGAAAGGAAGCACACTAGATACTTCATGTTCACTCTGTTAGAAGTTGACACTTCTGTCCCTGTATGCAAGTGACATGAATATGAATGCACATAAAACCAAGCTCCTTGACGGTCACTTCAGTTGAGCCTCAGGAGGTCTTAGGATCTTCCAAGTCCAAGGATAGACTGGTCCCAAAGCATCTCCTCTGTCCTTTCTTCACCTTGTGCCTTTTTCTTTCTTCCTATGCTTACAGTCCTCCTTTCTTAGTTGATACATCTTGGGTTTTTTTTCCTCTTTTTAATTCTTAAGCTTTTCTGTACCATCTTGTACAGTTTCTGTTTCTGCCTTGTTTTCTTTCTTTGGATGCTACTATATTTGTTTAAATCTATTTCCTCAGAACTTCTTTTCCTCTCATGTTTGGGCCGTTCTTCTTGCCTTTCTCTGCCTCCTTCTACATGTCTTTTCCTCGTCTGGTGCATTTGTCTATGACTGACTTGAGGGTTGATGGTACTGTGTCCTAAGGAGAGATGCTTGTGAACTACAGATTCTACACTATATGAGCCACAACTGTATTCTTGCTGACTAAGGTTCAAGGGGACGGGTTTTTCTGAGAAGCCATCCCTGGAAAACTGACAGTAGCTCAGAGAGTTTAATCTTATCCTGCCATGAGCTGGTAACCACTGAGGTACCTGGTCTTCTGTCTGTGAACTACTGTATGATCTTGGGTAGTGGTTGGTTCCAGATGGGAGTCTTTGATCAAACATTCTATACCTGGGCCTGGAATCAAACTCTTCTCTGTACCCATAGCTTTCCAAATACTCTCCTCTCATCTTTCTGAAACAAGTCTTTGGCTCTAAGCCTCTGGCTTTCTGTACTTTAATATAATCTTCAAGTTCATCTTGAAAAGAGTCATATGGCTTGTTTGAATGCTTCATTAGGTTGACAGAAAGGGATTATCATTATCAGGCTGAGAACTTGATGGTGAAATCTGATCATATTCAACCATTAATTGCTTCAGTTTTTCAGCATGAATGCTTCACAAAGTGAAGACTACAACAATCAGGGAGCAAAACCATGGAGTTGAGATTATATCTATTTTTGTCTAATACTCAACTCTCATTCATTTTCTCTGAGGCAGGGGCGGGCATCTACAACTACTGTCCCCCTTCCCGCCAACAACGCCAGCCATGGGTCAGAGGCTAAGGGGGAGGTGGCAGAGAGGCAGAAACACTGCCGCCACTGCGGCAGGCGGGGTGGGCCGTTCGGAATTTCATAAACTATTAGATGTTCATTGCAGTACAAAGTACTTACGGCATAGTGCTTTTGGCATAATTCAGAAAGTGAGATTTTTCTATATTTCAGTTCCTGCATACAGAAATACGGCTGGTTTAAAGAGTATTGTTAAATACTTGTATTCTGTTACTAGACTGTGACTAGAGTCAGGTTAATCTTGTAAATTAGTCAGATTAATGTATGTTTACAGAGAAGTTTCATTTGTGTTCTACAGCCAAAGTCTTAAGTAGCACTATCCCTCTCCCTCTGGGCCTGTTAATGTGTTATAAGTAACTGGACTCTGCCTTACTTATTGTTTAGATGCAGTAAACTCATATTTTATAATAAGGCCATTCTAGCTGGCTTTTTTAGTTTCCACTGACCTAAGCAGTAAAACTTGAGCTTAACATTTGCAGAGTCTTAATGTTACCAACAGGAACACTGGCTATAGATGTACATAGGTAGATGATGTAGGTTATAGAAAAGTGGGCCATCAGAATCCTCCATTTGGGGTTTTTGGGTTGGATTGACAGGCAATGGTACCTGTTGCAAAGCCTGATGAACCTGAACTTGATCCCTGGGTTTATGTAATGAAAAGTGAGAACAGACTTGCAAATTGTCCCCTGACTTGCACACACACTCTGCGCACATGAGTCCGTCCCCCCCACACCCCCTGTCCTTCACTCACCCTGCTCCATAGTAAGTGTAAGATGATCTCAGTTTCCTCGTCGATGCTGAGTTACACTTTGTATTAGGTGTACTCAACACTAGCCGCCAGGGCAGGGTGAGCCAGGTACTTCATTTTCTGATAGCATTTACAGGCCTGTCAGATAAGACACATGTAAGAAACATGTGCTTACCATGGTTAGAGTTGACTTGATGCCCATGTGAGGTAGGTTGGAGATTGGGAAGTGACACTGTCCCCGGACATTACAGAGACTTAATTTTCATAGGAAATTTTGTGTTGCTTTCTGGACTTTGCATCATTAAATAATATTTTTGTATGTAGCTGATAACAGTTACCCTTTCATTTAATATCAACAAGAGTTCTCTCTAGTTTTATCAAGTTATAGGTCCTCATTGCAGTGTAGATCTATATTTTAAAGTTTTTTATATATGAACTTTTCTGTGTTTTTTTGTTTTTTTTTTTGTTTTTTTTTAACACAGACTCAAGCGGACTTCACCAACAGCTTATTGTGATTGTTGGGAGAAATGTAAGTGTAAAACATTGATCGCTGGACAGAAGTCTGCTCGTCTTGATCTACTTTATCGCCTGCTCACTGCTACAAATCTGGTCACCCTACCCAACAGTAGGCAAGTAGAATGGTTAGGATGCAAACTGGGAAGATGGGAAGAGGTCAGCACGCGCTGGTCTCTCACCCTCACAACATGGCTTGCTTTCTAGGGGAGAGCACCTCTTGCTGTTCTTAGTACAGACCGTGGCCAGGCAGACTGTGGAGCACTGTCAGTATAGGCCTCCACGAATCAGGGAGGATCGCAACAGGAAAACAGCCAGTCCTGAAGGTGACTGAATCTCATAGTTCTGCTGATGGACAAAGCACTGCATTCTGTTTCCGTCTGACCTGTTCTTCCTTTTTAGACTCAGACATGCCTGACCATGACTTGGAGCCCCCGAGGTTTGCCCAGCTTGCCCTAGAGCGCGTCCTTCAGGACTGGAACGCTTTGAGATCTATGATTATGTTTGGGTCACAGGAGAATAAAGACCCGTATGTATTTGTTAAAACATTTTAAAAATTTTCTGGGTTCCTGGGTTAATGTTTCCTTTTATGATTTATTCTGCTGTCTCTCCTTGCCTCTAGCCTGAGTGCCAGCAGTCGGATAGGCCATCTTTTGCCAGAAGAGCAGGTGTACCTCAGCCAGCAGAGCGGCACGATCCGGCTCGACTGTTTCACCCACTGCCTTATAGTCAAGTGTACAGCAGATATTTTGGTGAGTTCATTAAATATATGAATTTGTTCTTAGCATCCCATGGTTTTAAAAGTCAAACTTGTAAGACTAGTAACTTCTGATTACGTTAAAAGGAGTCCATTAGCATGGATATTTTTCAGCGGAAGAATTTTATGTTAAATAAAAACCTTAAAATGATAAAAATGTATGAACCCCCTTTTAAATTTGTTTTTCTTTTATGTAAACTAAAATTTAGATAATAGGACATAATGGTGGAAAGATGTTCCGTAGGCACTGACAGGACATTGAGTTTAGTCCTCTCTGTAGGCGTGTTTGTTACTGTCAGGTGCCACTCTAACCTTTTCCCTCCAGACCTGTTCTAAATAGTTTATAATAGCTGCATAAAGTTAGAATACAATAAAATGTTTTGTGACTCTAACCATAATAGATCTTAAATTGTAGTCTAGTCATTTACTGAATGAAATGGAATGTGTTTTGATATAAAGATTGTTACAAGCACCATTAAAAAAATAATATGAAATTGGGTATTCTTTGTAGTTCGAATCCATTTTATGAACTATGCACAGGAAAATGTTAGAAATTAGTAAATCAGATATGCAGTAAGTGTACTGCAGTTAGTGAGCTGTATCCTGGTTTTACATGTTTGATATTTCCTTCTAAACATGCATGATAAGTATATACAGGACTATGTGACAAAAGGCAAGTTAGTGTACACTTGGGAGACCCATTCTGTATCAGACACACAGTGGTAGGTGTGTACCTGTAAATCGTCTGATTCAGTTTGTTTCAAAATTTTGTTACAAGGGCTGTCAAGGTGGCTTAGCTAATAAAAGGGGCTTGCCACCAAAGCCTAACGGCCTAAGTTCAATCACTGTGAATGCACATGGTAGAGGGAAGAGGACCACCGCCTACAAGTTGTTCTATCACCTCCACATGCACACATGTACATACATCATTCATATATATATACATACACACACATACATAAATCATATACATACATATATTCACACAAAAACATTTTAAACGTTTTATTGGGAACTACTAATATTTTAAAAGTATTAGAGTACTTTAGCCATCATATGAACTATACCAGCATTAATAGAATGATTACAATTTTTAAAGCTTTTAGATACTCTGCTAGGCACATTAGTAAAAGAACTCCAAAACAAGTACACACCTGGACGCCGAGAAGAAGCAGTTGCTGTGACAATGAGGTTTCTACGATCGGTGGCAAGAGTGTTTGTCATTCTTAGTGTGGAAATGGCTTCATCCAAAAAGAAAAAGTAAGGCATTTCAAAACCTTTAGCATACATTTTTAGTGTGATAATGTTAGTATGTGTATGAGAAGAGTCATTAGAGGTTTCTATTTTCTTCCTGCTATAGCAACTTTATTCCACAGCCAATTGGAAAATGCAAACGTGTGTTTCAAGCTCTCCTTCCTTATGCTGTAGAAGAATTGTGTAATGTAGCAGAGTCTCTGATCGTTCCTGTCAGAATGGGGATTGCCCGCCCTACAGCTCCATTTACCCTGGCCAGTACTAGCATAGATGCTATGCAAGGCAGTGAAGAATTATTTTCAGTAGAACCATTACCACCACGGCCATCATCAGATCAGTCAAGCAGGTATGTTAATGTTTTGTATGGCAAGGTTGTGTTTGGCTTATTAAAGCTATGCTTTTGAGTAGCAGTTGAAACAGTTTTCACAAGTCTAATTTTGTCACCTAATGTAAGTATAATATTTTAGTACCTATCTGACCGCCTTGGGTTAAAGCTAAATATTAACAACAGAAAGCTTACAAACTTTTGGAATTTGGATCACCTCACTACTAAATGAAAAAAAAATAGCCACATAGCCAGATGTGTTTTGAGTAGTTTGATGCTACCGCCTTTGCTCCAGGACGTGGATAGCACTACCAGCCGCCGTTCCCGGACCCCCCCCCCCCGCCCCCCGAATCCTCAGACAAAAGACACACACAGTTAATTCCTTTACCACTTACCCTTCTTGGCACAATTGCTGGGTGCTGATATCTCCCACCCAGAAAAACATGACCTACCAATTTATTATTTTTCCTGTGTCTACCTGCCCTAAACTTCAGTGGCTAGTCCCACCTAGCCCCTGTCAAATATCTCTGGCCACTCGCCTGTAGTAGTAGCCACAGGCCCCAGCTCCCCTTGAGACCTCACATAGTTGCTATGTTCTTTTTCCAGAGCATGGCAGACAGTCCTCTCTCCTTCCTTGCAGCTGCCTTTCCTCCTGGGACCCAGAAGTCCCCCTGTCCTTTCTGCCCAGCAATTGGCCCCCAGCTTTCTTTACTGACAAATCAAGAACCAATTGGGGAATGGGACCTTCGCATCAGAACTGCCCCCTTCACAGATGTGGTGGTCCATGCCTTTAATCCCAGCCTGGGGTGCAGAGGCGGGTAGATCTTAGAGTTCAAGGCCAACCTTGTCTACCAAGTGAGTCAGGACAGCCAGAGAGATCTACACAGAGAGAAACCCTTCTGTCTTGACAAAAGAAAGAGAAATTCCTCTTTTTTAAAAAAAACTGTGAAGATTTTTCTCTGAGCTTCCTCTTTGCCTTTGTAATGGTACATCTGTTTAGCAGATCCTGGAGGTTCTGGCTGTGGGCTGAGCACCTGAATGTCATGGGGACACTGCTGCCCTAGTGTCCTCATCGCTTCTTCCGTTCTCATTTCTCAAGAAAACTGTTAAGAAGAAAGACACTAAAAGCTTTATATTTTAATTTCTTTTAGCTCATTCTTGAATCTCTAAATGAAGTGACCAGAGGACTGTTTAACATCTTGTTTCTAGTTTCTGGTCTGTTTAAAACTCAGTTTAGTGATTGTTTGCTTCCATTCCTGTGGGTGCACCTGCCTTCAGTTATATCTTATTCAAATTTGAAGAGAAGTGAAACTTGACCACTCTGCTTTTGGTTTTTCACTCTGTTTTAATATATGATTCGTAAATGTGATTTCCCCGTGCCGTGCCTGCCTACTAACCAGCCAGTGGGAAAGAAGCTGGTGCAGGAGCGAAACTGGGATTTAAT
Source organism: Tokudaia tokunoshimensis (assembly GCA_036184795.1). Lineage (NCBI taxonomy): Eukaryota > Metazoa > Chordata > Mammalia > Rodentia > Muridae > Tokudaia > Tokudaia tokunoshimensis. Next base: position 37,164,317 of record BTHU01000018.1, on the reverse strand, counting down.
GCATAAGTGTTGGTGTCAGTAGATGCTGACATCTGAAGTCTTGGCATCTGAAGATGCTGGAGGAAAGAAAGAATGTAAGGATTGAGCCGCAGAAAGGATCCCAGTGAGCAGTGTGCAGTGTGAGCCATCGTGACAGCCGTGTTCTCTCCCCTGACTCCTTACAGCTCCAGTCAGTCTCAGTCATCTTACATCATCCGGAATCCACAGCAGAGGCGCATCAGCCAGTCACAGCCTGTCAGAGGCCGAGATGAAGAACAGGATGATATTGTGTCAGCAGATGTAGAGGAGGTATTTTTGTTTTAAGTGTAGGTGACGTTCTTTGGTGGGAAGAGCAATCACTGGAAGTCAGTATTAATGGTGCTAGTTTGAAACTACTCTGTGTTCTAGCCAAATTGTGGACTGTAGTTGTACTCATTTATGGCCGTATGTATTACAATGATGTCCATTTATTGAGTACCAGGAAATTGGACACATAATCTTATTTTTTACCTAAAGACTAAGACTAAAGATAGTTTCACTGTTGACATTTTTTTTAATAGTTTAATGTAATGTATTTGAAAGACATTGTAATTTTATAATGAAGTACATAGAAAGTTCAGCCCTTCCCCATTTCCCAGAAGAGTTTTATACTTCTAATTTTGAAGCCTGTTTATAGATATTAATTACAAACTATGGGATATGCTGATAGAATTTTTCCATAATGAATTGTTACTAAATGATTTTAAAACCGCATAATACAAACTTAGTATTCCTTATTTTAGAGAGTCTTAAAAATTTTAGTTTACAAATTCTATGGACCAAACTGGTTGAGACAGGTTTGTTCTGTCTTGTGGTTATCTGGGTTTAGGTTGAGGTGGTGGAGGGCGTGGCTGGAGAGGAGGAGCATCATGACGATCAGGAAGAGCACGGGGAAGAGAACGCTGAGGCCGAGGGCCATCACGATGAGCATGACGAGGACGGTATGCGGGGGAGAGAATGCGGCCGTGTGGGGAGTCAGGAGCCTAAAGAGGGGCCTCGTGCTCTGTAGTAAACAGACTGTTTTCTGCCGAAGCACTCTGCAGTATATTTTACAGTTTAGGAAGTAACTATAGACATACATAAAATACTTGCATTTCACACCCCTCCCCTGTTTTTGTTTGTGTGAGTCAGGGTGTTCTGTATCCCCGGTTGACCTCAGACTCACTGTTGTAGGTGAGCGTGGCCTCAAGCGTGTCACCCTCCTGCTTCTACTTCCCAAGTGCATGATTACAGATGTGTGTGACTATGCAGTCAGAGCTACGCACTCGCACCAAGCCTGCTAGCCCACTGACCTACATTCCTAGCCCACCTTCTTTTCTTTCATTCTTACGTGAAACTGGTTGATGGCTCAGTGGGTAAAGACATCATTGTCGAGCCTGTGACCTGAGTTCATTACCTGTTTACTTATTGTGTATATATATGTTTGTGAATATAAGAATGTATTTGCCACAGTTTTGAGGTGGTATTTTGTCTCCCTTGCCCTTGATTTCAGCTCTTACTTGTACACTGAGCCGTCTCACTGGCCCATGCAGCCTGTTTTCTTAAAAACTGTTTCAGTGGTGAAATATTCAGCACTCTGGAAGCTGAGGCAGGATTTCAAACTTCAGGCCAGTCTGGGCTCCATAGCAAGAGCCGGTCTGACTGGTTCCCTCGATAAAGTACATCATTCCTAATTAAACAGTGGAAAATTGCCGTGGAGAGAACAGGAAAACAATCCATAATCTCCTGAGATGTACCAGCTGTGTGCTTACAGACAGTGGTCTTCTGTGTCGGTGGTCCCTGTGCAGTCTCCTAAAGATTACGTACATAAGCTATATGGGTCTGTTTAAGTAAGGAAACTGTAGTAATTAGAATTTCATTTATCTTGACATGTTAGTGTGAATACAAAAAATGTTTTTAACTTCTTTTTTTGAAGAATAAGAGATGAAAATAGTGCATGTGGATAGTGGGCTAGCCCCGACACAGGGCTCTGCGGACCTGAATAATTGAATTGCTGTGTCAAGGTCCACTGATTACAGTACTTGAATAATTTTTCCATTGCAAGCAGCCAGTACTTGTTTTTGTGGAACAACTGGCTCTCTGATTTTTCTCCCTGTCTTACCACTGTGCCTTCTTAGTTCCTACTCCTAGGATATACCAGCTTGTCAGACCTATATTGATTATTTGGTGAAACTTTCACCCTTTTTATTTATTTAATACTTTTCTAGGAAGTGACATGGAGCTAGATTTGTTAGCAGCAGCTGAAACGGAAAGTGACAGTGAAAGTAACCATAGTAACCAAGATAATGCTAGCGGGCGCAGAAGCGTTGTCACTGCAGCCACTGCTGGCTCAGAAGCAGGTACGTTGTTGTCCTTTGGGAGTTGGTAATTGTATGCCTTTGGGTAGCCAGAGCCTTTTTGTGATTTTATTTCTTTTTCTGTGACCGTTCTTATTAGCTTTTGTTTTTTCAGTAATGGATTAATTTTAAAGTTTTATTTAAAAGAGTTTTAATTAAAATAATTTTATGATAGCTTCTCAGTATTATATACCGCCTATCACAGATGAATCTAATATTTTTTGAGAGGCACATTGTGAAGTTAGTTAGCAATGAATTTACAGTGTTTTTTGTTTTAAAAATTAAAACTTTAGGAGCAAGCAGTGTTCCTGCCTTTTTTTCTGAAGACGACTCTCAGTCAAATGACTCAAGTGACTCTGACAGCAGCAGCAGTCAGAGTGACGACATAGAGCAGGAGACCTTTATGCTGGATGAGCCACTAGAGAGGACAACGAGCAGCTCCCACGCCAGTGGTGCTGCCCAGGCTCCTCGCTCCATGCAGTGGGCCGTCCGCAATACGCAGCATCAGCGAGCGACTAGCACAGCCCCGTCCAGCACGTCTACTCCAGCAGGCAAGTCTGTGAACTCTCATTGTTTCTAGGAGTTCCTCTCATTGTTCCAGCGCATTTACCTAGACAACAACATTTATAAACATTCCTTTTGTTGATTATCAAATATAAGACGTACACAAATATGATTATATCAAGATTTCTTAATCTTTGCATTATTGCTTTGGGCTGGATAATTCTTTATTGTTGAGGTCTTTTGCCCATTGTCAGATGTTTACTTACATCTATTGTCTTTACCTGGTAGACATCAGTAGTATTCCCAACCCTATGTTCTTTACTTCTCTCCTGTAACAACTAAAATGTCTGCACACACTGCCAACTGCTTCCTTTTGTGGTGGTTATGCAGTACAGAATTGCTCCTGGACAATGATGTATTAATTCCTGCCCACCTTAACACTCTGTTCCCCCAAACTTATATAGTAGAGGTATGCTTTTTTGCTCATGTGCATATTCTTAATTGACCATTTAGGTTTGTATAAGCCTATACAATGTCACTAGCAGTTAGCAACTATATAAGCTCATGGTAATTGTCCTTTCTCCTTATAGCAAGTTCTGCAGGTTTGATTTATATTGATCCTTCAAATTTACGCCGGAGCGGCACCATCAGTACAAGTGCTGCAGCGGCAGCAGCTGCTTTGGAAGCTAGCAATGCCAGCAGCTACTTAACATCTGCAAGCAGTTTAGCCAGGGCTTACAGCATTGTCATCAGACAAATCTCGGACTTGATGGGCCTTATTCCTAAGTATAATCACCTAGTATACTCTCAGATTCCAGCAGCTGTGAAATTGACTTATCAAGATGCAGTCAACTTACAGGTATGAACCATTAAAAAGTTACTTATTGTTTTGCCTATCAATTAGGAGAATTTCAATATAAATGGTTATATTGCAAATGCTTAAATATTGACATGCAAGTACTGTATCAAAATTAGCTTTGTTTGGATAGTTTTGACTATTTTAGTTTGATCTTCATAGAACTATGTAGAAGAAAAGCTTATTCCTACGTGGAACTGGATGGTCAGTATTATGGATTCTACTGAAGCTCAATTACGTTATGGTTCTGCATTAGCATCTGCTGGTGATCCAGGACATCCAAATCATCCCCTTCATGCCTCTCAGAATTCAGCTCGAAGAGAGAGGATGACTGCACGGGAAGAGGCCAGTTTAAGAACGCTCGAAGGCAGACGGTATGAAATCCTCCATATGCGTTCATGTATTGGACCAGAGCCCCTAAAGCCTAGGTTAGAGCTTTTTAATTGCTGTACATTTGACCTCATCTTAATGACAAAGAAGAAGGTAACTGCCTCTTGATACCTGATAGGCAGTTGAAGCATAATTAGTTGGCTAATTTAGTTAGCCAAGTTACTTTTTAAAAATCCATTCATGTCATCCCAGGGATTTCAGTTCCGGGAGATCAAATAACCTCTAACTGGCTTCCTCTGGCCATGAACTCACAGCGCACTTTCGTATAGGCAGGCAAAACCCTCATACGTAAAATACTCTTAAAAACCAAAACAAGAATTCTGATGTGGGATCTTGATTGGTGTCAGTGTTGTCTCTCCTTTCACACCTCAGGCATTATCACAGTATAATCACATATATTTACTCTTTATTAAGGTATGTGGTTAATTGACTAATTATAATTTGAAATATATTCATCATCTCTTTGGGAAATCTTACACATCTTAATGGTCATTCCTGTCCTATTTTCTGTCTGTAGATTCTGAACACATGTCAATAGAATTGTGCAATACATGGTCTTTTAGGACTGGCTTCTGTCGTTTAACATGATGGTGTTTTGGATCATTTATGTGTAGCATGTGTTAATAACGCTTTAAAAATATTCTAACTCACTGTATTATACCCTATTTTAAAAATATTAACCATTCACCCATTGACACTTGAAATATTTCTTTCTTTCTTTTTTTTTTTTTTTTGGTTTTTCGAGACAGGGTTTCTCTGTATAGCCCTGGCTGGCCTGGAACTCGCTCTGTAGACCAGGCTGGCCTCGAACTCAGAAATCCGCCTGCCTCTGCCTCCCAAACTTGAAATATTTCTATCTTTCATTACTGTGCATGATGCTGCACATTTTCATAAAGGTTTTTGTGTGGACATAAACTTTTGGTATCTTTACCTAGTTGTCAGTTTGCTAGGTTGTATGGTAATGGTATGTGTTTAACAGTTTGAGATGGGAGAGCTTTAATTTCTCTATATTTTCTCCCCCATCTCATCCCCCTTTCTGGCCTAAAACTCATTTTGTAGCAGAGAACTTCTGATCTTTAGATCTTCTGAACTTCTGATCTTCCTGTAGCCACCTTGCGTGTGCAAAGATCTTATATAAATGTGTATCAAATTTCTTTATCTTTTTATTGTAAGCATCCTAGTTGTTGTAATACAACATTGAACTGTCCTACCTGAGGGGTGGGGACACCTCAAATTATAGATCTGAGTTTATTGTAGTTTTTATTTGCTTTAGTAATGTTGGAACTTTGCGATTAGCAGTATGTCTACTTAGCTCGTTCATGCAACTATAAATTAGCTTTCTTTTAAAAAAGTTTTTATTCAGTTATATGAGATCTTTTACTATATTCTGGATAAGAATTCTATAACCATGTGCTTTTCTATGCCTGCCATTGCTCCCAAATAACGGCATGGAGACTGTATTTATTTATAAGCTTTTGGCCTTAAAGCTAGGCGTTGTTTCCCACTACCTCAGTTATCTCGTTGATACTAATCTATGTTCTGCCACATGGCTTCGTGAACTCTCCTTCCCTTCTGGCCTCTATGTTTGGCTGGCTGAACCTGACTCCTGACTCCTTCCCAGAGTTCTCCGGAAGTCCTGCCTTTTCTATTCTACCTTCTGCTGTAGGCTTTTTATTTTAACTAATCAGAAGGTGACAGAGAACATTGTTAACAAACTAAGGCAGGCAATGCTTAAGAATACCAAAGTCCAGCCTGCATCTCATTTGAATAATACAAAGATAGTCTTTACAGAGTGCACAATAATATTATTCTGGCAGAATTTCTTATCAAATTTTTAAAAGATTTTTATTATCCCTTATTTTTCTTAAGCGGTCTTTTTTTTTTTTCCTTTTTTTAAAATTCTGTATATGTGCAAGGAATGTCACTGTGGAAACCAAAAATCGAGCATTGGCTTCTTTGGCGCTGGAGCTAATGGCAGTTGTGTGCTGTGGGCGGTACTTGACGTCTGGGTCCCAGCGTGGCTCCTCTGGAGGAGCAGCACACACTCTTTGTTCACTCCCTTCAGCCTCTCTGTTCTCTTACTTGGTTATGTCCTTTGAGAAGTACGAAAGTTTCTAATTTTAAAAAAAGTCCAGAACTCTTAACAATTTTCTTTGCTGCATGTGGGTTTTGGTATCTTCCTTCCATCCATCTGTCCATCTGTCTGTCCGTCTGTCTATTTTAAGCTGTTTTGCCATGTAGTATCCTGGCATCAAATTCAGTATATAGCCCAAGTCTGCGCCATTCTCCATCTTTCAGTCTCCCATTTCCAAAGCATTGGGGTGAGTCATCATGCCCAACATTCCATATTATTTTGATGTATTGTCTTAGATCCCTTTTCTGTTGCTGTAACTTAGGGAGGAAAGGGCCTATTTCATATTAGAGCTTGTAGTCAGTCATCCAGGGGAGGTGGGTAGGAACTCAGACTCGGAACCAGGAGGCAGGAACTGATAGAGGAAGCTGCTTACTACTGACTTATTTATGACTTGCTCAGCCTGCTTTCTTACATCACCTAGGGGTGGCACTATGTGCCTTGTGCTCGTTCCTCCCACGTCAGTCGTAAGAGGAAATTGCCCCACAGACCTACTCAGAGGTGATCTGATGGAGCCATTTTGATGGTTCCTTCTTAAACGGCTCTAGCTTGTATCAGGTTGACACAGACTACTAGGCAGAATAGGTAGCGGTGAGTGCTTCTCAGAGTGGTGCCCAGAACTCTATCATTGGCTTTAACTGACAACTTGTTAGAGTTGCAAATTCAGACTCAAGCAGTATTATTTTTAAAGAATATTTATAAATGTTCTGTTTTCTCTTTTTAAGATGTATTTATTTTTCATGTTTGAGTGTTTTGTGCGTGCAGTATCCAAGGAGGCCATAAAGGGTGTCAGATCCGATCCCCATGGAAATGGGGCTGGGGGCGGTTAAGTTCCACCATGGATGTGCTGGGAGCTGGCCTGGGTCATCTGCAAGAATGTCAAGTGCTCTTAACTGACAAGCATCAGTTAAGGACTCCAGTCCAGTCTTCATTTCTAAATTTTACATATTTATGAAGTTTCATACTTGTGGTTTTTATAAACATTTTCATTTCTTTCTGCTCCTATAGACGTGCTACATTGCTGAGCGCCCGCCAGGGAATGATGTCTGCTCGAGGAGATTTTCTCAATTATGCTCTGTCTTTAATGCGATCTCATAATGATGAGCATTCTGATGTTCTTCCAGTATTGGATGTGTGCTCACTGAAACATGTGGCATATGTCTTCCAAGCCCTTATATATTGGATTAAAGCAATGAATCAACAGACAACATTAGACACCCCTCAACTGGAACGCAAAAGGTATATCCATACTTTTAGGGTTTTGAGTCAACAGTCACAGTTTGTACTAAGGAGATCGGCACTGCACACGAGAACAAAGATATTTCATGTAGAAAAGTGGGCTTGTCCTTTACCAACTGCTCATGTAAAAGGAGAAACCAGAATCAAATTAAACCTAATAGTTGAGGTATTTGTGTTTTTAAGTCTTGTTGTATTTTGGGGGAGAGTTTGTGTTTCTTTAGTGCTTTTTGGTTTTTGGGGGGGGTGGGGTGGGAAGCTTCTGTTGAGCCCTTTTGGTTATTGTAATGCATTAAGCAGATCACTTTACCATTTCCCCTTGTCTGAAACTATACAGCAGTGTTAGGTTCCAGGGTGAGATGTCCGATGGCGCTTGCCTGACCACCCTGGTTCAACTCCTGGGTCCCATGTGGTGAAAGGAGAAATTCAGTTCCTGCAGATTGTTCTCTGGCTTCCATGTACAAGCTGTGACACACTTCCACAAACACACACGAGTTACATCAGTTACATTCTGTTACCCAGTGACATCTCCAATGTCCCCCTCACCTGTGCTCCTTCTCATCCCACACAAATAGTTAATTTAAATGACTCTCACTGTTCTTTTTAAGGACACGAGAACTTCTGGAACTGGGTATTGATAATGAAGATTCAGAACATGAAAATGATGACGACACCAGTCAAAGTTAGTGCCCAGAGCGCCTCCCTCTTCTTTAAGGACTGGCTGCCTCAGCTGTCCCTCCAGGCTTTTTAACTGCATTATTTTCTGTTGGGGTGGGAATTTCTCTTTTCTTCTCTGTGTTGAATCTCTTACCTTTTCTGTCATTTTCCTTGTACATCCTTGCATTATACATTTCATAATTAAGACTGAGTTAATGTTCTGAATTTCCCAATATCCATACATTTTCTTTTATTTCACATTTTTGATTTCTCTGTTTACATTTACCATTACTTTTAAGTCTTATGAAAGTTTTTGTTAATATTGATGCAAAGTAGATTTAATTAAGAAAATGTAAATTAGTCTTGAACATACAAACTAAGAGAAAAGTTTCAATGCCATAAAATTAGAGGATCTTGTGGAGCAGCGGGTCTCCTCCTGTGGAGTGTGTGGGCCTCTTCAATAACCTTGTCGCAGGGGCCTCCCAAGTCCACCAGAAAACACACATAAGTTACTTTATGATTAATAACAGTAGCAAAATTGCAGTTATGATGTAGTAATGAAAATAATTTTATGGTTGGTTGTCAACCACAACTTGAGGAACTGTATTAAAGGGTTATAGCATTAGGAAGGTTGAGAACCACTGTTGTATAGATAACTTACAGTTTTTCATTATTTTAATTGACAGTTAAAGATTTAAAATGAGATCAAATAGTCCAGTTTCCTGTTTATTATTCCTAGTAAATGCTTTTATTAGTTTAGGGAAAGACAGCTAGTCTGGATTTTTTGTTGTTGTTGTTATTGATGAAGATGATGATGATGATGTTGTTGTTTGTAATTGGCTTTTTTCCTCTTTTGAACATCCAGCCACAATTCACTTTCTAGAGCTTAGTAAGCACTGCATGTTGAAGTTTTCTCCCATTAAGGGGAGCTGTGGCTGGTGTGCTAGTGGATCTGTTACTTTTGGCTGGATAAATAAATTGTTCCGACAGCTCCGTGTTCATTTTAGTATGGGAAGCAAATAGTCAGACTTGAGCTTTTGGTCATCTCCTTTTGGTGTTATCAGGTTGAGTCCTGAAGTATGCTCGGGAAACTAGCTGTACTTTGGCTTCATTCTCTCTATCTAAAGAGAGGATGTAAGAAAACTATTTAAATAGAGTAGTCCAGTATTGATTATAGCATTTATTCTTGCATTTTTATTATTGTATGATAAATAATGCATTCAAGTATTTTGGATTGTCACTTTTAAAAAACACCAAAAGCTAGGTGTGGTGTCACAGGCCTATAATCTCAGCATTGAGGTAAGCAGAGGCAGATAAGTCAGCCCAGTCTTCATGGAGAGTTCTAGGACAGCCAAGGATGTCATACAATGAGACCCTGTTTCTAAAACAAAACCGCACAAAATGCTGAAAGTTTGGACTATTTACTTGAGTGTGTGTGTGTGTGTGTGTGTGTGTGTGTACACGTACAAGTGCTTGTGTGTGTATGCAGGCATTGCAGATTGCAGGGGTCAAACCCAGGCCTAGGGTTTTGTACATGCTATGCAAGAGGTTTATCACAGAACTTCTCCAGCCCTTAATTTGCTTTCTAGTATATATTTTTATAAGAGATTCCAAGCATTTTAGATTGAACAGATTAATATCATTACCCTTTCTAATTACAATTTTTTTTTTTTAATGTTTAGGTGCTACTTTGAATGATAAGGATGATGAATCTCTTCCTGCAGAAACTGGCCAAAACCATCCATTTTTCCGACGTTCTGACTCTATGACATTCCTTGGATGTATACCTCCAAATCCATTTGAAGTGCCTTTGGCTGAAGCCATACCCCTGGCTGATCAGCCACATTTGTTGCAGGTGAACGAAACAGATCTAATGTTCTTTTATAGCTGATTTTGAAGTGTTCAGTCTTAACTATAATGTGTCTTGTTAAAATTCCAGCCAAATGCTAGAAAGGAAGATCTTTTTGGTCGCCCAAGTCAGGGTCTTTATTCTTCATCTACCGGCAGTGGGAAATGCTTAGTGGAAGTTACAATGGACAGAAATTGTCTCGAGGTAAGATAGTCAAAGTTGATATTTCTTAATTAGCAGTTTTCCTAGCATCCAGATATGGAGAGATTTCCCCAGTAGTATTTCCCCAGTAGTGGAAGTGTCGGAAGCCCCTTTCTCTGAGTAGAATGGAACTGTTGCTTTCACTGGCTTTTAGTGTTGGCTCATTCACACATCATAAAGCTTCATTATGTGCTCAGTTTGTCCAGAGAGTTACTAATGTATGCGCTAGAAATTTAGATTTCCAAATAAGAATACTTCTAAACAAACATTTGTAATTTTAGCTTCAAGTTTTTTTCCTTGATGTGCTGTTACTTGAAAAAATAGATGAGTCAGCATTGAGAGAGAGAGAGAGAGAGAGAGAGACAGAGAGAGAGACAGAGACAGAGACAGAGACACACACACCTAAATAGTTCTGTCTCTTGGATATTGTTTCATTCTTTATAACCAAGGAGACAAGAAGAAATAAAGCTGAAGAGATCATGAATTTCAAGTGAGGATGTCAGTTATCACAACTAATTACATGACAGATTTAAGCTTTGGAAAGTCTGATTTCAGAGGTGAAATCATTTTATTATTTTTTCTGGAAAAAAAAACAGTATTGCGTTTTAAGGCAGCACAAGAGAAATACAGCTGGATACATATTTATAACTAAGTGGTTAAGAAGAATGTAGTGTTAAAAATTATTGAATATATAGGAGACTTAAGTTCCAGAGATAGTATTTATAGTTGCCTTGAAATTTTCTGTGGTGCCTCTGGTGAGCACACTGGGATCTGTGGTCATCGAGTGCTTCAGGATCACAGGAGCAGACTGCACTTTGGTGACGAAAGCTCTAGAAGAAACTGTCTATGTAATTTCTGTGGAGCTCTGTTAAGTTAAAATCAATCTTTTTTCCCCTTGATGTATAACTTTTTATTTAAATCTAATATTGCATAGGTTCTTCCAACTAAAATGTCTTATGCTGCTAATCTAAAAAATGTAATGAACATGCAAAACCGGCAGAAGAAAGAAGGGGAAGAACAGAGCGTGCTAGCCGAAGAAGCTGACAGTTCAAAGCCAGGGCCATCCGCTCCTGATGTTGCCGCCCAGTTGAAAAGCAGTTTGCTAGCAGAGATAGGACTCACTGAAAGCGAAGGGCCTCCCCTTACGTCTTTCAGGTATGCCTACATGAAGTAATGCTCTTGGGCACTTATTACACTTTGTTACAATCATTTTTATTTAGAGATTTCACAGTTTGTAAGTTTGTATATTGGAATACAAATTTATGTTACTCTTCTGTGATTTTCTAATTTACTATCAGATAGTTAAATATTAATGAGTTTTCTAGACTTGGACATTTAAAAAATTGATCTTTTTCTTTTATGAATTTCTAAGGTGCTGTTTTTCTTAATGTTTAATACTGACTTAGAACTATCAATTCAAACATTATTGGCAGTTGAGCTAACCTGTAAATTTCAGGATTTGTGACTTACTTAATTAGGGTTCACAAATGGTATCTTGGACATAGTAGGTTTTTACTTATTAAATAAGACGTTACAGGTCTATACGTTGTTAATCGCCAGATGTTGCCTCTTGTTTATGTCCTAGCTTTTGGCTAGAAGATAATATTTTTGCTTATTTGTTAATGAAATAAGGTATGCTTAGAAGGGGTTAACTGGTAAATGAATAAGTGCACTGTATTGTCTACCAACCATAAAGGGCATGGGGTAATTTCTATACTAAAATAGCCTAGACTTAGAAGTATGTGAGGAGCTGGTCAGAATATATAGACCCAGATTGGAGAAAAGAATTAGAGGCAGGAAGAATGGAGTTGGGTTAGCAAATTACCTTTAGGTGTAAAAAGGAAATGATGTCAAAGGAAGATGGATTTTGTCACCTTGGAAGAACAGAAGGTAAAAAAATGTGATTCAAGTCTGTGCAGTGGAAAAATAGTACTGATGGATAAAAATGACTAGGAAAGATTGTTGTCATGAGGCTATTCATAAATTTTATTTTATGTTACACTCTAATTCAGTACCACTGATGTAGATAACAAATTCTAGAGAGGATCCAAGAGATATTTGACTCTGAGGAGAGGAAGTAAAATAAAGTGGGAGTTGAAGCCAGATGGTACCCTGATGATGTGGATGTCTATGTACAGACACACAGTCAGTCACATACTCAGGAGCATTCAGCCATAGTAAGGTTCTTTCATTAAATAAGATATGGTTTGAAATACTTAAGATAGCAAAATATTAAGAGACCAGGAAAGGTACTATTATTGACCAAAAGATTCTATTTGGGGAGTTGATTAATTGCTTTCTATTTAAATTTCTCTATCTATTTAAATTTCTCCCAGGCCTCAGTGTAGTTTCATGGGGATGGTTATTTCTCACGACATGCTGCTGGGCCGCTGGCGCCTTTCTTTAGAACTGTTTGGCAGAGTATTCATGGAAGATGTTGGAGCAGAGCCTGGATCGGTGTGTATTTTGTGCACTTTAACTCTATTCTGCATGCTCAGAACAAGTTTTAGTGAATAATTGTTTTGCTCTCTTTTTTTTTTTCTTTAAAGATCTTAACTGAATTGGGTGGTTTTGAGGTAAAAGAATCAAAGTTCCGTAGAGAGATGGAAAAACTGAGAAACCAGCAATCAAGAGATTTATCATTAGAGGTAAAAGTATTTAGATTTTCTCTATCTATAGTATGCCGCCCCACACTTAAACATTCAGAATAATAATAAATATTGCTCGGGGATAGATATGTGTTTATAATTAAAATTTTAAAGAAATAATAATTTAGAGCAGTAATTTTTTTAAAGAAAGTTTTTGGTTGGAAAGTGATTCAGTTGGTAATATGCTTAAGGACCTGAGTTTATATCTCTAGCATCCACTTAAGTCAAGTGTGGTGGTAGCATGGTGGGGAGATACAGACAGGATTCTTGGTGCTCCTTGGTCAGCTAGTCTTGCTGAAATCAGTGAGAGTCCCATCTCAGAAAAATAACGTAGAAAGTGATAAAGGAAGAAACTCCATGTCAACCTCTCGCCTTCACAGGTTTGAATGGGCAAGCATACATATATGCACAAACACATGACCATGTGTGCGCGCGCGCACACACACACACACTTCATTGCATAAACAGGAACTGCAAACCTTCTGATGTACTGAATTCCATTCAGAATATTCTTATTGATGGTTAATTTGTCTTGTTGGCTAGTTTTTATGTCCTTTTTATTGTCTCGATATTATCCATAAAAGCCTTCCTTGTTACTTTCCAATGTATGTCATGTGCATTTCCTGCTGTAGGTCTTAAACTATTTGTTTAAGAAATTGTATTATAAAGTTAAAAATGGGCTCTGATTTGAGGTTACATATTCTACTAAGTTGATCCTTGTTTCTAGGCCTTCAAGAAATTACTGTGAATTCATACTGAGACATTAAATTCAAATGGAAAATTCCTTCTTTCTAGGCGGAATACACAGCTTCTCACCATTGGTGCTTTTATTCCGCATCTCACAACAGTCTTAAAATTACAACATTACTGCTACCACCAATACAATTTTTTCTTTTTGTTGTTTTGAGACAGGGATTTACTCTATTGCCCAGGCTGATTTAGAACTCAACTAACTATGTAGCCCAGGCTGGCTTTAAACTCCTGGAAATTCTCTTGATTCTATTTAACAAGAGATTATATAAGCATGATCTATCACATCTGGTTTAAAATGATTATTGATAAAAGCTTAAGGCTTAAGATTAATTTGTAGTTTGTCTGTAGACCATATCCAAGTTAGAGTGCTTCATTGTTCTTGCCTGTAGCTGTCGAGTCACTTTGCCAACCCCTCAAATGTTAGAAGTTGTTTATTAGTGTTTAGGCAAAGTGCAGTCAGTGCTTGAGTATCTGTGTGTGGTGGAATTCGCAAGTATCTCTGTAGTATGCCACTTTGCTGTCACTGGAGAGTTCCATGTTTCAGATATCAGTAGTATAGGAGGTTCATTCGTTTGAGAGCCTTCTGGGCTATAGAGTAAATTTTAGGCTAGCCTGGGTTACATACCAAGATGTGGAGAGAGAGGAAGGAGGGAATGAATGTAAATTGAGTAAAATTCCATTAGCCTGATTTAATATAAGACATTCTTCTTTGCTTTGGAGTGTAAAATCTTCTGAGACCTCAAATTTCTTATAGTGTGCTACAAAGGTGAGATTCTGTTTTAGGCTTAACAGAAAACCCTGTGGTTTCTCGCCCTGATGAACTACTTGGTGTATTTTAATAGGTTGATCGAGATCGGGATCTTCTCATTCAACAGACTATGAGACAGCTCAACAATCATTTTGGCCGAAGATGTGCTACCACACCAATGGCCGTCCACAGAGTTAAAGTCACCTTTAAGGATGAACCAGGAGAGGGTAGTGGTGTAGCACGGAGCTTCTATACAGCCATTGCACAAGCGTTTTTATCAAATGAAAAATTGCCAAATCTAGATTGTATCCAAAATGCCAACAAAGGCACTCATACAAGTAAGTATTCTACAGATTTAAAGCAGTGTAATGATTTCTCTTGTTTGTCACAGCAGTGGTAATCATGATTCTATGTCTCCATACATTTATATTTTATATTATTTTAGATTATGACTTAATCTTGACCAAACTGCTTGAATTGACAATTTAACAGTTTGCTTTTTATTACATCGTGTAAATTGTTGGATATTTGTGATTAGCTTTTCACCTCAATTGTTACTTATTTGGAGGGTGACAGGTTGTAAGATCTTAAGTGTGACTACAAAAATCCAGTGAGGGGGTTGGAGTCTCTAATTGACTAATTGTATTAAGTGATAGTTATTTAAAGAGAGAACAGAACTCTCTGGGTAGGCTGCTTTAAAATTAATTCACAAACATGCTATGATCCCAGTGAGGTAAAGAGCTTGGGACATGTAAACCAGCTATGTCACTCTGCTTATTTTAATTTCATTACTAATTTCTTATTTAAAAATAGGGCTTTGCTTAATTAACATCTTGGAGTGTTGTAGCTTCATTATGAACTCTTCACTTGGGGAGAGTTCCCTGGTTTTCAGTGAGTATTTTTATGGCTTTGTGGAAATGACAAAAGCTGTAGATGATAATTGGTGGCACATGCCAAGTACAGTCAAAGGATAGACAGCTGTATAATTGACAGAGGACATTCATAGAAGTCACTTAGGCTCCATCCATATCTCACTGTGCACATGTGATCTACCGCCGTGAAGACTGAAGGGGTGAATAAGTGGGGAGTCCCCAGCCTGTGATCAGCACTTTTACCACTTAACTTACTGTAAAAGTAGATTGACAGATTTGAGCAAAGAGACTTTGACAGTTTTAACATTTTAGAAATAACCTTTTCCAAACATCATTAAGAAGCAGTATCAAGTGCAGATGCTTGCTGCCAAGCCTGATTGCCTGAGTTTGAGCCCCAGGATCCACATGGTGGGAGAAGAGAACCAACTCAGTGACTTGTCCTCTGGCCTCCATACATGTGCTTTGACAATGTGTGTCATTTGTCAGGGTGCAAGAGTTAAAAAGACGTAATTTTTAAAAAGGAAAGAAAGCAGGTGTAGTTGGGATTGAGCATTGGAATTTAAAAATAATAGTTTACTATTCTGGTGGTCTGTAAATACTCAAAGGCAAAACCTTAAGACTAGAAAAGGTATTTAGTGGCTTCAACTGTGTAAGAAATCTCAGCACTTTTTATAATAAAATCAAGGACTCAGCTAGTAAAGGCTAGGCTCACAACCAAATACAATGAAATCAAGAAATCAATCTAGCTCTAGTTGCATATTATTTCAGAGCTTTGGCATGACGGGGGAAATGTAGTTCACAAATATTAATTTGACGTGTAATGTGCCATGCACCTTCTATACAAATATCAGTAAACCTCAGAAACCAAGGCGCTAAGAAAATGGTTTTAGTAAGAGTGCTTGCTATGAGAACAGGAGGACCCGAGTTCAAATCCCCATAATATTAAAAGCTGGGCATGGCTTGCATGTGCTTATAACCCATGTTGTGGAATGGCAAGTTTCAGTGAGAGAGCCTTTATCAAAAGGCGTGGTGATAGACATCTGTGATGCATGCACCTAGGCATACGGACCCACATACAGCATACTGCATTCACCCCAGAGAAAGAGAAAGGCACCGGCAGCAAGATGATCTTGAGCGGCCATATTTTCTTATGTTCTCATTTTAGCATTGACTGAAATATAAAGTTTTTCATCTTGTACTTTTCTCAATGTGCTGTATTTCATCTTTCCTTCTAGGTTTAATGCAAAGACTGAGGAACAGAGGCGAGAGAGATCGGGAGAGAGAGAGAGAACGGGAAATGAGGAGGAGTAGTGGCTTGCGAGCAGGATCTCGGAGAGACCGAGATAGGTATGATGGAGTTTAGGTGTTACTGAATAGCAGCAGTTTAGGCAAGTTGGATAAAGGCTTTTGTAAGTCAATGTAAGATTTGTTGTGTGGATGAATGCCTGGTAACCGTAGTCTGTTACTTAATGAAAGGTTCTGGTTAACAACTCCAGGATATTTGAAATAACTCTGCCTTTTTATTCACTAAAGTTTGACATTTTGTTGCAGTTATTGCCTTCCTATTTTAGTTAAGTCTTTAATTGTGACAAACTGTATTACTTTTACTTTTCTCTTGTTAGAATGGGTTACACTTACTTTTGTTTAAAATTTCCAGGAATCATAGGTAGTCTTTTGGAGTTTGGTCCTGCTCCCTTAGAATTAAATTAAACCTTACATGTAGATTTTTAGAGACAAACCTAGATAATCTGTATTTCTCAAACATTTTGTATTTAAATGTCGTACCACCCTGATAGTACGGTTGTCACTGTCTGTATGCCTTGTGGTTTTCTATTGATGAAGTGTGCTGATAATGGAGTTGTACACTATTCTTCCTTTCACAGAGACTTCAGGAGACAGCTCTCGATCGACACCAGGCCGTTCAGACCTGCTTCTGAGGGGAATCCTAGTGATGACCCTGACCCTCTTCCAGCTCATCGGCAGGCACTTGGAGAGAGGCTTTATCCCCGGGTGCAAGCCATGCAACCTGTAAGTGCTGGGCACATCCTACTCCTAACTACACACGTCGGAATTAAAATGGCTATTTGGTTTTCTTTTCTTTCTTTCTGTCTCTGTAATTGTCAGCTACTTAACAGCTACATGGTTGAGGACTGTGTATGGCTGTACAGAGATACGGGATTTAGAAGGGATTTTGTAGCTGGGAAAAATGGCAGTCCTTTACTGATAATAAAATAACACTAGATTTCAATTGGAATGTTTTATCAATTTTCTCTCATACAATGTGAAACCTTTATACTAGTTGTAGGTGTTTATGTATTATGTACATGCGTTGTAGCCAAAAGACTTAACAGAAAATCAATTCTGTTTCTTGCAGTAAGTCAGCCTTTAAGCAATCCCTTTCTCCCCTTCCTCCCTTTTTTTTTTTCTGTAGTAAATGAGGAAGAGTGTATGTGGTCCCTTGAGG
Organism: Tokudaia tokunoshimensis; assembly: GCA_036184795.1. NCBI lineage: Eukaryota > Metazoa > Chordata > Mammalia > Rodentia > Muridae > Tokudaia > Tokudaia tokunoshimensis. The sequence goes on along the minus strand of BTHU01000018.1, from coordinate 37,146,654 downwards.
AAGACAGAAATTGTAGAAATTGTATATATGTTTACTTGGAATTCAAAACCCTTTTTACAAAAAAGGCTCATACAAATATTATAGCCCCAATTAAACTGCAAGCTCCTGGCCTGTGTGCCTCCCCTGTCAGAGCTGTCTGACTGACCTTGCAGTTTCATAATAAAGCCTTGCCAGTCACAGGACAGTTGTGTTACGTTAGCTTTTCATGTCTTTTCCTTCTTTTGATTGTAGCTTTTGACAAGCTGATAGTTGATAAAGTAACATTTGCTCATCCTTTATAGGCATTTGCAAGTAAAATCACTGGCATGCTGTTGGAATTATCCCCAGCTCAGCTGCTTCTCCTTCTAGCAAGTGAAGATTCTCTGAGGGCGAGAGTCGATGAGGCCATGGAACTCATTATTGCACATGGACGGTAATGTGGACAATGGGAATAGCATTTCAGTTTAGACAGAAGCTACATTATTTCTAGATTCAGCAGTTTTTACCATATTCTAAAAATTATGACAAGGCTGGAGGTAGTTCAGTGATTAAGAGTATTTGTTGCTCTTCCAGAGGACCGAGGTCGGGTTCCCAATACCCATGTAGTTGCTAACAGCCATTTGCTACTCCAGTTCCAGCACTGCATACACAAAATCTCTAAAAACAAAGTGCTTTCTTAAGATTTTTTTAAAGTGGCGTCTTCAAATACATAAATGCAATAGCTGAATTTTTCATGCTGTTAGGTTATAGAAGGTATTTGGTATTTAGAATTGGTTTGTTTTGTTCAGAAGACAAAGTTAGCCCCTCACCCCTAACCTCTGATTCTTGAATGCTGGGACTTAGAGCTACTCTGGCTTGGAAACACTTTATTTGGAAGAAGTGTATGTGAAATTAGACCTTGGATTCCTCCATTGGGAGTACCCATGGCAGGAGACTACAGTACACGAGAAGAACTTGGGGAGATCTAACTTCCTGTGTTAAATACAACATTGCTCCAAATCCACCTTAAAACTTGGTTCAAGTGTTTTCTTTCCCTTCTGCAAAGTATATTTGTTTGAATATGAAATCTAAAAATACTAAATAGTCCCTCTACTCATGGTGAGAAGTGCAAGTGACATCAGGAACATCTGCTGTACTTAGATGGCCTCTGTGTTGGGCTTCCTCTTTCAGTCAGCTTAAAGCTTGGATTATTTTAAATGAAAATCTCTGTGGTACTATGTACCTTGTACATACTAGGTGTCTAGTCACGTTCTGTTGCTGTGAAGAGACACCATAACCAAGGCAGCTCTTAGAAAGGAAAGCATTTAGTTGGGGCTGGTTAATGGTTTCAGAGGGTTAGTTTATTGTCATCATGGCAGAGGAGCATGGCAGACATGGTCCTGGAGAAGGAGCTGAGAGTCCAATGCCCTGATCCACAGGCAGGAGGAAGGGAGAGCTGGTAGGCTTGGCATGGACTTTCAAAACCTCAAACTCACTCCCAGTGACTCACTGTCTGGACAGGGTCAAACCTCTTAATCCTTCTAAGACTTGATAATGCTGCTCCCTGATGCCTAAGCGTTCAAATATACTGTGATCCTATGGAGGCCATTCTTACTCAAACCACTCTACTAGATCCCAGCACTGTGCTAACATCCCAGAACCTAGGAAAAGTGTCTCCCTAATCATCATTTTGGATGGGGAACAGGTTTAGATACAGTTGGAGAAGTATTATACACAGTTGGGCTGGATATCAGAATTAAAGAGCCATTTTTCAAAGCCTTTAAATGATCTAAGTCAAAAGCTGTTGATCTACTTATGATTTCCTTTGCTGTCAGTGCTGCTATTTTTCTCTGGACTTTTATGTATTGTGTCTTTATTCCTTTGCCTTGTCTTTGGGGCTGTAAGCAGACTTGAGAATAGCTTAGCCCATTATACAAAACGTTGAAAGTTGCATTTTTATAAAAAGACTTTGTGAATATGTGTAAGAATTGCTAATTTAGTACTGTCTATTGAGCAAAACTAACACTTGGCTTTATGGGGTGAATAGTGAATTTAACTGTAGTATATTGGACTTAATGCTAGAGAATTTTATTCCAGTTACAGTGTTCTGAGCATTCTTCTGCCCTTTCTGCATTGCTTGCGTTGTGCTAGTCTTAGCATCCCAATATGGACTACTAAGTATGTTGTCTTACATCAGGGAGCCTTAGCCATGTCTTAAATTGTCTTAATTGTAGTGGCTAATGGAAATTTGGGGGTTTTTGATTTTTGATTTTTGTTTGTTTGATTTTTGAAAGTGTCCTTGCCAGTATAGCACAAGAATTGCTGTGCAATGCAAGCTCCCAGACGCTGGGATTATAAGATGTTCCATGGTTTTGGGCTAAAATGGGTTTTAAAAGTGTGTAATAAATATGAATATATACTTTCACACTAAATTTTAGACATTTCACCTCTCTAGATTATGAAAGGGTTTTGTTTGGTTTTTTTTTTAGGGAAAATGGAGCTGACAGTATCTTGGACCTCGGATTATTAGACTCCTCAGAAAAGGTACAGGTAAGAGATTTTTAGTACATGTGTTAATGAAAAATTAGAAGACCATCACCATCACCATCGTCCCCCAGGATTTAGGAGCTGTCTTTGCAAATACAAATTATGTTTTATACAACAGAAAGAGAAAGACATGTAGTTGTACTATACAGAATGAAATATAAAATTGGTTAAGTTAGAGATTAATGAAAACCTAGTCAGTTTGCTCTTTATGTTTGAGCACAGACTGAATTAAGCTTTAGAGATCCAGGGAACTGAATAGCAGAGGAATGAAGCAGTATAGATCTTATATATAATATGCAGGCAGCTGCTGATGTCAAAGTGGCAAAACAGTGTTTCACAGTGTAGCAGTATGGGAAACTGGGTATGATGTGGTTTGCTTCATAAGTAAGCGTCTAGTGCTAGCTAAGAGGAACAAGCTCTGCAGTCACTCATTGGTTACAACGAAAAACAGCACAAAATGTACATTCTGAACAGCTGGATAGCAGCTCACAGGGTGGAGAATAGTTCCAACTTGACAAATAGCTAGTGCAAAGGGTTTTTCAGTAGGAGGGTAAAGCTGATCCTATTCTTCTGTTTTCCTGAAAGATGGCAAAGGCTTTGAGAATTACTAGCTTGGGCGCACTGTCTGAGTATCCCGGGTGTGCAAGTGCAGGATACACTGAAGGAGCATACTCAACAGTTCTGACGTGTGATTGGACCATTGCAATTCCCTTTGTATTAAAAGTCCCCCTCCCAACTTAACATCACACCTAATACTCACAAAGTACCTGCTACAAATCTTCCTAAGCTCTAAAACTACTCAGCATACCAAGAACAAGTCAAGACTAACCAGTTCTTCTAAGGTGTAGATTTACAAATTCAAGGTCAGTGGACTTCAAGCATCCTGAACTAAAACTGTCCAGATACAATTAAATATTCAAAGCAGGGAAACAGTGATTTGAAAAACAATGGATTTCTTACCATGACAGTAGAACTCCGTCATTCATATGCTGAAAGAACAGTCAATCAAAATCAAAAAATAAGGTAAAAGAGTGGTTTCTATTTGTTTCATTTTGTTTTGAAGGTAGGGTTTTACTTTAGCTCAGATTAAACTGGAATTTACTCAGGGGATTCTCCTATCTCAGTCCTCCCAGTGTTGAGATTACATACATGCACTGTCATGTCCATTTTATGCATTAGAAGATAATGCAGAGCTTTGGGCTTTCGTGACAAGTATTCTCCCAATTGACCTGAGGTCTGAAAGGGTTTTTATTTGAATAAATAAATTAATATTTAACCTATAGAAGGACATTAATATTTAACCTACAGAAGGAGGAGAGATGACTCAGCAGTTCAGATCACCTGGCTCCTCTTCCAGAGAACCCAGGGTTCAATTCCCAGTACCCACGTGTCTCACAACTGTTTGCATCTCTAGTCTCGGGAATCTGCTGCCTTCTTCTAGCCTCTGCTGTGCCTTGCATACATGTGCATAGGCACACATGCAAGCAAAACACCCATACACATAAAACAATCATAAGTAAGCAAAAAATAAATTAGTAAATAAATAAGCAAATAGGTAAATAAATAAGTGTAGAGAAAAGATTTAATACACATAAGGTTTTATCGTTTTATTATAGTTTTATCTTTAATATTTCTTAAAGTTTACCTTTAATATTGTTATGCACGCACATTTAAACATAAAAGCTGTTCTGTTTTCCTTTTACCTTGAATAATTTCAGAGAACCATTTCATTTTTAAAAATGAGCTCAGGAGTTTCATTACTCATAATTTTGTTCTTAGGAAAACCGAAAGCGCCACGGCTCTAGTAGAAGTGTGGTGGATATGGATTTAGATGACACTGATGATGGTGATGACAATGCTCCCTTGTTTTACCAACCTGGGAAGAGAGGGTTTTATACTCCAAGACCTGGCAAAAACACAGAAGCAAGGCTGAATTGTTTCAGAAACATTGGCAGGTAAACTAACTGTTCTTACTACTTGAATCTGGGGACATGGGGTTCTGGGGATTGGACCCAGGGCTTTGTCAGTGCTAAGCATGCTCTCTACCACTGAGCTACTCCTCTAGCCCCAAACTTTCTATGTAGGCCAGGCTGGGCTCAAGTTTATGATCTTCCTGCTAGCCTCCCACGGCTGTGGAATCAAAGGTGTGTCACCACACGGCTAAAAATATATTAACTTTTAAATTGGATATGTACTCTTTTATATTAGGTAGAAATAAGGCTTAGAGAATTTCTCAAACTATTATTTATATATATATCTATTTATGTTTATGTGGGACTAATTGTATAATTAGTTTTGATTTTAAATTATATTTCTGTTCTTATTTTTAGGATTCTTGGACTATGTCTGTTGCAAAATGAACTATGTCCTATCACATTGAATAGGCATGTAATTAAAGTGTTGCTTGGTAGAAAAGTAAGTTTGATGCATATAAATGCTTTTACAATTGTAAACATTTTCTTTTGTTAAAATAAATGATAGTACACTGTATAGCATTCACTTTGTATTAAAGCATTATAGTCATAAATAATTGTCAAGTACTAATGACATAGATAAAGTCTTTGTACATGGGGAGATGGCACAGTAGAGTAGGTAACAATTGAGCTACGCTTGGTTCCTGACAGACCTCGATCCTACTCAAGAGAAATTCTCTTGGCGACTTTGTAAAGCTTTGCACACAGTGCTCAGAAGCCTAAGCCACTGTAATTGGTCACGAGTGGGTGGCAGTAGAGCACAGAGATAGTCCTAAATGACACTTCAACTTGAAAAATCCATGTAAGTGCCACAGCGGGCCAAGAGTCCAAGGACGCAGACATGGTCGGTACTCCTCCGGCTCGAACCATCAGCTCATTTTCTTTACGTGTTGATAGTCTGATGGCCTGGCAAGATTAATGTGTGCTGTTAATAATTCAGCTGTATCAGAACAATCCCTAAAGCTATTATAAAGAAATTGACACAAAGTATTGAATATCAGTCTTTTTTAAGAGATAGCTATACCAGACATCTACTGTAAAGTACATTGTTAAAGCTGGAGTCTACTAATTACCTCCTTTAGTGGTTTTATTAGCACATACTAATTATACACAATAATGGGTTTATTGTGACATTTTCACCTATGTAAACTGATTTTAATTGCACCCCATTCTCCCCACTCTGCTTTAACCCCTTCCGGTTCCCTTTAATCACCTTCTGATTTCATGTCTCTTTTTTGTTTGTGACCTAGTGGTTTATGTATCATTAAGGTTGTTTACAGGAGCATGGACACTTGACCAGTGGTTAAATCACTGAAGAAAATGGTCTGTCCTTCCACATCATCAGTTGTATAAATTGTTAGAGAGATGTGGGCACTGTGAGCCTCTCCAGTCGGTGACTGGCTGTTGATGGCCCAGTCTTGAGCAGCTGTTCTGAGTTTTGCTGTGCTCCATAGTCAGTTACTATAGTGTTGCTTTCTCTGGCTTTTACACACGTGAGCACACTTGCACACACACCTCTCACAATGCACTTTTTCATAGTGACCGCTGAGCCTTCGGTAGGATGATGGAGATCTCCCATTTATCTATAGCTGGACATTCACCAGGTATTTTTGGTACTTCGACCAGTTGAGTCTTCTGACTGATGTAAAACACTTCTGACAGAAGTAGACAGCAGCACTAAATATACAATTTTTAGAAGACAATTTGATGGGTATATCCCACAAAATAACTCCAGAAGCCTTTCCACTAGAGCCTGTGACCTCTTCTTCCCATGATATTTGATCACATTTATAGTACCAAATTAATTGCTTTTACCTAAACCAGGGTATTATAATGATGGTATTATAATTTTCTTTTTTAGCTGAGACCACAATTTAAGTTTTGACATGTTCCAGCTAAAATGCATAGAATTTGAATGAAAACCAAAGCTCTGAAATGTACAAATGCTAATTTGTTGACCCTTTAGCTTGTGAGATCTACTACTAGACTTCAGTTTGACTCAGTGATGTGACCTTTTTTAAGTTACCAAGTTTCTTAGAGTTTATCACTTGGATTTAATAACCTGTATCATATGGTGGCTATTAAGAGCATATGGGATATTTAGAGCCAGCTTATTCACATAATGTTAAATAAATTGTGCTGGCTTTCCCAATTTTGAAACTAATTATTGTTGTTTTTGTTTACTTTTACTACTACTACTACAACTACTACAACAAAAGCATGTTGTTGGCTCCACCTCATAGCAATTTCTGTTTTAAAAAATTAAATGACTTGTCAAAGCCAAAGATGTATTAATTTTTCTCTTCTTTAAAGCAGTTTTATGTATTTTGTGGGAAATTCTTTTATCACCGTACCTATAAGTTAAATAAAATTAGGGCGGGGATATAGCTCAGTAGCAGAGCACTTACTTAGCATGCACAAGTTCCTGGGTTCAATCCTTATCACTTCCCCTCCCCAGAAAGCTAAAAAGTCATCGCCGATTTTAATTTACTGTTGCATTGGGAAAGGATGCCTCTTTTGACTCTTTTATGATTATTTTCTCAGGTCAACTGGCATGACTTTGCTTTTTTCGACCCTGTAATGTATGAGAGTTTACGACAACTGATCCTTGCGTCTCAGAGTTCAGATGCTGATGCTGTTTTCTCAGCAATGGATTTGGCATTTGCAATTGACCTGTGTAAAGAAGAGGGTGGAGGACAGGTAAGACAAACCCAGTTTCCTGATTTTTGCAAGAGAATTGGGTTATTTGTTAGGCTCGTTTTATAAAGAACAGTTTGGGGCAGGGACCAAGAGAGAAAGATTGAGACAAGGTGCACACGCACTCACGCACACGCACACAATGAGCATTGTAGGAGACAACAGAAGAATCAAGAACGAGTGAGATAGAAAGTTTTCATGAGCTGTTACTGCTTGTCTTGTCGGAATTGCTTTTAAATGTCACTGCTGAATTTTTTGTAGGTCGAACTTATTCCAAACGGTGTAAATATACCAGTCACTCCACAGAATGTATATGAGTATGTAAGGAAATATGCCGAGCACAGAATGCTGGTGGTTGCAGAGCAGCCATTGCATGTGAGTATTTTCTAGAAATCACAGTGTCATGTGATGAAACTTTTTGTTTTTGCATTGCATTAGCCCAGTAATCTGTTCTTCTGTAAAAGGCCCAAGTTTTCTAATTTAAAATGAATTTACAGCTAAAGTCAAGAGTTCAGACTAAGTACTCATTTTCTTTTGGATATAACTATTGGAAAAACTATGTAATCAGAAAGTAGCTCTGGTGACCAGTAGTTGAAAGGGGGCTTGTAGGGCTGAAATACAGTGGGTTGGTTTGTTTTTTTAATTTTAAATTTTATTTATTTAATGTATGAGTGCTTTGCCGCATATATATCTGCCTGCCAGAAGGGGGCATCAGATCCTGTTACAGATGGTTGTGAGCCACCATGTGGTTGCTGGGACTTGAACTCAGGACCTCTGGAAGAGCAGCCAGTGGTGCTCTTAGCCACTGAGCCATCTCTCCAGCCTTGAAATACAGGTCTTTAGTCATTCTGTCTCCACCTGTGCTTACTAATATCCTAGTTAGAAGGGTTCACTGGATACCCCCGGCAACATAAGCAGAGGAAAAGGCATGTGACGCAGAACCTGAAGGGTTCCTAATACAAGCTTCACCATGTTCTTTCTCTATAGGGCAGGGCATGACATGGGCTGTCACAGACAATATACTGCTTCCTCTGCTATAAAGTGCAACATTGCTTAGGGAACCCTTAGTGTCACAGCCTGGGGATTTTCTTGGTGGTTAGTTGTGTAAGTGTTTCCTGGCTGCACACCCAGCTGCCGTTGCTGCAGTTTTAGAGGAGAGCATGTTTCTGCCATCCTGTTAACAGATAACAGTGGGTTGTCTATCGGGAGGTTCATTGACCTAGTTACAACAGTGGAGGGTGTTCCAAACATGACGGTCTCAAGACAGTGACCCAAGGACCAGCTCTGCATTCAGGCTCTTTCAAAAAAAACCAACACATCATTTCTTCAATGTTAATGCTTTCCCTTTCCAGGATGAAATTTCTGTAACCTAAGAATGGTACTGATTCTTATGTTAGGGCTTACTATACTGAGATTAAGTTATTACTCCATTCACTCTTTTCTAGCTGCACATTAGCAGGCTACGTAATACATTTTCCAATAGATTTTGGGTTTGAGTCTGGGAGGCTTTGTTGTTACTGTTTTCTAGAATGCACTTTCATGAAACTGAAGTGATGCTTAGCTCATATGCTGTCTGTGTGTTATTTAATTTAAAAAGTAATTTCTCTTTTCTACTGGTATGTAAGAACACTAAGTAACTTCTGAACTGCAGTCTGTTTGCTGTATTCAGTTTCTATCTTGTGCCCTGTTTCCATCTTGACTTTGTTAAGAGGAAAGTCACAATACAGCCCTGATCTTTTTCTCCTCATTTTAGGAACTAATATTTTTTGAGAATGCTGCTAAAATTAGTTAGTGAGTTTTAGTAGTATAACAGATGCCTTGGGAAATAGAGTACTGCTTATAATAAAAGAAAAAATTTAAATTCTCTAGGCAATGAGAAAGGGTCTTCTAGATGTGCTTCCAAAAAATTCCTTAGAAGACTTAACAGCAGAGGATTTCCGGCTTTTGGTAAACGGCTGTGGTGAAGTCAATGTGCAGATGCTGATCAGTTTCACGTCTTTCAATGATGAGTCAGGTAGGAAGCGGCAAGTCTTTCTGAGAGGTAGAAGCTTGGGAGCTTGCTCAGTGCCCTCCGAGCGAGCTTCTGCGTCTGAGTCTATTTCCCAAGCCCTGGAAACAATCAGGTTTGGTTTTTTATTCATATTGCTTTTAAAGGTTTTGATAGCTTAGAATTAGAATTGTTTATATGCTTATATATGAATTAGAATTGTTTATATGCTAAAGTAATAAAAATAATGTTTCCTGTACCTTTGACAGTCAAAGAATTTGATCACATGTTTGCTTCATAGTGTTGTGACTGGGTCACTCTATTGTAAAGACAAACGTCACATTCCAGAAGCAAAAAGAGTGCAAACAAGCTTTATCTCGGTGTGTGATTTGCTCTGAAGTTGTTATATTTTTTAGACATTCAAAGTAAGTGTAGAATTTAAAGCTGTAAGAAGTTGATTATGGGAACTGGTGAGATGACTCAGGTTAAGAACACTGACTGCTCTCCTGAAGGTCCTGAGTTCAAATCCCAGCAACTACATGGTGGCTCATAACCATTGTAATGAGATCTGACACCCTCTTCTGGTGTGTCTAAAGACAGCTACAGTGTACTTACATATAATAATAAATAAATCCTTAAAAAAAAAAAGAAGTTGGTTATGAAAAGATCATAGCTATACCAGTATTTGTATATAACATGAATATGAATTTTCCCCTTTTTTGTGTTTTCTGTTCTGTTAAGTGACCTCCACCAAATTATAGATTTAGGTTTTTTGAAATAGGGTCTATAGGGACTTGGCTGTCCTGGAATTCACTATATAGATTAGGCTGGTCTTGAACCCACAGAGATCCCATCTTCCTCTGCTTCTGAGTGCTGGGAGTCAAGAAGCACCAGCACGACAAACTCAAATTGCAGGAAATTTTAGACTGGGCTTTTTTTCTTTTGTATTATCCTTTCGTGTTTGGTAATTTGTAGGTTGTTATGTAATGGGCTTTGTGCCACATTTTAATATCAGTACTTAGAAGAATTTGTTTTATTTTAAAACCAAAACTATAGAAGGGAAAGCAAATAGCATATGTAAGGATACCAGCTGAGCAGCATGTGCATCATTTGAAAACTTTAGAAATGTAAGGTCTTTGGAGTTCTTTTTTTCCATCTTCTAAACTCAGTGAATGAATGAGAACCTGCCTTTTAAAAAGGTTTTATGTGGCTTATAAACTCAGTAGTTTGATCAGCACTGTGGCTTAAAGTCACAGGAGAAGAATCAGGGTTTACAGATGAGATTTACATCAACCTTGATGATGACAGGTCACTTTTTCTCTCTGACTCATCTCAAGATGAGGATGACCTCAAGATTAATCAGGATGACCTAATTAATCACAAAGGTTTGTAATTACATAAAAAGCTTTAATTTCCTGTTAGGAATTAGATGTCTTAAATTTTAAAGTTTAATTTATCTCTGTTTATATACGAAGTTTACTAGTATATAGAAGAATCTAATACAGCACACTGAATTAATATTCTCAGGGGAAAATGCTGAGAAGCTCCTCCAGTTCAAACGTTGGTTCTGGTCAATAGCAGAGAAAATGAGCATGACAGAGCGGCAGGACCTGGTGAGTCCACAGGACTTGTAGAATGGAATACAAGGTGTTTGTAAGCTCTGCTTTTGTATGTATGTATGTGTGTGTGCATGTGTGTGTGCATGCATGCAGGTGTTTTAGAGGATGGGATGGTGGAGCTCCCTCTTGAAGAATAGTTCTGTGAAATCTGCCACTTTAGTTGATCATTTCTCCCCCTCCCCTCTCTATTTCATCCATTTCTCCTTTGTGTATTTTATCTGCATGTATGTCTGTGCGCCAAATGTGTGCAGTGCCTTCAGAGGCCAGAAGAGGGTGTCAGATCACCTGGGACTTGAGTTACAGGTAGTTTTGAGTCATTGTTTGGGTGCTGGGAATGAAACCCAGATCTTTTAGAAGAGCATCCAGCATGCTTACCCGCTGACCCACTCTCTAGCCTCATCTCATCCATTCTGGGATTTGTTTCCATTCAGCTTTTTCTTACCTGTTAAATGAACGGATGGGACCAGCTTTGTTCCTAGTTCTTTTAACAGTTGTGCTGTAGTACTTGCCTTGGAGAGGATTTGTTGCTTCTTTTTCCTTTGTAGCATTCTAAGATGATGTTTCTTAGACAATTATGTTTTAGAAAATAACCCAGTTACTTAAGTTTCTGAGTTATTCTGGAAAGTTAGATTTATTTCAGTGCTTAGTTGTAGACTAGAAAATTGGTATGTGAATGTATAGAAGGATCGTTCTTGCAGAGTATTTTATATTCATAAAGTATGTATTTCTGCAAAGAAGCATTTCTTTGGTATATTTAGTAATAAATAGAGTAACATTAGACACTAACTGGGCATCATTGGTTTACACTGTGTGTTGTACAAATAAATCTGTGCTAGAATTTCATATGCCATTATATGAAATTTGAGCCATTATAGATACTTCCCAATATTCATTTATTGTTATAAAGTTACCATGTATCATAATTAGCGTCAATAAAACAGTATTATTTTGCTAGTAGATAAAATATAAAATGACTTTTTAACTAGCCTGGGGGTTTGTTAGTTTTTCTTTTGTTTGGAAATGTGTTTGTTTGTTTGTTTTCCCCAGTAAGTTACTCAGAGAACTTAGCTATAGTAAAGGCCCTTAGTGATCATTTGACACAATCGCTTCCTGTTTCAGATGAGAAAACTCAGGCCTTAAGACAGTTTACTCTAAAATAACAACAAAAATATCATAATGTGACACCTTTTTTCTCCTTTAATTCTGAACATTTTTTTTTAAATGTAGTTTATTGAAGTATAATTGATTGTGGTCTTTTAGTACAAGAAAACAATTTTGAAATTAAAGGAAATTTTGTTTGTTAGTTGTTTAGAGGTTATAAATTACATTGTTTCTTCTCTTTCTCTCCCCGTACCCTCCCTTGCTCTTTTTCAAATTCAGGGTTTGTCTCTCTGTGTCTCTTGTCTCTGTCTCTTTCTGTGTGACTCTATGTGTTTGTATTCCTAAACACATAAGTAAAACTTGCTCAGTCTGTAAAATGTTATTTGGATATATGTATGTTTTAGAGGCTGACCATTTGGTATTCGATAACCAATAGTGTGCTTTCTAGGAAAGACTATTTCTCCTGCTCCCCAAATTCTTTAATTGCTGATAGTAATTTGTTTCTGTTTGAAGCCTCCTGGGCTTTTCCCTATCCATATTAACATGTCTGTTGCTGTCCTTGGCTTGTATTTAGGCAGTTATGTCAGTGAGGCTTTAAGTTTTACACTAGGTTTTAAAACTTAAAAGAGTGGGGTTGTTTGTGTTGCCAGAATTAAAGTTGACTATTAATCTATTAAAGCCAACGTTATATATTCTTCTTTAGGTTTACTTCTGGACATCAAGCCCATCATTGCCAGCCAGTGAAGAAGGTTTTCAGCCTATGCCCTCAATCACAATAAGACCACCAGATGACCAACATCTTCCAACTGCAAATACTTGTATTTCTCGACTTTATGTCCCACTCTATTCCTCTAAACAGATTCTCAAACAAAAATTACTACTCGCCATTAAGACCAAGAATTTTGGTTTTGTGTAGAGTATAAAAAGTGTGTATTGCTGTGTAATATTACTAGCTAATTTTGTAGATTTTTTTTCCCATTTGTCTATAAAAGTTTATGGAAGTTAATGCTGTCATACCCTCCCCTGGTGGTACCTTAAAGAGATTAAATGCAAACATTCCTTGCTGAGTTTGTAGCTTAAAGGCCTGAGAAGCACTGGCACCTTTTCTCTATGATGGTTTGCTAGTTGCCAACTTCTGGGTCTGACCCCAGCCAAAGATGACAGCAGAACAACATAATTTACACTGTGATTTATCTTTTTTGCTGAGGGGGAAAAATGTAAAATGTTCTGAAAATTCACTGCTGCCTTTGTGGAAAGTGTTTCAGCAAAGGTTCTTGTATAGAGGGAATAGGGAATTTCAAAATAAAAAATTAAGTATGTTCTGTGTTTTCATTTTAACTTTTTTATGGTGTTATTTGTGGTTGGCTGCAATTGTGTATCATGTATATGGAACTTGTTCTTGACATTCAGACTTTAGAGACGAAATCACTTTTACCTATAAAAAACCCCACTTTTCTTGTGGGTTATTTCAGCTACATTGAGCTCTAGGATACTAAATACCACTAATACTTTGCATGTAATGTGTTCATTTGAGAGGCACTTTTCTGTACATACGATGGGCCGATGCACAGTACCTTATCACAGTCACCGTTTTTTCTTTGTACCCCTGTTTCAGTGCAGGTGGACAGGTCACACTGCACTCGAGTTCTAACCAGACGTCTGTACTAAGGTGATTCAGTTATGTGTACTCAGCCTGGGCACTTTCTGATAACTGTAAAATGTTTTATAAAATCATGATTACTGAAAATACATTTTGGAAAGTTTTAAATGTTCATGAGTAGCTTAACTACTTTTGTATCTAGCCTTTTTTTAAGTATCTTGTTACATTTTACTTTTTTAAATAAATTACAGAAGAAATGTCAAGTAACTTTGAAGAAACAGTTTTTATTTATATAGTTGTACATTTTTTAAGCTAGGGACAATGAACTGACATGGTTATAGTCATACATTTTTTTTTAAGTTTATACACATGTGAATTATAAGAAAGTTAAGAAAATCAGTCCACATTTTACAGTTAGCAGAGAATCCTAAATGGCACCCAGCCAGGCCTTTCCTGATTTACAAATAGAAGTGAAGTGTGATCACTAATTGGCACAGAGGTTTTGAGTTAACTTACGTGATGGGTTGTTTTTACTCTCTGTGGTCCCGGACCAATACCCTTACATTTGTGGACTTAACAGTTTTATTCGACCAGATAACAAGGAATAAAAAGTCCCTGCTAGGATTTAAATTAGTTTTTTAAATATAAAAATATTAATGACCTGTCTTTTCAGTGCCTGTTCAAGACTTCTGGCTGTTGATAGTTTTCATGTTTAAAGGGACTGTGCTTTTATTAATTTAACTTCCTTTAAAAGACTGAATCACATGGCATTCTCAGTCCTGTTGACACTAAAGATATAAAGCTTATACAACATCGAGCTGAATTAAATATATGTAAATTAGCCAAAGTGACGCATTGACTTAAATGTCTAAATAGTATACTGAATTAAGTGCTAACAAACATCAATGTGTCTAAAAGGAATAATGTGTCTGGAGGGAATAGTTCTCATGCTTCCACATTGCAAGGGTTTACTTGTTATTGCAGATTCCTGGTACTGTTTGTCTTCTGGTCACTTTTCTGGTAACACTAAATGGTGGAAGCCAGCAGTCTTTATAAAGCAGCATCCAGGTGAACTCTTAAAACTCAGCCCAAAGAGCATTTCATTTCACTCATGAATGTAAATCCACTGCAAAATTTTCTTAAAGCCAAGCCTTTCCAATTTTGAATCCAAGAAAAAGTGACACCGCCGGGCGGTGGTGGCGCACGCCTTTAATCCCAGCACTTGGGAGGCAGAGGCAGGTGGATTTCTGAGTTCAAGGCCAGCCTGGTCTACAGAGTGAGTTCCAGGACAGCCAGGGCTACACAGAGAAACCCTGCCTCGAAAAACCAAAAAAAAAAAAAAAAGAAAGAAAGAAAAAGTGACACTGTTGGTCATTTGTGGCTCTCACGTGATCAGGGCTGCATGAATATGCCTTAATGGACTGCCGTTCTTTACCATGTTTACATCAACTACAATGGATATGAATATACAGATAAAACTTTTAAATACCATTCAGTTACCACACAAATGCATTTACAATGTGATTTATTTAAAAACACGAATACAAAGTGCTAAGCACTTTTCCAATATTTGTCTCCTTGCTGTCCTCGGGGAGCAGATTTAATGATGATTATCCACCTGTGAAGTGCTAAACTGTTAGGTTCTATCACAGGCACTACAGAGTTTGCATTCCTGACTCTTAAAGACATGTGCCAGTAAGGTTCTAGCTTCATTATATTCAGTCTGGTACCTGATGCTCTGACTTGACTATTTTGAAAAAGCAATGATTCATAAGCTTGCTAAAGATTTGAAAACAAATAGACGTATCTTTCAGTAATTTTCCCCAGTGGTCTCAAGAACTTTGAAGATGCAGATATTCTCTAAAGTCAGTCATGTTATATCCATTTAAATCTAAGTATCTCAAAATGAAAAGGATATAATGAAATGATTTTGTTCTAAGTTCTCTTAAAAATAAAGGGACTGCAAACTCAAAAAGATGGCTCAGTGGGTAAAGACACTGACTGCCTTGCTTGATGATCTGAATTTGATCTTCAGAACTCACAAGGTAGGAAAGCCAAGTGCAAATTGTCTTCTAGCTTCTGCATTTGCTCCTTGGCATGCATGCGGCTGCTCCCTACAGATATTAATAATAAGGCACATGAAGTGTGCCAAGTTTGAATGGTAATGGTTAGATGGGCCTTATGTATCGCACATTAGCCTTTAGAATCTCTTTAAACTGTCTCATGCTCCTAGGTAGTCGTCTTTTTTTCATTTATGTCTTGGAATCACAGCCTACAGAAATGGAAGAAAGGCTTATATGACTATTCACTACCATATTCACTTAGTGCATGTAGGGAATAAACACATTTTTTGCCATATTTTATTAGAAAAATTCTGCCCGCAGGAAGACATCATAATCTTCAACTACCAAGAAATGGATTGGGGTAGTAAATAAAAATGACGCACAATTATAGGCACTGATCAAGTAAGTACCAGAGTGAAAGCATAGGTGTGGAGTGTGAGCACCAGATTCCTACTCCATGTAATGAGAAGTGGCAAAACTTAGAATCAGGAAGGCAATGACTATTCAGAAACGCAGCACAGGAGCTGGT
The DNA here is from genome assembly GCA_036184795.1 of Tokudaia tokunoshimensis. Lineage (NCBI taxonomy): Eukaryota > Metazoa > Chordata > Mammalia > Rodentia > Muridae > Tokudaia > Tokudaia tokunoshimensis. The sequence goes on along the minus strand of BTHU01000018.1, from coordinate 37,130,580 downwards.
TTATGGAGAAACGTTAACACTAGACTGGTCTAAAGTATTTCAACATTATTGTGTTTGAGTGCCAAAGGCTAACATCTACTTCAGTATAATTGATTCATTAAAACGTTCTCTGAAAGAAGGCAGGGGAGCATACATAATTTTAAAAGATAAATGGTGTAGGGACGGGGATGTAGAACATAAATACATGCTTTAGCGTGTGTGAAACCCTGAGTTTAAGACCCAGTACACCCAAAGCTCTGTCCTAAAAGGTCTGTGATCTGAAATACACACATGTAGAAGTCCAAGGACAATTTTGAAGAGTTGATTCTCCTACTTTTTATATGAATCCCAGGGATTAAACTCAAGCCACCATTTTGATCACTCAACATTTTTGAATTAATGACTTGTGATGACCAATGTTAACTTAGAACTATGTTCACTTCCTTTGTCCTGTGTTTATCCTGGATATGCCAGTGCCTAAAATGTTTCTGTAGGAAAACGTTCTTCATACAGTTCTCAAAACTTAAAAGCAGACAATCTATATTATTGACTGCTGATTCACTTGAGTTAACTGCTGTATTCAATATGGCTTTGATGATGTCACAGCTACAACAGCAAATATAAGACTGAGGCACCCTCAGCTATCCAATTTAGAGCTGAATGAACTCTTCTGCCTACTAAGTCCATTGCCAAAGGCATTATTGATTCCTTAGCTACCCATGTTTTTTAACCTGTAGTTTAATATCACTCACTCACTGATTTAATATCTTCCACAGCTACTCACTGATGAAGGCATTTTAAAAAGATATTCCGTTTTTTTTTTTAAATGATTTATTCTTATTCTACCTATTCAGGTGCTTTGCCTGTCTGTCTGTCTGTACTGCATGTATGCAGTGCCTATGGAGCACAGAAGAGCGTGTTGGGTCTCTTGGAACTAAGTTACAGAAGGTTGTTAGCCTCCATGTGGGGGCTGGGATTGAACCTAGAAAGAGCAGTTGGTGCTCTTAACAGCTGAGCCATCTCTCCGGCCCCAGGGAGATGTTATTAAAAAGGATTGACTCATTCTTTCTTGTATTCCCATTGCCTTATGTGAAGCTTTCACTATTCTGCACATAGCCTATTCTAATTGGCTCTAATCTCTACACTTCCAAATATGCTACCCTCCTCTCCATTGGAAGTCTTTCTGAATAGTAAGCATGGCTTGTTAAATACAGCTCCATATATTTCCGTGGTTTAAAAGCAAGAGTATGGTGTTTGCCAGTTTTCTGCAAGGATCTTATTTTAACTGAGAGAAGAACCTCACGGCTCATTGTTCCCATAGGGCTACCCAGGGAATTGTTTTCACAGGGAACTCCTTTCCCCGTATTGAATTACCCCCCAAATAACTTTGTTTATGTTATGAAGTGACTGTGGCTAGCTGTCTGAACTGGGAGTAGATCTTTGCATTATCCTCATTATGCTAGTTTTGTAGACTTGAGTTGTCCAAATTTCCATCTAACCAGATTCAAAAGGAAAACATAGGAATCAAGCCAATAGGTGTTTGTTCTTTTAGACCTGGTACCACCTCTGTGAAACAGTAAGTAGACTTTTCTATTTGCAGTGATTTCAGAAGAGTCTAATAAAGGAGTCAAGACTTAACAATGATCATTTAAGAGGCATGCATCATTTAGTTAAATGAAAAATATTGTGAGTTACATGGTTTGTCAGTGAGGCTGACTGGGTTAGTAGACAGCCAACCGTTGTAACACATAACACAGCACTGGAAAAACACTAACACAATACTGGAAATGCTCATCGAAGACAAAATTGTTGTGTTCCTAAGCAGATAGGAAGTTTTTAGTAAAAAGACACCGAAATGAAGTGAGGAAACCAGAATTCCCCATGAATAGTCTCGTGCTCTGTGCCCCTTTTCTGCTCCATGTTTCATTTTTTGTATACTCAATGCCTAACGTTGTGCTTGACTGATACTTGTTCCTGACATTAAAAATGAGTTTTCTCCCTTTGGAACATTTTTTGTTCTCACTGATTGCTCTTTACAGCAAAGATCACCTGTGTTTACCACATGGATGTCTGCTGCCACTTCCAAGAAAGTCACATTGCACCTTCTTATTTCCATGGGTAAGGAATCAGGGTAGAAGAGAAGCCACGATACTAGGAAAGCAAACTTAGTGCAGCTAGCAAGAGGAGTGATTTCTGTCTTGTCTGCTTCAGAAATCAAAATGGCATTTCTTTATGACCACTGCTTATAGTCTTTGGTTGCTTGTGTACTTCAGTCTCTCAGGGGCTGAGAAGTGATGGGAAGTAAAAAGTTCATTTTTCTTGGCCTCTTGTACCACCGTCAGCAACATCAGCACCAAGGACAGAGAACTCCACTGCTCCAAACACAAGTTGTTTCCAAGTACCCTGTATCTCCAGCTCCAAGGCATTCAATACTCTTTTTCTGAACTCCACAGGTACCTACACACAGAGAGACATAACATTCATATACTTTAAAAACATTTAAAAAATAGTCTTGCTTTAGTGTAGGCCCAAACAGGTTCTTCAGGTCCTGGAGGGTAAGTGCTGTGCAGTGTGCACACTCAGCTGAGTAGGGGGTTGGGGGATACTGTCTGCCCTGTGAAAAGGCCATGTGGACTCTGCAAACTGAAGAAACTTCAGTTAAAAAGAGCTGTGAAAGTTGTAAGAAGTCTAGGCAATGGAGCATCAGGAAAGCACTGAAGGAATGCTTCTCCATGGCAGCACTGTCTGAGAAGGGAGGTCCACCCGGGATTCCTTGTAGTCCTTACCTGAGGAAGCAGATTCATTTCCTTCCAAATTAACACATTTCAGGGAGTATTAATCAGGCCGATGTATCTGCATCTAAATGCTCTTCTATGTCTTTATGCAGAGCTTTGAGACATATTGTTTGATGATTTTGAATGAATGAACCCTTGTGTTTAATTTATTTGCCATGCAATCTTTGCTACGCTATCTTTTGTGAGAATGACTTTCCTCCGAGAATTTAATATATAAAAATTTTTCACTCAACATTTGATCATATTGCTCTAAGAAACAGAGTAAGGCTAGCTTGCCACTTCAGGGTAGGCTTTACAGCTTAAAGCAAAATTTCTATCCTACTTTATATTTTAGAGGCTAATCACAAAACATGTCAGTTGTTGAAGTCATAACAAGGTTCTTTCCAGAATCTACTAAAAATCTCTTACTTCTTTTTCACATTTTTGGTTTTTGTTTGTTTTTGAGATTGGATCTTCCTGTGTAACCCAAGCCAACCTTGGCTTTACCATCCCCCTGTCCCTGCCCCCTTCCCCCATCCAAAATGCTGGGATCAGAGGTGTTCAATACCATACTTAACTCTTCTTTTACCTTATTATTTAATTTTTTATCTTATTTGCATTTGTATACAGGTAGGGATAGTGCTGGGGATTGAAGCCAGGGCCTTCCTTGTACATGCTCCATCACCAAGCTACAGTCTCATCCCATTTATTATATTTTTTCTGTCATATGTACCATATTCGTACCATGTCCTGAAAACATTGTACAAGCAATTCAACCAAGATTATTGACTCCATCATTGTCTGCTGTCTTTGGCCCTTAAAATACAGAAGTGTCGCATCTCTCTACCACTTTAATCTTTGCCTTGAAAAGTATAGTATAGCAAGGATATTGGTTATTTATCTTCCATTTCAGTTGTTTAATCTGGAACATGAAGAAAACTGCAGTATCGACTACGGGGAAATATCTCAAAGATTAATTCACATAAAGGGTTTAGCAGTATAGAACCCATCAGGTTGTGAAAGTTCAATAAATATTACTCAGTTTGCTTTTTTTTCACAAAGATTTCAAGGTATGTCCCTGAATTTAGCTATTTTTCCTTCTCATTCTTAAGCTCCATTCGCGCACACACTCCCCCCCCCCCCCAGTTTCTCCTTTTGGTCGCTGAAATACAAGAGTTCCTTTCTCGGAGTTTTTTAACAGTGTCGACTTCCACGTCCCATCCAGCTGTACAGCTACTCTGGCAGTCTCGGACTGACTGCGTGCAACCTACCGCGTCGCTGGGCATTAGGAGGGCTAGGGAATGTCCCGGCGTGCCTATCACCTCGTGTACCAGGTAGTCTGGCACAAGGCAGACTGCAAGTTCCAGGAGGCGCTCAAGAATTCAGAGCAGATGACAGGCTGGGCGAGAGCGTGGAGGTTGGGGGAGCAAGAGTGGGCGGGTCATGCGGCGCTGAAGAACAGGCTTGAGGAGCTTTGGTAGTGCGGACTGGACTGAGGCTGCTGTCGCCGGAGTGGGGACCCTGCTCAGTGAAGAGTAGCGGGCCAGTTGAGGAAGCAGATCTCTGGGGGCCAGGGGCGGGGTCGTCTGAGGAAGGCGGATCTCTAAGGGCGGGGCGGGGCCGGCTACGGTGGGCGGATCTTTGGGGTGCGGGGCGGGGCCGGCTGAGGTAGGCGGATCTTTGAGGCGCGGGGCGGGGCCGGCTGAGGTAGGCGGATCTCTAAGGGCGGGGCGGGGCCGGCTACGGTGGGCGGATCTTTGAGGCGCGGGGCGGGGCCGGCTGAGGTAGGCGGATCTCTAAGGGCGGGGCGGGGCCGGCTACGGGGGGCGGATCTTTGGGGCGCGGGGCGGGGCCGGCTACGGTGGGCGGATCTTTGAGGCGCGGGGCGGGGCCGGCTGAGGTAGGCGGGGGCGGGGCAGGCAGGAAAGGCGGATCTTTGAGGCGCCGGGAGAAGCGTGCCTGGGCGGAGCCACCGCACGGAAGGCCCCTCCATGGGCGGGCGAGAACCCTGGACCGGCGCAGCAGGGCGGGCCCGGAGCAGGAGGAGGTTCGCACCGGGCGATACGGTCCTACTCGGATTTGGCCTGCCGCGCTCAGCTCCTCCGCTCGGGTGGCTCTGGCAGAGTCTGCGCGATGGGCGACCCGGAAAGGCCGGAAGCGGCCGGGCCGGAGGAGGGTGAGGTAAATGTCGCAGTCGCTTCATCCTCCACCCCAGGGTCACGCCCGGACTTTAGGTTGCAAGTTGCGGGAACCTGCAAGTCAGAAGTCAGTCGCAGGTCTGGTGTAGAGTAGCATTTTATTCGTCGCCAGCAGAAACACTGTGCAGGCCGGAAGGGAGCGTCTCACCGCAGGCTAGTGTTGGGGAGTCGGGGAAGCCGGCCCTCGGGAAGGTGCGGGGACGCGGCGCTGCTCCGCTCAGGGCTGACCGGGGACCACGCTCCGAGGTCGCGGCTCAGGAGGGCTCCGTGCCACCGTGTTCTCCAACCTCTGCTCTCCAGGCTTGTCTTGTCTGGAGCCCTGGCGGGTGAAAGAGAGCTGTGACGGATCTCCGCCAGAGAGGCGTACCATCACATGCAGATGAGGAACTCGTGTGGAAACTGACGCGGGTGGACGAGGGAAGGGGAAACAGGTGGAGGGAGCATGAGAAAGCCTTACGACGAGGAAAGTTAGGCTGGGAGACCGGTTTCCTCACACCGAACTTCTAACCGAACCTTCGCGGTGTCTGTTTCTTCATTTCAACAGTGGAAGTGTTTCTTCCTTCACAGAGAATGAAGTGCGTTATGCAAAGTGCTTAATAAATCTAAAATTAATCTATTCACCCTCTTTGCTTCTGTGCTAGCAGAAAGAAGTATGTAATAACAGCAAACAAAAATTATAGGGCTTTATAGCAATGTAAGTTGTTACTATATACTTTCCAACTCCACATTTTGGGGACAAATATTCTAAACCATCTGGAATATGGGTAATACTTTTTGTATGTGAGCCTGTTTCTCTTTGTGGTGCCTTGAAGTTAATACTGTGGCAAGTTGGAGGTGCCATAAAAGTTTGAGCCCACATGCATTCTTGCTTCTACTGGCATTTCTAGACAAAGATGGAGATTCTAAATTGGCTTTTATTCTGTAAGCATTTAATAATAAATTATGACTACCCCTTAATTTTTCCCCTTGAAACAAAGATACTTAGCACCAGTTTCTCCATTCAGGTGGTATCTAGACTTCTCTGGTTTGCCAATGACACCAGGAATCATTCTGGCTTAACACTTGAAAGTTAACTTTTTTCTTTTATTACTCTTGGTTCATAAAGACAGAACAGAGCTTTAGACCTAGAATAAACTTTAGTGAGTACTTTTTTAATGAATCCAAGAGTTTTTGAAATGCAGGAATATCTTAAGCACTTTGATTTTCTGGATATGATAGGGCAGTGTGGGCTATTTGTATCAGAAGCATCTGGAGCAATTAATAAAAACTAAATTACCAAGCTCACAACCTGCATTTGTAACAAGCACTTCATACCAGATGACCAAAACTAAGACAAAACTAAATGCACAAGTTTGGAAAAGATGGTGGAGTCTTGTAAGGATTACCTACTCCCCAGCTTTATCTCAGGTTCTCATCACCTCACCTTTTCTCAGCTACAACTTAGTTGTCTTTCTGCTTTCAGTCTTCCCTGCCATCCAGTCTTGTTTACCATTGCCAAGTGTATCTTTCATTAACTTAGTAAAATTTTTTGTTACTTCCCAGAACTAATTCTACAAAAAAATTTTTCAAGGTCTCAATTCTCAATTAAAAAAAAAATGAGGCCTACTAGAAAAGTCTATTCAAAGCCCAGGTATTTTTTTATTGCAGTTAATTCCATTAATGCTCTAATGTTCTCATTTCCTTTTCTGAAATTCAAACAGTATATATTAGCAAAGTCTTGCTTCCTTTTCTAATTCTTTCTGTATATGGAATATCTGTCTCCCAGTTGCCACCTTTATTCATGTTAATTCCCATTCAGAAGCTCTTCCTGATTCTCCATCCATAGGAACCATTTTATAATGTATCCCACCATGAGTGTCAGCAGGTGGAAAATAAGAGTTAGAATATGAGCTTCTGTATGCTACCACACCTTTGAAAGTTTTTGCCCACAAAATTAATTTCCTACCCTCTTAGACTGATTGATATCAGAGTCTGGATCCCTTATAGAATTGCTCTCATTGAGGTTGTAGCTAAATCAGGTCACTTCTGCTTTTGTTTTTATCCTACATCCTTTCCAGTCAAGGGACTTGTCTTCTCTACTATCTACTCTTTATTCATTAGCATTCTCTTCCTTACCCCTATAAGTCTGTCTGTCTGTCTGTCTGCCTTTCTTTCCTTCCATCCTTCCTTCCTTTTCTAGTCTGGACCTCACATATCCCAGGTTACCCTTCAGAGTTACTGTGTAGCTGAAGATGACCTAGAACTTCTTCATTGATCTTCTGGCCTAGTTTATGTGGCACCGGGGATAGAACACAGGGTTTGGTGCATGGTAGGCAGGCACTCTTCAGCAAGCATTCTTCCAGGTGAGCTACATCTCAAGCTCTAAACGTTGGCATTCTTTAACATCTTTCAAGGCTGTGTTCAGTTGTCTTCCTGTTCCCTATAGGTTATCCCTAGATAATCCATTTCCTTGGCAATTATTAATAGGGTTCCCATCACTCTTATGCCACACTGTTATATTTTCAGCTGCCTACTAGAAACATTGAACCTGAATTTGTTATTTTTATTGGCAAGTTATATATTGTAAGTGTGCTATGGCAGAAACACAGATAAACATGTTTGTGTCTGTCTACAATGTCAGAGTTTATTGAATGATAATAAATTCATAAGGTACAGCAGTTTCAGTGGCAGCAGTTTGCCTGGTAACCCTGCCTTCTTTGGCAATCTGGCTAAGGAAAAGGTACATTCTTTTGTTTAGATCTTAGTTATTAGTATTAACTCTCATATCACATATTGCAAGCAAACATTTCTCTATATATGCAGTTTACAGAATGAATATAAGTTAAAATGACTATGAAAGAGTTCAAGAGGTTTCAGAAGCTGCCTAAGAGAAATGCAGATAGAGTATGTGTTGGTAAAATAATGAACTCAGAGTCAGCCATATTGAAGAAGCTGTTGTAGAGATCAGGCTGAGTCACAGTTGAAGATGTGGTTGGCTACAGAGGCAAGGAGGACAGCCTTGTATTAGTAGCTTCTGATCCAGATGGGTTGAAGTCCCTTCAGCAGAAGGGACCAAGCTGAACTCAAGCCCCAGAAACAACCAAGAGTTCTCTGTTGGTCCTTAACAAGCACGCACGCACACACACACACACACACACACACACACACACACACACACACACACACAGTGTGCACACCAGGTACCAGATGATAGGAGGGTATGGAGCCATTACCATCACAGTGCTAGATACCCATGACTTTATGAAGCTCATGTGAGAGATTTATACTCCTTTAATCTGTTCTGTCTGATAAGTTCTCGAGCCTGGGTTTCCTAATAAGAGTTTAGTACTCTCCTGTACCACTACAGTATCAGCTTCAGTTCACCTGATACATGTAAGGGAGGCACCCTTTCTGCTACCAGGAATAAATCATTCGTCTCTGTACAACATGGGCAGTGCTAGACAGACGGTGATTTTTGCTTGTCCTCCTAGGAGCGCTGTCTATTCATAAAACTGAGTCAAAAGCTGCCTGTATTAATCTCTCTGGGCACAGCCTAAACAAGCCACTTTCATACCGTATGGAGTAACTTAGACTTAGGAAGCTTTCTCTCACCAATAGATTCTTTGTACTAACAGCTTTGTGTTAGTGGTGCTTGGGCTAGTAGGATCAATTGATTCAAGTTTTGTTAAACTAATTTGAGAACGAACAGGCTTTAATCTGAATATTCAGCTGTTTGCCACATATCGAGGATATTCTATGTTGCTGTTATCTCTTGTAAAAATCTTGCAGTTGCAGAGGTTGAACATTTTTAGCAAGAACTAATAGTTTTATTTTTAAAAACTTACTGTGAGTGTATGTGTGTATGTAGTAAGTCTATATGCATGTATTGGGAGGAGAATATATGTGTGTGTTTGGGTGGATACACATATTCCACTAGGCAAGAAATGGAAAACATACTCATTTAAATTTTTTTCTTTCTAGTTCTTTTCAGGTCTGCCTCATTTCTTTTTTTTTTTTTCCTGTTTTCTTTTTTTTTTTTTTATTTATATGAATACACTGTAGCTGTTTAAGACACACCAATAGAGGGCATCAAATCCTATTACAGATGGATGTGAGCCACCATGTGGTTGCTGGGAATTGAACTAAGGACCTCTGGAAGAGCAGTGAGTGCTCTTAACCGCTGAGCCATCTCTCCAGCCTGATTTGCCTCATTTCTACAAGTGATCATAAAATAAATACATATCCAATAATGTATTTGTTGGATTAAAAACCTTCACTGATGCTGGGCAGTGGTGGTGCACGCCTTTAATCCCAGCACTTGGGAGGCAGAGGCAGGTTAATCCCAGCACTTGGGAGGCAGAGGCAGGCGGATTTCTGAGTTCGAGGCCAGCCTGATCTACAGAGTGAGTTCCAGGACAGCCAGGGCTTCACAGAGAAAAACAAAACAAACAAAACAAAACAAAAAAAAACCCTTCACTGATTTCTAAAACTTTACATTTAGAAGTTAGATGGACTACTACAAAGTTTTTAAAAATTAATTTCTTAATTTCCATTTAGTATGCAAAATTGACATACCCAAGCTAACTTCAGATAAAATTTAGCTAAGAGGTAATGTTTTAGAATCCAAAGGTTAATTTGTCTTTTTTTCATAAAATGATGATAGTGAAATTTTTTTTGAGTAGCAAAGCATTGTTTCAGAGTGGTTATAGGAAAATAGCTATGGCAAAATTTATATTTACATTCAAGACCCTTTCCATAGGCACTAATACCTGAGTCCATTTTTCAAATAAAATCGTAATTATAATACCAATTGATAAATCCACTTTTGTCTAGTAGAATAATATTGTTTCTATTTATAAAATTATTTATAAAATCATTCAACAGAATTGTGAGACTTGACAAATTTGTTTTGAATTCAGATATAAATAGAAGGTAAAGATTTATATCTGACTTAGCCAACAATTTCTTTGTATATTATCTTTTTCTTTTTTCAAGACAAAGTTTTTCTGTGATCCCTGACTGGCCTGGAACTCATTTTGTAAATCAGGCTAGCTTAAAACTCAGATCCACTAGATTCTATCTCCTGAATACTGGATTAATACCTGACATTAGAAGTTCTCTTAATCATCTTGCTACTAATCAGTCCACCATGTGAGATACATGACCCCTTTAAGGGTGAACGACCCTTTCACAGGGGTTGCCTAAGACTATCATGAAACACAGATATTTACATTATAATTCATAACAGTAGCAAAATTAAAGTTGTGAAGTAACAATGAAAATAATTTTATGGTTGGGGGGGTCACCATATCATAAGAAACTGCATTAAAGGACCACAGCATCAGGAAGGTTGAAAACCACTGTTCTAAAATATGGTTTCTTACCACAGGTCTACCAGGTGTATCCTGAAGAGCCTTACCTGGACCTCTTCAAATTATATTATCATATACATTATGAAATACATTGACTCTGGCCCAGTTCAAAGGTTTATGTTAGTTAACTCTCTTCATATGACAAAATGTTTAGTAATACTTCCTAATGTCACTTCTTTTAATCCTTCATGAATTAATGTCATTGACCAGTACACACACACACACACACACACACACCTACACACCTGTTTACTCTTACTCTAGACCTGGGCCTTTTTCATTTGGGCTCAGGTCTAGCTAATGTTGTATTTGAGTGTCTGTCTCTGTTTCTCCCCCTCTCTTCAGAGTCTCACTGTAGCCCAGACCGGCCTCTACTTAGCAGTCTTCCTGCTTCAATCGACTCCTGAGAGTTGGCATACAGGCATGTGCCAGTATGCCTAGCTAAGACTTGCTCTCCTGCCATTCTCTAATGCTAAGTTTAAAGCTCCTTTCTGGGAGTTATAAGAAGGTACTGATGGACCAAAAATCCACTATAGTAATTCACAAACATAGGAGCAACCTTTCAAAAGCCAATCAAAAGGGTCTCAGTAATTAATGGTAACAAAATAATTTTAAAAAAATACATTGTTAGCTCTTTGTAGTAGTCTTTTGCTATGAGTGTGACAACTGCTAACTTGTGAGCAAGGATGCTAATTTGTCCATACAAGTCAAAATATTTTTTTTACCATAAAGAATAATCTGAAATGTAAATAAGAATAACAGTGGTATATGGGAATGTTAAGGTAGATAAAGGAGATAAATTGTTGGTATGGCGTTTTCAGGTAAGCATTATAGTATTTCAGCTAAGATTAGGAAAAACTAAAAGTGTGGCTGGTAACAGTGGCTAGTTCTCATCAGCATTCTAAGTCAGAGTGGCACTGAAGGGACATTTCGTTCACAAACTTAGATATTTTCCCATTGTTACAATTCATTGGTTTAGCTTGTATTATGCTTAGAGAAGCAGTAACCACAATAATTTTAGTGCCTGCTATACACCTGGTATAGAGGATTTTTAATAATCAGGACACTCTTATTCAGTAAGTGTAGCAGCAGAAAGTGAGGCTTAGAGAAATGAAGCAACTTCCTAGAGTCATGCAACTAGCTGTCTACAGTTGCCCACTACTCAGATAACTGAAGGGATTCTATACATCATACTGCTTCCCCAACCTGTGCTACCTCCTGAGCATTCCCCAGATGTCTATTTAAGCTTGAGTCAGAAATTTCCATGGAATAAAAGCATTTGTGGGTTTTTTTTTTAAGCAATTGTGTTCAGAGACAAAAGAAAATGTGAGGTCAAATGAAGAGCCACTCCTAAGAAAGAGTTCCCGACGGTTTGTCATCTTTCCAATCCAGTATCCTGATATCTGGAGAATGTATAAGCAAGCACAGGCATCTTTCTGGACAGCAGAAGAGGTATGTGGCATCGCCTGGATCTCATTCACTTTTGCCTTACAGAATAGTGAAATATTTTTACTTATAAGAATGGCTCATAATTAATATAGATTATAGTGCTCATCAATGATAAATATAACTAATTATTAATCAACTTAAATTGAACATAATTAGGTTAGTATCTGTAAATAAGTTTCTTAGTACAAGAAAATGGCGAGTCATTCTGTCAGATTTTTGTGTTTGTTTCCAAGATCTTTCTGTAAGTCTATAGTCAAGATCCTCTTGCCTTTACTTGTAATATACTGCAGACCATTTTCTACTTTTTAAGCTTGATTATTTTTATTCTGTGTGCATGAGTGTTTGCCTGCATGTATGTGCATGTGCACATGTGTGCCTGGTGCCCTGAGGGACCAGCAGAGACTATTAGGTTCCCAGGAATTGGCGTTAGAGGTGGATGTGAACTGTCAGTGAGTGCTGAGAACTGAACAGCTACAGCCAGTGCTCTGAAGCACTGAGCTGGCTCTGCAGCCAGCCCACAGTCTTTATTTTTAACTAGGTTCTTGGTTCGCTGTGACTACATGAGACCAGTTTTGGATTTTTTGTTTGTTTTTATACTCATTTATGTGTGCATGTGTCAGTACGATTGAACTGACATCATCAGGCTAAGCCTTTGGCGGTGTCTCACCAGGCCAACACCAGTTTATACTTATGGGCAGCAGAATGAACAGAGTTGCAACTGTATTTTAAAAAAATGAAGGGTGAGAACCGGGTGTGGTGTACACACCTTTAATCCCCACATTCAGAAGGCAGAGGCAGGCAAATCCCTGAGTTTGAGGCCAGCTTGGTCTACTGAGTGAGTTCTGGGACAGCCAGGGCTACACAGAGAAACCCTGGCTCCAAAAGAAAACAACAACAACAACAACAATAAAAACCTGCCAAAGGGTGAAAACTGTGAGGACCCCACGCTAGCTTGAGCAGTGGGTCTGGCTGGATAAGGTGCAGTCATGTAAGCAGTTCGGCCATCTCTGCAGGGCACTCAACTTGGGTCCTGCCATGCTGGGTTCATGATCTATCTCTGCCTTCAGTTGCAGCAAACCTGAGGCAGCTGCCCCAGCAGGCAACTATTGATCACTTACTGGAAATGTAACTTTTTCCACCTTCAAAGGGAGTTGAACACACAAGTTAGATAATACTTGCTGGTTTAATAAGAACAATTAGTCATGCAAATGACTGCTGTATAATTTAGTTAAACACACAAGTAATTATTGTCTTTATTATTTAATTATTTCTTATTGTTATGATAGCAACATAACATCCTTGCTCTGTATATGAATCAATAAGTATCCCTATCTCTGGATAGCTGTATCTATGTGAATAAATATCACTGAATCTGTATGCATGTCAGTCAAGAGACCAAATCTGGACTAGCAAGATGACTGATTGGACAGAAGAACTTTCTGAACAAGCCTGATGTCCTGAGTTTGATTCGTGGAGTCTACAGTGGAAGTAGACTAACTCTTGAATTTTCCTCTGATCTCTACACATGTGTTGTGGCACACACATGATCTCTTTCTCTCACCCCACCTCTTACACACACACACACACCACCACCACCACCACCACCACCACACATATGTGTACAATAAATAGATGGTTATCTATGGAAATAACACCCTGCGAAGAGTGCAGGGTCTGAGGCCAGGCTGCTTCAGTCCAAAGCCTGCTCTGCCGCGTACTGTCTGTGGAAGTAGCCCTCATCTCTCCCTGCATTCTCACTGCTAAATCAGGCTAATAGTGTATAACATATTGGGTTGTTATGAGGATTAATGAAATAGTTACAATCATATTTGACACTTGGTAAGCACTAAATAGATGTAAACTATGACTTCATACAAAGAATGGGGAAATTTTAACCTAAAATTTTAAAAGATACCAATGTCTGAAATTTCTTTTACACTATTTTTGAATATTTATCTACCTTTGTTATATTATCAAAATTATTATTGTGTATTGTAGTTGACATATAGAGCAAAACACCCAACTGAAACAAGTATTCAGTATGACTTGCACACCTGACTTTCCCTATTTGTCTGTGGTTTTAGAAAGCTTCTGTTAGATATGGTTCAGAGAACAAGTAGAGCATACAGTTGATGTTTGTCATGGTTTTAAAAGGTACCTGTGATATTTGGGCTTCTGGAAAATTCATTGGAAATTAATTGCTCTTTTTTGAAACTGTAATAAATGTCTTATGACCAAGAAATGCTAATTTAAAAAAAATTGAAACACAGAAGTTGGTATGGATTTTGCAGGAAGCTTCAAATACATGTTTTGAAAGGAAGTCAAAGATATTTTTAGTACCACATATTAAACAAATTATGTTAAAAAACAATCAACTTTATATTCTAGTTTTAAAATCAGTGGTTGAATTTAATTCCCAAATATTAGGTACTGATTCAGAAGACAAAGTATAGGCTTGGGAATTTTTTTTAAAGCTAGTTGGACAATTTCTATAGTCATCTTTTTTTGTTACTATGACAAAAATACCTAAGAAAATAAAGTTATATAGTAATTGCCACAGAGTAGCAGCCAAGCTTTTATATTAACACATGGTTCTATGGGGAACAGTGAGGATCTAAAACTGTAGCAGCAAGTCTGGAACTAATATGTAGATGATGAAATTGAGGATGAGCTCAAATGAGATAAAACTCCACAAGAAATTTTATGTTTCTAAAAGAGAATATAACCACAATTATATAACAGTATAAGTAAAAGTTATGGTGCATTTTAAAGCTCAGTATTTAAAGAGGCAAGTTTAATATTTAAGACTAGACATTGCAGTATTAAATTTACTGCCAGGAATCCTGCTCATCCTATTGTATCTCCAGAACTTAGCATCAGGCATGTATTAAGTGCTCGGCGAACACTTAAAAGTATAGCAGGAAAAGAATTAAGGAGATTGAGGTCTTGTTAGAATAATTAAAAGGAGAACAAAATCAGCAGCATTTACAAAGGACAGTTATAGTTTCAAATATTTGTCATATTATTGTTAAACACACTTAGAGATTTTTATAAGACAAAACAATATCTACAAGAGCTATGCACTGTTTTGTCTTCCTCAAATTTGTAAGTTGAGTCATTCATTCCAAGTGTGAAGGTGTTCGGAGCAGGCAATGGAAGGTATTTGGTAATGAGGATAGAGATCTCATGAATGGGATTAATGCCTTTGTAAAAAGAAACATGAGAAGGGACCTTTCTCTCTGCCCTGTGAGCATATGGCAAGAAGTACCTGTATTAGTCAGGGTTCTCTAGAGTCACAGAATGTATGGGTAGTCTCTATATAGTTAGGGAATTTGTCAATGACTTACAGCTTGTAGTCCAACTCCCCAACAATAGTCAACAGTACTTGTGGATGGAAGTCCAAGGATCTAGCAGTTGCTCAGTCCCACGAGGCAGGCCAGGAAAAGCCAGAGTGAATCTTCCTTCTTCCAATGTCCTAATATAAGTCTCCAGCAGAGGGTGTGGCCCAGATTAAAGGCGTGTGCCACCATGCCTTTAATCCCAGATGACCTTGAACTCAGAGATCTCCTAATCTTAATCTTCTGGAATTCATAGTCACTATGCATCAAGATCTCCAGGTCAGAAACTTGTGTATCTTTGAGTCTCCAGATTAGGATTATAGGTGAACCTTCCAATTCTTGATTAGTTCATTCCAGATTTAGTCAAGTTGACAACCAGGAATAGCCACTACAGAACCCATATAAACTATAAACTAGGAAAGATAACTTCTTCAAAAATTCCACCATGGGGACAGTGAAATAACTCAGGAGTTAAGAGCACTGGCTATTCTTCTAGAGGATGTAAGTTTGATTCCCAGAACCCACATGGTGGCTCAAAATTATCTGTAACTCAGTTTCAGTGAATCTAACATTTCTCTTTTGGTCTCTGTGGGCACCTAATATGCACACAGTACACAAACATATATCCAGACAAATATCCATATATATATATAAAAAATTCAGACATATTGCTCCTCCCTACTCTGTCTTAGATAGGGTTTCCATTGCTAAGATAAAACACCATGACCAGAAGCAACTTAGGGAGGAAAGGGTTTATTTCAGCTTATAGACTGTTATCCAGGAAAACCAGGGCAGGCACTCAAGGCAGGAACCTGGAGGCAGGAATTGATGCAGAGGCTTGCTCTTTATGCCTTGCTAAGCCTGCTTTCTAATAGCACTGAGGACCACTAGTGTAGGGGTGATACCACCCCTAGTGAGCTGGGTCCTCTAACATCAATCGTCAATTAAGAAAATACCCCACAGGTTTGCTTGTGGGTTAATCTGCTCTGTATAGGAGGACATGTTAAGTTTACATAAAACTAGCACAACTTTGTCAACTTGACACACAAACTCATCACTATTAAACTATAACCATCTCCTATCTTTCTCTCACCTAAGATTTCATATCAATAATAATTTTACAATATAAAACATTCCAACTGTTATTGATTAAAGATTATGTATTTACTATGTATACAGTGTTCTGTCTACACTATGTGTGCACACAAGAAGAGGGCGCCAGATCTCATTATAGATGAGGCCCATGTGGTTGTGGGGAATTGAACTCAGGACCTCTGGAAGGGCAGTCAGTGCTCTTAACCTCTGAGCTGTATCTCCAGCCCCACATTCAGGCTTTGAAAAGTCCCATAGTCTTTACAAATTCAATCACTTTAAAAGTTTAGTCACTTTAAAATATCCTAAATCTCTAAAATATCCATAGGTTCTCTAAAATATTCAAAATCTCTCTGAAAGTCCAAAGTCTCTCCAAAACTTTGAATCTTTTTTTTTTAACAATTGTTTCTTAACAGTAGCCTCTTGTTAAAAAAAAAAAAAAGCTAAGTGCTTTCTTACTGCAAGAGGGAAGAAAAGTGCACATTCACAGCAAAATCCAAGTCCGACAGTGTAAAAAGTTCAGTGTTGCTCTCTGAGGTTCACTCAGTGATCTTGGACTCCACCAGAGGACTCAGGCTATGTTTCCCCTGCTGTCCCCTCTGCCACACTGTATCTGTCTCCTGGCCTCAGGCTGGCTCCACTCCACAACTCCTGCAGCTCCTGCTGTCTTTGATAGCTGTCCCATGGTACTGGCATCTTCAAATGTTTGGACTTGCTGTTGTACCTGGTCTGCACCATCCCTGGCATCACCTGGCCTTTTGAGGGACTCTAGCCCTGCCATGCAGGGTCAAGTTTCAGCTGCTCTTCAGGACCCCTGCATGCCGTAAAACCAGTACCACCTGAGTGATTTTTATACTACCCTGTTTGGCAGCCAGCTTGAGATGCAGGCTTGGTCAGCGGGATCACAAGTACTTCCAGACCTAGGATCCTCTGAGGCTGGTGTTGTTCTTAGTCACTATTGATTTCTCATCCAGCTAATCAGCATCAGCTGTCTCAGGAAAGCAAAGGCTTACTTCAATGGTCCTGGTCTCCTGTTAATCACAGCTGAGCCTTCAGCGCCATCTGACCAGGAAACACAGATTTCTAATTCAAAATATCTTACAGCCCTATGGTCTTTCAAGGGACTCTTAAACTCCCCTCTGAAATGTCACAAGCCAGGCCTCCAATGTCTGTATCACTCTCCATTGGGGTTTCTTCTTTCAAAATGACTCTTATCTTGTGTCAAGTGGACATAACTGTAGCTGGCACACACCCTGATCTTGGACTTAGAGTTTTCATAACTGTGAGAAGTAAATGTGGTTTTTTGTTTGTTTTTGATTTTAAGCTGTCATGTCTATAGTAATGAATAGCAGTAAAATCCAGCTAAGAAACAGTAAGGTACATTTAAGGACCACTTGAAATGTTTGGATTTGCTGAATCTTAGAGTGCATCACTCTCCTAGTTCCAGAGTAACCTTCGAGAGCATTTCATAGGCATTTCTAGTCTTGAAGAAGCCATACCTATAAACTGCTTTAAAACCCAGGTCACTGTCTTTCTGACAGGATGACTTCTCATTAAGGAAGAGTAGCTGGTATTAGAATAGAAGCTCTAATTTGTTTGCAGGTTCTGAATTACCTGTTAATACTGAAGTAACTATTGCATGAAACAAATGACTACTGACGTTAGTTGAGCTACTTTATGTAGTTCACTAGTTTTCACTCTCTCCTTCCTTTTTGTTCATTCCTTCACTTGGTACAATGACACTTTATTAATTTTAATATTTTAAAAGTGTATCCTGGCCAACTAAATTAGCAAACAAACAAAAACTCCCAAAAAAGGTGCCCTTACAAATGTCCTTCCCTTCTCTCTTCCCTCCCTCTCTCCTTCCCCCATCCCCACTTTCTTGAACATGCCAGGATTGTTTGTATTCTTTTAAACAAATTTTACTGGATATGTTTAAGGTATAGAACATGATGTTGTAAAATATGTACATGCACACATACACCCAGAGACACACACATGTACATGTATATAAACTTTCTCTCATTAAGAAACATATGTTCTGTCTCACATACTTATCCATTTCCTCCCATGTGACAGGAGCATTATAATCTATTAATTAGCAAATGTTCTGAGTACAACGTTATTAGCACAATGCTTATCTCTGTTTGACTTTTGTGATTTTTAATTTTTCCTTTCTAACAGATTACTGGCAATGTCATAGCTCGTCTTGAAAGTTGTCTAAACTCTCTAACTAAGTGAAAAAAATTGGAGTGTTTCTATTCTAGGTTGACTTATCAAAGGACCTCCCTCACTGGAACAAGCTTAAGTCTGAAGAGAAGTATTTTATCTCCCACGTCTTAGCCTTTTTTGCAGCCAGTGATGGAATTGTAAATGAAAACTTGGTAAGATTTTTATTTTACTGTTGTTCCTATTTTGTACTTGAATGACAGTAAGATCACTGTAGCTCCTGCCTGAGGAAAGAAAGTCTCCCAGTAATGGAGTAGGTGAACGTTAACTTCTGTTCATGTGTGTATGTGCAGGCAGAGGCCAGAGGAGAACCTTAGCAGTCTTCCTCTGTTGTTCTCTCCTTATTCTCTTGAGAGCAAGTCTCTTCATTGAACTTGGAGCTCACCATTGCTTGGTTAAGTTGACTGCTGAGAGAGCCTCACAGACCCTCTGTCTCTAGTGCCACAGCACTGGCATTGTGGGCTCACAGACACATGCCCAGATTCTCATGTGAGTGCTAGGGAGTCCAAACCCAGGTTCTCATGCTGATGTAGTGTTCCTATCCAGCAAAGGCATCTCTCCAGACACCAAAGTTTAATTTCTGAGTATATTTTTCTCGTGAAGTTTCCCAGGGAAAGATAGCTAACTGTCAAATGGCTAGTGATATATATTACAAAATCAAGCATAAATTATACCAATTAAAACTACATACAGTTATGGGCTGAAACTGTCCCTGTGACTATATACCACTCGGCTAGCATTACAGAGGCCCTGAGTTTTATCCTCAGTGACGTGAAAACAAGATCCAGAAAATGCACAGATTTCATAAACTTGATTTTCCCCTCAGATAAGAATGTGCCCTTTCTGACCCTCTGCAGGTCTGTGTAGATCGCCCTCATTCAGAAATTGTATTATGATCAGTCAGGAGGAATAGGAGTTTGTTAAGGAACCTCAACAATGAGCCAGAAGAACTTAAACTGACCAGTCTACTATTGGGAAAGAAGTTCTACAAAGCAAAATCACTGTTCTGTTTTTGATTTTGGTTTCTGGAGATATCCTAAAATTTACTGTTCAGTAGCAGCAGTGTTTCTGCATAAAAGATAAATTCATTTATTACTTTGGGACACATTCTTTGGGGTTGTAGGCACAGTTCAGTGGGCACCTGCCTAATATAAATAAAATGCTGGGCTCAATCTCCAGCACCAAAATTGCTAACTGAACAATACTGCTAAAGTTGCTGCTTTAAAAGATCCATAAAGGCTGAGCATATGTATTGGAAGAGAGTGTTTGCCTAACATGAGTAAGATTCTGGGTTCAGTCCAGGGAACTACAAAACAAGAAAAGAGAAAAGAAAGAAAAGACTGATAAGGCTTTAGCGGCCCATTTGTTGTATAACAGGCATTTCTACCCCAAAAATATTGTATTAAACTATGTGTGTATATGTGTGTGCATGTGTGTATGTGCACATGTGTGCATGCATGCCATGGTGCGTATGTGGAAGTCAGGACAACTCAGAGGAATCAGCTCTCTTCTTCTACCATGAGGTTCCAGGGATGGAGCTCTGGTCATTAGGTTTGGCAGCAAGTACCTTTACCTGCTGAGCCTTCTCATTGATCACTTGTTTATATTTTGAGACAGGGTCTTACTATGTTCCCCAGGTTGGTCTCGAAACCAGTATTCTCCTGTTGAGCTTCTTGAGTGCTGGAAAACACAAAAAACTTTAAGTGAAAGCTCTGCTGTCTCAGTTGTCCTTGTGGAGTGTGAGCAGTGTTTCGTGAGAGCCTGCTCACTGGATCTTTCTGTCTCCTTTATTTTCTTAGGTGGAGCGTTTTAGTCAGGAGGTGCAGGTTCCAGAGGCTCGCTGCTTCTATGGCTTTCAGATCCTCATCGAGAATGTTCACTCAGAGATGTACAGTTTACTAATAGACACTTACATCAGAGATCCAAAGAAAAGGTATTACTGTAGGGCTTTTATTTACAAGGGTTTAGCTATTTGCCTACATTAAACTACAATGTTAAAGATGATTTACATATGGAAGATCATGAATGTAGTTTTCTATTGCTCAATAATGTGTTCAAGTAAAACATGGCATAGAACCAATTAATCTTTAGATAATTCACAGCATCTTAAAACCTTGTTAGTACATTGTATTATAAATTGAATATTTACATTTCATTGATTTTCATATCAGCTTATATCTAAGTCACTAATCATGAGTTTTACTTTTATTTACTTATATTCATAATTATGAGCATACAAGATATAGAAAATCTAGATTTGATCATATACTGGAAGAGTTATAATTACTGTCTCTGATTATTAAAAGTCTAATTAATAAAAACAAATGAATAATTTTCCATGATTTTTTTGTTTTTATAGGGAGTTTTTATTTAACGCAATTGAAACAATGCCATGTGTTAAGAAGAAAGCAGACTGGGCTCTGCGCTGGGTAGCGGATAGGAAGTCTGCTTTTGGTATGTAGTGCTGACTTGTACGAATCAGATAAACTGTGGGTCGTGATGCGTTGGGTGGAATACAGAGATCTCAGTATGCTGGGCTCATTATTTGTAATGGTTAATTAGAAACTGGTGCTAAGTAAAGGTGTTACTTGTGTGTTTAATATGTTAGAACTTGAAAAGGTAAGATCTCAACATGCACAGTGACAAGTAAGATGTCTTGCAGAGCGTGCTGGAGTGACCTGCAGTTCGTGCCAGTGTCAAAGAATGCCAGGGATTTAAAGCACGTAAAGCCTAACAATTGTTGGGAAACAAAGATCTAGTTTCTAAAAAATGCAAGATTTTTCTTAGTCAACTAGGATAAGAAACAGTTTACAGTAACAAGCTTAGCTTTCACAGGTAAGTGAAGTGCAGATACACTTCTGGATAAGTTGAGATGGCCCAATTTTTTTTTCCCCTGAAGCAGGGTCTCACCAAATGTGTAGCTCAGAATGGCATCTAACTCTCTGTTCTCCTGCTCAGCCTTCTGAGTGCTGGAACAAGCATGTGTCACTCAGCCTAGCCTTCTAATTTTGTAATTTATTAATATTTTGTATGTGTGTCGGGCAGAGGCTTGAGTATGCTACATGTATAGAGGTCAGGAACTTTCAGGAGATGGTTTCTCCTTCCATGGCTGCTCGGGTCCAACTCAGGTCATCAGGCTCCAGGGCGAGCTCTTTTACCTGTTAAGCCATTTCATAGGCCCTGACATAGGCCCTCCCCTTCTCCCCTGTGTGCTCATGTTCATGCATGTAAGTGTGGGCGTGCACAGCTATGGCACGTGTGGAGATCAGAGACAAGCTTGGGTATGTGTCCATCTTTGCCTCTTAACCTTGTTTGAGGCATATATTTACTGACACTACCCAAGAAACACACTAGAAAAAGAAGGTGGTAATCACCCTGCAGTCATACCAGGCTCCAGTTAGAGTCTCCCTGTTGCTTTATCTCACAGCAGATCCATCTCAGTCCCCTGATAAAGCACCTCCTAGGAACAAGTATGGTAGAGGAGTGGAGAGGGAGGACAGTGCCCACGGAGGGAAGGGGAAGGGGGACATGCAATCTGTAGCTCTGCTTTGGGTGGTAGAACCAGAAGTCAGTAGTGTGGGGACGTTCCTTGCTCCGCAGCAGAGGAAATGCAGTTCTAAGGGGCCACCTGCACCTTAGGACCTTCAAAGGCAGCTCTTTCATCTGGCAGGACTTTGCCTGACCTTTGTGGAGACTTCTGTACCAAGCAGGACCCAGTAGAGCAACTGTTCTTTTCTTGCATCTGAATTCTTATAGTCTATTGTTTTTAGCTAAAGGAAAACTTAAAAAAAATAATCTTTTGAAAATATTCCTTTGTTTTAAAGTTTACATATTATGTGGTAAGATTCAGTTCCCATAAAGCTAAAAATTCCCAATTATCTGTTTTTTTTATTGAAGCATACTGTCTAGTTTATGATTGACATATATATATATATATATAAAACCTTAATATATGCTTTGAAATTACATTTCTAAACCTTAAAATATTATCTATATAATCTTTAGTACATTACATTGTAGACTCAGCTGTATTTAAAAATATATTCTGCTATCCCTATAAACAAATTATGAGATATTGCAGGCAGTTGTGAGCCCCCTGATATGGATGCTGGAAACTAGCCCTTGCAAGAGCAGTAAGCACTCTTAACTGCCAAGTCATTTATCCAGTCCCTTAATGTATATTTAGTAAGAATAGTTTCATTTTTCCTTCATACATATGTGTAAAATACTTGCTCATACAGTTTCCTAAACCTCTCCTTCCACTTCTTTAGGACCCTCCTCCAACATGTTCCATTCCCACCGTTATGTCTTCTTATTTTTTATGATCCACCAAATCCATTTAATGTTCTCCACATGTGTATGGATGGGAACCCATCCATAGAGCATGGGTAACCTACCAGCAGCCAAATACCGAAGGAAAAAAAAATTGCTCCTCCTCCAGCAGCATTAATTGACAATAACATCACATCTACTGGCATAGGGTCTCACGAGCAACTTCTAATTTTAATTAGCATATGTTAATTGTACATAATAATGGCTTTCATTATGACATCTACATCCATGGACATAGTGCATTTGACCATATTCACACACACCCCTGTTAGTCTTTCTTGTTCTCCTCCAGTTCCTGTTAACCCCTTCCTCTCCTCAGTTAGCCTCCCCTTTACTTTTCACGTCTACACGTGTGTATGTGTGAGTGTGTGTGTGTGAGTGAGTGTGTGTGTGTGTGTGTGAGCGAGTGTGTGTGTGTGTGTGAGTGTGTGTGTGTGTGAGTGAGTGTGTGTGAGTGTGTGAGTGTGTGAGGGGGTGGGGGAGGGGAGAGGGAGACCCAAAGCGTTTCATTAACACTGATTATAGAAATGTAAGGCAGAGTCTGCTTACGGGAGCATAGGCACCTTAGCCCGGTGACTCTGCCACTGAAGACCTGGTCTTTTCACGGAACCTGGAGCTCACCCCCTGGGCAAGTCTCTTCAGGGATCCTCTTGTATGCATTGCCCTAGTGCTGGGGTTACATGTGTGTCTGCTACTCCTGGCTCTCCACATGGATGCTGGGGACTCAAACTCCGGTTCTCATGCTTAAGCCACTCCTTAAAAATTTTTAGATCTTTACAAAAGTAGTTTTCTGTAGTGATTTGTTATGGTTTCCATTCTTTAGTATTCACATAAATGCACAGAATGGTTAAAATAACTCTCCTATTTATAGCACTTACGTTTAATTTTAGTCCAGTTCTCTAACAGATAATTATCTATCTAGAATTACTTTAATAATTAAAAATGTCAGTCATTATCTGTAATATAATTAGTTGCAAGCTAAAAGTATCGTAAACTAATATTCAATTATGGATAAAATAATTGAAGCAATGATTATATTTATATTGTAATAGTTATAATATTCACATTAAAGTTTCCTATAATTCCTTTAATAGTACTCAGTCAGCACTTTTTAAAGTTATATTTCTTCAGTTTTTTCCAAAGCAGTTTTTTTTCCATTCTTTTCTCTTATATTACATCCTAAAGCCAGTTTCCCTTCCCTCTTCCCCTCCCAGTCCCTTCCCACACCTCTCCTCTCCTCTCCTCTCCTCTCCCCCGATCCACTCTTTCTCAGTTTCCCTTCAGAAAAGGGCAAGCCACTCAGGGATTATCTGCTAAACATGCCATCAAGTTGCCCTAAGACTAGGCACTCCCCTCATACTAAGGCTGGATGAGTCAACCCGGTAGGAGGAAAAGGGTTTCAGAAGCAGGCAGAGTCAGAGACAGTCCCTGTTCCCAATGGGAGGAGTCCCATAAGAACCCATAGCAGATGCAGAAGACCTAGGTCAGTCCTGCAAAGGCTTCCTGGTTATCAATTCAGTCTCTGTGAGTCACAGTGAGCCCTGGTTAGTTGCTTGTGTGGGCTATGTTCTTACGGTGTCCTTACCCTTCTGGCTCCTACAATCCTTCCTCCCCATCTTCCATAGGACTTCTAGAGCTCCGCCCGATGTTTGGCTGTAGGTCTCCATCTGTTTCTATTGGTGGCTGGATGAAGCCTCTCTGATGATGATTGCCAATGGCATCTGTAAAGATGGTCTAGAAGTCTTTTCATGTTGGAAGTTACTGAGAGACAGTTTGGACTTCCATCTCTCTGCTGGTTCATCTGTTTGATGTGGGGTTAGCAAGGGAGGGACAAGGGAAACCTGACTCCTTCAGAGACAGCCAGGAGCACTTAAGTCATCCTGCTCTCTGAACTTTGAACTACTGGTTCTAAAGATCAGAAAGCCTGGGTTTTAACATAAAAATTGGACATTTCTATAGGATGAATTTTAAATTAAAAAATTTTATTATTAGTGTGTGTGTGTGTGTGTGTGTGTGTGTGTGTGTTATAATCCAAAAAAATCTAGAGACAGTGTCACAGATATGATACCACTAAAGATATTTTAGGACTAAGTTTCTAAAGCTGGGCGGTGGTAGCGCATGCCTTTAATCCTAGCACTTGGGAGGCAGAGGCAGGCAGATTTCTGAGTTCGAGGCCAGCCTGGTCTACAGAGCCAGTTCCAGGACAGCCAGGACTATGCAGAGAAACCCTGTCTCAAAAAATCAAAAAAAAAAAAAAAAAAGGAATAAGTTTCTACAGAGTTCTTGCCTAATAGTGAGTAAGCTTTTAAGTTGACTCTTCTATCTTTAACAGAACATTTTATCCTGTAGGTGAATTCATTGCCTTCAGCTGATTTTTAAAATTATTCTATAATGATAACAATGATTTTGAAATGTTTACTAGTAGTCTTTTAGCAACAGTAGATTACTAACAAAAATATAAACCTTAGCAACCATTCCTCCCATTAGAAGACAGTTGTCATAAGTTTATCTTGTACCTCCCATTCTAGTATACACACATTTACACAGGGAACTCTCACACATGCCTTTACAGGTAAATCACTTCTTTTATTTGTTTGTTTGGCATATGGAAATCCATTTGTGTGTGTGTGTGTGTGTGTGTGTGTGTGTGTGTGTGTGTGCTCGCAGACAACAGCACCTACCCAAGTCCACGTTAGTCACAGAGTTTGAAATGAAATAAACATGTCTTTCCATTTTAGCAGGCAGGAATGAGAAACCCCTGCTTTGAAGACCTTTGTACATAATACTAACATTTGTTTCTTAGGAAGATAGTTTTAACATTGTAAAAGGCCCCATATATTTATAAACTTGCAACTCTGCAATATCTAGTTAGAAAATGGAACTGTTTTGTCTCCTAGGGGAAAGAGTGGTGGCCTTTGCTGCTGTAGAAGGCATTTTCTTCTCTGGATCATTTGCTGCTATATTCTGGCTAAAGAAGAGAGGTCTCATGCCTGGACTGACTTTTTCAAATGAGCTGATCAGCAGGGATGAAGTAAGGAAAACCCTGTTCTTCCACCTGTCTTATATGCGGTCATTTGTTTTTCTTTCTCCTGGAGAAGTATTTCCCTGACACATGTATTCTGAAAATGAAAAGGAAATAGAAACTCACTTCTTCCTGGACCTGTGAGATGTTGTTTCCCTTCCTCATCTCCTACCTTTCCTCCTTGGTCTCTCCACATCCTTAAGTATGAATGGACTTACAGATTTTGCCTTGGGCTCTCATTATTTGTGACTCCCTGGCTAATTCTAATTGTTCTTGTTGAGTCAGCCCCCATTTAAGTGCTCATAACTCCTCAGGCTTTGTCTATATTCCAGATAGTTCTAAGTCCCAAACCTATATTCCAGTGCATGCTAGGTGTTTTCCTGGTAGCCTCCATGCGTATCTCCAACAAGTATTTCAGGAATCAAGATTCATAATCATCTTCCAAATGTGCTACTTGATTTGTCTTGCAAATGTCACAATTCCAATGTCCTGGGAGCCACTTTAAGGTGCTTCTTTCTTTCTCTGCCATATCCAGTTATAACTAGGTCTCGTCTCCTTCTGCCTCCAATACCCTTTTATTTTTCCTCCCAGTTTTATTTATTTTTTTTTCACCTGTTGATCACTTTTCAAAAGAGGCAGCTCAACGTTCCTGATCCCATCAGGTAAAACTGACTATTTTTTTTTAATAAATCAGTTTGAAATCTAAGCCTATCTTGTCCTTAAGGGTTCATAGCATGCATGTATCTCCCGGCTGTTTTAGACTCTTTCCCCCCACATATTTTTTTTCACTTTATATCCCAATTGCAGTGTCCCTCCTCCTCTTCTTCCACTCCCACCTTTGCAAATCCCTCCCCCTTTACCCCTTCCCCTTCTACTCAGAGAAGGGGAAACTCTCACTTGGGTCCTACCCCACCCTGGGATAGCTAGTCCCAGCAGGACTAAGCACCTCCTCTCCCACTGAGGCCCAGCCAGGCAGTCCAGGTAGGGAAGAGGATCCAATGGAAGGCAAAAGAGTCAGAAACAGCCCCCATCCCCTACTGCAGTTGTTAGGGGACCCACATGAAGACCAAGCTACACATCTGCTACAAATGTAGGGGGTGGCTAGTTCCTGCCCCTGCATGCTCTTTGGTCAGTGGTTCAGGCTCTGTGAGCCCCATGGGTCTTGGTTAGTTGACTCTGTAGGTCTTCCTGTGGTGTCCTTGACCCTCCAGCTCACTCAATTCTGTCTTCTACTCTTCCACAAGACTCCCTGAGCTCTACCTCTACCTGATGCTTGGCTATTGGTCGCTATATCTGTTTCTACCCGCCAGTGGGTGAGGTCTCTCTGAAGACAGTTCCTGTCTGCAAGCAGAGCAAAGCATCATTACTAGTGTTAGGGATTGGCTCTCTCATGGAATGGGCCTTAAGTGATTGGCTCTCTTATGGAATGGGCCTTAAGTTTGCCAGTCATTGGTTGGCTGTTCCCACAGTCTCTGCTCCATCTTTATCCCTGCACATCTTATAGGCAAGGCAAAATTTGGCTTACATTTGTGACTGGGTTGACTCCTTCCTTCCCCTGGAAGTCCTGCTTGGCCACAGGAGGTGGACTCTTCAGTCTGCATCTCCCGCTGGTAGGAATCACCCCTAGAGACTCCCTGTAGCCTCCCCCATCCCAGGTCTCCAGCTGGTCCCAGAGATGCTCCACCCATTGACTCTAAGCTTTTTAGCATAGAGACTATTCTTATTTCCACTTATTTCAACTTTTAGACCATGATAGCCGTCCAGTTCACATTTGTCATCCACACTAACCTTCTAGGCTTCTCAGCTCATTTCTTCTTAAGTAACCTTCTCAAGTTATTTTTCTGATGCTCCATTTCTTCAACTATAAACTCTAATGGGTTATTAGAATGTAAGTATTTAACCTTTTAAAAGATTTATGTGTGTAGATGTTTTGTCTAAAGGTGTTCATGTGTATCCTCTTGTATGCCTGGTGCCCTTGGAGTTCAGAAGAGAGTTGGAGCCCCTGGCACTGTAATTATTGATGGGTTGTGAGCTACCATGTGGTGGTGCTGGGAGCTAAACCCAGTCTTTTTCAAGAGCAAGTATTCTGAACCCCTGAGCTAACTGTCCAGCCCTATGAATAGTATTTTTTAAGTGCATAAATGCTTCATATGATTACACTCTTCTGTTTGATATCCCAACTTTCTAATAATTTAGACAGTAAATGCCATGATTATTATAAAGAATTTAGCAAAAGGCCAATGAAAGCAGAGATAATAATGTTTAATATTTTGTTACATTCCTTTATAGACTTTTCTACATCTAAACCTCTCCATTTTTCTCTCTCTAGCCCCACCCGCTAGGTGTGCATATTATATTTTTTTATAACTTGTAGTTTTTATATTTTTTTTGTCTGTTTGAGACAGGATTTCACTACATAGCCCAGGCTAGCCTTGTATTGGATGTTTTCCTGCTTCTGCCTCTTGAGTGCTGGGAGGACAGGCATGAGTCACCACACCAGTGTTTTTCCAGTCGGCAAGTGTTGTGAGCCCTTTTTCTATATTAAGCATTGTTTCAAAACAGTTTGGTAGGGCCATATAGTTGTGATGAATAAATGTATCATTTACTTGCTCCTAATTAGAAATTTGTTTCCATAATTTTTGCTTAGCTTTTTTCTTTTTGAGACAGCATCTTCCTGCGTAACACTAACTGGCTTGAAGATTGTCATGTAGACCAGGCTTGCCTTGAACTCACAGAGATCTGCCTCCTCTGCCTCCTGGGTACTGGGGTTAAAAATTCACCACCATGCCAGGTTGTTTTGCTTTACTACAGTGAAACTTTGTGTATAAACTTTGTCTTAGCTTTTTAATTTTCTTAAATTCAATCACAGAGAACAATTAGCAGGCCATACCCACTTGCACATTTCTTCCCGGAAATTTATAGACAGCCCCACTTAGCCATGCATTATCCTCTCGAGAGTTTAGATGAATTTTCTAAGTTCTTGACAAATCTGATGGGTAAATTGGCGTTTTGTTATGTTTGTTGCTGATACTGAGCTCTTTCTCAGAATTACAGTAGCCATTTATTTATTCCCCGCAGTTCCTCTTGCTCTTTGCCATTATTCCAGTTGTGATGTTTAGGTTTCCTGCTTAAGTACTGTCAGTATTTACAGTCATTTGTATGGTATGCTATAATCCTTAGAGGAAGGTTTTCATTTACCATGGTTATTGGCATATTCCTAAAGCACAATGATTTATTGGCCTCCTTTATTATTCTTGTTTTTGTTTGTTTTCAAGACAGGGCTTCTCTGTGTAGCCTTGACTGTCATGGAACTTGCTCTGAAGACCAGGCTGGCCTTAAACTCAGAGATTTACCTGTCTTTGTCTCCTGAGTGCTGGGATTAAAGGAGTGTGACATCTTGAATCACTTGATTAATCTCTTTTAACATTGTTTACTAAATTTGTTCTATATACTTGATATTGATATATATATATGATATATATAGTAAGTATGTGATCACAATTTCAATTCTATTTTATTTAAACATTTTCTCAAAATTATTTTTTGATTTGAAAAAAATTATTGCATGTATTTATTGATTTGTGTGTCTATGTGTGTGGGTGCCTGTCTGCCTGGGTGGCAACTGCCATGACACATGTGTGGAAGCCAGAGGACACTTTGTAGGAGTTGGTTTACTCCTTCTGCCATGTTGGTCCTAGAGACTGAACTCAGGTCATCAGGGTTGGCAGCAAAGCCTTTCCCCACTTACTAACTCTGATTTTTTTTTTAAATTATTTTCTTTTTTTTTAAGATTTATTTATTTATTATATGTAAGTACACTGTAGCTGTCTTCAGAAGAAGGCATCAGATCTCCTTATGGATGGTTGTGAGCCACCATGTGGTTGCTGGGATTTGAACTCAGGATCTTCACAAGAGCAGTCAGTGCTCTTAAACGCTGAGCCATCTCTCCAGCCCCTGCTTTTTTTAAAGATAGGGTTTTCATGTATTTCAAGCTGGTCTCAGATTCACTGTTTAGCAGAGGACAACCGTAAACTTCTCTGATCCTCTCTACTCCCCGACTACTAGAATTACATATGTGAGCCAGCACATCCGGTTTTATCCTGTGTGAGGAACAAGCTCAGGGCCTCAAGTATGCAGGCAAGCGGTCTACCCCTGAGCTGTTTCCCTGCTCCTCCTCTCTTTGTTTTGAGACAGGGTCTATCTAACAAGGTTACCCAGGTGGACACTGAATACATTCTGTAGCCCAGGCAGGCCTTGATCCTTTTCTCCGGCCTCAACCACTCTAATAGCTGAGATTACAAGCCTGTACTTCAGTGGGCACTGGTACCTTTTAAAAGTTGGTAGACTACATCTCAAAATGTTCATTTTAAAGATGTGTTTGTAAGGTTTTTTACACTTATCCTTTCAAAATAGTGTTTGGATTTAAAAATCTCAGGATTTTGATTGGAATTGCTTTAATTGCAAAGTCACATTTTGGTCTGACGGCCATGCTTACCTTTGATCTCCTGGTCTGCAGGAGATAGCCAGCTGCCATCTTTCATGCTGCCATCGCTAAGCCAAGCGTTCTCTCAAGTCAGCTCTGTGGGAAAATAACTAGTACAGTGCCCAAGCTTAGCTTTCAAAGGGTAGGGTTTTCTGTTAGTGTTTTTTATTCAGATAGTTTGACAAAGAATAGTAACTAGGTAGGTACTCCTTGAAATAACATCCTTGATGGGAGGTTCTTATCTGAGTGGTTGGTCTTTTCTTGTTTCGCTTACAAAACTGAATTGGAACTTCTTATCGTGAGCATTCCTTCCCCTTCCTTGCTCACTTACAAAATCATTTCTTTCTTTGTGGTTTAAAAATATGAACTGGCCCTACCTTAGCAGCATGCTCTAGTTAATAGTGTTGGGAATTTCATTGTCTTCCTGTACGTGGCCTTGCTTTCATTTTTTTCTGTTTTGTATTTGTGAAATATGTTTTTTGGGATTGTCAGCTTGTTCTCATCGGCTCTGACTTAGCATTTTGTTCTGCAGCTACTTAAGGTTTTAGACTAGTCGTTGTACTTGCATGATCACTTTGGGCTCAAGGCTGGTTCCTGCATTTATTTTCTTTTTTGAGTTGTTTGCAATGGCTTCAGGTGGTGTGTGTGCTGCTTTTCCAATTCCAATGCACCAAGCTCACTTCTATCTTGAGATGTTACTAAATGTGAACGCTGTCCTTTTGGAGTCTCTGTGCGTGAGTTTCATTAGTTCTTTAAATGTTACTCTATTAGCTACTTTCCCGTTGCTGAGATACAGAAGCAAGTTAAGGACGGAAAGGCTTGTTTTGGCATATGGGTCAGGGGTCCGTCTGTCTGTCACCGGCTGTTCTTGCTGCAGTCCTGAGTCACGAAGCACAGTGGTGACCGCTGCTGCTCCGCTCACTCCTACTTTTTATTCAGGCCAGGACCCCAGCCTGTGGGATGGAGCCACCTGCGTTTAAGGGGCCATCTTCCCACCTTCACCTGCATTTAAGGGGCCATCTTCCCACCTTCACCTGCATTTAAGGGGCCATCTTCCCACCTTCACCTGCATTTAAGGGGCCATCTTCCCACCTTCACCTGCATTTAAGGGGCCATCTTCCCACCTTCACCTGCATTTAAGGGGTCATCTTCCCACCTTCACCTGCATTTAAGGGGTCATCTTCCCACCTTCACCTGCATTTAAGGGGTCATCTTCCCACCTTCACCTGCATTTAAGGGGCCATCTTCCCACCTTCACCTGCATTTAAGGGGCCATCTTCCCACCTTCACCTGCATTTAAGGGGCCATCTTCCCACCTTCACCTGCATTTAAGGGGCCATCTTCCCACCTTCACCTGCATTTAAGGGGTCATCTTCCCACCTTCACCTGCATTTAAGGGGCCATCTTCCCACCTTCACCTGCATTTAAGGGGCCATCTTCCCACCTTCACCTGCATTTAAGGGGTCATCTTCCCACCTTCACCTGCATTTAAGGGGCCATCTTCCCACCTTCGTCTGCCCACTGTAGAAAAAACCAGATGTGCTCCGAGACCTGTGTCTATGGTGATTCTCACTCCCAGCAAGTTGGCAGCCAACACTTATCATCATAACTGTTTCCAATCATTCTTAAATTTTTGACATTTAAAAATAATTTTTCATGCTGTCTCTTCTTACTTTATTTTCTTTTCCAAAATGTTTTTGTTACATTTTTTTTGGTTTGTTTGTAAATTAGTGTTTTGATGTTAATAAACTAAGATATATTATCATTGAAAGTTTTTAAGTTATTGAATTGATATTCAGTGCAATTTAAAGGAAAGAGGTTCCTGGCTTGATTATTCCTTTCATCTCTAGGAAGTTCCATGTTCCTACTTCATACAATACATGGACACATTGTTTACAAGTAGCTAATTAAAGTTATTTAACAATAGCGCTTGTCTTCTGTGTTAGGGACTTCACTGTGACTTTGCCTGCCTGATGTTTCAGTACTTGGTAAACAAGCCTTCAGAAGACAGAGTGAGGGAAATCATTGTTGATGCTGTTAAAATTGAGCAGGTAAGTACTGGAGTCTAAAGTGGTTAGCACATCTCATCACACTTGACCACATTCTGTTTTGTATTTAATTTTTTTGGCTTCATTTTTGTTTTATGTCCATGGGTGTTTTGCTTGCATGTGTATGTATGCTCCACATGCATGCCTGCTGCCCATGGAAGGCGAAAACGGAGTCAGGTGCCTTGGAAATAGAGCTGCATATGGTTGCAAGGTATCCTGTGGGTGCTGGAAATAAAAGCCCAGTCCTTTAGAAGAGCAGCCAGTGCTTCTAACCACTGACCAATCTCTCCAGTCCCTGTATTTTGTTTTTAGAACTTGTTTGAAATGGTCAGATATGAATCTGTGTGAGCTAGCCTTGAACTCCTGAGCTAATTCACACCTCTAGCTGATTCTCCTGGTGCTGTGCTAATGTACTCAGAAGAATTGGACTATTAAGTTGTCATTTGTAGGTCAATATGAGCAAATTCATGCAGTCCAGTTTGATAGTTATGTTAGTTTTTTTTCTATTGCTGTGACAAAATACCAACTTATAAAGAAAAGCATTTAATTTGGGACTCAAGGTTGCAGAGTCCATGACCATCATGGTAAGGAGCATGGCACTAGGCAGGCATGGTGCTGGAGCAGAAGTAGGAGGCAGAGAGGCCTAACTGGGAATGGCATGGGCTATCCCCAGTGACACACACACGTCCTCTAATAATACCATACCTCCTAATCCTTCCCAAACAATTCCATCAACTAGGGACCAAGTATCAAAATATATGAGCCTATGGTGACTGTTTCTCATCAAACCACAGCAGTACTGACACATAATGTATTGAAGTTGTTACCTCTGTTTATAATTTTGTTAAGTTAGTCTTCATTATATATCAGGGTTTTTTGTATACCTGGTTTATTTCAGGGCTATATTTTTGTTTTAATTTATTTTAAATTGATTAATTTAAATATATATTTTTATAAAATTATATAAATACATAATTTAAATAGTTAAATTATATATAATATATCTTTTAAATATTATTCCATAACAGATGTTTTAATTATTATATATATGTGTGCGTGTGTCTGTGTTATTTTCTCTGAGCACTGGTGTTTTGCCGCCTGCATGTATGTCTATATGAGGGTGTCAGATACTAGAACTGTAGTTTTAGACAGTTGTGAGTTTCCATTTGGGTGCTTGGAATTGAAACCAGGGTCTTTGTTCTTCCAAAAGCACTCTTAACTGCTGAGTCATCGCTCCAGCCCTTACTTTTATATTCTTTAATATGGAATGGCAGTTTTTGTTTCATAGTTCCAATAGCGTAGCAGACTGCCTAGCTGAAGAACAAACTAAAGTCACAAGATGAATAAGTAAGTGAATCAGTGGAGTAAACTTAATTGATGGCCTGTAAAGCCATCAATTGGACTAAAATCAGCTTGATAGTCTACTTAAATGTATTTTTATCACTCTCAAGAACTAAGTTAAAAATGAAATTTACTTACCTTCTTTTTAAAGAGTACATACTTTATAGGATGGTTTTCATGCTGTGAGAGGGAAGGTGTGTGTATTTTGTCATCTTTTACCACTTTGAAAATGAATTTCATGGTTAATGTCCTTGTACTTTTCTCTATTACCACTTTACCACTCACTGTCTTCCAGTTGGATTTCAGTTTATCTCCCAGCCTCCAAATCCATGTCTGTCCATTCTCATACTCTCTGGAATTGATGTCTGTCTGTCCATTCTTATATTCTCTGGAACTGATATCTGTCTGTCCATTCTCATACTCTCTGGTACTGATATCTGTCTGTCCATTCTCATACTCTCTGGTACTGATGTCTGTCTGTCCATTCTCATACTCTCTGGAACTGATGTCTGTCTGTCCATTCTCATACTCTGTGGAACTGATGTCTGTCTGTCCATTCTCATACTCTCTGGTACTGATGTCTGTCTGTCCATTCTCATACTCTCTGGAACTGATGTCTGTCTGTCCATTCTCATACTCTCTGGTACAGATGTCTGTCTGTCCATTCTCATACTCTCTGGAACTGATGTCTGTCTGTCCATTCTCATACTCTCTGGAACTGATGTCTGTCTGTCCATTCTCATACTCTCTGGAACTGATGTCTGTCTGTCCATTCTCATACTCTCTGGTACAGATGTCTGTCTGTCCATTCTCATACTCTCTGGTACTGATGTCTCTCTCTTGGCTCCTGTTGCGGTCATGCTCCTCATGGTGGTGGTCTTTGTAGAAGCTCTGTCTGTATACTGCAGGACAAAGAATTCTCCTCTTCTCTTTTGAGAAGATCTAGGATCCAGGTCCTAAACGTACTACTTTAAAGGATCCAGTAATTTGCCATTTTCTACTTAACTTTGGTCCCCTGAGAATGTGAAATCATATAATTAGTAATATCCCAAACATTTGTAAACAGATGACTATCATTCGTCATGTTAATTTTATCTTGGTATACCTTGCCTTGAGTAAGATCAGTGTCTAGAGTATGAATAAAACTAAACTCCTCCGTGTTAGTCACTTCCTCTGTGAGAAACTTAAGGGAAGAAGTACTTATTCTGGTTCATGGCTCAGAAGATACTGTCATAGCAAGGAAGACTCTAGTAGGAGCTTAAAACACAGCTTGTTTAGATTTTGGCAGACCAGAAAGTAGAGTTGGGATGGGGAAAAGGTCCTCAAGCTCACCCCAGTGACCTCTTTCTGCCAGTCAAGTACAGCTCTTAAAGCTTCCATGACTTCTCTACACAGGTAAAGAACAGATGTTCAAACACATGAACTTGTAGGGAACATTTCAAATTCCAATTTTATATAATACTTTATATATAATATAATACTTTATATTTGGGAAATATATGCTTATTTATTATTATCTTTTTGTACATTATTCTGATTTTGTTTGCATTCCAGGAGTTTTTAACAGAAGCCTTGCCTGTTGGCCTCATTGGAATGAACTGTGTTTTGATGAAACAGTATATTGAGTTTGTAGCTGACAGATTACTTGGAGAACTTGGATTCTCAAAGGTAAATTGTTTTAAAACATGTTACTAGTGGTCTTAGTTACTGTTCCATTGCTGTGAAAAGACACAAGGCACTTATGAAAGAAAACACTTACTGGAGGCCTGCTTACAGTTTGAGAGGGTGAGTCCACAGCTCTCATGCAGGGAGCAGAGTAGAAGGCAGTCAAGCCTAGTGCTAGAGCAGGGCTGAGAGCTGCCTCCTGATACACAGACACAGGCAGCAGGGAAAACAACTGCGCCTGGCATGGGCTTTCGAAACTTCAAAAACACCCACAGTGATACACCTCCTCCAACAATGCACATCTCCTCATCCTTCCTGAACAGCTCGCCAGCTCAGAACCACATGCAAATACATGAGCCTCTGGGGTCCATTCTCATTCAAACTGCCATACTACCAATGAAATGTTATAGGCAAGTAAGGTCTCTATCGTTAATTTTACTAAAAGCATTTGCCTTAGACATTAGTCTACCTTTAAAATACCAGTGGCACCTTGGATGTGTGATGTTTATCTGTAACTTTAACATTTCTAAGGCAGGAAGATTGCAAGTTTGTGGCCAACCAGGGCTATATGCCCCATCTCTGATAAACAGACAAATAAATAAAATTTGTAGGACACAGACTTGTTTTATAAGAAAAAAAATGGTTTTGCAAAATCCTTTGAAACTTTAAATGAAATTGGGAACAGCCATCAGAAACTCAGTAACTCAGTGGACCAGTGTAGCTGTAGGTGACTTTGTATTGGAGCCCCGCCCTATGGTTTTTATCATTTTGACCTTGTTGTGAGATTTAATTTTGATTCTTTAGAATGTCTAATGGCATTTCTTTTCTTTCCAGATTTTTCAGGCAGAAAATCCCTTTGATTTTATGGAGAACATTTCATTAGAAGGGAAAACAAATTTCTTTGAGAAACGAGTTTCTGAGTATCAGCGATTTGCAGTCATGGCGGAAACCACAGA
This sequence comes from Tokudaia tokunoshimensis, assembly GCA_036184795.1. NCBI lineage: Eukaryota > Metazoa > Chordata > Mammalia > Rodentia > Muridae > Tokudaia > Tokudaia tokunoshimensis. The sequence continues at coordinate 37,094,323 of BTHU01000018.1, read as the reverse complement.
TAATGTCTTCACCTTGGATGCAGATTTCTAAAACCCTCCTCATTAAAAAAAAATTATAGAATTCGACTGTGGTGGCACACGCCTTTAATCCAGCCCTCAGAGGAGGCTTAGGGCAGGTGGATCTCTGTGAGTTTAAGGATGATCAGGGATATATACTGAGATCTAAAAAACAAAATAACAGCAAAAACAAACAAAACATATGGAAGCCTGTTGTTGGTAAATAGTAATCTATTTTTTCTGTCATTTTGAAACTTTGAGTAACTCATTTAAGGGAATGAGAGTTTGAATAGAAGGAAATCTAAAACTAAATTCTAAATGATTTTACTTTATCTAAATGTACTTCAGTTTATTTATACAATGAGAATGTGACCTAAATGTCTTTTTTTTTTTGTCATAAGCACTTAAGATGGCATTAAGAGCAGAGATTGAGCAGTCAGGTATGAGCTTGACATTCTGGCTTACTCCTTGGCGTGATCTTGGCAAGTCAGTTAATCACTGTAACTTCAGGACATTTATCTGTAAAATTTGTATAGGAAGTCCCAAATTCATGGAGGTAACCAAAGGGTTAATATACAGAAATCGTTTGTGTAGTACTTTTATCTCCACTACCTGGACTGCTAATTAATATTAGTGATAAGATCAAGTACAGTGGTAGTGTGCTGCAGTTTACTCCTCTCCAAAGTGTGACTCAGGGTTGGATTGAGATAAAGAATTCATTAGATCTTTGTGCTGTTAATGTTTGCAGGAGGAATGTAAGGATCTCCTTAGAGAGGTAGGTCATAATTCTTATCAACTGCTTTGAATTCATCAATCTGCAGTAAAGAAATAATATATTTCTTAATTGCTTAGTGTGGGAGGCGTATGGAGTAGACTCCAGGTTACCATGGTTGTAGATCTTGTAAGCAAAGTGATTCTTCTTAGGAATTGAAAGGATAACTATTGGCAGGTACAGCCCTGGAGTGTTTAGAACCTGGATAGATGGGCATTTCTCAAAGTTGTATTCTCAGAGCTGGTAGATCTTCCAGAGTTTTTTTTTTTTTTAATTTACATTCCAAATCATTTCCCCTTTCCCGTTTCCTCCCTCCCCGAAAGTCCCATAAGCCCCCTTCCCTCCTTCTTTTCTTCTTCCAGAGTTTTTGTGATAGAAAGAGATGCAGTCAGTAGACTTGGGAAACGCTATGCACTTCATCCCTTCCTAGAATGCAGCCAGCACAGCAGCTGAGGAAGGGCTGCCTTGTGTACATGTGGCCTTGCTGCCCACATGTACACAACAAAAGTCTGTCAGCACCTCCCACAGCTGGGGAGTGCACTGGGGAAAGCTGACCTAGAATCACTTATACGCACTGGAAATGGAGAAAGGAAGGGAGGTGGGAGTGAACCATTTTGGATTTGTGCCAATCTGAGAGGCAATTTAAGGTTGACTTCATTTTTATGGTTATACTCTCTCTATTATATCTCTATAAAGGAAGGTTTTTTCAGTGGACTGTCTATGCAGCATGGTAAGATGATGAGGGAGATGGAAGTCTTTCTAAGAAAGATGCAGAAAGCCAGGACTCTTGGGCAATGTGCCCTTCTTCATTTTCAGGAAAGAATCAAGAGGAAGCCCAAACCTCATCAAACCCTGGTCCCCTACTCAGTAAGGCTCCTGCCACTCAAGCAAGAGGTCCTGAGCCCAGATCCCCAGCAGCCCCATAAAAACCACAGCAGCACACACTCCACCTACCTGCACACGCACACCACAGCAGCACACACTCCACCTACCTGCACACGCACACCACAGCAGCACACACTTGTACACCTACCTGCACACACACAACACAGCAGCACACACTCGTACACCTACCTGCACATGTACACACACAAAGTTCAAATAAAATTGTGGCAGCTGAAATTCAGAGATTTATCTCTGTTTAAGTTTTTATTCTGTTTGTTCCACAGCTATCTGATCAAAACTCAGAATCCTAAATAAATGCAGGCCATACTTCCATTGTTAAAGGGAGTACCTGAAATGAAACATTTTAGTTTATGGTCATACTGGTTTTTGGCTATGTGCTTCCCATTGGTCATGTTATCACCCAGTGGCCCTCTAAGCATGACAGAGTAGCTATTACTAAAACATGGAGAAAGGAAGGAAGGTATCGGAGAAGCTGAAAAACTTGACTAAGACTTTACAGTCACTGTCCTTATGCTATAATATGTTGAGACTGTCACATCCTTTAAATTTCATCCATTACGATTTATTTTGCCTATTTTTTTATTAATTAAACTATCACATACTACCATAGCAGAGTATCAAAATATCACAGACCTTGGGGGTATGTGGGTAGTATGTTCCAAGGTATTTATCAACTATCATACAAAAACAGTTAAAACTTTAATTATCTCAGACTGAAAGAAAACAGTCTTAAAAGTGTACATTCTCAAGTTTTAAACCCAGATCTTCTTCATAAGTAGGGACAGGAACCTTTATGTGATATATATTAATAGTAGCTTAATACATTGTTACATTACTACTCTTAGTATTCTGTATCCTTTCAATGCCTCCAAGTTGCACATTTATTTATTATATTTAGTATTTTGGTTCTTAGATATGGAAGAATCAAGTTATAAAATGTCTTTTTAGTATCTCACAGATAACAAAAAAAAACAAGGTAATGCCTTTCTTTCTCTCTCTTTTTTTTTAAATAGCACATGTGTTTCGAAGTTCAATTTATCATAGAATTATGTTTTTATATTTTAAAATGATAAACAGCTTTGTTATAACCATAGTTTAAATACATGCTTCAACACATAGAATCATGATGTAGAGGAACTTTGGATGAGTTTTTTGCAGGGCTGAGTTTCAATAATAAAGAGTTATTTTTATGATGTAGACCACTCCCAGCCATGCCTTTGAACCTGTTATAGTTGTTTCATTTAAAAATCTCCAGGTTCTACTTACATAACGACTTTATGACGTTTACTCTCTCTCTGTCTTTTAGTTGGTGTCTCATCCTGTGGTCTTGCCTGGACCTCACTCAGGACCCTCCTGCTTCAGCCTCCTGGCCACGGGTTATCGGTGTGTGCCGCCATGCCCAGCCACCACTCTGTGTTTTATGCGTGAAGAAATGTGCGTGTCCAAAAATAATTTAATATACAAAATTTTGTGTTTTATATTTAAATGTATTTATGTCATTTTCATAGACTCCAGATTTACTTTTCACAATTAAGCAAAGAGCCCAAAGTCACTTCATTGATAAAGAAACTCTTGGTGGGTTCATTAAGGCTAAATTAGTTCCAAAGTCAAGTATCATGTTTTGAACTCACCGAGTGAGTTGTCACGCAGCTCAGACAGAACCTGGGGCTAATAACTCACAAGTCAGATGCCTGTTTTTCTCATCTTTTTTCTTTAAATGAACTGCTCCTTTGTAAACTGCTCTGGGTGTGAAGGAGATATTCCTGAAAACCTAGGGGGAAAAGATGCAGTCCTTCAAATTTGTGGTTCAATTCTATTAAAGAAAACATAAAAAGGGCAGACCAGAAGATGAGATTTTTTTTTTAAAAAAAGAAAAGTGAGTTCACAATATTTTAAACATGTATTTTAACTATTTTATAACTTTGCGTTGAGTTTTTCAAGTGTCTGATCATTTAACTAAATTGGTAATTATTTAAACATCTACCAAGTATATAGCAAGCTTTACTAGACATGGTGTTCCTAAATATATTTTGTTAAAATACATTATGGTCAGTCAAACCAACTCTGCATGTAGAGATTGAGGGGTTTTTTTCCTCTGAAAAATTGTGACTTTTTAAATAAAGTTTATTGAAATAAATTGTATGATTTTGTACATTTTTTTAATGGTAAGACCATTTTTTTTTTTTGGTTTGTGCAGGCTACTTCTGTGTCAACCAAGTGAGTGTGTTGTATTTCTAATTGTGTGTGCAGGTTAGTACAACACATTTATGCAGTTTGTTCAGGTGTTCAAGCCACCATACTTCTGACATCCATCGCCGACCCTCAGACCTCTCCCTTGCCCAGGCCCACACCCTATCTTCCTTCTTTTGTTTCATTTCTTCTAAGATCCTCTAGACCAGCAGTTCTTAACTTGTGACTCACAATCCCTTTGGCAAACCTCTGTCTCCAAAAATATTGCCATTACAATTCCTAACAGTAGCAAAACTACAATTATGAAGTAGAAATAAAAATAATTTTATGGTGGGGGTCAGCACAACATGAGGAACTATGTAAAGAGTTGAATCATTAGGAATGTTGAGAACCATCTCATCTACCACATTACTAAGAGTACCATTATTACCAGTCCCCTGAACTTTTTCTCCTCTGTGTTTCATTAAGTATAGAAAAATCCAACAAGTTTCCAACACTATTCCAATGGAACAATCCTAGTTTTCTCTATCTGCCCACTAGCAAGTCAAATGTTGTAAAGAAAAAGTCATATAATAGGGTTGGTGAGATAGCTGAGTAGGTGAAAGTGCTTGCTATGCAAGCCTGGTGTCTGAGTTAGATCCCCAGAACCTACATAAAGCTGGAAGGAGGGCTGGAGAGATGGCTCAGTGGTTAAGAGAACTGACTGCTCTTCTGAAGGTCCTGAGTTCAAATCCCAGCAACCACATGGTAGCTCACAACCAGCTGTAACGAAATCTCACACCCTCTTCTGGTGTGTCTGAAGACAGCTACAGTGTACTTAGATATAACAAAAAATAAATCTTTAAGCCAGGCTAATATCCACTTACCAATGAGTGCATATCGTGTATTCTTTTGTGATTCAGTTACCTCACTCAGGATATTTTCTAGTTCCATCCATTTGCCTAAGAATTTCATGAATTCATTGTTTTTAATAGCTGAGTAATATTCCATTGTGTAAATGTTCCACATTTTCTGGATCCATTCCTCTGTTGAGGGACATCTGGGTTCTTTCCAGCTTCTGGCTGTTATACATAAGGCTGCAATGAACATAGTGGAGCATGTTTCCTTATTACATGTTGAAGAATCTTCTCTGTATATGCCTAGGAGTGGTATAGCTGGGTCCTCAGGTAGTACTATGTCCAATTTTCTGAGGAACCACCAGACAGCTTTCCAGAGTGGTTGTGCCAGCTTGCAATCCCACCAGCAGTGGAGGAGTGTTCCTCTTTCTCCACATCCTCACCAGTACCTGCTGTCACCTGAGTTTTTGATCTTAGCCATTCTGACTGATGTGAAGTGGAATTTCAGAGTTGTTTTGATTTGCATTTCCCTGATGACTACAGATATTGAATATTTCTTTAGGTGCTTCTCATTCAGTATTCCTCAGTTGAGAATTCTTTGTTTAGCTCTGTACCTCATTTTTAATAGGGTTATTTGGTTCTCTGAAGTCTAACTTCTTGAGTTCTTTGCATATATTGGATATTAGCCCTCTATTGGATATAGGGTTGGTAAAAATCTTTTCCCAATCTGTTGGTTGATGTTTTGTCCTATTGACAGTGTCCTTTAGCCCAGAAGCTCAGAATACCCAAAATACAATTCACAGACCAAACAAAGCTCAATAAGAAGGAAGACCAAAGTATGGATACTTTGGTCCTTCTTAGATTGGGGGAACCCAAGAAGTTGACCATGCAATTCTGTATAAACAAACATGACTGCTCTGTGGTCTAGTAAGGGGAATGTTTTTATTTTAGATATGAGAGACAGATCAGCCAGAAGCTTCTGGAAGAGTCCAGAGAAGAGAGAGAAAGTAGTAGACTGGACATAGCTAGAAGAATGGATAAGAGATGGATGGTATGGGAAAGCAGAGAGAGGGGAAAGAGGGAGCCGGGGTTAGGAAGGAGCCAGGCAAGGAAGTATAGCCAAAATAGCAGGGTTATAAGGAGAATGAAGTAGTAGCTGGGAGAGGGAAGCCTGTGAGTTTGGGAATTTTAGGGGAGAGAGGAGGTGAGAAGAGCTAGGATGCCATTATAGGCTTTGAAATGTGTAACATGTACTTGTGATACTGAGGGAGCCTAGAAGCCAGCATGTACTTGTATGCAAATAGGTATAATGGATAGCTATTTGTCCCATCTGCCTTTTGAAATGAGGAAATGGAGTTTCCTTTGAATCTGACATTCTAGCCTTCTGTTCGTGATAAGGGACAATGTAATCTCTTCTGTAACTGCTTGCCAGCTGAAATTAGGAAGTTATGGGGGCCCAGGAAGACTGGAATATGGCTCCAGGACCAGCCTGGGAAAAGTATGTAGGCAACAGCAGGGGAAATCTATTTTGCTGTCCAGATTCTGAAGGACCACCTGGGGTGTCAAAGGGCAGGTTGCTTTGGAGCAGTCTCGAATGTTCGTCTAAAGGCGGGGCTCAAGTCAGAAGGCAATGGTTGGAGACTTGAGAAATTTGCATTAGAAGCGTATAGTTTGCATCGTCTTTCAGCAAGCCCAGAGATCTCTGGTTCTCCAGAACCACCGGGGGCTGGCACATTGAGGACAATTCTGGAGCAGTTTGCAGGCCACAGCTGATTTCCTGAATGGTGTCTGTCGACTGAGTGGGAATCTGATGGAACAGATACAGACTAGGGACATGAGGTGAAGTTCAGGAGCTTGGAGGAAAATCTTTGTCTTGGGTGTACACTTGAGACTTCTAGGCCTGTGGTCCTGAGAGTTGGAATGGTGGTGGTGGTGGTGGGAATCCCAAACCCAGGGGAATGAAAAAAAACTACCTTCAGGGATAGGGAGTAGATAGGAAAGCTTAAGCTATTGACTGACAGGAATACTTCTCTGGAGTCAGTTTGATCTGTACGGGTGAATCTGGATCCAAGTCTCAACTTCCTGAAAATTACATGAATTTTTAAAGTTTACAAAAAGAGATAAAAGTTCTAGATTTATTAGCATGACTACTATCAGTAATCTGCACTGAAATCCTCATTGTAGATAAAGCAGTTAACCAGTGTTCGTCAATAGCTGGAGTAGACTCACACCTTTAAATCATAGCAAAATCTTGGGGACCCAAGAGGATCATTTTGTGTTAAATAAGGACTTTTTCCCTCTGTCCAGAGAACTGGATACATGCATACACACACACACACACACACACACACACACACACACACACACACATACATATATATACACACACACAATGGGACTCCTACAATATGTGTGTATGTGTGTGTGCATACACGTGCATAGAGAAGCATATATTGAATGTTCTCAGCTTAATGAGAAACACTTTAAAGTCTATATTTAGACTTAATTTACTTAAGTTTCTGAGCCTTTGATTATAGTAGTAACTTGTGCTTTACCAAGGCTAGATTAATAGCTTATCAGCACTCCACTGATTAATATGTTAAAACTTTCAACTTTAAAAAAAACCAAAAAACTTTGAACTTTTTTAAAAAAAAACTTTGAACTTTTAAACTTATCATGTGTCATTGTCTCACTTTTACCTTAAATTAGTTCCTTAGACCCTCACAACTTACATAAGCTTGTATATCCTCAGTCCTTTACAACTTACATTTATACATATTAAATATTTTTCTTAGACTCTCACAGCTTAAATAAACTTTAAACCTTTTCCCCCATCCAATCACTTACCACTAGGTGTAGGTGGTTGATTACTGAGAACACTTATTGAAAAGCAAGTTCTTTTAAATAAATGAATAATAAAAAGTAAAATTTTAGTGGTAGTGAGGAGTAATGGCTGTGGCACCAGCTATGTACCTCCCCCAGAGTTTCCTCTGGCTTTGCCCTGCCCAGGCTTCGTTCACCATCTTTTAGGTTCTAACGCGAGTATGCTCATGGTAAAAGGGAACATTCCCTGGAGCTCCTGCCGCCTCCCCCCCGCCCCACGGGACCCTACACAAAGAGTTAAGATGTTAGAATACCATCCATAAATGCCTAAGAGATAAGATGTTAAGATACCCTCTGTGATTGTTGTATTAGATACTCTCTTTATGGCTTCCTGCTACTGCATGGAGTCAAAGATTAACCGAATTCCATTCTCCACACACGAGGCATTCCTGAGTAGGACCATATTAACTGATAATTACCTGATCTTTGGGAAACTCCAGGTGGATCTAAAGGTTAATGGTTTATAGATGTTAGCTAATGGGTTTAAACTGCAATTTGACTGATATAACTTGCACCTCTAAAAAGTATAAAAACTGCCTACAGTGTCAATTCAAGGTTGCCTCTGCCCTGCTTGCATGCAGGGTGACCACAGCACGTTGGATCAATAAACCTCATGCTGGTTGCAGCCATCTCAGTCTCTGTGTCTTTGTGGGGAAGGGGCCCCGGACACTAGGCCCTTCAGATCTAACAATTGCAGTAACATAGCTTGAGTTTGCTTTTACATTATAAGTTTTGTAGTTTTTCTTTTTTAGTGTGAAACCTGAGGATGTGCCTTTCTCAGAAGACCTAGTAGCTCTAGAAAAGGCATGACCTCATTTTTACATATGCAGCCATAGTGCTGCTTCTGGGGTGATAGCTACAGCTTGCCATCAATACCATCAGAGATCTGAGAAGGATAAATCTAAGGAGAAAATATAATCCAAATAGACTCGGTATTAGTTAAAATGACAGAGACTTATCTGCTACCTGGATTGTTTGTTACCTTGGGCTCCTCTGTGATTTTATTGTGGGCAGAGATCCCAGGGTGGCATCAAACTTCTGCCATCAGGCCCAGAAGGTTCAAGAGTCTTCCCTGTGGATGAGGAACTTGGGAGACTGACTTACTTGGTAAAGCAAAGAAGGACAGCAAGTGCTCCTGTGTTCTGCTTGTGCATAGTTTAGGCAGGGTCCTGGTGGCAGGCATGGCGAAGGGCAGTTTTTGCCACATTTGAAGCACCTATTTGTACCCCTTCATTTTTGGAGGCCACTGAAGGGTCACTGCTAGGAGCTGGCATTTCTGCCTACCTCAGAAAGCCTTTCCATAATTTCCTGCTTCTCTTTTCCAGTAAACACTTTAAATGCCATATTCAGCAGATCTCTCTGAGAAGTTCTAATGTATTGAGTATAACTGGGTTTAAACAAACTTAGTTTTAGTTACATGCTTCAGTGTTGTGGTAAATATTTGGGGGTTTCTATCCCACCTTAGATCATCTAGTTTTCAGATAAAAGACCCAAAGCCTTTATGTTTATAACAAGTCTTAAAGCACTAGAGCTGGGCAGGTGTCAGCCCTCTGTGCTGCTTTGTCTGCTTCCCTGTCAATAACCCTGAGACATCACTTGCTGTTCTGCCTGGCCCTCTCCTAGTCCAACAAGCTGGCCCCCATGGCTACGCATTCATGACCCGCCTACCTCATGGTGGCTTTCTTCCCTGTGTTCTTTCTCCTCTCCGTCTCATCCCAGCCCGAGACCCCAAGCCCCAGAACTTTGCTCTACTCCATTTCTTTGGCTCAGCCCAAGCTATGGATATCATCATTAATCAGGGGCAACCTGGGGGCAAGGTTTACACAACAAAAGTTGGTATATACAAGGATCTCCTCATCCTACAGCATCTTGGGGTACATACAGAATTTAACATTTGAAAATATATCAGTACCAGACCAACCCACTATACTTCAGGCTTAACCTTGAGAGCATATTCAGAGGCTAATGGTTGTCCCTGTAAATAAATTACATGTGTACTTAGCATACATTGAAGCATTGGATCATTTATAAGGTGACTATTAACTTTTGTGTCGTATTTCATCAGTTAATAATTTATAATAATTTAGTGGGTTTTATAAGATTAAGATTTAAAAAAATAAGATTAGGATTTTACAGTTTTATCCCTGTTAATTTTGAGTCTTAAATCTTTGAATTGAAGATCCTTTAGCATCAAAATAAAACTTTAAGCCATATATAAAGTCCACAGAGAGACACAAAGTTAGCAAAGACAAAGAAGCTAGAAATGCATCTTTACATTAGTTTCTGCTTGCCTAGATAGACCTTAGGATTTATAAACCTTATTTATCAAACAGGCTTATTCATGCAACTTGTATTATTCTTTATCTAAAATTTTCTACAAGCTTTGGTGTTGGATACAGCAAAGACATATGTGTCTAGACTTACATGTCTAAGTCAGTATCTGTTAATTTGAGTAGAACTTTGTGACCTTAGAAATGTATAAACATTGTTTATTAAACATACCTTATTCACCAAATATATGTTTTTGGTAAATCCTAATTTTATAGACAAGACTGAATCCAAGTTACATGTACAGTGTTCTGTAGCAGACCTAGTTTTTAAACAGGAGTTGAATCCAAGTTACATACAAACATGTTCTAGTTTGTATATTACATATGTATAGATTTTTAAATCTTCTGTTATGTTTTTAAACTTTTTCTTGATTCTTTGTGAGTTTCTCATCACGTACCCCAATTCCATTCATCTCCCCAACCCTTCGTATCTACCCTCCACCCTTGCAAACCGCCCCCCAAAAGAAAATTAAAAATTAAAAACATCACCAACAACAGAGGATTTTGTTGTAGAAGCTGTGTTGTGTCACAGTATGCTCCACAATATATCCTTTTATCTACATGTCTTTACTTGCAAATATTCATTGCAATGAGCCATTGGTCTAGTTCAAGAGTTCTCTTCTGCTCCACAATCAATACTGGTTTCTCACCAGGACTCCTCTCCCGATATCCTGTTGTTACCTGGTGTTATGGAGATACTGCAGCTTTAAATTGGCTGGACCAGCCCCTTCACATGCTCCAGCAGAACATAGATGGGGTAGAAGTTGGGATGGGCCAACTCAACGCCTTGGATCTGGGCCTGGGTGGCATCTGAGTTGGTTCTTCCGTACCTACACCACCAGGGCCAGATCTCCAGCAGTATCCTGGCTAAATCATCCAATGCCACGGCCAGCAAGGGGTGGGGTCAGTTCTCCACTCTCATGTCCTTGGGCCAGCTTACCTGTGCCTTCATCATCAGGGCTAACTCTACTGTGCTGCCCAGGTGAGGTGCAGAGCTCACTTTCCAGCTCTCTCTCTCTCATGACCTCAGGGTCAGCTCTCCCATTTGTCACAGGTGGCAAGGGGTAAGGGAGGAGTAGGGCATCTCTCCTGCGCCCATGCCACCTCACTGCAGATGAAGGGTGGGGCCAACTCTATGGCGTTCATGCCTCTTGTTAACAAGTTTTAAGCTAATTTTCTGTTAAAGGTTTTATAGACTTTTAAAACTATACCCAGTGAACTTGCAAAACTTACATAAAACCAAGACGAGAGTGTGAGATAAGAACCAGTCATTCCTATGGGGAATAGTTTACACCTTAGCTGTGTTACAGCAGACATACTGTGGGGAAAAAAAAAGAAATAACGGCGCGAGCTGCTCTCGTGGGAAAGGAAGCAGAGCATCTGGAAGGGGCGGCGGCGGCGTGTGGGTCTTGCTCGGGCAGAGGCGGGCATGGCCCCACATATGATACAGGCAGGCGCTGAGCCTGCGTGGGGTTCGGGGAAGCTGGCAGGATGTGCGTGTGCCTCAGCGTGACAGCAAGTTAGTGATGGCGCCACCGGCTAGCGAGTGTGGGCAGAGAAATCTACGCCAGAACGACACCTTCTTCTGAGCGAGATTTCTCGGTACCTGTTCCCATTGGGTGTTTGGCTGTGTGGCTGAGAAGCTGTTGCTGCCAGAATGAGAGGTGACCTGGTTGAGTCTCTGGAGGCTTGAAATGCGCTGGTGAATTCAGTAGGAGATGGCTCATATCTTTAATGCTTTATTATTAAGAAAATAGAAAGAGAAAGAATAGAAAGAGAAAGGAGAAAATAGATAAGAAAAGCCATGACCACGTGAAAAAGGGAGAAAATAGAGACAGAGAGACGAGAGAGATAGATAAAGAAAAGGGCCGCGAGAGAGAGAGAGAGAGAGAGAGAGAGAGAGAGAGAGAGAGAGAGAGAGAGGAGAGAGAGAGAGAGAGAGAGAGAGAGAGAGAGAGAGAGAGAGAGAGAGAGAGAGAGAGAAGGGGTGCTATTCATAGTGAATCGAGTTGCCAGGTAACTGAGGGGCGGGGAGAGCCTGGCTACAGCCAGGTGACTGCAGAGGTGGAGTTAGGTTAGAACCTGGGGCCTGGTTACACGTGACTGATGGCTACAGGATTACGGTGTTGTCTCACACTAAAGTCCCACATGTCCCCCTTTTGGTTTTTTTAAAAGGGAGAGAGGTCATTGACCTGTGCTGTAACTGTGGTAGGGGCCGAAGTCCAGGGGGCGGTGACTGAACTCCTCCCGTCCCATGTAGGTGGAAGCTCTGCCCACAAGGTGGACGCTACCCCCCCCAATCCCACCGGGTCTCTGGGGTACAAATTCTTCGTTCTACCTGAAATCAGGCTGCCTGTGCACAGATTAGGACAATTTTGGGTGGGGTGGAGGTATCAGAAGAAAGTCAGAGTTGTAAAGAGGGTTGAGGCGAGGGAAGACAAGGTAGGATTGAATCAATGGGTAGTACAATTTGAGGGTAAACAGCAATTAGTTTTAAATAACAATCAATTAATCTAGATAGACATTGTTTTTCTCACTATCACGTAATTTCCCCCAAGTTCAACAGTCACTTGGCTTTGGCAAGAGAGTTCATCTGCAGCTGGAAGGTCTCAAGCCTGTAGCATGTCTGTGGATCTCTGCGTGTGTCTTGGGGATCTTCAGTCAGACACTAAAATCCCACAACATGTTGCCTCTTTTTGTGCTGTTCTGATTTGCTTATCTCTCTGTCACAGAGTAAGGTGGCTTTCCTGATTCTGGATAGAGATTTTGAAGAAAACTTTTAAACAAGCATGCTTAGGTCAGGGGTGGGGCATAACTCAACTCCAAAGCCAGCTTTTTTTCAGAGAGTAGAATGTAATAAAACATTTTTTTAAAAAAAATATTATGCACACCCAAAAGTCACTTGAAGTTTGTTAAGACTGAATTTAGCAATTCAGAGATGAGGCAGAGCAAAGAAGGCTTAGAGATACGAGATTTTGTGAATGGAGAGTAGAGATAGTTTATAGATAAGAGATTTGGGGATCATTTGCTTGTACAGTGGCAGACATTGTTATAATCTGCTAGAATTTGGAAATCCAATGTGCCATCTCTGGCCATTGAGCCATTTGCAGTGACGTTGACCCACTTGAGAAGACCTACAGGACAGCTAGGCTTAATGAAATCGCTGAGTCTGAGGAGGAAAAGAGATTAGAGAAAGCAGGTAATGAGTATAAGAGCCCATGGTTAGGAGGTAGGGATGGCTTAGGGGAAAGAGCTGTAGACAGGAAGTGCACCAGAGGGAGGAATAGTCTAAGAAGTTCCAGGAGTGAGTTGAGGTCATGTGGGGAGGGAGAGCAAGGATAGGAGAGAGAAGGGAAAGCGTCCTGGTGACAACAATGTCAATCCAGGGCATCTCCAAGTGGACCGAGTGACTTTTCAGAGAGAATGCCCCAGAGCATAAAGCAAGGGAATCCCTTTCATGTGGTAGGTACCAATCAGGTAAGCGATGCTACATAGCACGCTGGCATCACTTTTGTAGCAGTAGTAGACTCCAGTAGCTAAGAGGCCAAAGAGACCAAGAGGTGCCCTGACTCACAGCGCAGAAACATAGCAGGTGGAGGGAAGAAGCAGCTGAAGAGGTGGACTTTGAAATTGAATATAGTGGGTGGCAGAACCCAGCAGAAGAAACACATGATGCATACCCTAGGAGTCAGAGCAGCAGCTTAGTTCAGTTAGGCGATGCTGGACCTCTTGCAAAGGGGTCCATTTGTACCAGAGTACCAGCACCAGACCATAAACTGGTGACATGACTGCTCCATGGTCTGGTTAAGGGGAAGAGAGAATGACCAGACATCTGGAAGAGTCCACAGTAGGGAGAGAAAATAGTAGATTGAACATGGTCAGCAGACTGGACCTGGCCAGAAAAGAATCAGGAGAAGAGCAGGGGGTGGGGGGGAGAAGAGAGAGAGAGACAGAGAGACAGACAGAGAGATAGACAGAGAGACAGAGACAGAGATACAGAGACAGAGAGACAGACAGACAGAGACAGACAGACAGGCAGACACACACACAGATAGATAGATAGATAGATAGATAGATAGATAGATAGATAGATAGATAGATAGATAGATAGAGACAAAGACAGACAGATAGGCAGACAGACAGACAGACACACACACACACACACACACACACAGAACAGTGGGCAAGAGGGAGAGAGGGGATAGGGAAGTATAGTCAAAATATCAGGGTTATAAGGAGAATGAGTATCTGGGAGAAGGAAACCTGTGAGTTTGGGAAGTTTTAGCGCAGGGAAGGAGGTGAGAAGAACTAGGATGCTATTATAGACTTTGAAATGTGTAACAAGTACCAGTGATACTGAGGGAGCCTGGAGGCTAGCATGTGCTTGCAAGCCAACAGGCACCATGGATAACTATTTGTCCAGTCTGCCTTCTGGAATCTGGGGAAATGGGTTTTCTTTAGATGTAACAAATTCACATTACAAAGCTCTGCATATGGTCTGCAGAGTCATCATAATCAGAGTCATGTGCACACACCTGGGCCTAATGGCCGCTTACTCATGTCCTCAGTGTCTGAGCACAGAGTTAGGGGTGGGGTCCGCTGGGGCTGCTCTTTACCTTCTGGCTCCCTAACTTAAACTGAAAGAAGAGGATCACCTTTATCTGCGGATAACAGCGAGGAGAGAATCCAAAAAGCTAAACTCTGTTCTCAGCCTTCTTTCGCTATCAACATGATAAATGGCTACTTTCGGCAGGACACAGGTCAAGTTAAAATTTGCAGAATATAGGTCAAGTGATTTGATTTGCAACTAAACTGATTGTAGGGTTTTAAAGTTTTTAGTTTTTGTTTTATTAATATCAGTTTCTAATATCAAGTTACTTATTCGTTCAGAAGTATTTTAGTTGGGCCCTTCAGGAAATAGGTGGTGACTCAAATTAGGATAACTCAAGGAGTTAATTAATTGTCCTTAATTAAAGGGCAATTTGGAGTTGGAGGCAGGAATCCACAGAAGGTCTACAGCACCTGGGGCTATGGTAGTGCTGACTAGGGATTGCTACTCTTACCCAGCTGAAGAAGCTGATTGAAGACCGTTTGTGTCAGAGGAGGAGGATGGTAATGAGAGGGTGGCCTTAACTAGCGGTGACTGTCAGTTTGAGGGGGACAGTAGCCCAGGACAGCTTTGCTGAGAAGAAACCTTGGAATGGATGATCTTATTGTTTGCTCCTTTCTTCCTGTTTCCTTCCAAGGAAACCCATTTGGGAGGAAGTCTGTGCTGCTATCACTGTAGAGTGATACACTGAGTGCTTCCTCTGTTGAATCGGTTTGTCTATAAAACTGATAATAAGGTGGTATCCTTAGTGAAATGGGGTACAGACAGAAAGGGGGAAGGTGTGAGGGGCACACCCTTGGGGAGGAGGAAGAAGGACAAATGGGCCTGCTTTGTCTTTCTCTGTTAGTATTTAGCTGCTGGGCACAAATACAGGAACACAGGGTTGCAGTTCTTTGTATTATGAATATTAGTTATGTTCCCCCGACAACGGTACAAGAGAGTTTGCATGTAGCTTCTGGGAACCTGCCACCAATTGGTTCTGATTGGTAAATAAAGATGTCAACAACTAGTACCTGGGCAGGGCAGATAGAGGTGGGACTTTAGGATTCCAGGGCTTGGGACTGGGAAGAAAGAGGAGGAAGGAAGAGAGATCCACCATGCTGGGAGAGTGTGGAGGAGAGAGATGTCATGCCTGAGAAGAGTGCAGGACAGAGAGACATAGCTACCATGTGAAGGAGAAGGGAGAGCATGGTGCTGAGCTCCACCCAGTTGGGCAGCCCTCTGGGTCCAGAGTAGCTAAGATAGAGTGTAGAATTTAGTAAGTAGTAACTCAAAATTATTGGCAGGAGGTAGTGAAGATTAAGCAGTGACTCAACTATAGTGCTACCTAAGGCATATTATAAAGACTGTGTGTGTCTTTCATTTGGGCACATAAACCAGTGAGGTGGGTAGTGCTGCTGGGATTTATTATTAATTAGATGTTTAATTCAATAGATGGCATCTAACGTGGGGCAAGAACTCACTTTTAAAAGTTGGAGATTCCCAAATGGAATATACATGCCTTTCCTTTAAGATTAAGAGGCAGGGAGAATTGGTTTCTTAGCCAAGCCAAGCTGAGGCACAAAGTTCCTCCCCAAGCTGCGCAAGTTCAGAACTAGGATAGAAGTTCATGCTAGTTTGGCACGCATGATTCTGGGGTTCATGGTTTAAGTCTAGGACACTCCCAGGCTGACCCAGGAACATGGGTGGTGGGCTAGTGATTCAGCGGGACACTCTCTCAGGTTCTGGGTTGTTGTGAGAACTTAAGCCAGAGATACTAACAGCTCCTGCTGAGAGAAGACAGACAACAGGGAACAGGCTTATGCTGCTTAGATAAGTCAGGCCACAGAGTTTGAACAAGATACAAATAGAAGAATTGATAGAAAATTAAGTCAAGGCTTTGCAAACAACCAGAATCTTAGAACGTGAAAAATCTGGGATAGCTTAACAGGACACTCATTTGTAAATTAGCCTAAAAATAAGCTCATACAAAAAATAAGAGAATTTAATTAAAGTTAAATATATAGGAAGAGATGTTAATCCAAGTTATACAAAGAGAAAGGGGCTATAATTATATATTCACAAATATTAATCCTCGTAGAAGGGAGGGATAAAGAAATCCAGGTCTTTAATCACAAGTGTAGGAAACAAAGGCAGGAAGATGGAGAGAGAGCCCCATCTCAACGGATAATAATAATTGTTTAAAATTGTTTTAATTACTTTAGATTGTTTTAATTATCAAAATGAAGATGGTTATAAGTGTGATGATAATAATGAGATTACTAATCCTCTGGGAGAGAGGCCAGAGTAGAGTAGGCCCTAAGAACAGGGAGGACCCAAAAGTGAACCAATTGACTTCAGGTTATTGGATCAAAGACTTACTATTTTGAGAGAGAGGCTCTATATTTGTGTTAACAGGAAAGGAGAAAAGGCTTTGGACCCCTTCCAAGGTAATATGGATCAAATATAATAGGGGAAGACCCCCTGAAGATCTTAGCTACAGACAGACAGAAAACTTAACTGATCTGTGCACCTTGCACAATCCATACAAATATCCTTATAGAATTGAAAATTTGGTTATAAGATTCATTTATTTCAGAATGAAACACCAAGAGGCACTTCTGACAAGATTCATCCTTGGGGATGCTGAGAAGACTTGCAGCTCCAGCTCCATGCCTGATTCTGTCTCTCCTGATGTTGTTTCCAGAGCCTTGCTCCCAGAGCAGCTTCAGGAATAGCTGCTAGTTCCCAATGATCCCAGTTTATCCAACCTTTCAGATGGATCCAGTCAGAACTTTACTTAATCCCTGAACTTTCAAAAGATAGAGACTAGATAGCAAATGCTGAAACTTTCTTTCTTTCTTTCTTTCTTTCTTTCTTTCTTTCTTTCTTTCTTTCTTTCTTTCTTTCCTTCTTTCCTTCTTTCCTTCTTTCTTCCTTCCTTCCTTCCTTTCTTTCTTTCTTTCTTTCTTTCTTTCTTTCTTTCTTTCTAGACTTATTCTGCATTTAATTTGAGTTAAAAGTTTGGTTGTACCTTCTGAAACCTTTTACAATTGCCAAATATTTTTTCAATATATATTCAGTTATGTGGTCCCATGGAAACACTTTTCATAGACTGAAAATGTAGCTTTCCTTGCATGTAACTAAAACGGACAAACAAATTTTTTTTAAAAAAGCCCTATACAAACAAAAACTCCACTTCAAATCTTAGAGAATGTGATATGAGAAAAAGGTATGCTAAGTCTGCATGCTTTATGATGTGGAAGGTGTGGCTGACCTACACATACATGCTAAAAAATATGGCAAATAATGAATGCTGAGATTTCTTTGTTGTATCATTTTCCATAAGTAAGTGTACATTTCTGTTAGTCCATGTCTTTTTTATTGGTGAATGTTAAGAGATATTAAGGAATAGTGATTGTTGCTTCCTGTTGTTTTTTGTTGTTAGAGGTGGAATTATGTTTGTGTGACTATCTTCTTTTGGGTTGTTGAAAGACTGTTTTCTTGTTTTTCTAGGGTGTAGTTTCCCTCCTTGTGTTGGAGTTTTCCATCTATTATCCTTTGTAGGGATGGATTTGTGGAGAGATATTGGGTACATTTCATTTTGTCATGGAATATCTTGTTTTCTCCATCTATGGTAATTGAGAGTTTTGCTGGGTATAGTAGCCTGGGCTGGCATTTGTGTTCTCTTAGGGTCTGTATGACATCTGCCCAGGATCTTCTAGCTTTCATAGTTTCTGGTGAGAAGTCTGGTGTAATTCTGATAGGTCTGTCTTTATATGCTACTTGACTTTTCCCCTTACTGCTTTTAATATTCTTTCTTTGTTTGTGCTTTTGGTGTTTTGACTATTATGTGATGGGAGGAATTTCTTTTCTGATCCAATCTATTTGGAGTTCTGTAGATTTCTTGTATGTTCATGGGCATCTCTTTCTTTAGGTTAGGGAAGTTTTCTTCTATAATTTTGTTGAAGATATTTACCGGCCCTTTAAGTTGGGAATCTTCACTCTCTTCTATACCTATAACACTTAGGTTTGGTCTTCTCATTGTGTCCTGCATTTCCTGGATGTTTTGGGTTAGGAGCTTTTGCATTTTGCATTTTCTTTGACTGTTGTATCAATGTTTTCTATGGTATCTTTTGCACCTGAGATTCTCTCTTCTATCTCTTGTATTTTGTTGGTGGTCCTTACATCTATGACTCCTGATCTCTTTCTTAGGTTTTCTATCTCCAGAGTTGTCTCCCTTTGTCATTTCTTTATTGTTTATACTTCCATTTTTAGATCCTGGATGGCTTTGTTCAATTCCTTTACCTGTTTGGTTGTGTTTTCCTGTAATGCTTTAAGGGATTTTTGTGTTTCCTCTTTAAGGGCTTCTACCTGTTTACCTCTGTTTTCCTGTATTTCCTTAAGGGAGTTATTTATGTCCTTCTTAAAGTCATGAGATGTGATTTTAAATCAGAGTCTTGCTTTTCTGGTATGCTGGGGTATCCAGGGCTTGCTGTTGTGGGAGAACTGGGTTCTGATGATGCTAAGTAGCCTTTGTTTTTGTTGCTTATGTTCTTGCCCTTGCCTCTTGCCATCTGATTATCTATGGTATTAGCTGGTCTTACTGTCTCTGACTGTGACTTGTCCCTCCTGTAAGCTTGTGTGTCAGCACTCCTAGGAGATCAGCTCTCTCCTGGCAGGATTTGGGTATAGAGAGTTGTGGCACAAGGTCAGCTCTGGGACACAGATGGAAACAGGAAGGATCCTGTCTCAGGCTGATCCTCGGTTCCTGTGTCCTGCAGGTCCCTCTTGGGCCAGGAATTTGAGCAGAAGTAGTGATCTTACCTGTGCTCTCAAGTGTGTCAGAGAGACCAGCTCTCTCCCAGCAGGATTTGGGTACTGAGAGTGTAGCACAGGGTCAGCTCTTGGTGCAGATGGAAACCGGAAGCTAAAGCTAGCTTTCTTAAGTCTAACCAATTTTCCCAATTTTCCTACCCCTCCCCACGCTTTAAAAATTCATTGCCTCAATTCAGCAGGAAGAAGTTGTGGAGAGTCATCATCCTAATCCCTTGGGTTTGGGTGTCATAGGCCCCATGTGAAGAGTCTTTGGGGAGGAAGGCTACATGAGATGAACTTTTTTGCTAGTTAGGGCTAGACAGGTAAAGCTGAATCAAGAATCGGGCATGGGGAAGCACTGTAGGGACAACGGGCGGCGGCTTGTTAAAATGTCAGCACTGGGGTGGCAGTGAAGAACTGTGATGGAGAAGCAGCTGCTCTGTCCCCAAGGCCTCTCACGAGACTTGGTCATGACAAGGCACTTGTGCACCTGTTCTTTCTGTGTTCTGACTGACGGGCTCTCACAACCACACCCTGTGTTTCTGTTTGCTTCCCCACGTTGTGAGTTTGCACATCATAGGAACAAATGGCAATTGAAGGGGCCTCCAGTCGCTCGTACTCAAGTTATCTGAGTAGAGACATTAGCCGTGATCTCGATGGCCCCTCATCAGGAATGATAGCATTCAAAGTTCTTTGCATAAGCATGTATGCTTCATGTATTTATTTTCACTAAAATTAACATTTATGAAAGCTTAGGCATTTTCATTGGCTCACTGACCAGTGTGACAATATTATTGTTAAGAAGTTTGAGGCACAGAGAAGTCAAGTTCCTTATCTAAGGCCATACTGCTAGCATATATTTGTAACAAGATTTCAACCAAGGTGGCATGGCTCAAAATCTCTTCATCTGATCACTGAGGGGACCCAGATTTCTGTCCTACTGCTAGCGGTACTCCAAAAAAATCCTTTGACCTGTGCCCTTTGACCTGTGCATACTCACAGTACTCCGCTGGAAGGTGTCAACTTAGAGTCTCACCTGTCTCTCCCGATGCTCCCCAACAGCTCGCTAAGCATCAAATCACAGAGCCTGCTGGGGCCAGGCTGGAGTGGCCATAGCATATGGAGATACGTATGTAGTGTATGTAACCTGTGAGGGCAATTGGTACTTGTTTGCTAATCATATCTGGGAATCATTCTCCTTAGAAAAGATTTAAGTAAAAAGTGATTTCATTTCAAAGTATTAGCTACAGGTAAAACATGGTATGGCATGTCTGGAGTCCCAGCATGAGAGTTAATGACCAGCCTGGGCTATGTAGTCACTCTGTCTTAAAAACAAAACAAAACAAAACAAGAAAACTAACCCAAAACAAAATTCAGGTGGAATGCCACATGCCTATATCCCCAGCATCAGGAGGCTGGGGTAGGAGAACTGTGAATTCAAGATCAGACTGGGCTACAGAATAAGACCATTGTCTTAAAAATGCAAACCAAGACAAACAAACAAAAACCAACCAACCAACCAACCAAACAACCACCACCACCATCATCAACAACAACAACCAAAGGGAAGGACAGAGGAAGGAGGAAGGGAAGGAGAAAAGAAGGGAGGGAGGGACAGCTTCATTCCTACCATCAGTTGACTTCTCTCTCTTGGTGTTTTGGTTTCTTTTCTATTGTTGTGATATCGCTGACAAGGATACCATAGAGAGAAAGGGGTTTGCTCTGGCTCCCAGTTCAGGTCCAGTCCATCAGGTCAGGGGACTCACAACAGCAAGAGCTTGAAGCAGCTTGTTAGTTATATCTGCAGTCAGAAGAAAGCAATTCACACATGCATGCTAACCCCAATGCTTTCTCCACACTTACCCAGTCCAGTATCCCCTGCCTAGGCACTCATGGTGGCTCTTCCCATCAACGTAATCAAGATAAGCTTCACAGGCATGCCCAGAGGCCCATCTCCCAGTGTTCTTGGCATAGTTTTCTGAGATACAGATAGAATTAGCCTTCCCATCTTTGAGTGAACAGCATCGTTTATGTGCAAATTAAAATTCATCATCTCAGCTTTGGGGACTCAGCCTGGCCAGTGGCTCACAGTAGCATAAGATTTTTTTTTAACCATTTTGGATTTTCTGTGGCTCCTGTCTTCTTTAATGGTGACTCTCTGTGCATACTGCTCCTTACACTTATAATTATTTTGGCACATTTTGCAGTGATTTTGTGACTGATCCAGTTTAGGGTCAGGACCTTAGGGTCCTTAGAATCTTTATATTTGTATTGTCCTGAGATATAGCTCAGTGGTTGAACACTTGCCTAGCACCAAAGAACTACTGTGGGGCCGCCAGAATAACAGGCAGTTACATGATTATTCACGTGTTATCCACAAGTGTCATTTAATTTGCTAACAATTCTAGCAGGAGGTATTTTCTTCTTTTTTTTTTTTTCACAAATACCTGGTCAGGTGTGGTAGAGTTGCTGGAGACAAAATCAGGATCGACTTTCCTAGGAGGGTCGACACACAATAGGTGAAGGGCACAAAATACTGTCTTCTTTTCAAGTTAGTTTCAGGAGCTATTGGGCCTTAAAGTGATAAGGCCTGAATTCTGGGCAGGTTCTGACATCAAAGCGCAGGAAATGTCCTTAGAGAGCCCCAGGCAAGATGGCACTGCACTGGTGGGTAGCCACCTCCAAGGGTTGCCGGCCTGGAAGGGGCTGGTGAGAACTGAGTGTGCCGGGAGACTTGCCAAGCTTCAGGGGAGAAGTCAGGGGAAGCTTGCAGAAGCGAGAACGCCCTTGCTAGCTGCTGGCCAGCAGAGCTCTTGCAGTCAGTGGGAATTTAGTGTTATGTGGCTAATGGAGAATTTACTGAATCATTTCTATCTAATTCTCCTAAAGGGAGGATTAGTTTCTGCATCTTGCCAGCTGTGAGTTGCGCTCAGAGCTGCCTGCCCCATGTACCAGCAAGGGGATGGAGGAAAGTTAGGTACCAGATGTTGCTTTGGTCTCCTGCCTTCCCTGGGGCCGGGAGGGGAAAAGAGGGTAGGAGACGGGGAGATAGGGTGACCTGTCCTTGTAGTCTGCTCCCTGGGGTTCACCTGAGAGGCACCGGCATCCTGCGTGGGATTGTGTTGCTTAGAGCTGAGTTCCTGGCTTCCACACGGTGGCGCTCTTGAGCCGCCAGTGTCTAAGCTGGGAGGATGGCTCCCTCATTGCAGGGACTCAGGAAGCAGCTCTCACAGGACACCTGGACACAAAGATCTGCTCAGCTCTCTCCTCTAGGACAGAATTCCGGAAGGAGCTCCTGGGGTATTACATCCCTGACCAGCTGGAAGTTCAGAGGCCAAAGTCAAATGGACAATGGGAGAGGGGGGAAAGCCTGTATTTTGGTTCAGACTGAAAGAGAACGAGTCTGTTTCTATAAACAGATCCTAAGTGGTTACAGAACAACTGTCAGAAGCAAAGAAACCAGGCGAGGAGTCAGGAGGCCTGGAGCAGTCGCAGAATACTGGGACCCTCAGCTGGGTGGAAGGTGAGGAATGAAATGAAGACTGACTGCCCTTAGCCTTTTACTTCTGGAGACTCCCACGGAGAGAGATATGCTGCCAGCAGGGTGGGCTGCTGAGTCTCTTTGGCTCTGTAAACTCAAGGGTCATTCATTCCAGTGTGAAGTCAAGCCAGGGGTGGGTGGGTACTGATTTGTAGTTTGAGTGTGGGAGGCAGCTTTCCTGGGAGCTGGGGGGTGTTATTAAATAATACTTGATTTTTTGAGACATAATTCTGTCTTGATCCAGGTCATTCATTCACTTCCAACTCACAGAAAATACCATAAAATGTGGGATGCTGCTGCACTGTGAGGAAGGAAGAGCCAGGCTGTAGAGCCACGCTCTGGCTCTGCAACTACTGGTTGTGTGACTTTGACACACTACTTGCCTTCTTTCTGCCTTGAGTTAAAGACCTGTCACTGGGCAGAATAACAGTATGGGTTTCTTGTGTGGTACAAGTACTTAAAGGTACTTAAAATAGTACTCAGGATACAGTACTAGCTAAACAAAGCTATTTTTCAAAACTTCAATTACTGAAATTCCAACTCCATGCTAGAACAGTCCTGTTAGTCTAGAAAATGCTGTCAATAGGTTAGCTAGGGCTAAGTTGTTCTGTGGGCACCTGGCACGTTGCCTTTCCGTTTTTCTGGTCTCTCTGTCTCTCTGTTTTGTCCTATCTCTGTCTCTGTGTCTCTGTGCCTCTCTCTGTGTGTGTGTGTGTGTCTGTGCCTGTGAGTATGTGTGTGTGTGTCTCTGTGCCTGTGAGTGTGTGCATGTCTGTGTGTGTGTGTCTCTGTGCCTGTGAGTGTGTGTGCGTGTCTGTGCCTGTGAGTGTGTGCGTGTCTGTGTGTGTGTGTGTCTGTGCCTGTGAGTGTGTGTGCGTGTCTGTGCCTGTGAGTATGTGTGTGTGTCTGTGCCTGTGAGTGTGTGTGTGTGTCTGTGCCTGTGAGTGTGTGTGCGTGTCTGTGCCTGTGAGTGTGTGTGTCTGTGCCTGTGAGTGTGTGTGTGTCTGTGTGTGTGTGTCTGTGCCTGTGAGTGTGTGTGTGTGTGTGTCTGTGCCTGTGAGTGTGTGTGCGTGTCTGTGCCTGTGAGTGTGTGTGTGTCTGTGCCTGTGAGTGTGTGTGTGTCTGTGCCTGTGAGTGTGTGTGTGTCTGTGCCTGTGAGTGTGTGTGTGTCTGTGCCTGTGAGTGTGTGTGTATCTGTGTGTGTGTGTCTGTGCCTGTGAGTGTGTGTGTGTCGGTGCCTGTGAGTGTGTGTGTGTCTGTGCCTGTGAGTGTGTGTGTGTGTCTGTGCCTGTGAGTGTGTGTGTGTCTGTGCCTGTGAGTGTGTGTGTGTGTCTGTGCCTGTGAGTGTGTGTGTCTGTGCCTGTGAGTGTGTGTGTGTGTGTCTGTGCCTGTGAGTGTGTGTGTCTGTGCCTGTGAGTGTGTGTGTGTGTGTCTGTGCCTGTGAGTGTGTGTGTGTCTGTGTGTCTCTGTGCCTGTGAGTGTGTGTGTGTCTGTGCCTGTGAGTGTGTGCGTGTCTGTGTGTGTGTGTGTCGGTGCCTGTGAGTGTGTGTGCGTGTCTGTGCCTGTGTGTGTGTGTCTGTGCCTGTGAGTGTGTGTGTGTCTGTGCCTGTGAGTGTGTGTGTGTCTGTGCCTGTGAGTGTGTGTGTATCTGTGCCTGTGAGTGTGTGTGTGCCTGTGCCTGTGAGTGTGTGTGTGTCTGTGCCTGTGAGTGTGTGTGTCTCTGTGCCTGTGAGTGTGTGTGTGTCTGTGCCTGTGAATGTGTGTGTGTCTGTGCCTGTGAGTGTGTGTGTGTCTGTGCCTGTGAGTGTGTGTGTGTGTCTGTGCCTGTGAGTGTGTGCGTGTCTGTGTGTGTGTGTGTCTGTGCCTGTGAGTGTGTGTGTGTGTCTGTGTGTGTGAATGTGGGAGCCTTACCCCACAGTGTGCCTGTGGGGGTCTGAGGACCCCAGCTATTGGTCCTTGTTTTCTACTTTCTAGAGTCCCAGCCTCCTGCTGTTCACTGTGCACCAGGCAGGCTGGCCTTCCGCCTCCCGCTGGAGCACAGACCCTGTGCAGGGCATCAAGCTTCTCTGTGGATCCTGGGAATTTGAACTCAGGTCTTTACACCTTCACAGCAAATGGTTTTAGTCACTGAACCATTTCCCCTTCCCCAGCTCGCTCTCTCTGTCTCTCTTTCTCTGTCTCTCTGTCTCTGTCTCTCTCTGTCTCTTTCTCTCTCTCTCTCTCTGTCTCTCTCTCTCCTTCCCTCACTCCCTCCCTCTGTCCCTCTCTTTCTCTCACCTTTCCTCCTCTCTTTCTTTCTTTCTCTTTCTCTTTTTGGAAATAGGGTCTCATAGCCTTGGCTGGTCTTGAACTTGTGGGAATCTTCCTGCCTCAGCATCCCACTTCTTGATATTACAAGTGTACACTCCCTTCCTGGTAACAATTTATTCATGCATATATTTCCATTTTGCAGACTGACTATGCACATTTTTTACCATGTATTTCTAACACAGCAATGAAGTGGAAATTTAAGGGTTCTTTGGAAAGTCAGTTGTGCTGGGTGGTGCTTTGCTGGGACAAACACATGAAGGAGTATTTTCCTGAAGCAGATACAAGTGAAAGGATGTTTTGCTAAAGCAGTAATGAAAAGGAACATTTAGCTGAAGCAGACACAGGAGAAAGCATGTTCCGCTAAAACAAGCATGTGAAGGAACATGTGATGAAGGATTCTTTACTAACAACATGCATGTATTGTTCTGCCTTACACTGCACCGTTTGTTGTGACTCCATAGAAAGAAACTCACCAAAAACCTTCTGGTGGTATGCTGGTGACTTCTTGCTGCTTTAAGAGACTCGGGCCAATTGGCAGAGTGATGTCAGCTGGGATAGACTCATGTGGAGTTTTGCTAAGACAGACTCACATGATGAGACAAGACCAGTAGAGAACATGTGATGTTTGGAGGGAGTATAAATGGAACTCGACGGACTATGAGAAGGGCTTGCTTGTATAGCTAGCTCTGTAACACTTCTTGATCTCATGTCTTCTCTGATCTTTGATTCATTGAGTGAGGCACCACTGAGAATTTCTCCTGGCATATCTGGTGGTCCTAATCCCTCCTGCTGACTTGTGCTGTTGGCTGAGGCCTGACTGCTCCTGTAGGTCGTGCTACCTCTGCTGCTATCCCGACACCACTGAACTGGACTGCTGGTGTATCCATAAATGTTTGTGAGTGGATTGAGCTGCTGCTACTGATCTGGGAACTGAACTGCTGATCTCCTTGCAAGCAGATGAAATTTGCTCCGAAGAACTATTTGTAAAAAGGTCCACCTCTCCCATATCCTAATAACCTTTCTTTTCTACTATCTCTGGTGGGTGGTGGGCAAGAAAGGAGGTTAAAACATTTAAAAAACATTATTAAAAGTAGGGTTGAAAAATTTAAAATTGCACAGCATTTTTGCTACCTGGGGAGTATTTTCCTTATGTTTTCTTAACCAATATTCTGCCTATGGCATTCAGAGCAAGTGAAGCTTGGTTCACATTAATTATCTGTGCAGGCTTAATGTCTTTTGTTGCTGTAATCATGACTGCTTCCTTTTAAGGCTAATGAATAAGTCATAAGCACCAGTAATGGATAATTCCCACTACATCCCACAAGGGTCTTCAGTTGCTGCTCTAAGGAGAGGCTCTGCATCAGGAGCTCTCACTTCACACATATTAGAATTTTGGTGAAGCCTGTCATGGGGGAAAAGTAGCTGTGGTGGTTTGCCTGCAGTGCGTATCTGGAGGGAGGAAGGAGACAAGCTTGAGATAGGTTTGCCCCAGTGATGGGGTGGGATGGAGATCCTGAATGCATCACAGAGGCCATTGTGTAAACTCTCCCAGACAGAGAAGAGGGTGAAGGTAGCACTCAAGAGTGTTTTTCATGAAACCTTGCCCACAAAGCACAGAGGATAACACAGTGAGGAAGGTGCATTCTTCTCTCCAGGCCAATTTAGTATCTGGCAGAGCAAGATGAAGGAGTAAGACTGTGTGGGCTGTCTCAATCACTTGTATCATAAACATCTGTAATGACTCTCTCTCTCTCTGTCACTCTGTGCACATGTATTTGACATTTTATACATAGTCATGGTTTTTCCTTATCTATCTGTCTGTCTGTCTGTCTGTCTGTCTGTCTGTCTGTCTGTCTGTCTATCTATCTATCTATCTATCTATCTATCTATCTATCTATCTATCTATCTATCCATCCACACGTATATGTTTTATACAAAGCCATGTTTTCCCCCTTTCCCTCCCCCCTCACTCTGTGTGCACATGTATAAGAAATTTTATACATAGCCATGGTCTCTCTCTGTCTCTCTGTCTCTCTTTCTGTCTCTCTGTCTCTGTCTCTCTGTCTCTGACTCTCTCTCTCTCTCCCTCCCTCCTTCCCTCCCTCCCTCCCTCCCTCCCTCCTTCCCTCTCTGAGGACCCCCTGACTGGGTGAAAAAATCCTGCCTCCTCCTGCCCAGGTATTGGCCAATCAGGTCTTTATTAACCAATCTAACCAATCAGAGGTAATAGAAAATGATTGAGACAGGACGTGCTTAACAAAGCCAAAGTCTAGACTATACCCAGATCTCTGGGCACAGTAATCAGCATCTGAATATATAGAGCACAAACCATTTCCCAACACTTCCTTGCAACCTCCCATCTCTGTGTTTCTGTTCTGAGACAGAAGGACCAAGATGACCTAAGCCATTCTTATAGAAACTTGGGGTTTCTATCATTTATAAAAAAAATGCACCTCAATTAAAACAACCTCCTATTTCAAAAGCAATTTAGAATGAGGTCATTATCTCTCCCCTCCAGTCATGCATTTCTAAATCCACAGCTTTTGTTGTGGTTTGAGTAGGTATGGCCCCAAAGACTCGCGTGTTTGAGTGCTTGGCTTATAGGGAGTGGCACTATAAGGAGGTGTGGCTTTGTTGGAGTAGGTATGGCCTTGTTGGAGGAAGTGTGTCACCATAGAGACAGGCTTTGATGTCTCCTATGCTCAAGCTATAGCCAGTGATACAGTCTCCTTCTGCTGCCCATTGATCTGAATGTGGAACTCTCAGCTCCTTCTCAAGCACCGTGTCTGCCTGCATGCCGCCATGCTTCCTACCATGATGATAACGGACTAAACCTCTGAAACTGTAAGCCAACCCTAATTAATGTTTTTCTTTATAAGAGTTGCCTTGGTCATAACAACAATGAAACCCTAAGTCTAAGGGGGCAACAGACTTAAGGGTCATTTCCTGTCTTTCACTGGACCTACATCCCTGTTCTGATCTAGGTCAACTGGAGCACGCAGAAGACTCAGAAATGATCCCTTCCTAACAGATTGTTCATGAAAGCAAGGGAGAAAGTCTATGGCATGAATGGTAGTCCTCTCTCCTTACCTGAGAGGTCTCCAATTTGTACAGCTGTGCGTAGTTGCTTCAACATGTAACCACCTGTATCAGTATTTGCCATTGCAGGAACATGCTGAAAGAGGAGAAAAGTAGATAAGTTGAAACCACTCTAAAACATATCTGTTTGCTTCACAAGGATCTTGGGAGAGTCTATAACTCAAGGACTAGAAAAGGTCATGGTACCTGCCAGGTCTTTACATAGTGATTGGGGATCAACTTTCAAATGTCACTGGATGACAAATGTGAATCCATATTTTGATTGCTATTCAATTTTTGCTAATAAAGAGAAAGAAGCAGGTCTGAAAAGCTGGCTGGGATGGGTTGGTGGACTCATGTGATAGGTCTAAATAGTTATTTGTGCTAGAAGAGAGGAACGTGGTCGGGGAAGGGAAGGGAATGGAAAAGAAGGGTTATGTAACATTTCTTTAGTTGTGAATAGTTGTAGTTCTATTAGTCACAGAGAGCAGAATTCAACTCTAAAACTCTGGACCTGAACAGTCAGAGGAGAAAATATTTAAGAGGGAAACAGGAAATTATAACAAACTTTCTGTTCAGTGTCAGGAGACAGTATGAACAATGCAGTTCTTAAAGGGTTTTCCTGTCAGAAAGGATAAACAACCTTGTCTTGTGTTTTGGTTATATTTTAACCATGATACAAAGGGAGACAGAGAACTGGTAATCTGATACCAGAAATTAATTTTTAGAGTGTTAAAGATAGTATTTAGGTTGTGGAAGGGACAATATTTAAAATTCTCTGATGTGCATTTTAAGGTAAAAAGGTGAAAGAGTGGTTTAGGGAAGAGGCCATTGGATATGGTTGGATTCAGAAAGTCGTACACACAGACTCTGATGCAGTAGAAAGTGAGAAATGTTCAGAGAATAGCTTGTGTATTTCACAATTGACAGATGAATCACCTGTCAATTAAGAAAACCTATGGCCTATAGGAAAGAGTAGAATAGAAGGTGGGACAACTGGCAGGCAGAGAGGATTCTGGGGAAGAGCCAGGTGTGGGAAGAGTCACTGGGGAAGACATAGGAGGACAGATGAATGATACCTGAGCAGAGGTGATCAGCAATGTGGCAGAATATAGACTAATATAAATGAGTTATCAGAGAAGAAGAGTCTAGCTGTATGGCACTAGGTATCTGTAAATATATTTTGAATCTGAGGGGTTATTCCGGGGGCTTGGGACCAGGAGGAAAAACAAACACTTTAATAGATGGCGCCCAATGTGGGGCACGTTACCCAGGTTCAGAGCCTAAGAAGCCATTGGGAAAGATGGTTTAGCATACTGCTCTGTGGTGGTGGGCAGGATGCTCTGTTTGGTGTGGTTGGCCACACAAGCCAGTGAACAGTGGAGGCAAGAAACCATGAAGAGGCTGAGTATGGAAATACAGGCCCCTTACCCCTCCAAGGTGCACTGTGGCCATCTTCCGGTGAGAGCAGAGGCCTGTGAGAGCCAGTAGAGTGGTATAAAGATATATTGCTCTAATAAGTCTTACAGGATACTCAAATTCTGTCTAACATGGGCTCCATGGGAATTTTGGGTTATTATTCTGCATGGCAAAATCGAAAAGGCCTAAGAATAGGCACACATAGTATTTTAGTTTGCTTCTTTGTTTTGGATTGTTTTAATTTTCAAAATGGATGTGATTTTCAGTTTTGTGGTTATGTTATTCCTCTGGGAGAGAGGTCAAAATAATGGTTTTTCTGGTTACTGGCTCAAGGATATGCTGATTTGGGAGGAAGGTTTTGTCTTTGTGTTTTTAGAAAAGGTGATTAATGTCTACACACCTTCCAGAATAATATGGATCAGATATGATGAAGGGAGAGCCCCAGAGGACTAGATTCTGGAGAACTAATCAAAAAAAGTACCTTGATGACACTAAAATTTTGTTTTGAGATTTGCATATTACAGAATATGCAATTTTGATGAGTCTCATCATCAGACATGCTGAACTGATCTGCTTGAACTTCTGTCTTGGACTTTCAGCCGAATCCAGTCAGGACACAGACATCAGAGACTATAACAATTGTTGGTGTGGCCTTCTTAAGGCCAACCAACTCCCCCATTTTCCCTACCTCCCCCCCTTCAAAGATATCTCAACATCCATATTCAGCTTGAAGAAGTTATGAAGAGTTGTCATCCCAGTTCCCTGGGCTTTGGGGCTGGAGGTGGTTACTCTAAGGTTGCCTTTCTGGGGAATTTAGAAATGATCATAATTGAAACAGGGAGGAAATAGCTAGAATTTATTGTATAGTCATAATCTCATTTGGTAGAAATCTTTACAACAGTTACTAAGTTAAAGTCATAATTTCTTATTTTGGTACAGAATTTATTTTGATGCAGAATCAAGATTTCATTGGTATAAATTTCTTCTACTGATACAAAAATTTTTAAATTGCAAGGCTTGGACCTTCTATAACTGTTATTATAAACTGATCTGAGATGTTTAAGCCCATGAGTTAAGGGCCAAATAGCAAATTCATGACTCTGAGTTTATTGTTAGGGTGTTTTCAGATATTTTGATTAGAAATAGCTGAATGTAGTTAACGGGCAACAGTCCAGATTACTTTACATAGATAGTTGGTTTTCAAAAACGTCAGAAATCCACAGAATGTGAGATTTAATGTTATTTATTCACTTATTGTCGAGACAAATCTGCTCCTAACAGCTCCCCATTTGTGGATTCAAAGAAGCAGCTGAGCATCTCTTCCTCCAGGTGAGGCTGTGCACTGTGGCTAGGTGGCCACTGGGCAGAAATTGCCTATCTCTCCTGCAGACCTGTACTGTCCTTAAGAGGACACAAGTTACAGGTTAGGACAGCTTAGTTATGCTGAGACAGAATAAGCTAGTCCTTAATAATTCCTGTTTTTCAAGGTCTGTCAGAATATCCTGGTTCAGAAGACTGAAGACTGGTGCTCTAACTTCCTGACTTACTGGAGATGTATAGGTATAGGTAGGTAGTCTCTGCAATTTGTCTCAGTTCTGGAAACTGTGTTAGGCTTCCTATATTTTCAGATAGTATTGGTCACTCTTGGATTTCTGATAGGGTTGAAAGACTACTTATACTCTCATGGCCAACCCAGGCTATTTAACATTGAGAAAGTATATTTGAGAAGACTGTTTTTGGATAATATACAAGCTAAACCAGGACTTAACATATGGATTTATAAGTCTTTTAAGTTAGGATAGATGACAGAGTGTTCTATTTAATTTACAAAAATGATGGACTGGGTGTTAGGTCTATCTTGTACTTTATAAATTAAAAAATGGTAATAGTTGTGCTCAATTTATATCTGAGATAAAAGAGTCTTTTAAGTGGACAGAAAGGGGGAAGTGTTGGGGATGACCCTTGTGCTGTTTGTATTTTGATGTTAATTCTACTTTCCCAGGAGGGGTTGTCTGGAACCTGGAATGAGTCACGTAC
The DNA here is from genome assembly GCA_036184795.1 of Tokudaia tokunoshimensis. Lineage (NCBI taxonomy): Eukaryota > Metazoa > Chordata > Mammalia > Rodentia > Muridae > Tokudaia > Tokudaia tokunoshimensis. The sequence goes on along the minus strand of BTHU01000018.1, from coordinate 37,062,618 downwards.
TCAGGTGACTTCTTTTGAACCTTTCCCTAATGAATAAAGGAACCAATTACTGGGTGAATAGGTGGGACTTCTGTGTTGGACGGAGGAAAAGAGGAGGCAGGAGAGGGATAGGGGTTTTTTGACAGAGACAGGGAAAGATGATGTAGCTACTAGATAAATCTCTCAATTTAGATGATAAATCTGCCAGGACTCACCACAAGAGGAATTAGATTTAATATGGCTTTCAAGATTAGGATTCTAGTTGTTGTGCCTAGTGATTGAGTTACCATTGTTTCTGAAAAAAAAAAGGCAACGCAATAGCACAGAGGTGTTAGAGTTTGTCATATACTCTTTTAAATGGTTCCAAGATTGAAATAGAAGTGAGAGAGATCCTATTTCTGATTATGACTATTATCACACTAATAATTCCTAATGTTAGCTTAATAATCATTTTGGCTTTCTCAAAGGAGAAAACTTTAGAGAAAAATTACAACATTTTATGTATCAGACTGAGGAAAATGCTAAAACTATCAGAGATGAAACAAAATGAGAAAAATAAAATTTAGAAACAAACTTTAGAAGAAAAATTAGAAAGGTTTATAATTAAAAGAGAAAAAAAACCCTAAAATGATTTCCCTAGCCTTGATGAAGGAATTATCAAGAGATGAGGGAAACCCACAGGGTTATCAAGAATTCAAATGGTTTAAGGAAGGAATAATGGGCTACAGCTTACACTCACCATATGTCAAATAGATATCTAATAACTGGGCCACACATAATCACATAATTCCAAATGAATATGGCATTTAAAGATGTCTTATCAATTTTAGGGGTTTTTGACAATGAGACATGTCAGCTTCTGGCAGCACCCCCATTTCTACTTCAAAGAAGATGATGAGCATTGATGAACTTTCATTTGGAGTTTACTTCAAATGTGACAAGCTGTCACTGGACAAGCACCACCTCTGCCCTGACTGCAGACAGAAAGCTGTCTGAAATGGGTGAACTTGGATGCAGGAACGCTGATTGCCAAGCTCTGCCCAGTCAGAGAAAACAGTCCTTCACAGTTCCTGCATTTATGGGCCAGAAGGCTGAGGATGGATGCTCCAATATTATAGAGAAATTTTGGGTAGCTGTCCAGGCAGCCAGCTGTCTCTATTTTGGAAGCTGTTTCTCTGTAGTTCCTGCATACTCAGGTAATATTTATTCCTCCTCAAGTCTCTGATAGGGTTAAAAACTAGATAGTTATAGTCTCACAATTAAGCTTAAGTTGTTTAGGATTTAAGAAGATGTTTTAGATCTAGAAGATGCTTTTAGGTCAGCAATGCAAATTATAATAGAAATTGATTTAGGTGTAGAATGCTGAGCTCATCAAGATAGGATTGATAATAGAACACTTTCTTCAAAGTTGCCAAGTGCATATGGGCAGGACATTGTGAATGTAAATCTTACCTAACAGTCTTCATGATTGTTATTATTGTATATAGTTTATTGTAAGAAAAAGTCTTTTATTGGACTAAAAGGGGGAATTGTAGAGAGAATATCTTGTGTATTGTATGAATGTATCACCTGTCAATTAAAAAAAATCTATGACCTATAGGAAAGGGTAGAATAGAAGGTGGGACAACTGCTTGACAGAAAGGAAGGGCCTGTCTATTATGGAAAACTTAAACATTTTAAATGCCATGTTCAGCAGATCTCTGAAGAATCTGAGGCCTATCTATCTATTAAATATACCTGATTTTAGGTTTAACCTTGAAAACGCATGCAGGAGACTAAATAAAGCTTGTCACTAAATGAACAGTTTACAAGTCAGTAACTTAACAAAGTGAGCAAAGACAAAGAAGCTAGAAATATATCACTGAGCAGGGCAGTGGTGACGCACGCCTTTAATCCCAGAACTTGGGAGGCAGAGGCAGGTGGATTTCTGAGTTCGAGGCCAGCCTGGTCTACAGAGTGAGTTCCAGGACAGTCAGGGCTATACAGAGAAACCCTGTCTGGAAACAAACAAACAATAAAAAAAGATATCACGGTGAACCTGAATAGATCATAGGATTTTATAAACCTAGATTATCAAATATATGTTGTTACTTATCTAAATATTTTAAAAGGTTGATGTTGAACAACTAGCAAAGACATAAAGAGTTATTTCTAAGTCACCTTTTATTAATCTGAATAGCTCTAAATAACCTTAAAACTTTATCATAGAGGCTGGAGAGATGGCTCAGTGGGTAAGAGCAGTAACTGCTCCTCCAGAGGTCCTGAGTTCAATTCCCAGCAACCACATGGTGGCTCACAACCATCTGTAATGGGATCTGATGCCCTCTTCTGGTGTGTCTGAAGATAGCTACAGTGTATTCATATATATATATATATATATATATATATATATATATATATATATATATATATGTATGTATATATATAATAAATATCTTAAAAAAGAAACATTACATTAAAAAACTTTATCATATATAGTATATTCTAAACCAGAGTTGAATCTTACACACACACACACACACACACAAACACATTATGCTGTGGGAAGTTGGAAAAGCCATTGAATAACCTGGCAGATAGTGGGTGGGAATCTGAAAATACACTGTCCACCAGAGCATATACAGAGAAAATACATTGTCCACCTAGTATTCATCTGCCTTGTAAGATGTCCAGATTAGTGGCTTTGAAAATTCAATTTTGATCTTTCAGATGTTGTGTAAGATGACACTTTTAGTCACAGGAGGTGAGATCTGTTTCTCTACAGTCTTGACCGTGTTGGTTATTTGTTAACAATGTTGCTCTGTTCTCTGTCTTGCCCCTCTCAGTTTTGTTCTCTGGCTCTTGTCTTTTTCATAAGGTGCCCACCTACAACAGCTTTCTCTGGGGGGGGGTGGGCAAGAGGGAAGAGTTAATGAAGGAAGCATATCTAATTTTTATCTTTTCAAGTAAGAAAATGCAATTCAGATTAAACTCTAAGCAAAATGGCTGAACAGAGAACTAATATGACCTGGCGTTTGGATGGAATGAAGCCTAGAGTGCCCTACCACTTATAGACTGTTGCATTAATCACCTGTCCATTAATGTGACAAAATTCCCAGGCAAAGTCAACTTAAAGGAGGGAAAACTGAATCTGGCTCCTAGCTTTGGAAAGGTTTGGACAATGGTTGCATAACTGGCTGCCGTGGTCTTATGTCAAGGCAGAACAGCGTGGGAAGGAGTGTGTGGTGAAACAAAGCTGCTTCCCTCACTGGCAGCCAGGATCAAACCTCGGCCTTCAAAGATACATCCCCAGTGCCCACTTCCTCCAGCTGATAAGGAAGGCTCTTCTTCAACAGTCTGTGGAACTATGAACTCTTCTCAACGAAGTTTTACAGCAGCCTTACAAGTCGGACATTATCATTCTACTGCTTATACATGAGGATTCTGAGGTTCAGGGATGTTGAAGAAGTTGTCCAGAGTCACATAGCAAGTACTTGGTGGCCGTCTGAAGGCGCACACTCAACCTGAGCCTCATTAGCCCATTGGTTAAATTAGAGCCCCTGGTCCAATCACTTCTTAATGGCCCCACCTCCGAACATTGTTACTGGGGGCATTTCATATTCAAACCATAACACTCCAGTTTTATAGCCGCTGAGGCCAAAATAACCAGGAAAAACTCATTCCTCTCAGAGAGGGAAGTATACCTATGAGTTCTAATTAGTCATGTGATGTCATTTACTGATTGTCTTAACTGAGATTTCTATTGCTGTGATGAAACACCATGACCGAAAGTAAAAGGAAAGAAAGGGCTTATTTAGATTATTCCTGCATAGCACTGTTCATCTCTGATGGAATCAGGACAGGAACTCAAGCAGAGCAGGAACCAGGAGGCAGCAGCTGATACGGAGGCCATGGAGGATGCTGCTTACTGGCTTGCTTGTCGTGGCTTGCTCGTCGTGGCTTGCTCGTCGTGGCTTGCTCGTCCTGGCTTGCTCGTCCTGGCTTGCTCAGACTGCTTTCTTATAGAACCCAGAACCTCCAGCCCAGGAATAACACCACCCACCATGGACTGAGCCCTTCCCCATGAATCACTAATTAAGAAAATGCCTTATTGGCTTGCCTACAGCCTGGTCTGATGCTGGCATTTTCTCAGTTGACTCCCTCCTCCCAGATGACTAGTTTGTGTCAGGTTAACATAAAAATTAGCAAGGACACTAACCCATATTTTCTATTCTGTTGAGTTAATAAACTCCAGATCACTATGATTAATCCCTTGCCACTACACATTTCTGACTGCCAGCCCCCCAAAAATCCAACCAACCAAACAAACAAAAAAAACCCAAAACCAAAAACCAGAACAACAACAACAAAACCCCACACTGTACTTCGTCATCTGAGTCTGCAAATAAAACACTTTGGGAGCAATTTGATTTAGAAGCAACATTTTTGGATGGATGTAAATTTATCTTTTCCCTTGAGAGAACCCTACAAAGTTACAAAGTTTGGCAAATTTATCCAAGAAGGAAATACACAGTGATTTTGGAGGTAGTTTCCCCGTGGCGTGGATATTAGGGAGCAGATGCCTCCTCTATCTAAATGAGGACAAAGAATGCTTCCCATTAGTGAGACCACAGATTCCAGACACTTCTCAGTGAGAATGCAAAGAGTTTGATTAGGAAGACACTCACTGCTTTGTGTGTGGCACTATGGTGCCTATTGAATTTAATTGAAAAACAATTAGGATTATAATACCCAGATTTTCTTCTAAACTCTTTTAAATAAAGCACTAAATCTCTAGTCAGTTGGTTAATGACGCTAATCATATTGTTTGAAATCAGAAATCTAGGACATAGAGTCATTATGGGAGTATTTGTGAAGACTAGCATCCTCTCTCAGCCTGTGGATTACTTCATGACTGAGCCACACTGGTACCTCCTCAGTTCTTCCCATGACGTGGTTCCACATGATGGGGGGAGGGGAGACAGAGATGGAAGTGCTGATGCCGACACTTGATGATACACATCCCGGGTTGTATGACCTCATTATATATTTGATACAACCTCACAAATAAGGGCTGTTATTACTCCCATTTTACGGAGGAGGGAATTGGAAATCACTCAGAGAGGTTAGGTTGTTCAAAGTCACATGGCCAGTGAGTGGCAGACCTGGGTATGTTTGACTCCAAAAACTATTACAATCATTTTACATAAAAATTTGATATAATCTAGAATAACCTGGGAAGAGTTCTCAGTGAGATGTTGTCTAGGCTGGCTGGCCTCTGGGAGTGTCTGTGGAGCATGTCTTGATTACATTAACAGGGGAAAACCTGTCTACCACGGGTGTTACTGTTTCCTGGACAGGGGATCCCGAGTTTTGTGAGTGGACAAAGGTAGATGAGCACAGGCATGCATGAATTCATACCCTCTCTACTCCTGACCGGATGCGACTAGCTGTTTCAAGTTCCTACTGCCTCGACTTCACTGCTAGAACGGTCTGCAACCTGGAATTGTGAAGCAAAATTTCAAAAAACAAAACCAAAAAACCTTCTCCCCCTTAAGTTATGTTTGCAGTTTGCAGTGTACTTCTGCCTTAGTTAGGGTTTCATTGCTGTGAAGACACCATGATCAAGGCAACTCTTATAAAGGCAAACATTTAATTGGGGCTGACTTAAAGTTTCAGAGATTCAGTCCATTATCATCATGATGAGAAGCATGATAGTTACCAGGCAGACACGGTGCTGGAGAAGGAGCTGAGAGTTCTACATCTTGATCCAAGGCAGCCAAGAGAATAGATTCCACACTGGGCAGAACCTGTGTCTTTTACTGTCTATTGTAATGCTAAATATGGGCTTCCAAAACCTGGAATCTGCAGGTAGCCCCTGTGACCTGACCCCCAGTTAATTGTGATTGGTAAATAAAGAAGCCAACAGCCAATAGCTCAGCAGAAGAGACATAGGCAGGGTTAAGGTTTGGGCTTGGAAAGAGAGGACCACAAGGAGGGAAGGAGGAGAGAGAAGTCACCATGGAAGAAGAAGAATGTGCAGGAGGGGGAAGGAGAGCCAAGAGAGTGCGGCGCAGAGAGCTGTCCAATAGAGTTAAGAGCAGCGCAGATGGAACACAGTAAATAGTCAGTGATAGCTTGGGGTTATCCATAGGAAAGTAGATTCTAGCAGCATGGAGGGTAGGCAACTGCCCAGCTATTGTGCTGCCTAGCTATTTAAAAATAGAAAGGCCGTGTGGGTCTTTCATCTGGGAACGTAAATAGTCTAAAGTGGGGAAGAAGCCCTGGGCCTGGATTTTTAATGTTTATTATGACAGCCTGAGCATAGGAGACCTTAAAGTCGCACCTCAAACAAGGCCACACCTACTCCATCAAGGCCACACCTCCTAGTAGTGCCACTTCCTATAGACCAAACATTCAAGCCTATTTAAACCACCACACAGGGTATTTTTAATTACAGTTTAAGTAATGACGCTAAGACAAGCACTCAAGTAGTCATATCAACTCGGACTTGGACTAGTTGTCAGGCTTCTCTCAGGGTGGGTTGTAATTGCTTGTTTGTGGTGGACACAGCTGGGACAGAGTCTCGTTTCATTTTCTCTTGCTCTGCGGGATCGTCCTTCAGGGGCATCTGCAGCAGGCAGTCGGAGTGCTATAATAATTCCACTAATATCTCATGAATACTGTTTTATCCCAAGTATGTTGGTATTAATAGATGCTGCAGGTGGCTTTCTATAACTCAGATTTGTCTTTTACTGGAAAAGATGATAAAGCTAACAGAACTCCACACCTTTCAACAATTACAAATATGGTCTATTTTACATAAGGTTTTGGGGTTGTGTGGGAGGCACTTGTCCAGGGACTGTAGCTGGTCTTCCACAGTAGCCACCAGGACTAATCACACACACACACATACACACACATACACACACACACACATACACACACACATGGACACGGACACACACACACATGTTTGTGTGTATCTCTGTATCTGTGCATGCATGTGTGTGTTCATGTGTGTGTGTGTGCATTTATGAATATGAAAAATTGTGTAATTAAAATCTTTTAGAGGATTTTGATATAACCCTGCCCAACCACTGGACCACTTTAACCTAGAGCAGAATGTATTATACTGTCCATACTCCTGCCCTGAATACATCACTGTAGTGACAACTAGGAGTTTTGATTTCTTTAGAAATCACAGAAATATTATAAGACTATGTTTTTGTTTCAATTCCAGACATAGAATATGGGGTTGCTTCAGACTGTACACAGCAGCTGTGGTTTGTTTCATGCTCCAGCAGTGGTGTGATTTTTGTCATCCGCGGATAGTTTCTGTGATTGTGTGACATTTGGAATTCTCTGGACTTTTTAGAGGGTATATAAATGTTAGGGCCCTGAGATGTGGCGTGGGTTGTTGGTTGTTGGTTGTTAGTTGGTGGTAGTTTGTTAAGTAATCATATGCAAAGAAGAAACAGCAACAAGAAGAAATTACATATCCTGATGGGGAAGATAAAACTTGCCCCAAGGAACTTGATGCTCATAATCAGCAGGAAGTAGTCTAATGATGTCACCCCCTCTCCAACCTGTGGCTTTATTCAGGGATCTCTTTGCTTCTTCTCTATTCCTTTTTCTCTCTTATCTAGTGCTGGGGGGCTGCAAGGGCTGAAGAAAAGGGGCAGAGAAAGGCGGAGGATAGAAGAACCCACAAAGTGGCAAAAGACAAGCTACACATCGCCTTGCTATGCCATTGGACCTGTGTGTAATCAAGACTCCCCCATGTCCCACATAGTCTACTGGCTAATTTTGTTCCAGGGCTGTCTGTCTTAGGCTTTCCTCTTCCTCTTTTCTACCACCTCTCATTTTAGGACTTTGTTCAGGTTGAACTTTTCATATTCTATGATCTCATCTAGTCATAGAACTAGGAAATACAAGGTACAGACTCACAATACAATTCCCTCTGACATGAACAGATTGCCAGGGTGCAGAAACAAAGGAATAGATATTTAAAGGAGAGAGTGGGAGGTGAGCACTAAAAACCAGGCCTCCGATGCCTGGAGGGTTATGGAGGGCTAGCCTCTTCCTGTCCCCTCTCCCAGTGCTGCCACAGCAGCCTCTCCTGTTCTATCGACCAAACAGACAGGTTTATGAGGTACTTGCATGTAGCTGGCTCCTCTGAACCAAAGCCGTGCAGAAAGAGTCAGGGGAAGGACGCGTTCTTGGACCACGTTAGTACAAGGAAAAGGTGGTGGATAGAAATCCTCAGTGTGGGATTGGGGGTCAGGAGGGGAGGGGAGTTCTTCCTGAGCAATAGCACCGAGAAACAATGAGACCAGATACAGCCTGGAGCATAACACACTTGAGGACTTTCTGAAGTTCCCATGGCTACACTAGCTGTTCTCTTTCTGTGTGTCTCTGTGTCTGTTTCTCCCCCCCTCCAAAGCCGCCCATCCCCGAGTGTGTGTGTGTGTGTGTGTATGTGTGTGTGTGTGTGTGTGTGTGTGTGTGTGTGTGTGAGACATGATAGGCAGACTGTTCTGGCTAGCACTGTTCTTTGTTCTTTAGGCTTCCCCGGGAAACTCAAGACAGAAACCAGCAAATAACAAGAACTGCTATGCGCTGTAGACTGAATCACAAGTCATAGGAGACTGGACTGGGATGTGGCTTAGTGAAAGAAGCCTTTGGTGTGCAAGCAGAGACCTGGCTCAGATCCCTAGAGCCTATTTAACACCAGAGTAGCCCCACTACTACATGTCCGTAGCCCCACTGCTCCTGTACTGAGACCTGAGGCGGAGCAGGAAAGTTTCTGGAGCCTCAAGAACCAGTTAACTTGGTGTTCACAGCAAGCAAGAGACCTTGCCTCAAAGAAGTCAGAAGGCGAGGACTGACAGCCAAGGTTGTCCTCTGACCTCCACACATGTTCGGCGGCACATACGCTGGTGGAGCCTATATTCTCTCACACGCACAAGAAAAATTTCAAAGTTCTTTGCAAAGTCATCTGACTAGAGTCAGATTTGTAGATGTCATTTGGCTCAGAGCCATCTTTGCACACTGACAGAAGGCAGGGGCCATGTTTCTGGAGACAGCAGCGCGGTTGGAATCTCCCCATCAATTATCATGGATGGATGTGAGGCTGAAAGGCTGGCAGGCAGTTTATGCCATCTGTGAGCATCTTGGAAAAGGTCACCAAGAAATTTGGATGCCTGAAAGTACAGGGACACGGTCTCCACAGCACCTTATATGTGCCGTGTTGCTCCTCGTTAACCAACATGAGGTACCAGGACACAAGTTCCCAGAGAGCTGGGATTAGCCACGCCCTTCTAGCTGTCTTTTTAAAATTTAAGTTTTTTTTAAAAAATTTCCTCTTTTTTATTTTATTTTATTAACTTTCTAATTTTTTTCTGAATGGGTTCCAGAAAGGATATAAAGATCAGGCGAGGGGAAGGTTGAGTCAGACACCAAGACCAGGAGGCTTGGTAACTTTGACTGACTAGCAATCAGAAAATTTCTTCATATGGATTCAAAAAGCATTCATGGTTTCAAGAGATACAGATCCTGTCATTTTGTCCTGGGCATGTGTTTCCTGTGTTCCCAGGGTTACAGGTGAAACACAGATAGAAAGATATTATTATCGTCAATCTCCCATCCTTATCCTAAAATTCTACAAACCATTTTAGCTTAAAGAAGCATAATGTAGCTAGCATCCTGTTCTCAGTCTGGCAACGCTTTGCAGTTTCAAGATGCTGAGATAGAATTCGAGCAAGTCCAAGGGAATTACCCTGCTTTAAGCAGTATATTATTAACTTTTAATTGTTAATCATATTACAGATTTGCCTAAGCCTGAGAATTCAGGCTTAGGAATCATTTTGTAGCTGTTATTTATAATCTTATAAGAATCTTATAAATTCCTTATTTAATAAAGGAATTGTTTTGTTTCAATATTAATTAACATTACAGCAACCTGGTGTAAGCCGATCTTTCCAAGAATGACAAATCCTAATACCTTATTCTTCTTACACTCTTGTTCCACTTATACTTGCTATTGTCTTAGTCATTCTAGCTTTTGTTGCCGAGTTCCTACTAGGAGATTAGTATGTACGGTCTTTTATCTTGTAGGTGACAATTCTGAGAAATTATAAATATACTATAAAAGGAATTCTGTGGTCTGATCTGCTGGCATTTCTCCTGTCCTGTTGAACCTTGTCATCCTCCTCTAAGTTCAAACTATTCTAATTATTTTCTGTCATGAATTTGCTTAGGGGCAGATAACAATCTCCAAGGCAGAAGACTCCCAAGTAGGGTCAGCTGAGGTGACTTCTTTGAGAGCAGGAGGCAGTACATTCAGGACTCTCAGGGGAATACAGAAGCAGTAGTGTCACAGAAGACAAGGGTGAGTCATCATACTAAGAGCCCCCCCGCCCCCTCAAGAGTGTAACGTGTAGAGACTCGAACTGAAAGTAATGGTCAACACTCGCAGAACACGCACGGCTCAGATTTGCTGGGACCCTGTCAAACAGTGGTGACTTTCACCGTTTCCACAGGAAATGGCTGAGTCATTTTCTAACCTTTTTATTGGCTATTATCAAATTTTTGGGAATTTCACATCATGCACCTGGATCACTCTTTCCAGTACTCTCAAGTCCACCTCCTCACTCTTGTGACGTCCCTCCAAAACAAAGGGGAAAAAAAGGAGAAAAAAGAAGGAGAAGGAGGAGGAGGAGGAGGAGGAGGAGGAGGAGAAACATTTAATTTGTGTTACTCATATACCCTTTGGAGCATACTCAGGCTACTAGTGTCCAGCTCCTTAAAGAAAACTGAGTCCTTCCTCACCCACACCCCTGCCAGAAGCCATCAGTTGTATAGAGCTGCACTTCAGTATCCTCATCACAATTTTTAAGAGTTCTCTTCTTTGGCTTTCTCTCTAGGCTGTTACTTTTTCGGGGGTGGAATGAGGTGGGGAAGGGGTTCACAGAAACCGATGTCCCCCTTTCTCAACTGTGAGTCTGCAGTCATCGATACCACTGGAAATGTAACCTCCTCATCCTTTACAGCCATGGGAACATGGATCATGGACTTACACATGGTTTCTGGTGATGGCATGGACCATGGACACCCACATGGTCTCCAGTGGCAGCCTAGACCTCGGACATCAATACAGCTCCCGACTGCAGCGTGAGCCACGGACACCATGATAGCCTTCAGCAGCAGCATAGACCAAGAACCTGGCCTCCGAGATAACAAGGGCCATCGACACCATATGGTCCCTGGCAGCAGCTGGCCCATGGACATTAAATGGCTTCAGACGACAGCATAGGCCACAGAAATCCACATGACCTTTGGTGGTAACACAGGCCACAGATATCAATGCATCCCTTAGCTGCAACAGGACCACAGACCCCACCATGGTCCACTGTGGCAGCATGAACCACAGACATCAACGTGGCTTCAGGTAGCAGTAGAGACCATGGATATGTGCAAGGTCTTCAGTGCTAACATGAGACACAGACATCAACAAAGCCCCTGGCTGTGGCAGGACCCTGGTCTCCAACATAGCCGTTGGTGGCAGTATGGGTCATGGACACCAACATGGCCTCCAGTGGCAGTCCAGACCACGGACATCTATGTGAACGTCCGATTTAACATGGCCTGGAACTACAGACCACAGATAACAACATGTCCAGAAAATGGACAGTTGTGCGTTTTGACCAGCCTGTCGTTGCTCAGAGCCCGAGTGATTGTGTGACTGGGCAGCATGTTGCTGGGCTGAATCTGCCCAAGCCCTAGTCCGCTGCACACCACCCTGCTGACGCTACTCAGAACAAGGCTCCAGTTGACTACAACCTTCTCTCAAACCTGACATTGCTGTTGCATTTCTAGTTCTGACTCTCACCACTGAGCATGTACCACCCCGTCCCTCCATCTTTCCCTCTCCTCTGCTGCATATTCGTTTGTCACAGTGGCATTGGGGTACTGCGGTGGGGTACATGTGTAATATACACATACACAAACACATACACAAACACATACACATACCCATACACATACACATACTATATTGTCCAATAAGCTTTACATGCAAATATTCATTGCAATGAGTTGTTGGTATGGTTCAAGGTCTCTGGTCTCTGCCACACCATAAATACCGGACCATCACCCAGGCCAGGCTTGGATATCGTGCTGTTGCCTAGAGTCAGGGCTGCAGTGACCAGTTCTGTAATGACACCTGCTTCTGCAAGTCTGGCTCCTCCAGGAGCTTTGTAGCTCTTGGATGGGATAGCTGTTGGGGCAGACAGACTCAAAGCAGGGGATCTGGGCTGGGCTGGGCTGGTCAGCCCTGGTCTGGGGCACAGGACTCTCTTCTCGGTAATTTTTCAATGATGAACACATAGTAAATGAATTGACATCATATGAGTAGGTTTAACTGCAGTAAGCTCTTGGCGAGTCCCATTTCCTATAGTAGCACAGACAGTTAATCGTATGTTCTTACTAATGATGCAGTTACAGAAAAAGAACTTTTACTAGCTGGAGATGTTGGCACATGCCTATAATTACAGTAGTCACAGGCTGAGGCAGGAGGATTGCAGCAAGTTTGAGGTCAGCCTTGGCTACACTGTGAGTTCCAGTCCATGCTTGGCTACAGAATAACAATCTTTTTCTAAAAAGTTATTTTTCCTGTTAATAGTTAATCAAATTAATTGTCTTATTATTCACATGTAATGTTTTATTTTTATGTTTCTTTTCAATTTTCTTTTAATAAGCCTCTTCCTTACTTATTCCTAGGATCTTGTTAGCATACTAGTCTGTAAAAATTCAGTCATGAATTGCAAATGAAACCCTATGTGCTTTCCATTTACTGTGGCACATTATGTTTTGATTGTATAGAAATTATATATGGAAATATAATTATGTTCTGTTTGGTTAGAGCATAGTAAATTATTACTCATCCTATTAACCTCATACTATGAACACCTTTATTTTTTAATTACATATTTTCTTTATTTACATTTCAAATGTTATCCCCTTTCCTCTTTTCCCCTCCGAAAACCCCCTAACCCATCCCCCTCCCCCTGCTCACTATCTCACCCACTCCTACTTCCCTGTCCTGGCATTCCCTTACACTGGAGCGTCGAGCCTACACAGGACCAATGGCCTCTCCTCTCACTGATGTTCAACAAGGCCATCCTCTGCTACATATGCAGCTGGAGCCATGGGACCCTCCATGTGTACTCTTTGGTTGGTGGTTTAGTCCCTGGGAGCTCTGGGGGTACTGGTTGGTTCATATTGTTGTTCCTCCTATGGGGCTGCAAACCCCTTCAACTCCTTGGGTCATTACTCTAGCTCCTCCATTGGGGACCCTGTGCTCAGTGCAATGGATGGCTGTGAGCATCCACTTCTGTATTTGTCAGGCACTGGCCGAGCCTATCAGGAGACAGGCATATCAGGCTCTTGTCAGCAAGCACTTGTTGGAATCCACAATAGTGTCTGTGTTTGGTAACTGTATATGGGGTGGATTCCCAGATGGGACTGTCTCTGGATGGCCTTTCCTTCAGTCTTTGCTCCACACTTCGTCTCTGTATCTCCTCCTATGGGTATTTTGATCCCCTTTCTAAGAAGGACTGAGGTAATCACATTTTGGTCTTCCTTCTCTTCTTGAGCTTCATGTGGTCTGTTAATTGTATCTTGGGTATTCTGAACTTCTGGGCTAATATCCACTTATCAGTGAGTGCATACCATGTGTGTTCTTTTGTGATTGTGTTATCTTACTCAGGATAATATTTTCTAGTTCCATCCATTTACTTAAGAATTTCATGAATTCATTGTTTTTAATAGCTGAGTGGTACTCCATTGTGTAAATGTAACACATTTTATGTATCCATTCCTCTGTTGAGGGACATCTGGGCTCTTTCCAGCTTGTGGCTAGTACAAATAAGGCTGCTATGAACATAGTGGAACATGTATCCTTGTTATACATTGGAGCATCTTCTGGATATAAGCCCAGGAGTGGTATAGCTGGGTCCTCAGGTAATACTATGTCCAATTTTCTGAGGAACTACCAGACTGATTTGCAGAGTGATTGTACCAGCTTGCAATCCCACCAACAATGGAGGAGTGTTCCTCTTTCTCCACATCCTCTCCAGCATCTGCTGTCACCTGAGATGTGGATCTTAACCATTCTGACTGGTATGAGGTAGAATCTCAGGATCATTTTGATTTGCATTTCCATGATGACTAAGGATGTTGAACACTTCTTTAGGTGCTTCTCAGTCATTCAGTATCCCTCAGTTGAGAATTCTTTGTTTAGTTCTATACTCCATTTTTAATAAGATTATTTGATTCTCTGGAGTCTAACTTCTTGAATTCTTTGTATATATTGGATATTAGCCCTCTATAGGATGTAGGATTGGTAAAGATCTTTTTCCAGTCTGTTGGTTGCCGTTTTGTCCTATTGACAGTGTCCTTTGCCTTACAGAAGCTTTGCAATTTTATGAGGTCCCATTTGTCCATTCTTGATCTTAGAGCATAAGCTATTGGTGTTCTATTCAGGAACTTTTTCCCTGTGTGTTTGAGGCTTTTGGGTAATGTTCCTTCTATTTCTATTTTGTAGAATAGTTTGAAGAGTATTGGCATTAGGTCTTCTTTGAAGGTCTGATAGAACTCTGCACTAAACCCATCTGATCCTGGGCTTTTTTTTTTTTGAGACTATTAATGACTATTTCTATTTCTTTAGGGGTTATGGAACTGTTTAAATCATTTATTTGATTCTGATTTAACTTTGGGACCTGGTATCTGTCTAGAAAATTGTCCATTTCATCCAGATTTTCCAGTTTTGTTGAGTATAGGCTTTTGTAGTAGGATATGACGATTTTTTGAATTTCCTCAGTTTCTGTGGTTATGTCTCCCTTTTCATTTCTGATTTTGTTGATTTGGGTACTGTCCCTGTGCCCTCTGGTCAGTTTGGCAAAGGGTTTATCTATCTTGTTTATTTTCTCAAAGAACCAGCTCCTGGTTGGTTGATTCCTTGTATAGTTCTTTTTGTTTCTACTTGTTTGATTTCAGCCCTGAGTTTGATTATTTCCTGCCACCTAGTCCTCTTGGGTGTATTTGTTTCTTTTTGTTCTAGAACTTTCAGATGTGCTGTCAAGCTGCTAGTGCATGCTCTCTCCAGCTTCTTTTTGGAGACACTCAGAGCTGAGTTTTCCTCTTAGCACTGCTTTCATTGTGTCCCATAAGTTTGGGTATGTTGTGCCTTCATTTTAATTACATTCTAAAAAGTCTTTAATTTCTTTCTTTATTTCTTCATTAACCAGGTTATTATTGAGTAGAGTGTTGTTCAGCTTCCACTTGTATGTGGACTTTCTATTATTTTTGTTATTGAAGACCAGCCTTAGTCCGTGATGATCAGATAGAATGCATGGAATTATTTCAATCTTCTTGTATCCGTTGAGGCCTGTTTGTAACCTGTTATATGGTCAATTTTGGAGAAGGTGAGGTGCTGAGAAGGTATATTAATTTGTCTTAGGATAAAATTGTCTATATATATCTGTTAAATCCATTTGGTCCATAACTTCTGTTAGTTTTACTGTGTCTCTGTTTAGTTTCTGTTTCCATGATCTGTCCATTGATGATAGTGGGGTGTTGAAGTCTCCCACTATTATTGTGAGAGGTGAAATGTGTGCTTCTAGCTTGAGTAAAGTTTCTTTGTTAAATGTGGGTGCCCTTGTATTTGGAGCACAGATGTTCAGAATTGAGAGGTCTTCTTGCTGGATTTTTCATTTTACTCATTAAAAATGAGTATGAAGTGTCCTTCCTTAACTTTTTTGATAACTTTAGGTTGAAAGTTGATTTTATTTGATATTCAATTGCTACTCCAGCTTGTTTCTTGGGACCATTTGCTTGGAAATTTGTTTTCCAGCTTCTTACTCTTAGGTAGTGTCTGTCTTTGTCACTGGGTTTCCTGTATGCAACAAAATGTTGGGTCCTGGTTATGTATCCAGTCTTTTAGTCTATGTCTTTGTATTGGGGAATTGAGACCTTTGATATTAAAAGATATTAAGGAAAAGTGATTGTTGCTCCCTGATATTTTTTATTGTTAGAGGTGGAATTATGTTTATGTGGCTCTCTTCATTTTGGTTTGTCAAAGATTATTTTCTTGCTTTTTCTAGAGTGTAGTTTCCCTCCTTGTGTTGGAGTTTTCCATCTATTATCCTTTGCAGGGATGGATTTGTGGAGAGATATTGGGTACATTCCGTTTTGTCATGGAATATCTTGTTTTCTCCATCTATGGTAATTGAGAGTTTTGCTGGGTATAGTAGTAGCCTGGGCTGGCATTTGTGTTCTCTTAGGGTCTGTATGACATCTGCCCAGGATCTTCTGGCTTTCACAGCCTCTGGTGAGAACTCTAGTGTAATTCTGATAGATATGCCTTTATATGTTACTTGACCTTTTTCCCTTAAGGCTTTTAATAGTCTTTCTTTGTTTTGCACATTTAGTGTTTTGATTATCATGTGACTGGAGGAATTTCTTTTCTGGTCCAATCTATTTGGAGATCTGTAGGCTTCTGGTATGTTCACGGGCATCTCTTTCTTTAGGTTAGGGAAGTTTTCTTCTATAATTTTGTTGAAGATATTTACCGGCCCTTTAAGTTGGGAATCTTCACTCTCTTCTATACCTATTATCCTTAGGTTTGGTCTTCTCATTGTGTCCTGCATTTCCTGGGTGTTTTAGGTGAGGAGCTTTTTGCATTTTTCATTTTCTTGACTGTTGTGTCAATGTTTTCTATGGTATCTTCTGCACCTGAGATTCTCTCTTCTATCTCTTGTATTCTGTTGGTGATGCTTGCATCTATGACTCCTGATATCTTTCCTAGGTTTTTTACTTCTAGAGTTCTCTCCCTTTGTGATTTCTCTGTTGTTTCTACTTCTATTTTTAGATCCTAGATGGTTTTGTTCAATTCCTTTACCTGTTTGGTTGTATTTTCCTGTAATTCTTTAAGGGATTTTTGTGTTTCCTCTTTAAGGGCTTCTACCTGCTTACCTGTGTTCTCCTGTATTTCCTTAAGGAAGTTATTTATGTCCTTCTTAAAGTCCTCTATCAGCATCATGAGATGTGATTTTAAATCAGAGTCTTGCTTTTCTGGTGTGTTGGGGTATCCAAGGCTTGCTGTTGTGGGAGAACTGGGTTCTGATGATGCCAGCCTTGGTTTCTGCTGGTAAGGTTCTTGTGCTTGCCTTTTGACATCTGGTTATCTCTGGTGTTAGTTGGTCTTGCTGGCTGGCTGGAGCTTGACCCTCCTCTGACCTGTAAGCCTGTGTCAGCACTCCTCTGAGCCTGGGAGTCAGAGCACTCCCTGGAGACCAGTTCTTCACTGGCAGGACCCGTGCACAATGGACTGTGGAACAGCCTCAGCTCCTGGATGCAGATTGTAACTGGAAGGACCCTGTCCCATTTGCTCTGTTCTTGTACACTGTGTGCTCCTGGCAGACTTTCCTTGGACAGTCACCAGAGAGAAAATGGTGATCTCACCTCTGAGCCCTGGAGTCAGAGGGCCTGTAGGCCAGCTCTCCCCTGACAGTACCTGTGTACAGAGGTCTGTGGAACAGCCCCAGCACCTGGGTGCATATGGCGACCTACGAACACCTTGAAAATGTTCGATTTGGCTGTTTTTAGTAAAATTACAAGATTTTACAACCACCACCACTAATTCCAGGACATTTTCAGTGCCCCTCCCCCCAACCCTGTGCCCATTATTCCCCAATGTCTCTCAGCATCTGGTGATTACTAATCTGTCACAGGGGGCACTATCACCGATAAATAGATCTCCGTGAATCTGACTGTTGTAATTACGTTGACTCCGTTGCTCTGTCTGGGGGCGTGTTCGCTTTGTCTGTGCTCCTCTCCACATCTTGGGACTTAAGAGATACATCAGTCCCCAAAGTTCCTTCTGGGAAAATACAAGAGCTCAAGTTTGATTCCCAGAAGCCACATAGAGGCTGAGGGTGGGAAGTTTCACTATAATTACAGTGCTGGTAGGAGGGTAGACAGCAGAGACAGGCAGATCCCCTGAGCTCTTTGGTTAGCCAGCCCAGCCAATCAGTGACTCCACATTCAGCACACACACACACACACACACACACACACACACACACACACACACTGCCCTTGATGAGATTGCAGAAGAGCTTTAGTTAGAGGTCTAGCTGGTGGTGCCTGGCATGTTGGGGCAGAGCCTACCCTCTTTGTGTACGTAGGCTCTCACACAATGTTCAATGCAGGATGCCACTTCTCTCCATCATTATTCAAGAAGCCATGAGTCAAGGGGAAGGAGTGAGCACAGCTGGCAGTCCACCGGCAGGTTTTCCTTCTGTCCCCACATCCTGCAGCTCTGCTGATCTAGAGGGTTTAGTTCCAAAGGGCAGGACATTTCCACCAGTAGCTAGATCCACATGCATTTGGCCTGGATCTGAGATAGCCACATTGTCACCTTGGGTTTCCTGTGCTTTGGAGTCATCAGACAGGTATGGTGCTGGCTGGATTGATCGATCCTGATTTCCAGATTAATTCTACATCATACCAAAAGAAAAGAAGAGTGAGTAGGAGATACAGAGGTTCATAGGGTTTCTCTAAGTCTTCCCCCTGGAGATGACAGTCAGTGAGAATCCTTAACTCCCAATCCAGACTGTGTGTGTTCCAGGAATGAAAGTGTGGGCTATCTCGACAGGTAAAAAGGTAGTCGGCTGCAGCACTTGCTAAGGGAAAGAGGGTATAAAACAGTGGGATGAGTTATATTAAAACTCTGAGCATTAACTTGTTATAGAAACAGGGACTGCAGTGTTTATGTATTTTTCCTTATATATACATATACATATTACACATATTTTGTGGATACTTGTCTATATCCATAGACACAGGATACTTGCCTACATCCATAGACACAGGATACTTGCCTATTTATTGCCACAGACTTACTTTATTCTGTTGAGAGTGTATTATTTTCTTCCCAGTCTTACTTCTTTATCATCGTCATGACTGTTATTATCTCATATTTTACTGATTCTTTGTGAGTTTCATGCCATATGCCCCAATCCCACTCATTTTTCAGTCCTTCCATATCTGCCCCCCACCCTTGTATCTTCCACCCAAAAGGAAAAAAATACATCTCTTTGTGGAAGCTTTGGTGTGTGTCACGGCGTGTCACACAGTGTACCCTTTTGTCCAGACAGCTTTACTTGCAAATGTTCATTTCAAAGCGTCATTGGTCTTGTTCAAGAACTCTGGCTTCTGCTCCACGGGATCCTCATCTTGACTCCGCTTGGATGTCCTGTTGTTGCTCTGGGTCATGGAGATCCTGTAGCTTTGCATCTGCAGGACTGGCTCCTTCACCTGCTCCAGCAGCTCAGAGATGGGGTAGATGTGGGGTGGGCCAGCTCAAAGCTCTGGACCTGGGCCTGAGTTGGTCAGCCCACCAGCTCTCCCACATCCACACCACTGGGGTCAGCTCTTCTGCACTGGCCAGATGAGGGGCAGGGACAAAGTGCTGTGTCTGGCCAAGGCCAGGACCAGTTTTACCTCTTATTGTAGGATTCGGCATGTGTTTGTGGAGAAGAACAAAGATGGCCTTGTGTTTTCCTTTGGGGAAAGGATTGGTTTAGCTTCGGTTGTACACAGGATAACTGTATCTCATTATATGAAAGTATGGCATTGCTTTTGTCTTTATAGATAAATAATTTAAGGAGACGTATTCAAAGTCAAGTTGTCAGGGGTGGAATGTGATGACCTCTTGGCACATGACTTTATTAGGCTGAACTTCTGAGTTATTCATTGGCCTCTCTCCTTCGTGCTAGCATGCAGCATGGAGGCTCTCTCTCTCTCTCTCTTTCTCTCTCTCTCTCTCTCTCTCTCTCTCTCTCTCTCTCTCTCTCTCTCTCTCTCTCTCTCTCTCTCCTCATCTGTATATTATTTAAGTTCATAGCCATGGCTTTAGGTCAGGTAGATATCTGATTTAGTCAAGTGACCTGTGAGCGGAGCTTCGGCTTCCCAGATAAAGAGCAAATGTTGCCTGTCCAGCTGCTTCCTCTCAGGTGACTGTTCTGCCCTGGCCTTCCTGCTGGTGTGGCCTGTGGCTTCTGCTCTTGACTCGCCAGCTAGTGATGTTGTATAAACCCACTCCCTACAAGAAGCATAGTAATCAATATCTCTCCAAAGTCTGATCTCCACTGAACTATGTATGATAGGGTGAACTGGTCCGGGTGACGTTTGTAATGAGGCTAACGATTACAAACTTAGTAATTGTTATTCTTAAGAATAGTGTCCTGGTCAGGGTTTGTTTGCTTGTTTGTTTTCCCAACATGACACAAGCTAGAGTCATTTAGGAAAAGGAACTTCAACTGAGAAAATGCCTCATCAGATCGCCCGTATGCAAGTCCATGGGGGCATTTTCTTCATTAATGATTGAAGTAGAAGGGCCCAAGCCACTGAGCACAGGGCCATCCCAGGAACGTGACCCCGGGTAGCCTAAGAAAGAAGGCTGAGTGAGCCCCAGGGAACTGGCCAGTAGGCAGCTTCCTTCACAGCCTCTGTTCCTGCCTCTGGGTTCCTGCTTTGACAATAAGCTGTAGGTGAAATAAACCCTTTCCTCCCCAAGTTGCTTTTGGTCATGGTTCCTTTGTTCCTTTTCCTTCACTGTAAACAACAGCCAAAAATTACTTAAAGCATTTAAAATAAAAATAACAGCTCAAGGTGATTTCACTAAGATCAGTTGCTCTGTTCATAAACTATCTCACAGGAGTGTAGCAAGTGTTCCTGAAACTTAAAGTTTCCAAAACCACAATAAAAAGAAAACCTTTAAGTGCAGTGGTTCTCAACCTTCCTAATGCTGCGACCCTTCAAAGCAGTTCCACATGATGTGGTGACCGACCCTTCAAAGCAGTTCCACATGATGTGGTGACCGACCCTTCAAAGCAGTTCCACATGATGTGGTGACCTCCCAAACATAAAGTTATTTTGTTGCTACTTTATAACTGTAATTTTATAGTGTATGAATCTTAATGAAAACATACAGTATGTTACTCCCCAGGGGTCATGACTCACAGGTTGAGAACTGCTATTTTAGGGCCTGGGGATGGGTAGTTCAGTAGTATAGCTTGTGTTCAGCATGGGGAGGTCCTGGGTTCAATTCCTGGTACCAACCAACCGAACATAAGCACTCTGCCACCCACGTAGACCTAAAACAAATAGACCCTCTTTAGTCTTTTCCATAGAACTGAATGGAAAACCATCCCTATTAGAATCCATTGTGCCCTTTTGTTTCTGGAGTATTTATTGCCTCAGGCCCTACCTAATTCTGCTGAGTGTTGGACTCAGAATAGAGTACATTATAACTCAATACTTTTTAATTAAAAAATATACTGGCTGCAATCAGGATGCAAAGTGGATGGATAAATAAATTAATGAAAAAAAAAAGAAAAAAAGAAATATATTGGAGCAGTGTATGTCTTTAACCCCAGTACCTGGGAGGCAGAGGCAAGGGTGTCATTGTGAGTTCAAAAATAAGCTAGTCTATACAGCATGGCCCTATCTCAAAAAATAAATAAAAATAAATGGAATATTTTCCTACATATATGTATATAAATATTTTAGTGCCCCGAAATAACCTTTTCAAGCAATTTGACAGACCATACACTTCACCCTTTTCAAAGTAGGATATCAAGTCAAGTACTTTAATTTATGCACACTAGATATTCAGTTATTACATCTGCATGTTTTACTGTGCTAATGATGATACAAAGACTATATTTGTGGTTAGTCCAGATAGCTATGCACTTGACAGCTTGTACTTTACCACTTTCTGAACAATGTTTCAGGCCTGTGTAACCTAGAGTCAACACCACCCATAAACACATCTTCAGATGGTTTCAGAGCAGCCATTATGGAAGTGTGTCATCTTGCTCATCCTCGCCTCTGCTTTTAGACATTCAGGCGGTTTCAAGGTTCTTCCTGTCTAAACAATGTGATTGTGAAAGCTTATTTAGAGCAATGGCTTCTTTCCTTAGGCCAATAGCTCTGAAGACGTGTGTGTGTGTGTGTGTGTGTGTGTGTGTGTGTGTGTGTGTGTCTCTGTGTGTGTGAGGGGGGTAAAGAGAGACAGAGACAGAGACAGAGACAGAGAGACAGAGAACCCCCTCAGTCAGCTTGTTTTCTAACAACACTGAATTCACAGCACTACTGAAGAAGCCTTTCCCCCAAACCATGCTGGGCTTTTCTTTCTTCCTCTCCTCCTCTAGTTTTAATGTATAAAACAGCATTGCAGTTGCTTTAAATGTGTGTCCTTAATTGCCAGCAAGAACGTGCCTTCTTTTATCTGTTGTCTTCTTCTCAACTACAGTAAAAAAATTCCATTTATTTGTGTGTGTGTGTGTGTGTGTGTGTGTGTGTGTGTTAGCATGCATGTTCCTGAAAAGATGCCTACATCTTAGCCCCATGAGGCTGTGACTGTCACCTTATGTAGCAAAGGGAAGGATAGTTAAGGGACATTATCTTAGATTATCTGAGTAATCTAATCACGTTTCTTTCATTTATTTTTTGTGTTAATTCATCTTTTTGTTTTTTAAGACTTGGCTTTTCTGTATAATAGCCCTGGCTGTCCTGGAGCTCTCTCTGTAGACCAGACAGGCCAAGAACTGGCAGAGATTCATCTCCTTTTACCTCCTGAGTGCTGGGATCAAAGGTGTGTGCCACCATGCCTGGCTTTTTGTGTTAATTTTTTATTCTTGAGAATTCCATGCATGTATACAAGGACATGTGATCATATTCCTCACACACAGACACAGAAGAAAATTCAACCAATGGAATATCAATGCCCTTGAAGATGAAAGAGGCCATGAACTAAGGATGGGGGCAGACCCTAGAACCTGGATAGGTTTCTTTGGTAAAACTTCCAGCAGGAACTGCTGTCACTCCAGTGACAGGAACTCCAGTCAGACCTACTGACACTTGGATTTTCACCCAGAGGGACCTGTACTGTGCTTCTGACCTACGGAACATAGTGCGCTGAGTTTCGTTGTTCTGAGCCACTACGTTGATGGAAGCTCATTGCAGCAGCAATACAGAACTGATAGGATTAGATAATGGATTCAAGTTTTGTGTGAAGGAGGAGGAAGATCAAGTGTGCAATTTGGAGTATTCAATAACCTATTTTCCCTGAAACATATCAGGCCTGTTCAGATATTGTTCACACCTGTCTGTTGGCAAGAAGAGTACATCCCTGGAAACGAAATCAAAATCTCTGGGTCTCCAGGTTTTCATCTGTTGCTAGGAAAAAGGTGCTCAGCACGATGAGAGATAATAACCGTCTCTCCCAGGATGCACTTGGCAGCATTTACACACCTGCGCTTCGGTGGGGACTCTCATGTGGCTGCAGTGACACAGCCTGGCTCTGTGTGGAGCTAAGCCCAGGCTTTTCTGTCTGTTGTCATCACTGTTGAAGAAGTCCTCAGAGCTTTCTTTCCCGTACTTAGAATATACAACCATTGACTACCCCATGAAGGGAAGATCATGAAGATCATTTTCCCTAAGGGAGACTGCCAGAGCTAAAGAAGAAAAGCCTTGCTCTTCCGTCACATGTCAGGTCAGCTGGGATAGCTAAGTCATGGGTCAGGAGTTCTAAACTCCACTCAGATGAAACACATAGCAATCTCGACGGGCTGCAGGCAGATGGCTGTTTTTAAAATTTAATTTTATTATTATTTTTCACTTATTCACTTTATATCCTACTCACTTCCCTCTCCTGGTTACCCTCTCCCACAATTCTTCCCCCATTGCCCCCTTCCCTTCTCCTCTGAGTGGGTGGGGGGCCCTGGGTATCCCCCCTTCAAGTGTCTTCAAGGGGTAGGTGCTTCCTCTTCAACTGAGACCAGACAAGAAAGCCCAGCTAGAAGAACATATCCCATGTGCAGGCAACAGCTTTTAGGATAGCCCTGGCTCCAGTTGTTTGGGACCCACATGAAGACCAAGCTGCACATCTGCTATATATATGCAGGAGGCCTAGGTCCAGCCTGTGTATGTTCTTTGGTTGATGGTTCAGACTCTGAGAGCCCTAAGGGTTCAGGTTAGTTGACTGTTGGTCTTCCTGTGGAGTTCCTATTCCCTTCAGGGCACACAGTCCTTCCTTCTATTCTTCCATTAGAGTCTCCAAGCTCCATCCACTGTTTGACTGTGGTTGCCTGTATCTGAGCAGATAGATGGCTTCTTATCTAAAGGGTTCTAGCAGATCTGAGCACGGCCACACAGGTCCAAGAATGGTAAGCATGGAGTGGGCAGGTTTTGCCTTTCCCCTGCCCTCTCCCTTGCTATACTATTGGATTACCTTCCTGAAGATGACCACCAAGGTCTGTTCCTTTGCTATGCCTGATTCATTCCTGAGGCTGATCACCAAGGTCCAGATATCAAAACATCAAGGTTCATTTTCTTTTACTAACCTAACTAAAATATCCAATCAGAAATTACCAACATGTTCTAGCTCATTCTAACACAGACCTCTTCCTTTTCCCCTCTTAAAATTAACATTTGTAAAGCTACTTACTGCTATTTCTGCGGAAGTTCAGATTTAGTTGCCTTGCCTCTTTGCCTTGCTTGATTAAGGATTTCATTGTGCTTGGTTCGTGCTCAGAAATTAGCATTTGGGTGTGATCTGTGCCTCATCAGGGTTCCAGAGGGGGAGTCCCCTCCTGTCCTTTTCAAACAGTTCCACTGACAGAGTACCAAGTGTTCGATCATATGAGCCCATGGGGGCTGTTTTCATTCAAACCACCACATTATCCTACCAGGGAACTCTTGGAAGCAGGAGTAAACCACATTTCAGATCCTATTGTGCTTCGGTTGTACATCAATCTTTGTATCGGCAATATAACTATACTGCTTTGGTTCCTAGTGGGTCGCATGTGCACACCCACCCAAGATGGGCACTCCTAAATCTTCCTCTGCTAGCAAACACTCCTCTCCAGTACTTCTGAGACTCGTAAACTTTCCCCTGCTACCCCAGGCCCAATGGGGAAGTGTGTGGTGACCACTTACTCAAATTCTTAAATGGCTGGTTGGCTTTCTCTCCTGTACCTCTTACATCTAACCCTTCTCCCTGAACCGCGGCAATTCTGTCTTTCTCCCAGTTCTTAGTCCTCACAATTCCAAAGGTCCCACCTCAGTCCACTGCTTGTCATCATGGAGGCAAGTGTTGCTCAATGCCTTAGCTGTGCTCCCCTCTTTCAAAAGTTGTCTTCTTTCTGTGTTGCTGTGACAGGAATGTAAAGCACTTACCATGTGCTTGGCGTGATACTGCCGGGTATGGTCCACACCCTCAGAGATCCAAGATCAATGTCAACTTTATCAAATGGTGCAGAGTAAATAGCTCAGGGGTTTGAGAACAAGGCAGCTACATACAAAGAAAAAAGGTCTTCAAGCCCCAGAGCTTATCAATGTCCAATACCCCTTCCTCCCATTTCCTTATTCGCAGAATGGGCCCTCGTGTGTGCACTACCTTCCAACCTGGCTGTTGCCTGGCTGTGGCTTTGCTGGAGGTAGGATAACAAAACCTTGTGTAAGTGGGGAGGCTCCAATTACCAAGAAAGTGTCATCTATGATCTCCCAACTGACACTCAGCAGGGTTCAGTTCTTTGCTTTGATACTCTGGTCATTTCAGTTCACTGGGTGCCAGGTTACAAAATTACAGTTTGAAAGAGACAGGGCAAAGGCCCTGCGGTGAGAACATACCTGTTCAATTCTTCTTCTTCTTCTTCTTCTTCTTCTTCTTCTTCTTCTTCTTCTTCTTCTTCTTCTTCTTCTTCTTCTTCTTCTTCTTCTTCTTCTTCTTCTTCTCCTCCTCCTCCTCCTCCTCCTTCTCCTCCTCCTCCTCCTCCTTCTCCTCCTCCTCCTCCTCCTCCTTCTTCTTCTTCTTCCTCTTCTTCTTCTTTTTCAAAAATGAGAGCAGTAGTGCAGATCTGTGGTTTGGGGTAAAGGAAGAGGCAGGAGACGATAGCAGGTGCTGGATTCAGAAAGTTCCGAGCCTCGAGGCTACAGGAAGGACTTGGGCCATGTACTCAGTGGGATAAGAATGCAGGGAAAGCGTTCAGCAATTGAGTCACATCATCTAACCTTGGCTACTAAAATACCTATCTTTCTAAAGCCCTCCCTGTGTGCTGGTGGCATGGCCAGGTTTCAAGATGGTCGCTATGGGCCAGTAACCCACTCTGAATTTCCCTCTAGTCTCTTCTACCTACCTGGGTCTAGCCTCCTCCACCTTCAGCTCTGGCCTCCTGCCTCTAGCTTTAGTTGATGTTTTTCTGCTTTTAGTTTTTCCTTTGCTGTCTTTCTGGCTATTGTCTACTGTATTCAGCCTGTCAAGTGCAAAGACAGCAGCCACTGCCTCTGTTTAAGAAGTGGAGCCCACGCTGCAGCTGGCGTCTGTCCTTAAAGCCTTTGCTTTCATCTAGTGGATTCCCTGCCAGCACTTTGGAAACTGCCTGTCAATCCTTGTACCAGTGGGAGGGCACCACCACCCCTGACTGGAACCAGTCCCAGAGTGTTGTTTGTGGTTAACAAACCTCCAGTTTCATCCTCTCTCTTGCCTTGGATTCCATCAGAGGTCTGATCACTTTTCTTTCTGCCTTATCAAATCCTTCCGTCCTTTAAGACAGAGTGCACAGTCTTACTCAAAATGCACCTGTGAAATGTTTGAATGGCTCCTATGCCCACACGACTCAGAGTCGAGAAGATACAGGAGGACTGGTGTTTCAGCCTGATTGGCTGATGTCTCAAGACCCACCAGTCACTTCTCCACCCTAGAGGCTACTCAGTGTCTGCTGTGTCTACCTTTGTATGATGGGCCCTATCTTCTTAACCAAAATAAGGTCTTCTTTTCTTAGGTTACTTTTTGTTGGGTGCTTGGGTACAGTACTGAAGTAACTAATACAGTCACTCTCCATCCCTCTCCACTCAGCCTTCCATCCCTCTCCCCCCTCAGCCCTCCATCCCTCTCCCCTCACCCCTTCATCCCTCTCCCCTCAGCCCTCCATCCCTCTCTCCCCTCAGCCCTCCATCCTTCTCCCCCCTCAGCCCTCCATCCCTCTCTCCCCTCAGTCCTCCATCCCTCTCCCCTCAGCCCTCCATCCCTCTCTCCCCTCAGCCCTCCATCCCTCTCTCCCCTCAGCCCTCCATTCCTCTCCCCTCAGCCCTCCAGTCCTCTCCCCTCAGCCCTCCATCCCTCTCCCCCCTCAGCTCTCCATCCCTCTCTCCCCTCAGCCCTCCATCCCTCTCTCCCTTCAGCCTTCCATCCCTCTCTCCCTTCAGCCCTCCATCCCTCTCTCCCCTCAGCCCTCCATTCCTCTCTCTTCAGCCCCTCACAATCGCAGTCTATTTTCTACAAACTCGCCTACTCTGGATAAAAGAACTCTCAGTTTCAGATTCTGTGCTTGATGGCAACTTGTGGAGTTCCTGATGCTTATGGATCACACTGCCCAAGAAGCTGATTTCCCCCCAAATTACCCACTTTATGTTTATAAATTTCTTGGTATAAAATTGCTCATGTCCATTCTATTACATATAACATATACTTTTAATGTTGGGGGTTTGTATAGACAGTCTTTCTTTTAGTCCTGATACTAATATGTATGTTCTCTTGATTTGGTTTGCTAGAAGGTTATAAATTTTTATGTTTTCAATGAATTAACCTTTTCTTTCATTAATTTTTTGTATTGTCTGTTTTTATAACTTATCAATATCCATTACATTCTTATTATGCATGTTTGTGGTTCTGCTCATTTTAGATTTAATTCAATTATCTTTTGCTAGCTTTGTTTGCTATCAAGTTGTTTATTGATTTTAAACTTTTCTTTTTCTTAGTAAAAAAAACCCATACAAGTAAAATGGCATGTGACCATGGGAATAGGTGACATGTTATGGCATTTTAAATTTATCTGTCATCTGTCTGTATACCTGTTTGTTTATATGTCTGTCATCTATCTGTCTATCATCTCTGTCTCTCTCTCTGTCTCTCTCTCTGTCTCTGTCTCTCTCTCTTTCTCTCTCTCTTTCTCTGTGTCTCTCTGTGTGTGTCCATGTGTGTGTGTGTGTGTGTTTGCAGATGCCTGTGGAAGTCAGAAAAGGCTGTCAGATCTCCTGAAGCTAGACTTAGAACTAAACTCCAGCTTTTGCCAGAGCAGCCGTCTTGACGCTGAGCCACCCTCCAGCCTCATGCACCCTGACTACTGTCAGACTTGTTGGCATTGAAGATCCACTAGTTTGGGAATGGTTTAGGTGTGCCCTAGAGGTCCACTGTGACTGGAGCTTTGGTTTGCAGAGGTGCCCCTGGGAAGTGATAGAGACTCTAAGAGGCAGGGCCTGGATAGTCCTGAGGTTACTGAGGCAGTCTCCAAATGGTCCTTAATAGTTCTCAGTTGGTTGTTTTCATGATAGAACTGCTATAGGAAGGAGCTTGGTGGCTTGGTTCTGCTGCTCATGTCTAGACAAAATCACTTGCTTCCTCCTCCATATCCTCTGCCATGGTACCCTCAATATAACTGACGCAGGGACTGTGCATGTCCTTGAACTGTGACCTAAATACCTTCTTCCTAAGTACATGGCTTAGGTATTTCATTATGTGATAGTGTGTTGGGATTGCAGGTATGAGCCACTATAACTGTCTCACTTAGGATTTTTAATGCTATGATGAAATACCATGACCAAAAGCAAACTGAGGAGGAAAGAGTTTATTTCATTTTACATTTCCAGGTAATAGTCCATCACTGAGAGAATTCAGGGCAGGAACTCCAGCAGGGCAGGAACCTGGAGACAGGAACTTAAGTAGAAGTCATGGAAGAATGCTGCTTACTGGCTTACTCAGGCTAATTTCTAGTACAACCCTGCCCACTTGCCCAGTGTTAGTAATACCCACAGTGGGCTGGGCCCTCTCACATCAATCATTAATCAGGGTACTGACCTATAGACCAATTTTATGGAGCCATTTTTTTTCCTATTAGGGTTTTCGCTTCCCAGATACTCTCTGGGTTTGTGTCAAGCTGAAAAGAACCATCTGGTGCTGTGCCTAACTTGTCTGTAGTGTGTTCATTGACTGACATCATACTGATTATTTTCCTGTTGTTGTGAAGAAGCACCTTGGCCAAGGCTGCATGTAGAAGAGTTTGTTCAGGATTATAGTCCCAGAGGATCCATCCTGGTGTGGAGCTGTGACAGATAAAGCTCAAAGGTGGTACTCACAGGTTGAATTTCAAGTGGGATGCAGAGATAATAAACTAGAGGTAGGAGAGGACCTTTATTCTCAAAGCCTTCCCCCATTACATGCCTTTTCCTACAAGGCTGCACCACTTACACCTCCCCAAACACTGCCATTCAACTGGGGACCACATGATCATTGCCTGACATGGTAAAGGGACATTTATTATTCAAACTACCTGTCTTAGGGTGTCATTGCTATGAAGAGTCAGCATGACCACAACAAATCATCAAGGGGAAACCATTAACTGAGGCTGGCTTATAGTTTCATAGGTTTAGTCCGTTATTGCAGTATCAGGAAGCATGGCAGCCTATAGGTAGACATGATGCTAGAGAGGGCTGGGAGCTCTACATCTTGATCTGAAGGCAGCAAGGAGAGAGTGTGTACCACACTGGTGTAGTTTGAGCACAGGAGACCTCAAGCTGTCCCCACAGTGACACACTTCCTCCCAAAAAGGTCATATCTACTGCAACAATGTCACATCTCCAAACAGTGCCACTCCCTATGGCCAAGCATTCAAACACATGAGTCTATGGGGGCCATTCCTACCAAACCACCACTTTCTACTCCCTGGCCCCCATAGGCTTGTAACCAAAACATAATGCAAATATGCATTTATTCCAACTTCAGAAGTTCCCATAGTCTATCACAGAATCAACAAAGTTAAAAAGTCCAAATTTCAGTCTCTCAACCCCTTATGAAATAAAAATAAAAACCAGATCATGTCCTTCCAATATACAATGGCACAGGATATACATTACTGTTTAAAAAGGAGACACAGTGAGGAAGTCGCGGACCAACGCCGGACAGACCAGCCAGGCGAGTCCAAACACTGCGTTTCCATGGCTGATCTCAGTGTTTGTCAGATCTCCTACTTCTTTCAGCTTTGTTGACTGTAGCACACTCTTTCTCTTGGGTAGGTTCCACTCCTTGGTGGCACCTCTCAATGGCAGGTATCCCACGGTCTGGCATTCACAACGTCTTGGGGTCCTTGCCCTTCATAGCTTCATACAATGGTCACTCTGGATCTCCATGTACAAGCAGCCCTGACCTATTTCCGGTCTCAGCTGCTTTTCTTAGTTGTGAAAGGAGATTCCATAGCCCTTTTCCTGTCCTTGACTCTATAGCCAGAACCATGTGCCCAAAGCTGCCAAGTTCTGCTGCTTGCTGGGGCCAGCACATGCTCCCCCTGTCAATTACAACTTCACCAACTTTCTGTTTTCCATGGCTTCCTGACCAAACCAGCTCAGTTAGTCCACAGTGTTGCAAGGGAGGAGTGAGGACTGAAAAGAAAAGGACAGTTAGACAGCACTATAACATGACTCCCGCCAGTGCTGAGGCTGAAGCCGTTTATTTTTTCCCAGTCATCTTTTATACTATTCTAGGTTCTTGCAGAAAATAGGGTCAGTTCTTAGATCAAAGACAAAATAATCAAACAAGGTAATAAACAAAGAGATCACACTTGGTGTGAATCCCAGTGGTCAATTTTGTGAGTTTTAGAGTCACCTGTGAAGAGGGCCCCTGGGAGGCCTGCGGAGAACTATCTTGATTAGGTTAATTGAGATGGGAGCATCCACTGTAGGTGACATCATCTGAACACAAGCTGTCACTGCTCTCTTGACTCCAGCTCCTGCTGCTGTGACTTTCCCACGTGGTGGGCTGTACAAGGGAACTGTGAGAGAAAACGCCCTTTCTCCCTTAAGTTTTGTTAGGGCATTTCATCATAGCAACAGGAAAAGCAACTAAGACAGCTGCCTGCTGGATAAGCCTCAGCCTGCAGGGGATGGGAGAGATGAGCTGAGCAGAGGAGCGCCACTTCCTGTCTTCTGGCACTGTCTGATGGACAGTTCCACTTTGTAGCCCTTCCAGAAAAATCCTCAGAAAATGAATGTGCTTAAGCAATGCTATAGCTTGTATGTGCTTCTGTATATATGTGAGTATATACCATGTGTCCACATGTGCATGTCTGTGTGTGTTTGTCTGTCTGTGTGTGTGTCCATTTGGATGTATATGTGTTTGTCTGTAAGTGTGTATGCATGTATGTTACATGTGTTTATGCACGTGTGTCTCTGTATGCATGTGTCTGTTTATATGCTTGTATGTGAGTGTGTGACTCTCCAAGAATAGGCTTCGCGGTAGGAATCACTACTTGCACACCCTTTTCTTTACCGTGTGCCTTCCAGAGGCAGTGCCATAACCCTGCCTCAGACTCAACTTTCTAGTGACCCTGAGCTAAGGAAGATGTGCTCAGTTAACATTTGCTGCACTCATCCCTATAAGCACTTTTAATTTATCAGAACAAGAACAATAAGCCCATATTTCAAGGACTGTCATGTGCTGAATATCCTTCTCTAGTTTCTCGAGCTCTCTGCTAATGACAGTGGATGTGGAAACTTCGGACTCAGGACAGAATCAATTAGAAAGGAACCTGACTGGACAAGGAGCTTCATTATGCTCCAGGTTTCTATAGTGACTGGATACAGGGAGCTTTAATGCTTTTAGACAATAGCCAGGTTGGGTCTTAGGGAATGCTATTATGTATTAGCTAGCAGTTCCAGTATGATCCAGGAACAGTGTCTGCCTAGCGGGCTCCAGGCTTCTTGCAAGGTGGGCTACGCTCTTCAGTCCTTGCAAACGGAGGACCTGCTGGAAGGCGGCTCATATACAAGGCGGGGCACTGAGCACTTGCTTCTCTAAGTGGCTCTGATTTTTCTGTACTGTACTGAGCAGAAGTAAAAAGCTCAGAAATGTTTAGGGCTCTTTTTTCCCTCAATAAGTAGGAGCCCTTAATAAATAAAATAATTGCATGTATGTGCTCTGGTCTCTGTCTGCAATACTTCACACAGTCAGATGAAAGCCTTTCTTCCCAGGCCTCTGTCTTCATGTAAATTAGGTGCAATTTATTTTCCTTTAGCCTCAGAACTTTGTAAATATAGCCAGACCAAAGAGGCTGTGAATAAATGCAAACCCTAGACATTAAGCAAAAGTGAGTTTCCTCTAATGCCTTTCAAGTTCAGAGCAGCAAATTATAGACTCTTTCACCAGCAATGAGAATTCAAGAGAAGCTGTCTGCAGGGGTAGCCAGAAGCTACTCTCTTCCGAGGTCTCATTTTCTAGCATCTTCTGGGCCTTTCTCACAGTCTCTTTCCTAAGTTCTTTCCTAGGGTGGTGATTGGATCACTCATCTGCTCCAGCAGCAGTGCCTGAAAGATCTAGCATGATTATTGTGAGTGCCAGAGATCCTGCCCCATGGGGGTCTGGAAGCCCTCTTAGAGTTTTCATATAGTTCTTAGATTAAGAGGGATGTGAGGGCAGCAAGCAGAGTAGAACTCCATAACAGCTAAAAGTCCGCAGGACACTGGTCCTTGGGGTTTGCCTCTCCAAGGCTCATGTAGCTGTGGTGACCAGTGGGCCCTGCAGTCCATCAGTCTAAAACCACTTGTTCTTCCTCCTGCATGACCCTGGGTATGTGAGCGTACATGCACACGCATGTGCACATACACACACACACACACACACACACCCCTAGATAAGCAAATAAGATCTATGAAAAGCTAAAGTTGATGAATGCAGCATGTATGAGACTTGGCATAATTATGCTGACTGAAAGAAAGTATCCCAGCTTCCCAGCAAACCACATTTACATAAACTTTTGGAAAATGTAAACCAATTTGTGACAGAAAGTACAGTACCACTTGCCTGGAGACGGATGAGAGGGGCAGAAAGGGAGAGGTACAAAAAACTCAAGAAATTTTGGAAAGTGATAGTCATGTCCATGACTTCAGGACACAAGCTTCATTGATGTATAAAATCATTAAGATACAATTCTTAAATTATACACTTTGGACAGATGCACTTCACTGTATGTCATTTGTGTTTCGATATAGCATTAAAATATTTTTTTACATTATTTTTCTTGTTTCTGTGACAAAATGCTTACCAAAAGCACTAAGTTCCTTGAGCTCACAGGGTGAGGGCACTGTCTGTCATGGCAAAGGAAGGAGCCTGAGGTGGCTGGTTGGGAATCAGAGAGGTGAATGCGGGTGCTTACACTGTCTCCTTTTTATGCAGTCCTGGTTGCAGCCCAAAGAATGGAGCTGCCCGCCTTCAGGGTGGGTCTGCCAGCCCCAGTAAACATTCCTAAGGTTTGACTCCAAGACGACTCTTAATCCCATCAAGTTAACAATAGAGATTAGCCGGCACATTTACTAATAGACCATCTTTGGGGAAAAATAATAAAATAAGTAGATTTCTGGAATTTGATTAGAAAAATCCTTCAAAATATGAGTCCTTCCTAGTCAGCAGGATGTATATTCCTCTCTTGGTTCTCTTTCCCCTCAGATGGGCTTGCCCAAGTGAGCCACCAGGAAGGCGGCTCAGCTTCCATGCTCCACCCCTCACTCCGCCTACTCAGCTCCAATGCCCCAACCCCTCACTCTGTGTACCCGTCTTCCTTGCCCCACCCCTCACTCCGCCTACTCAGCTCCAATGCTCCACCACTCTGGGTAGCCAGCTTCCATGCCCCACCCCCTCAGTCCACCTACCCAGCTCCAATGCCCCACCCCTCACTCTGCCTTCCCAGCTCCAACTGTTCCTTCAGCAGATGACCTTGAATTATCTACACTCAACAGAGCCTTGGTGTAGGCTGACCCAGTGTGCTACAGAGAATCAAGAGATGGTCATGCAACAACACAAAGTCAAGATGGCTGCCTCTGGGCCAGTGAGTGATGCTGTGGGGAGCATGACCCTGGCTGGCACCTTTGTCCTTGATAGTCTCCTGGTTATATTGTGTTTTCCTTGTATATTTGCACGTCTTGTAGGTTTTGGTTGAAAGAAAGCATGATATACTGGAAATGCATCTTAGGCAGACAAGAGTGAAGCTAATGTTTGCTAAATCATGTCGGAGACTTTAATTAATTCTTTTACCCTCCTCAGCTTTGTCAGCCCTGCTACCTGTGGGTTTCTGTAAGATCTTAAACAGTTGGAACCTTGCAATTCCTTCAGTCATTGTCTACTTTTTTAAAATGTAACTTTACTTACTTTATGTGCATGGGTGTTTATATACATCTGTGCATCATTGTGTACCTGGTGCCCTTGGAGGCCAGAGGAAGGCATTAGATCCCCCAAAGACTAGAGTTACAGATGGTTGTGAGAGACCATGTGAGTGCTGGGAACTGAACCTAGGTCCTCTGCAAGAACAGATAGGATTCTTAACCACCAAACCATTTCTCCAGCTTCATTTGTTAGCTTTTTGACTGACCCTTTTCTTCACCTTTTATGGTACATTTTCATACGCACTGTTCCACATACACTAAAGTCATTATAAAGTAAGGAATTTTTCTTCCTACATGAATAATCTTGAAACTTAAGAGAAGAGCATTTGTCTATTATATTTTTATCATAAATATAACTATGACAGTTAGTTTTAGTTAGCAAGTTGACACAGTCTAGAGTCATGTGGGAAGATAGTCTCCATGAGGGACTGAATGTCTAAGTCACATTGAGCAGGGGTGAGTCTGTGGGGATGTTAGAATATTAATTGGTGTAAGAAAACCCAGCCTAAAAACGGGTCTAACATTCCCTAAATTTGGTTCCTAAATTGTATAGAAGTAGAGGATGTGAGCTGAGCAGTGTGCATGCACACATCAATTCTCTCTCAGCGCCTGACTATGGATGTGATGTGACTAGTCTATATAAGTTCTTGCTGCTTTGCCCTGCCCACCAGTGATGGGCTGTCACCTGGAACTGTAAGCTCAAATAAACCTCTCTTCCCTAAGTTGCTTTTTTTCATGGTGTTTCATCACAGTAACAGAAAAGAGAACAGGACAATAACCTTACTGACAGCCCATGACCTGATATCCGTATTTCCTTTCTCTCTTGTCTCCTTGTGACTTTCTAAGCTTTAAGAAAACACAGTTCATCCTCTCAATGCTCAGACTGTTGCTATATCTGCCTCCCAGTTCCTGCGACATCTACTGTAAATACTTCCCATCTTAACCCAGATGAGTGGCCACGGCTTCTCCTGAGGACAACTTAACTATGGCTATTTCTTTTAAATACATACTCCTTTTGCTCAGCGATTTTACCTTTGGGAGCTTGCTGTCTAAGTATCCAACGGTCAAATATCCCAATACCCCAAGTGATGAACTTAGGAGCTGAGGCCATGGGAGGTGACTTGGTGGTAGTGGTGGACCCTTCTTGAATAGAATAGGTGCCTGTGTGAAAAAAGCCTCCCAGGAGACTCTTACCCACCACCACAAGAGGACACAAGATCCATCACATATGAGCCAAGATATATAACCTTACCACTTACTAAATCTGCTGGCATCTTGATTTTTTCACAATTTCTTGATTTCATAAGAAATCAGAATTTCTACAGAATGTGAGAAATAAATTTTTATGGTCTACAAGTTATGCAGTCTTGGGCATCTTGAGAGGGAATTCTGACTAGATGAAGCAAAAGGATTGTCATATATGTACCTAAAATATGCGTATGAAAATGTTCTTTTCAGCATTGTCTATAATAACAGAAGTCTAAAATGTCAGATGTCTACTAATTAGGAATTGATCAAAACCAACATGTTACAACCATGTTATAAAGATTCTTCAGTCACGGGGAGGGAGGAAACGGGAAAGGGGAAATGATTTGGAATGTAAATTAAAAAAAAATAAAAAAAAAGATTCTTCAGTCACAAAGACTAAGGAAATATAACTATGTGTGCTCATATAGAAGCTTCTCCACATGTATTGTTAAGCACAACTAAGTGTGGACTGCAGGAGGTCATATATAGAATTCTCATGTGTATATGGATCCACTCAAAGAATATTCCTAACACTTTATAAGGAATCAATGTCATTGAATCTTAAACAGGGAGCTGGAGATTTGAGGTAACTAGTGGGTGTGACATTTTACAGAACTTGTAAAATTTTTTGATTTTACCATGTTCAAGTGTCTTTCAGCTTAAAATCTGATCTCCACTTCTGGCAATGGTTAAGTAACAAAGACTGAATTTTCTCTCTTGGATCAACCACCTAAGAAGCAAGAATCTGTGTACAGTGCTGTCCCGACAGAAGACAGTAGTGAGCCCAGGGCAAGGTCGTCAGAGCGAAGGGAGCTAAGTGAGACGAGCCTACTCAGTCAGGTTCGACCTGGAAAGCTTTCCCACCCAAGCTCAAGGGTTAGGAGCCCAGATGAGACCCCGTGGCTCTGTGCAACTGCCCGCTATGGAGTCCTGGGTGGAAGAGAAGCACACAGGAAATTGGGACATCATTGTCTAGGACTTCTAAGGTGCGTAGCTGAAAGAGGAGCTGAGGGAAGAAGACTTCAAAAGCCACCCGAGACTTCGACACGAGTTGAGGATGAAGCTGGGAGAGAATGTGAGCAGCAGACAGCAGGACGCCCTGAGTGCTCACACGGGCAAGGGCTAGGGTTCACACTCCGACAGCAGGACGCCCTGAGTGCTCGCACAGGCAAGGGCGAGGGTTCACACTCCGACAGCAGGACACCCTGAGTGCTCGCACAGGCAAGGGCGAGGGTTCACACTCCATCAGGCCAGGGTGGAAAAGCCTTGGAAGGCACAGTGTATTCAAAGGAGTCAGCTTCATGGCAGAGTAAGGGCTGCCTGTGACTTGCCAAGCAAAGCTTAGTGGCATCAAACTGTTGCCAGGTTACTGAACTCCATCCTCACGCAAAGCTGGAGAATAGTGAAATTAGAAGACATCTAAAACCAAAACTAGTGAAATTCCCTGTCTTGCATTCAATAAAAATCATCACTCATGCAAGCCACAGAAAATATAACTTAATATGGGAGTAAAAATTAATCTTTATAATGAGACCTAAGAATGATACAGATGACAGCAGACAAGGGGTATTACAACAATCATTATAAATGTATTCCAATGTGTCTCAGACTGTAAAACTATTTAGTCATGCAGATACATGGGAAAATGTAAGATGACCAGGGATTTAATTTTAGAAATGAAAAATGTACTAGGTAGTCTTAATAACTGGTTTGGATACCAATGGAGAAAAGATGATTCAATCTGCTGACATAGAAATACAAAGTGTGGAGAGAGGTATAGAGAGAAAGGGACACGGAGACACACAGAGAGTCAGAGTATTCTTTTTTTGTTTGTTTGTTTGTTTTTGTTTTTGTTTTTGGAGACAGGGTTTGTCTGTGTAGCCCTGGTTGTCCTGGAACTCACTCTGTAGACCAGGCTGGCTTCATACTCAGAAATTTGCCTGCCTCTGCCTCCCAAGTGCTGGGATTAAAGGCGTGCACCACCACTGCCAGGTGAGTCAGAGTGTTCTAATTTAAAAACAAAACAAAACAGAACATTATTGAGCTGTGCAAAAACTTTCTATAACATCACACTCTTATATTTTGAGTTCCTAAAGAATGTATGTAGAAGACTATTCTAAGAAAGAGTTGTTAAAAAATTTCCAAATTTGATGGGAAAAACAATGTATCAATCAAATAAATGGGATAAACTGCAATCACAAGAAACGCAAAGAAAAGCACATGATGCCTTATGAATCTTAGTAGCACTTTTTGAAACTAGTGACAAACAGAAATGTTCTCCAGGTCACTGTTGAAAAAAGACACAGGGAGATTGGAGCCTGAAATCAGGCTTCTCAGGGGAAACCAGAAGTCAGAAGGTGGTGGGACTCTTCCAAGCACTCAGCGTCTGCAGCTCTGAGCTGTACACATGGCCAAAGTAAACGCCATGGAAGAGGCAAATTAAACTTTCCAGATACATGAGATCTGAAAGACTCTACTAGCAGAGGACCCTCATCACAGGAAATGTTAAAGGAAGTCCTTCAGGCAGATGGTAAGCAAAGTCAAACTGGAGACAGATGAATGAAGGGACCAGAAATGAAAAATATAAGAGATAATATAAGACACGTTTATTTTTAAAATGTCTTAAAACAGAATTGTTTAAATAAAAAGAAATGAGATGAAGCCATTTTGTTGAGTTTTTTTCTTAAAAACATGCATAAGTTCATGTAACAGAGTCTCAAACATATAGAGCAAGGAACCGAAGGTTTGGTTCCATGGGCAGATAAATAACTTCAGTTCCATTTGGTAGCATTCTCCCCAAATGCTTCTCTAGTCCCCTAGAACTTCCTCTTTACCCAACCAGTAATGTTGGAGGGAGTAATATGATGTTTACTTTCCAAATATTTAAGAGATTTAATTTCCAAACATTTCAGGATTTCCCAAGATAACTTTCTCTTATCCTAGTTTAACCTTTTCATGATCAGAGAATATATAGGGCATAATTCCAGTTCTTGTTAAGTTAGTAAAGCTTGTTTATAGCGAAAAATCTATTATATCATGGTTACTGTGCCATACACTGCCAAGGACAAGTTTCAGCTTACAGAGGGGTTCCTGCGAGAAAAGATGTTTGAAAGTGGCAAAAATCATGGGTCCAAGCTGCCAGCCTGTGTTCTGCTCGAGACAGCTTTCTCTGGAGATCTCCAGACCACTCATCCAGATAGCTCAGCTATCATTGACCAAGACCCAGTCTTTTATTTCCATATCAGTTCAGTCATTTGCTCCAGCTTCCCTTTTGATTATTCCACGAATCAGCATTCCATGACCCTAGCCCCTGATTCTTAGAAAAATACAGCAAGCACATTTTTTTTTAAAAAAGCATTGCAAATGAATTCAGAGAACTACCTGCCTTTGTAAACACAGACAATAAGCTAGCTGGGTGGGATCCCCACCACTCCTGGGCCTAATCAATCTCTGCCCCATTTAGGAAGAGGTGTTCAGCAGCATCTAGTTCTATCTAGACTTTCAAAGTTTACACAAGGCAGGACTAACCTGTAGGAGTAAGCAGGACTCTCAGGGAGCACGGAGTGGCCATGGAATATTTTCACCAAAAATATATTCCAGGACAATCTATAAGGATTGATTGCTCTACATAACCCACCCTATACTTGAACTGGTTATGTAGAACAGCTCCTGAGTGGTAGGTTACCAAGTTTATGCAGTATACAGTAAGTAGTCCAGAGCTCTCTAGCCCAGGCTCCTCCACAATCCAGTTTATTGTCCTAGGAAGTGTTTATGAATTGCAAAATACCACCAAAGAGCCTATCCAATTCAACCATATTGGGGTTATTTACTACAAGCTTGAGCTTAGTCTCCCTGCCAACCCTGACACAGCAGAATGGGAAGGTGAATCCTCAAGACTAGTTTCAGCCCTGAAGTTCAGAATCATGGATCATTAACATGTCTGTGCCCGGAGCTGATCCTGTGCCACAATGCCCAGAGCTGATCCTGTGCCATAGCTCTCCATATCCAAATACTGCCAGGAGAGAGCTGGTCTCCCAGTAGTGCTGACATGCCTGTGAGCACAGGTGAGACCACCACTTCTGCTCAAATTCTTGGTCCAAGATGGACCCACTCAGAGCCATCAGGAAAAGGAACAGCCAGGGACAGGATCCTTCTGATTTCTGTCTGCACCCTGGAGCTGATCCTGTGCCACAGTTCTCCATATCCAAATTCCTCCAGGAGAGATCTGGTCTTCCAGGAGTACTGACAGACAGGCTTGCAGGAGGGACAAGCCACAGTCAGAGACAGCAAGACCAGTTAACACCAGAGATAACCAGATGTCGAGAGGGAAGGGAAAAACATAAGCAACAGAAACCACTTGGCATCCTCAGAACCCAGTTCTCCCACCATAGAAACCCTGGATGCCCCAACACACCAGCAAAGCAAGACTCTGATTTAAAAATCATATCTCATGATGATGATAGAGGACTTTAAAAAGGACATAAATAACTCAAAGAAATACAGGATAGCACAGGTAAACAGGTAGAAGCCATTATAGAGGAAACACAAGATCCCTTAAAGAATTACAGGAAAACACAATGAAATAGGTGAAAGAACTGAACAAAACCATCCAGGATCTAAAAATGAAAATACAAACAATAAAGAAATTACAAAGGGAGAAAACTTAGGAAAGAGATAAGGAGTCATAGATAGATACAAGCATCACCAACAGAATACAAGAGATAAAAGATAGAATCTCAGGTACAGAAGATAACATAGAGAACAACAGTCAAAGAAAATGGAAAATGCAAAAATCTCCTAACCTAAAACACCCAGGAACTCCAGGATACAATGAGAAGACCAAACCTAAGGATAATAGGTATAGAAGAGAGTGAAGATTCCCAACTTAAAGAGCTAGTAAATATCTTCAACAAAATTACAGAAGAAAAGTTCCCTAAAGAAAGAGATGCCCATGAACATACAAGAAGCCTACAGAACTCCAAACAGACTGGACCAGAAAAGAAATTCCTCTAGTCACACAATAATCAAAACACCAAATTCACTAAACAAAGAAAGAATATTAAAAGCAATGTCTGGACCAGAAAAGAAATTTCTCTAGTCACATAATAATCAAAACACCAAATTCACTAAACAAAGAAAGAATATTTATTAAAAGCAGTAAGGGAAAAAGGTGAAGTAACATACAAAGGCAGACCTATCAGAATTATACCAGACTTCTCACCAGAGACTACGAAAGCTAGAAGATCCTGGGCAGATGCAAACCCTAAAAGAATACAGGCTACTATGCCCAGCAAAACTCTCATTTACCATAGAAGGAGAAACCAAAATATTCTATGACAAAAACCAAATTTCCACAATATCTCTCCAGAAATCCAGCCCTGCAAAGGATAATAGATGGAAAATTACAACACAAGGAGGGAAACTACACTCTAGAAAAAGTAAGAAAGTAATCTTCTTTCAACAAACCCAAAAGAAGATAGCCACACAAACATAAAAATAACATCAAAAATAACAAGAAGCGGGCTGGTAAGATGGCTCAGTGGTTAAGA
Source organism: Tokudaia tokunoshimensis (assembly GCA_036184795.1). NCBI lineage: Eukaryota > Metazoa > Chordata > Mammalia > Rodentia > Muridae > Tokudaia > Tokudaia tokunoshimensis. The sequence continues at coordinate 37,021,528 of BTHU01000018.1, read as the reverse complement.
GCACTGACTGCTCTTCTGAAGGTCCTGAGTTCAAATCCCAGCAACCACATGGTGGGTCACAACCATTCGTAATGAGATCTGACACCCTCTTCTGGTGAGTCTGAAGATAGCTACAGTGTACTTACATATAATAATAGATAAATCTTTGAAAAAAATAAGAAGCAACAGTCATTATTCCTTAATATATCTTAACATCAATGAACCCCAATAAAAAGACATAGACTAAAAGGCTGAATATGTAAACAGGACCCACCATTTTGCTGCATACAGGAAATGCACCTCAGTGTCAAAGACAGACACTGCCTCAGAGTAAAGGACTGGAAAACAATTTTCCAAGCAAATGGTTCCAAGAAACAAGCTGGAGCAGCCATTCTAATATTGAATAAAGTCAACTTTCAACCAAAAGCTATCAAAAAAGATAAGGAAGGACACTACATACTCATCAAAGGAAAAATCTACTAAGAAGAACTCTCAATTATGAACATCTATGCTCCAAATTCAAGGGCACCCATATTCATAAAAGAAACTTTACTAAAGCTCAAAGTACACATTGCACTTCACACAATAATGGTGGGAGACTTTAACACTCTACTCTCAAAAATGGACAGATCAGGGAAACAGAAACTAAACAGAGACACAATGAAACTAACAGAAGTTATGGACCAAATGGATTTGACAGATATCTATAGAACATTTTATCCTAAAACAAAAGAATATACCTTCTTCTCAGCACCTCATGGTACCTTTTCCAAAACTGACCATATAAATGGTCACAAAACAGGCCTCAAAAGATAAAAGAAGATTGAAATAATCCCATGCATCCCATCAGATCACCACATACTAAGGCTGGTCTTCACTAATAACAAAAATAACAGAAAGCCCACATACACATGGAAGCTGAATAACACACTACTCAATGATAACTTGATCAAAGAAGAAATAAAGAAATTAAAGACATTTTAGAATTTAATGAAAACGAAAGCACAACATACCCAAACTTATGGGACACAACGAAAGTAGTGCTAGGGGAAAACTCATAGCTCTGATTGCCTCCAAAAAGAAACTAGAGAGAGAATACACTAGCAGCTTAACAGCACACCTGAAAGCTCTAGAACAAAAAGAAACAAATACACCCAAGAGGAGTAGGTGGCAGGAAATGAACAAATTCAGGGCTGAAATCAGCCAAGTGGAAACAAAAAGAACTATACCAAGAATCAACTAAACCAGGAGCTGGTTCTTTGAGAAAATCAACAAGATAGATAAACCCTTACCCAGAATAACAATAGGGCACAGAGACAGTATCCAAATTAACACAATCAGAAATGAAAGGGAGACATAACAGAAACTGAGGAAATTTTAAAAATTGTCAGATCCTACTACAAAAGCCTATATACTCAACAAAACTGGAAAATCTGGATGAAATGAACAATTTTCTAGACCGATACAAAATACCAAAGTTCAATCAGGATCAGATAAACCATATAAACAGTCCCATAACCCCCAGAGAAAAAGAAGCAGTCATTAAAAGTCTCCCAACTAAAAAAAAAAAACAACCCAGGACCAGATGAGTTTAGTGCAGAGTTCTATCAGACCTTCAAAGAAGACCTAATGCCAATACTCTTCAAACTATTCCACAAAATAGAAATAGAACAAACACTACCCAACTCATTCTATGAAGTCACAATTACACTGATACCTAAACCACAAAGATCCAACAAAGAATGAGAAGTTCAGACCAATTTCATTTATGAATATTGATGCAAAAATATTCAATAAATTCTTGCAAACTGAATCCAAGAGCACATCAAAATGATCATTCACCACGATCAAGTATGCTTCATCCCAGGGATGCAGGGATGCAATATTCAGAAATCTATCAATTTAATCTGCTACATAAACAAACTCAAAGAAAAGAACCCACATAATCATTTCATTAGATGTTGAAAAAGCATTTGACAAAATTCAGCATCCTTTCATGCTAAAAGTCTTGGAAAGATCAGGAATTCAATGCCCATACCTAAACATAGTAAAAGCAATATACAGCAAACCAGTAACTAACATCAAACTAAATGGAGAGAAACTTGAATAAATCCCACTAAAATCAGGTACGAGACAAGGCTGTCCACTCTCTCCCTATCTGTTCAATATAGTACTTGAAGTTCTAGCTAGAGCAATTAGACAACAAAAGGAGGTCAAAGGGATACAAATTGGAAATGAAGAAGTCAAAATATCACTATTTGCAGATGATATGATAGTATACGTAAGTGACCCCAAAAATTACATCTGAGAAATCCTAAACCTGATAAACAACTTCAGCAAAGTGGCTGGATATAAAATCAACTCAAACAAATCAGTATCCTTCCTCTACTCAAAGGATAAACAGGCTGAGAAAGAAATTAGGGAAATGACATCCTTCACAATAGTCACAAACAATACAAAATATCTTGGTGTGATTCTAATCAAGTAAGTGAAAGATCTATATGACAAGAACTTCAAGTCTCTGAAGAACAAAATCGAAGAAGACCTCAGAAGATTGAAAGATCTCCCATGTTCGTGGATTAGCAGCATTAAAATAGTAAAAGTGGCCATATTGCCGAGAGCCATCTACAGAATGCAATCCCCATCAAAATTCCAACTCAACTCTTCATAGAGTTAGAAAGAGCAATCCTCAAATTCATTTGGAATAACAAAAAACCAGGACATCGAAAACTATTCTCAACAATAAAAGAACTTCTGGTAGAACCACCATCCCTGACCTCAAGTTGTACTACAGAGAAAAAGTGATAAAAACTGCATGGTATTGGTACAGGGACAGGCAGGTAGATCAATGGAATGGAATTGAAGACCCAGAAATGTACCCACACACTATGGTCACTTGATCTTTGACAAAGGAATCTAAAACTGTCCAGTAGAAAAAAGACAGCAGTTTCAACAGATGGTGATGGTTCAACTGGTGGTCAACATGTAGAAGAATGCAAATTGATCCGCTGTCATCTCCTTGTACAAAGCTCAAGTTCAAGTATATCAAGGACCTCCACATAAAACCAGATATGTGGGGAACCAAACAAGGTCATTCAGCATGGCTGTCTTATGACCATGAGATTGTTGAACTAAGCCCTGCCCAGGAACTGCCGATACGGATCGCTCCACCCTTAACCGCGGAATGTCCCTACGTGCGCAGATACCAGATGTCTCCACCAGATGCCCTTCGTGCTTCCTCGTGCCAAGAATACCTTGACCCCTCCCTCCTTTGCATTTTGCAAAGGTCACTTCCCCCTAGCTCCCCCTCCCAACTTCCTCATTCAGGGCTTGGCCCATAGCTCACTTCCCCCTAGCTCCCCTTCCCAACTTCCTCATCCCCACTGCTTAAAACGTGCTGCCTGTGTGACAATAAACGAGACCTTGACAAATGGAATCTTGCTTGGTCTCCTTTCTTTCTCTCCCCCATGACCCTCAGGTAGCGCCTCTTCGGGACCCTGAATAACTAGACCTGCTGGACGGGTCAAGTGGCGCCTGAACAGGAACCCGAAGCACGGCCAACTACCGGACGACGGAGGAACCCCGGGAAAAGGAATCGAGGACCTTTCACGCCGCATCGCTCGTGTGTCGCTGGAAAGGGAGGTGAGTTTGGCCAAATAATTGTCGTCCGATTGTCATGGGGAAACAATTGTCTAAGGAAGCTTGTTTTATAGGAGAAATCAAGCGTTTGCTCAGGGAGAGAGGAATAAGAGTTAAGAAAAAAGATTTAATTAAGTTCTTTTGTTTTGTGATGAAAAATGTCCTTGGTTGGTTTTAAGCAGCCATGATATACACCCACTTACGTAAAATAAGGTTGGTAAAGATATTAATAAGCTTTTAAAAGCTGGTGACCCAGTGTCCGCTGCATATTTTAGTTATTGGGGCATTATAAGAGACATAATACAAGATGCTGAGAAAGGGGGCGAGAATGCCTGTCTTTTAACTATAGTAGAGGACTTCTTGCAGGCTTCACGGCCGCCATCACGTAAAAATGAAAGTAAAAGCAGCGAGCCTCATTCTCCTTGCCCCTCCATTATTATCGATATGCCAGGAGAGGGGGGAAGTCCCCCGCCCAAGACGCTACACTCCCTGGAAGATCCCAGTGCGTCCAAAGACCCAAAGACCATCTATCCCTCTCTTAAAGAGATTTCCAATAATCGGAAAAGAGGCAAGAACAAACGATATCAATCTTGCCGTTTTTCTGATTCGGACCTCGATCCAGCCTCTGAGGCTGAATTAGAGGTGGAAGCCGCTAGATATGAGGAAGAGAGATAAAGTCCTGGACCTCAACATTCCCAGATTTTTTTCACTCAAAATTCCGGACCCAATCGCCCCCCGCCCTACTTGCCCCCATTACTGTCAGCTCCCCCTGCGCCCCTGCCGATCGCAGTGGTAGAGGGACTAACCCAAACTAAGGCTGCACTTCAGGCACAAATTACCGGCCTTAGGCAAGTTTTACAATTACAGCAGGAATTAGGAGATCTTACTTTAGATATTCAAAATTTATAAGAGACCATGAGAAAGGGACAAGATGCCCCAAAAAGACCATCTAACGCTGTAAAAAGATCCCAGCCAAAGCTAACTTTTCCTGTTATGACCAGGGCACGTGCCAGGCAAGCCAGGGAGGAGTCCGAGTTAGATAGCCCGAGGTTCCGAGCTAGGCCTGCCCGAGATGGGCCCGAGCCAGATAGTACTAATCATGACCAAGGAGAGGGTAGTGAAGAGGAAAATGATTATGATGAGGTAGTTATAGATTCTGAAGAGGAGGACTCCGATCAAGGTGAATACGAGACCTCACGTCCCGTATACAAAAAACTTAAACTTAAACATATCAAAGAATTACACTCAGCTGTTAAAAATTATGGTTTAACTGCACCCTTTACCTTGTCTGTTTTAGAAGGACTCGCGGGGTCCGGATATCTGACTCCTAGTGAATGGACTAAGGTGGTGCAGTCTGTCCTCACCAGAGGACAATACTTAACTTGGAAATCTGAATTCATAGATAGGGCCGAGAGTCTGGCCGCTAGGAACAGAAAAAACCCTCTAGGCAGGACCGCCTCTTGGACAGCGGACAAGTTGTGTGGGAGGGGCCCATTTGCCTCTGAGGAAAAACAATTAGGATTGTTCCCGGGCGTACTCGCTCAAACAGCGCAGGCCGCCTTATCTGCCTGGAGAGCTGTTCCTGCTATAGGAGCCCTCACCACCCCCTTAACTAAAATAGTCCAGGGGGCCCAGGAACCCTATGCTCAATTTGTGGGGAGGTTACAGGAAGCAGCAGAAAGAGTCCTAGGTCAAAGTGAAAGTGAGAGGCTCCTCGTTAAGCAGCTTGCTCTTGAAAAACGCTAACTCGGCGTGCAGAGCCGCGTTACAAGGCAAGATCAAAGATCTTCATATTACGGGAATGGTTAAACTTTGCAATGATGTTGACTCCTTCTCACATCAAGTGTCCAAGTCTATCAGTTTAGCTATCGGGGCTGTGTTCCAAAAAACTGGAGATTCTGGCCGCCCTAGAGGCAAAACATGCTTTAGATGTGGGCAGCCTGGTCACTTTGCTAGAGAATGTAGCGCTCTCAACCCCAGCCAGCCATTTAATCCCGCCATTGGCCAAGGGGCTCCTAAGCTTACTGCGCCGGGAGTTTGTCCTCGCTGTAGGAAAGGCCGCCATTGGGCTAAAGAATGTCGGTCTAGAACTGATGCTAATGGGCAAACCCTCCCTGCGGTCCAGGGAAACGGCCAAGGGGCCCCGGTGCGGGGCCCCTACCCACAGATGATCACACACCCCCAAGTACAGCACCAAACTCCTGCGACACCAGCTTATCTAGGGCAACAGCAGGGAGCGCAGGACTGGACTTGTGTTCCTCCACCACCAGGGTTATAACCCCCGAAGAAGGAACCATTATTATAGAGTCTGGAAAGTTTGGACCCCCACCATCTGGTATGTTTTTCCTAATTATCGGACGAGCCTCTAGTGCCCTTCAGGGGCTTGTTATTCTTCCCTCCGTGATTGATGCTGATTACTCTGGAGAGATTAAATTCCTGGCTACTGCCACGCGTGGCCCCTTGACGCTCAGGGCCGGACAGCGCATTGCGCAAGCCTTGCCACCTCCCTTTGTGGGACAATTCTCTCATGTGAAAGAAGGGCGTGGCTCCTCCTCCCCCGGCTCCTCAGATATCTATTGGGTTCAAAAATTAACTGATGAAAGACCCATGATGATGCTCTGGCTAGATGGCAAACAGTTCCAGGGCCTTTTGGATACCGGGGCGGATGCAACTGTGCTTTCCTCTAGACATTGGCCATCAACTTGGCCCCTCGAGGCTACCGCCACACATTTAAAAGGGATAGGCCAGTCACAAGATACACTTCAGAGTTCAAAGCTCCTGACCTGGAAAGACAAAGAAAATAATACAGGCACGGTTAGACCGTTTGTGGTTCCTGGACTCCCCGTTAACCTCTGGGGAAGGGATATTCTCTCCCAGATGGGGATGATGATGTGCAGTCCTAATGAAGTCATTACTAATCAAATGTTAAAAACAGGGTTCCTCCCTGGAAAGGGACTAGGTAAACATGAACAGGGAATTACAGAACCCTTAGTCCCCACACCCAAAACGGATAGAGGAGGTTTAGGAGCAGACCTTTTTTCCTAGAGACCGCTGTTCCCCCTGCACTTCAGGCTGACAAAATATCTTGGAAATCAGATGACCCAGTCTGGATCAATCAGTGGTCTATGCCTCAAGAAAAGATACAGGCTGCCCTAAAGTTGGTGCAGGAACAGTTGTTACAAGGGCACCTTGAACACTCCACTTCGCCGTGGAACACCCCCATCTTTGTTATAAAAAAGAAAAATGGCTCTTGGAGACTGTTACAGGACCTCAGAGCAGTCAATAAGACCATGGTCCCTATGGGGGCCTTACAACCTGGTTTGCCCTCTCCTATAGTCATCCCTAAAGGCTTTTGTAAAATAGTCATTGATATAAAAGATTGTTTCTTTTCCATTCCCCTCCATCCGGAGGATTGCATCTGCTTTGCTTTCTCCATTCCCGTTACTAATCATGTGGGCCCTAATCCTCGCTTTCAATGGCGCGTGTTACCACAAGGAATGGCTAATAGCCCCACCCTTTGTCAAAGATATGTGGCCCAAACTATAGATCCAATAAGGTTACGCTTCCCTTTTGCTTATATTATCCATTATACAGATGATTTATTGATTTCTTCCGCTAGCTTGCAAGAAACCCAAAAGATAGCTCAAGTTATCGTCCTGGCCTTACAACAGAGGGGCTTTACAATCGCCCCTGAAAAAATCCAAACCCAGTACCCTTTCTTATTTCTTGGATTTCAACTAGAGCCTACATCTATTTATTCTCAAAAGTTAGCAATCAGGAGATCGCGGCTACATACCTTAAATGATTTTCAGAAACTTTTGGGTGATATCAATTGGCTCAGGCCCTACCTCAAGCTGACCACCGGCGATTTAAAACCTTTGTTTGATATCCTGAGGGGTAGTCCTGATCCTAACTCACCTAGAATGTTGACTCCTAAGGCTGAGAATTCTTTATTAAAAGTAGAACATGCTATTGGCCAACAATTTGTGGGATATTTCAGCCCTTCCAAAACTCTATTTGATTCTTTTTACAACAACGTTTACGCCCACAGGCCTCTTATGGCAAGATAGCCAGCCACTTATGTGGATCCATCTGCCTGCAACCCCCCCCTAAAATACTTCCTACTTATCCCTCCTTGGTCTGTCAGGCCATTTATCTGGGACTTAAGCGGGCTACCCGCCATTTTGGTTGTGATCCAGATGTTATTATTACTCCATATTCGCAAGAACAACTTACTTGGTTGCAACACAGGCATGATGATTGGGCCGTCCTGTTGTCCACTTATCAGGGAACGTTTGATACTCATCTACGAGGAAATAAACTATTGCAATTCCTCCACGTAACCCCCTTCATCTTCCCCAAGGTCACATTCTTGAAACCTATACCAAATGCCTTGACTGTCTTTATAGATGGGTCTAAAAATGGAAGGGCCTGCTTTGTTGTTAAGGATCAGGTTTTTTATGTTAAGGCCCCTTATGCTTCTGCTCAGTTGGTAGAGCTTTCTAGTGCTCTAGAAGTTTTTAAATTAATAGATCAATCATTTAATCTTTTTTCTGATAGCCATTATGTAGTTAGAGCACTTCAAGTTTTAGAAACTGTTTCTACCATACAATCTTCAACTCCTACCTTTAAATTATTCTCAGAATTACAGGAATGTATAAGAGCCCAATCAAGCCCATTTTTTGTGGGCCATATTAGGGCTCATTCAAATTTGCCCGGCCCCTTAACCAAGGGAAATGATCTGGCCGATAGAGCCACCAGGCTATCCATGATGACCTTCCTTAGTGACCCCTTGCAGGAGGCCCGGGCGGCACATTCACTTCATCATCTTAACGCTCAAACATTACGGCTCAAGTACAGAATTACTAGAGAACAAGCTAGACAAATTGTCAAAAATTGTAAAAACTGCCTGACTCTACTTCCGGAACCACATGTTGGGGTTAATCCCAGGGGTCTTGTTCCGGGAGACATTTGGCAGATGGATGTTACCCATGTTCCTTCCTTTGGGAAGTTAAAATTTGTACATGTGACTATTGATACCTTCAGTGGATTTATATGTTCCTCTGCACATACAGGAGAAGCCACGAAAAATGTTATTGCCCATATGCTCTTTACCTTCTCAGTTATGGGGCAACCTAAAATAATAAAGACAGATAATGGACCTGGCTATGCTAGTCAAAACTTTAAACAGTTTTGCTCCCAATTTCACATAAAACATATCACAGGCATACCTTACAACCCCCAAGGACAAGGGATTGTGGAGCGTGCCCATCAAACTCTTAAAAACACCCTGTTGAAACTTACTACCCAGGAAACTATTTATTCCTTTAAGGGTAATGCTAAACTTTTATTGTCCCATGCACTCTTTGTTTTAAACTTTTTGACCTTGGATATGCAAGGGCGTTCTGCTGCCGATCGCTTATGGCACCCCTCCACAAAAATGGATCATGCTTATGTCCTCTGGAAAGACCCTCTAACCGGGATATGGCAGGGTCCCGACCCTGTCATAGTCTGGGGGAAAGGGTCTGCCTGTGTCTATGATTCTAAAGAGAGAGGAGCCAGATGGCTCCCTGAAAGATTGATAAAACCTTATAACAGTCCGATGCAACCTTGCTATAAAATTCCAAAAATATCTCCAAGCCTATAAGGCCTTATAACCTATTCCAGGGTGGCACCTGAGAATGCTGTGTTCTCTTTTTTAGATGGCGGCTTATCCCTGGGTTGTGACCTGCTTCCTCTTCCTGCCAATGAGGATCATCGGAGTCGCCCGATATCAGGTTTACAATTACACACGGAGTCTCAAAAACCAAGCAGGTGATATAGTGCACTCTAGGTACTCTGTGGGATCCTCCCCCAAATGGGACCCCATAATAATAGATTTATGTTGGCTAGCCTTGGGAGCAGACCCCTATTGGGGAATGCCTGGAGATTTTTGGCCTCAACCTCAGGCGCTAGAGACTGCATGGACTGCATTTAATGGTGAGGGTAAATGTAACAATAAAGCTAGGAGAGCCGCTTTAAAGGACCAACTATTTTCACAAAATGGACGCTCAGAGGGATTTTATGTTTGCCCTGGGCCCCCTCACCGAGATCGCTCCCTTAATTATAAGTGTGGCTTTGAGAGTGAATTTTACTGTGCAAGTTGGGGCTGCGAAACCACGGGAGATGCATATTGGAAACCTTCTTCTTCCTGGGATCTCATAACTGTAAAAAATTATGGGACCCACACAATAGATGATGCATCTTGTGGAATTGACGCACCCTCTAAAGGATGGTGTAATCCACTAATCAATAATTTCACTGGTTCGGGTAGAGACCCTGGTAAATGGATGGGCTCGAGGGCCCTAACTTGGGGACTCTGCCTATACAAGAAAAACTGGGCCACCGGCCTTACATTCAGCCTTAGATTATCAAAAGAACTCCCTGTCACGGCACGTGTATCCATAGGACCTAACCCTTTCCTCCATAATCCCAACCCCATTTCTTCTTTACCTAGTAAAGGGCTGGGGCCTGAAAACTCTATGGTTACACAGGCCCCACGAGACCCCCCCCCCCCGATTACCCCATTTCAGCCAACCATTCCTCAGGGCCCCATACCATCACCTCGAGTCATTCTTTCCATTCTCAATGCATCTGCTTCCGCTTTACTCCTTCAAGAGCAGATGAGTAACTCATCCAAATATAAGGAATGTTGGATGTGCTTTTCTGCCTCTCCCCCGTTTTATGAGGGTATAGCCCTTTTTGGGAATTGTATTTATACCAATGATTCTGATCTTTTATATGGAAAATTTTGGGGATTTACCCTTACCACAATATCTGGTATGGGAAGCTGTATCTTGGGGAAGCATATGCTCCCTCCTAAACAATTGTTAGAAATATGTAATCATACCTTTATCATTGAAGATCATCATGAATATTTACTCGCACCAAAATATACTTATTTTGTGTGCTCCTCAGGATTATCTACCTACATAATTACATCTACCTTCCTGAAGGAGCGTGACTATTGTGTCCTAGTACAGCTGTTTCCCAGGCTTAGCGTACACGAGCCTCAGGACATCCTAAATTTCTGGGAAAAGGACTCTGCCATGCATCCTCGAGAGAAAAGAGAGCCTATATCGGCCATCACTCTCGCAGTCATTTTAGGATTAGGGGTGGCAGGGACAGGCACAGGTATTGCATCTCTTGTGACCTCTCAGCAGAACCAACAGCGTTATCATTTACTTAGCGCTGCCATTGATAAAGATCTAACTGAGTTAAGAGAGGGCCTAGCCAATTTGAAAGATTCTGTCGACTCCCTTGCGGAGGTAGTGCTACAAAATAGGAGGGGACTAGACCTGCTCTTCTTACAGCAAGGAGGGCTCTGTGCAGCATTAAAGGAAGAATGTTGTGTTTATGTGAGCAAGACCAGACTGGTTGAAGACAGTCTAAAAAGAGTGAAAGAAAGTTTAGAAAAACGAAAAAGAGAGCGAGAACAACAGGAATCCTGGTATAAAAACTGGTTCTCTTAATCTCCTTGGCTTTCTACCCTGCTGCCTTCCATTTTAGAACCCCTTGTGGGCTTGCTTTTATTGATTTCCTTTGGCCCCTGGGCCTTTCAGTGACTTACACGCTTTATTAAATCACAGATAGATGCTGTTTTACCCAAGAATTCTGTTTCAGTGCATTATCATCGCCTGGAGACTAAAGGAATCGAAAACCAACAAGAGGGCAGCAAGCTAGACAACGCATCCTCCGCACGTCGAGAGGGACTAAACTTCCACAATCTCTTAAGATAATGTCACTTGGCCCCTATTTTTTTCATCCCTGGGCCTATAAGAGGAGACATAGTATGACCCAAGGTAGCCATCTTGATGACAGGCACCTTCCTCCACCCCCTGACCAACCTAAGACACGGAGCCTTGAGGACGACAAGGTAATCCTACGACGGGTAAGGCTGGGGCGTGAGAGGTCGATCCTAAGACAGAGATGGCTACACCTTCTCTCGGTCATCTGTTCCTCTGCCCAGCTACTCCCGGAAGATCTTAATGGTCTTCTATAAAAGAAAGAAGGGGGAGATGTGGGGAGCCAAACAAGGTCATTCAGCCATGGCTGTCTTATGACCATGAGATTGTTGAACTAAGCCCTGCCCAGGAACTGCCGATACGGATCGCTCCACCCTTAACCGCGGAATGTCCCTACGTGCGCAGATACCAGATGTCTTCACCAGATGCCCTTTGTGCTTCCTCGTGCCAAGAATACCTTGACCCCTCCCTCCTTTGCATTTTGCAAAGGTCACTTCCCCCTAGCTCTCCCTCCCAACTTCCTCATCCCCACTGCTTAAAACGTGCTGCCTGTGTGACAATAAACGAGACCTTGACAAATGGAATCTTGCTTGGTCTCCTTTCTCTCTCTCCCCCATGACCCTCAGGTAGCGCCTCTTCGGGACCCTGAATAACTAGACCTGCTGGATGGGTCACAGATACACTGAATTTAATAGAAGAGTAAGTGGGGGAAAGCCTTGAACACATGGGCACAGGGGAAAATTACTGAACAGAACACTAGTGGCCTATGCTCTAAGATCAAGAATTGACAAATGGGACCTCATAAAATTGCAAAGCTTCTGTAAGGCAAAGGACACTGTCAATAGGACAAAATGGCAACCAAGAGATTGGGAAAAGATCTTTACCAATCCTACATCTGATAGAAGGCTAATATCCAAAATATACAAAGAACTCATGATATTAGACTCCAGAGAACCAAATAACCTTATTAAAAAATGGGGAACAGAGAGAAGCAGAGTATTCTCGACTGAGGAAATTTGAAGGGCTGAGAAACACCTAAAGAAATATTCAATATCCTTAGTCATCAGGGAAATGCAAATCAAAATAACCCTGAGTCTACCTCACAGTCAGAATGGCTAAGATTAAAAACTCAGGAGACAGCAGATGCTGGCAAGGATGTGGAGAAAGAGGAACACCCCTCCATTGCTGGTTGGATTGTACACTGGTACAACCCCTCTGGATATCATTCTGGGGTTTACTCAGAAAATTGGACATAGTACTACTTAAGAACCCAGCTATACCACTCCTGGGCATATACCCAGAAGATGCTCCAACTTGTAATAAGGACACATGTTCCACTATGTTCATAGCAGCCTTATTCATTATAGTCAGAAGCTAGAAATAACCCAGATGTTCCTCAACATAGGAATGGATACAGAAAATGTGGTGCATTTACACAATGGAGTACTACTCAGCTATTAAAAACAATGACTTTATGAAATTCGCAGGCAAATGGATGGAACTTGAAAATATTATCCTGAGTGAGGTAACCCAGTCACAAAAGAACACACACAGTATGAACTCACTGTTAAGTGGATATTAGCCCAAAAGCTCAGAATACTCAAGATACAATTCAGAGACCACGTGAAGCTCAAGAAGAAGGAAGACTAAAGTCTTGATGCTTCAGTGCTTCTTAGAAGGGGGAAGAAAATACTCACAGGAGGAAATATGGAGACAAAGTGTGGAGCAGAGACTGAAGGAAAGGCCATCCAGAGACTGCCCCACCTGGGGAACCATCCCATATACAGTCACCAAACCCAGAGGCTATTGTGGATGCTGGGAAGTGCTTTTCTGATATGTCTGTCTCTTGAGAGGCTCTGCTGGAGGTTGACAAATACAGAGGTGGAAGCTCGCAGCCAACCATTGGACTGAGTGTGGGGTCCCCAGTGGAGGAGTTGGAGAAGAGACTGAAGAAGCTGAGGGGTTTGCAGACCCCTCTGGAGCTCCTGGGAACTGTACCACCAACCAAAGAGTACACATGGAGTGACCCATGGCTACAGCTGCATATGTGGCAGAGGATGTCCCTGTTGGGCATCAGTGGGAGAAACAGCTCTTGGGCCTGAGGGGGTTTGATGCCCTAGTATAGGGGAATGCTAGGAAGGCAAAACTGGGTAGATGGGTGGAGGAGCACCCTCATAGAAGCAGGGGTAGGTGGATTGGGATAGGGGTTTTCCAGAGGTGCGACCAAGAAAGGGGAAAACATTTGAAATATAAATGAAGAAAATATCCAATAAAAGGTAAAAACAAAAAAAAACTAGCACTGTCCCAGGCTGACCCTGAACTCAGGAATCTGCCTGCCTTTGTATTTTTCTGACAAGCTGGCTTATAGTACAGCTGTTTCTGTTCTTTTAGGTTCATGAAGCCCCTCACATAATTCGTATTGCATCCTTACATTTGGCATAGTTGAGAAATTATGTAATTTTGAACTCACATTTTCAGAGTTCTTTTCCACAGCCTTAAGGGCTATTCTGAAGGTCACAGCATTTGACATTTTTGCTAAGGACATATATACCCTCAACTCCTAGACTCAAGCTGTCTCTGATTATCATGGAGTCATTAATCTTGGCAGGGAGAACATTCCCTAATAGTCTTGGCATGGAGAATATGGAGAATACTTCCTAATATCCTTGACAGGGAAAATATTTCTCAAAGGTATGTGTGTGTGTGTGTGTGTGTGTGTGTATATATATATATATATATATACACACACACAAACAAGCCTCAAAACCAGCAACTGTCAACACACTCCTGAAGGCCCATGCCCTTCCTACTCTATTCCAGGGCCGGAAGCCATGTCACATGGTTGCTGTCACATGGCCAAGCAGGTACTGGCCATACGTTCTTAGAAAGAATGCTCACTGTGTTACTGCTGTGTGTGCTCTAGTGTGTCAATATCAAGTCACCAGTGCTGTTCAGGACCCATGTGTCCCTGAGGAATCTGTTCCTGTGTATTCTGTTAATTACCAAGAGTAGCAGGTTGAGCTTTCCAGCACCAGCATATTTACTCTGCAGGCTTGAGCCTGTGGTCTGGGGCATGTGGCCCACAATAACTATAAACGTTCCCAACAGCAAGCTGTAAACTGTACTGCTCTCAAGTGTGAACTGCATAGGTGACACGCTACAGTGCCACACAAAGTAAACACACATGCATGCTCTTGTCACCTTAGATTTGCAGCTGGAGACTCTCAATGGCATGAAAAATAATACTTTAAGAACTGACACAGTTAACCTCTACCTACTCTGAATTTATAATCACCATTCTACACGTTTATACTTCCACATAGCAACTAGACTTCCTTGTGCTTCCATTTAAGCAAGTGTAAATGTTTTTACATGACCAAAAAGAGTTCTCACCATCTCAAGAAAAAGAAGAAAAGAAGAGACAGAAAGTTCCTAGCATCATGGAGTCCACCTGTGAGGAAACGACAGGCTACAGTAGTGGACACAGGCCATATGAGTATTCCACTAGATGGAGGTCAATTGTGAGGTTAACCACTATTGCCAATTGATGGATACAATGATCAGCAAAAGGTGGGAGGCAGAGTGAGCCACATCTCAGGAAATCATGTTCTTTATCACAGAAGTCTGAAAGTGTGTCAGTCTTTGATCTTGCAGAGATTTTACTCAGACAGGAATGCCAATGTATTTACTTTGCTAGGATTTCCTAAAAAGAAATAGGTCCTGGATGAACATAATTTATCCCCACTCAATTTTATCACCTTACGATTTTGTATAACAGAGACTCAGCCTCTAACATCACACCAGCACTGGCTAAGTACATATTTTCTGAAGCTTTGAGGATTGGCAGGTCTTAATACCAGTGGAGATAAAATGGAACGTCCCCTGACAGGCAAAGGATTGTTCAGGTGCCTTTTAAATGGAAATAGAAGATGTGGTCTATAAGGAAATTTGTATTTAAATCACAGGGTAAGAAAGAGAGGCTTGGATCAGTCTTTCAATCTAAAAGAACTGAGGAGCATGACCAAACCTGCCCATGGCAGGATGCCCTGTGAGAGTCTGTGTGATAAGGTTGCCCTGGGTAATTGCCTTTTTGAATGCAGTTCAAAATATTTTACAGCTATTCCACTTACTTCGATTAAATCTTAAAGTTTAGCATGCCATCCCAGGACTCAAAAGAAATTTCTTTTACCTTGAAGCTGAAATAAATTTGCCCCATTTCTACCACATTGAACATGGCCTTGTTGTGTTTTGACATAATTATAAACATGTCCTGCAGATGCGTAGATGAAAGACTACTTCAGAAGTGCTCTTAAAAGAATAAGTTTTTATTTTGAAGACCTGTATATGGCGCAGGTATCAGATCTCTGAAGGGAAAGCTCGTTTAAGAAGTAAACGGAAAAAAAAAAGTAAATGAAATGCTTTGTTTTTAAACATGAAAGCTGAAATCTTAAAGAAACAAAAAAAATGATTTATCACGTAGAAAAAAAAAAGCAAGAAATTGAGACCTGTCTTCTTTGAAAGCACACAGGCACAGAAGATAAAATAGACTGGCTAAAGTGGGGAGCAGGGTCAGGGGAAGTCCATGTAAACATTCCTGCTCCTCCATGCTGCCCCCAGTCCCGATGAGCCGCAGGAAGACCCGGTAAAGGCCATTTCCAATCACTGTAGGAAGGAGAGGGGAAAAAAGGTAAGATACTCCTGTCCAAGAACCAGAGCTTCTGAACAATACTAGACACAGGACATCTTTCTCAAGTCCCACCTACTTCCTGTCTGCTTAAACGTGGTATCCTTTCTCTCTTTGTGCCTGCTGTCCGCACGTTCTATGTATGTGAGACAGGGGAGGCATGAGGGGCGTGGGGAGCAGACCTAGAGGAAGAATGGGGTCAAGGCATGTCCAAATCCCGAAATCTTGTCCTGCGATCAGCAGGAGTAGGATCGATCCCTCCCCTGTCCTGGTTCTGTGTCCCAGCTCACATACTCTCACCTTTGCCCCCTGGGAGGAGGTCGTGTGGCCCAGTAGCCAGGTTAAACTTCCTCTCCCCTTCTAAGGACACGTTCAACAGCACCTGGAATTTCTGCTTTTGTTAATAAGGGATCTCCAGCACCCTGGCCGAGACAAAGTTGAGTGTTCACCCCCAAAGCCCCTATCCACCGTCAGAGGTTAAATAACCTTTATTCCCCCATTAAAGGAGCTGTCTCACTGAAGATGCCCCCTGAGAGTCATAGTGCTCACCGTCTGCAGACTGTCTCTTCTGCTCCCACTCCCGGATGGCCACTTCCCCTCCCCTCCCAGGATCCACTGGTTGCAATTGTGTGGGCCAATCAGAGTAGGAAAGAGGAGTCGGAACAGTATTTCAGGGTGCAGCTCCAATCCTATTTTGTCTCAAAAGCTCTCCTGGTCTCTTCAGTGGGTTATGACATCACTGTCATGTGAGGCCCGATGATCACCACCCTCCACTTTTATGTCAATAAATTTGACATTTACTTATTGTATTTTGTGACATTTTGTAACTCTTCATCTAGCCAAAGCTGACTTCTCAGTCTCTTTCCTCTCGGCTGGGATTACAAGCATGGTCCCCGACGCCTGGTTTTCTGAACCTAGGTATGTGTGCGTGCAGACATACTAGACACGCATTTTTACCGACTGAGTCCCATCCCAAGCCTTAGCTGTTGTTGAGTAAACCCTGCTGAGGAGAGTCTGTATGTGAATGAGACTGTCAGATAAGTTTCCCAGCCCTCTGGAGAGCCACTCTAGTGCGGGTGGCAGTGAGGCAGAGCAGAGAAAAGCAAGTAGATAGCATAATGCATCGTGGGCTTGCATAATGCATTGTGGGCTTCCTTACCTTGTGCCAACCTAGAAAAGCATCAAGTGCTTGTAACTGCTGCGCCATTTCTTCACCCCCCCCCATTATCAATCTTAATTCTACCTGTAACTTTTGATTCTCTGTCAGGTCCTGGGGATTGCGGTGGGATGTCTATGGGGGCTGTTAGGGGCCTTATTATGAACGCTAACTCAGGGTCACCAGAGCAGAGACACCGTCAAGTCGCTAATCTTTAAAAGAAAACTTTATTTAGT
The DNA here is from genome assembly GCA_036184795.1 of Tokudaia tokunoshimensis. Taxonomy (NCBI): domain Eukaryota; kingdom Metazoa; phylum Chordata; class Mammalia; order Rodentia; family Muridae; genus Tokudaia; species Tokudaia tokunoshimensis. Next base: position 37,004,050 of record BTHU01000018.1, on the reverse strand, counting down.
GGTGGGCTAGTAGCAGAACCTGTCCTTGGAGGCTTGGTGGAGAGGCCATGTGCTTGTCGTAGAGTGTCCAGACACAAGCACCCAGTATGTGTTGACTGTTTTATTTGAGACCTTATGCATTATGGGCCTGGAGTAGAACCCTTCTTCTCAACTCCACAGGAGCCTGTTTTTTCCTGATCATAATACACCTAACACTACAATATTATCTGTTGAACATCACTTCACTATTAAACAGTTCCCCATATCCTTTTAGTCTAGCCTAGCATAGGAAGAATTCCCAAGAAATGACTGAATTGAAGTATGTCACTACTAAGAGAGGAAAATAGGTCCCCCCCCCAACCATAAGACAAATGAAAAGCCCTGGACATGGGATCAGGATGTAGCAATTTCCCAGCATGCATGGGGCCTGGGGGTTGATCCCCGGCATTACAAAGACCTCAGTGACTTAAGTGTTCTAAGACGCTTGATTGTTTCCTCTCTCATTTTCTTCCAGCATGTGGGGCATCTATCATTTCCTTCCATGATATCTCTTAAAAGGAAGCAAAACAATCATTACTAAATTAATCACTGGTTGTTATGGAAAGGATTAATTAAGAAAAATAATTTATTTATTTATTTTTAAAGACTTATTTATTTTATTTATGTGAGTACACTGTAGCTGTCTCCAGACACACCAGAAGAGGGCATTGGATAGCATTACAGATGGTTGTGAGCCACCATGTGGTTGCTGGGATTTGAACTCAGGACCTCTGGTAGATCAGTCAGTGCTCTTAGCTGCTGAGCCATCTCTCCAGCCTGAGAAAAAAATTTATTAATTATCATATTTCAATACCAAGGAAATATATGAAGATGATTCGCTGCTGCTGTTGAAGGTGACTAGTCTAGGCAGGAGCAGCAGTCATGCAGCCTTGGAATACTCCTTGGTTCATGTCTTAGGGTTTCTGGTACTGCAACAAAACACCATGACCAAAGCAACTTGAGGTGAGGAGGCTCCGTTCAGCTTACACTTCCATATCTCTGTCCATCATAGAAGGAAGTCAGGACAGAAACTCAAACAAGGAAGGATCTTGGAGGCAGGAGCTGATGCTGAGGCTAGGAAGGGATGCTGCTTATGGCTTGCTCGTTATGGCTTGCTCAGCCTGCTTTCTTATAAAATCCAGGACTGCCAGGCCAGAGATCCCACCACCCATAAGGGGTCATGCCCTCCCACATCAATCACTAACTTAAAAAATGCCCTGCAGCTGGATCTTATAGAGGCCATTTCCTCAATAGAGGCTCCCTCCTTTCAGATGACTCTAGGTTGTGTCAAGCTGACGTAAGACTAGCCAGGACAGTTCAATCCCCAGAATCATAGAAAAGGGAAAACAAATGATGGGTAACTTATTCTTGCCTACTCCTCGGAAATGAAGAGCCGCTGCCCTGTGTGGCAGTGTGGACAGTGCTTTTCAGTGAAAGCCTCTGTCCCTCGGCTCCTCTCAGCGGTGTGAGCTCATTCTCCAGCATGTCCTTAGCAAGTGGGCTTGAGCTGTAAGGGACGGAAGCCATATTATTAAATATACACACATAGGAGGAAGTAAAACCCCATCATTGAGGTGAAGGGTGTATAGACCTGATCATCTTTGAATAAAGATAAAGGAAGAAACATTTCAAAAAAAATATGATCCTTTTAATACTGGCTGTAAGCTGGAAGGGAAAACACAGATTTGAGAGAAATGAGAAAGTTCTAATTAGGGTAACAGGCTCAAATTATTTCAAGGAGATACAAATCCTGAGGGGATACACAACCAGGGGAATACTCCCTGGGTGGGGGTTCGGGGAGCTGCCCTGCTGGAAGATGGGCTGTTGGGTGGTTCTGAGGGATGTCCAGTTGACCTCCATCTCAGTGGAGCTGGCTGAAGATATATGCTGACGAGCCTTCTGCAGGGGCCAGGAGTCATATTTGGTGAGCAGAAGCCTGCCTATGCCTTCTAGGAAGTATGCACTCTGTCCTGGGAGATGGGCTTAAGTCTTCCTTTTAGACCCCAAGGTTAATGAGAGTGGGTCTCAGTTTTGATTTCTGCATATAGACGACCCCAAACTAGTCGGCCACTCAAGCTCCTTTCTCTGCAGAAGCCACACACTACTCTATCCTGTACAGTGTTGCAGCAATCAATTGTCAATTTGTGATGAAATTTTTAAAGAGAATGGGCAGATCTGATGCTGAAAAGTCATTCTGGAGACTGTTTCCCATGAGTAGATGGCCCTTTGAAGTCTATCATCTTTCAAATTGATCAATTTCAAGGCTTGTAGATGAAGAAGACAAGTGACTGTCGTAACACACGAGAGCGTTGTATTCGTGAAGGCAAGAAAAGTCTTTACAAATTCACGCACATCTTGTGATGCTTTGCTGCTTTTAGCCAATAAATCTGCAGCTGAAGGAAAGAAAACACGAGTAAACACTTCTGTAGTGCACAGCAGGGTGTCTCACAGAGCTTGAGATCTGAACAGAGTGAAGAAACAAGAGGCTCCTAGCCTGCAGGTCTCCAGCGTGCACTGTGGGATCGCCTGTGGGAGAACAGGGCATGCTTATGAATAGTGGGAAAGTTCTGTATCACTGAGCCACAGCCTAGCTCATGAGCTGGTGGGATTTTGTTGAGATTCTTTCAAACCTGTGACAAATACCGTTTTAGTGGAAGGGATGCATGACAAGGGACCTGGAACCTTTCCTACTGAGCAGCGCCTGGCCAGCAGCGCCCTGCCATCAGCGCTCGGCCGTCAGCGCCCCGCCATCAGTGCCCGGCCAGCAGCGCCCTGCCATCAGCGCTCGGCCGTCAGCGCCCCGCCATCAGTGCCCGGCCAGCAGCGCCCCGCCATCAGTGCCCGGCCAGCAGCGCCCTGCCATCAGCGCTCGGCCGTCAGCGCCCCGCCATCAGTGCCCGGCCAGCAGCGCCCTGCCATCAGCGCCTCGCCATCAGCACCCGGCCAGCAGCAGCGCTCGGCCATCAGCGCCCCGCCATCAGCGCCCGGCCAGTAGCGCCCCGCCATCAGTGCCCGGCCAGCAGCGCCCCGCCATCAGCGCTCGGCCATCAGTGCCCCGCCATCAGCACCCGGCCAGCAGCGCCCTGCCATCAGCGCCTCGCCATCAGCGCCCGGCCAGCAGCGCCCTGCCAGCAGCGCCCTGCCATCAGCGCCCGGCCAGCAGCGCCCCGCCAGCAGCGCCCCGCCATCAGTGCCCGGCCAGCAGCGCCCTGCCAGCAGCGCCCCACCAGCAGCGCCCCACCAGCAGCGCCCCACCAGCAGCGCCCCACTAGCAGCGCCCGGCCAGCTGTCTTTGTTACCCAGCGGTAGCACACCACCCTGGGCTGCTCTGTGGGGTTTGAACAGCATACAAATCATTATGTGTTGTTTATATATTATATTTGTATATTTTTGAAAACAACATTATTAAAATAATTTATACAGCAAACTATGGGTGCATTTACAGTGTATAATCCACTGGTTTTTAGTGCTTTTCATAGTTATTATCATAATCCATTGTTAGAACACTTTTATCCCCCTAAAAGGAGCTCACTACTGAGAGCAGTCTCTCTGCTTAGCCCTTCAGTGCCTGACCCTAAAGAAGGACTAATATTTTTTTAATTATCTGTGTAGATTTGTTGATATTCCATATAAATACAATGTGTGGTATTTTGTGATGCTATTTTTTTTTACACAGCATGATGTTTTCCAATATTTATTTGTGTGGCAGCACTTCATTATTACTGCTGTTGATGTTGTTGATGTTGTTGTTGTTATTACATAGCTCAATACTATTCCATTTACAGATATTCCACATTGTATTTTTCCATTGATTTTTGGGTATTTGGGTTGAACTCACTTTCTATAATGACTAATGCTGTATGCTATAATTTCTTTTGTTTGGACCTTGGTGTGGAATTCTAACTTGTCTCTGACTTTATCTTGAGGAGCTGCCAGTGGTTTTCCAAAGCGAGCAAACCATCTTCCAATCCCATTAGCACTGAGGAGCCCTCACGAGTCCTTTGCGTTCATCATTTCAGAGGGGCACCTGGGACTCTAGGCAATGGGAAAGAGAAACAAAATGGTGTGCAGGAGGCTGGAGAGATAATCCAGTTAAGAACAGTTATTGCTCTGTACCTGAGTTTGATTCCTGGCATTCACTCGGTGTCTCACAGCTATCTATAGTTCCAGTTCCAGGTATCTGATGCCCTCATTGGCCTCTGAGGGCACCAGACACACATGTGGCACACACACACACACACACACACCCACACACACACACGCACATACACACACACACACACACACACACACACTTGCAAAACAAAAAGCTCATACATATATACATATAAATAAAATAAAATAAATATAAAATTCAAATGGCATGGAAATGCATATGAAACCACAAAATGCACTGAGTAGTCAAGGTAATCACAAACAGATGCGAGTTGAGGAACCACACTACTTGATTTCAAAGCTCTAGTGCTAACAACAGCATAGTAGTGGAATAAAAATAGACACACAAATTAGTACAACAAGTAGTGTGTCCAGAAATGAACCCACCAAGACCCCAAGAGCACACAATAGGAAGGATGACATCTAGATAAACAGTATTGGGAAGACTGGGTGTCAGTGTGAAGAAGGAAGTTGGTCATTTGTTTGTAACATATTCAAAATTAACTCCAAGTGATTTAAAGACCTGAAGCTGAACTACTAAGAGAAACACAAGGGAGAGAGCAAGCAACATTGGTTTGGTTGGTGAGCTTTGGGGGTTGTGGGAGAGGTCAGGATTTGACCCCTAAACACAGGCAACGGAAGCAAAAATCGGCAAGTGGGACTGTATTGACCTCAAACACTGTGTGGGAGCATATCAGCCTAGAACCCTGTGACAGAGGCAAGAACAGCGAGAATGTGGGGCTGCTATGGGATGGGAGAACAAAGAGTGCAAGCCGTCTGTCTGGTCAGGGTTGTACTGGTCACGGTTCTCATTGCTGTGATAAACAAAATACCAGACAATAAGAACTGAGTGGAGGGGGGGACTGACATGGCTTATGGCTTCATTTGGGACTGACATGGCTCATGCCTTCATGGCAGAGTCTATGCTGACAGGAGTGTATAGCAGCTGCTATTGACACTGCTGTAGCCCATGAGGCAGAGAGAGAGAGAGAGAGAGAGAGAGAGAGAGAGAGAGAGAGAGAGAGACTCTAGGTAACCCATCCTTGGATACCTTTGTTTTCCATTCAGATCCCAATTCCAAGGGTTCTAACATCTTCAAAATAGAGCCACCACCAGAAGACTGATTGTTTAAAACATGAGCCTGTGGGAACACACTAAATTTAAAACATAACAAGAAACAGATATCCCATATATGGGGTTGGACAGGAGATAGCTCAGTAGGTAGAAGATGCTTACAACCAAGCTTTCTCACTTGCATTCAATTCCCATTCCATGTGTTAGGAGGAGAGACCCAACTCCAGAAGGCTATCCTCTGACCTCACCATGCATGTGTGGAATATGCCTTTCCAGCCATAAATAAATAAATAAATAAATGTGATTTTTTAAATTTTAAAACAGACAGGAAACTCAAAAACAAAACTCCAGAGGCAGAAGTAGAAGGATCTCTGTGAGTTGAGGCCAGCCTGATCTATATAGTGACTTCTAGGCCATCCAGGGCTACAGAGTGAGATTATGTCTCAACAAAACAAAACAAGATGAACCTAAATATAGACATTGTTGAAAAGAAGGCACATGAATAGACAAGAGATAGATAGAAAATGCTCATGATTGGGCTGGAGAGATGGCTCAGTGGTTAAGAGCACTGACTGCTCTTCCAGAGGTCCTGAGTTCAATTCCCATCAACCACATGGTGGCTCACAAACATCTGTAATGGGCATCTGATGCCTTCTTCTTCTGTGTCTGAAGACAACAGTCTACTTACATATATGAAATAAATATGGCTGGAGTGGGCTGGAGTGGGGCCGGGGCACGTGGGGCCGAGGGGGAAATAAAAGAAAGAAAAATGTTCATGATTGCTAGCCATTAGGAAAATGAGGGTTAATAGCACAGTGAAATGTCACCCACCACACAAGCTTGACTCTTTAGCACAGATCCTCCTCCTCTGGTGGGCAGGAGCAAATGCTCCCTCTCTGGCCTAGGAGGAAATGGTTGTTGAGTCATCTGGAAGTCTGATACCAACAACTCCATTACCAGCTGAAATAGCCCTGGTTGTGGCTTCACCTTGGAGCTGGTGCATCAACTAAGCACGCTGTATGGTTTTCTTGACCAGTATGAGAAGCTCTGCCAGACTCCCCAGGCTCACTGCAGCACGATTCACAACAGTTCTTAAGGAACAGTTAAGAACGTTCTGGAGCCAATATGAGCATCCATGAGATGCAAATAAAAAGAAAAGGTGATATGCATGTATGTGATGGAATATCTTTCAGTCTTTTTAAAAAAAGAAAATGTCATTCATGACAGCCTGAGTGACCTCGAAGTGCGTTGTGCTTGGTGAAATCAGCAGGTACAGACAGATGGATGCCACATGTTTGCACATACATGTACAGTCTAAACAAGGAGACTCCCATATGGAAGCAGCAAGTAGAGAGCGGCCACAGAGGCTGAGGGGTAGGTGCAGGGATGACGGTCAAACAGTCCAAGTCCAGTCAGGCACAAGGAATAGCTTCTCCGTTGAGCTATATAGCACGACACAATAGAGAGATCATCTTGTGTATGTATGGATGCCTTACCTGTCAATTAAAAAGCCATGCCCTCTGGTTTAGGCAGGAAATAAAGGAGGGACATTGGGAGGAGAAAGAATACTGGGAGAGAAGTAGGCGGGGTGAGGAGCCTGAAAATCTTTAAGGAGGACACATGGACACATGGTACCTAGGCACAGGTAACCAGCCATGTGGCAAAATGTAGATGAGTGTCTTTAGTTACGATCTAGTCAGAGTGGAGCCTGTATATGGCCAGTGTATTTGTAGACGTAATGGAGTCTGAGTCTTATTTCTCGGAGCATGAGTCTGGGAGGCAGAATCTGGACTACAACACAGCACAGTTTTATGCTACATAAATTATTAGACCTTAAAAGTTAATAATACTGTGACTATCAGATGCTTTTACCGTGAAAAATGGTGTTTGAGGTGAAAGATATATGTTAATAAGTTAGATTTAGTTATTCTACATTGTATTTGTAAATCAAAACTCACTGTGTGGGCTGCAGAGTTGGCTCATCAGTTAGGAGCTCTGGTGGCTCTTCCAGAGGACCCAGGTTCTATTCTCAGACTCCAAGTCATGGCTCACAGCCATCTGTAACTCTAGTTTCAGGGGATCCCATGCTACCTCTGGCCTCTTCAGACCCCAGGCATGCACGTGGTAAATGGACTTCATGCAAACAAAACACTTATAAATGCAAAATAAGCAAATTTAAACAAATAAACATCTACACTATAAACCACATGTCAGGACAGCAAGTGTTTACCCATGTTGGGCAGCTCACAACTTCTTGTGAGCTTCAGAGAGATCTGATGTCTCCAATCTCTGCTTATATATTGCTGCTGAGAATGTAACTTTAAGTTATTTGGAAATTTATTAATATATAGTTAACTATATCATGGTACAGGCCTCTGTATTTGTCCAGCTGGAAGGGCAACTATTTGCATAAAACTATAAGAAATATTCATAGTGACTTTATTGATAATCACCCGATACTGGAGATAACAGAAATTCCCTTTAGGTGGTGAGCAAAGCACACACAGTGCATTTACAGAGTAAAAGGGTGCCTGTGGGGCAGTACATGACACACACAAACAGCACACACACACCACCAATCCACAGGAGGGTGTTTACTCCATTGTTCCACTAACATGACATTATTGAACAAGGCACCCCAGAAGCCCAGAACTCTTCCGTGGTCACCAGGGGCTTGGGACACAGGGGCAGTCATAGTTCAGAAGTCATGAGACCTCTCAGGACCTTGATGGTGGTGGTGTCTGTGTAAATATATGTTTATTACAATTTGAAAAATGGTTCCTTAAGAAAGCACAAGTTACCGTATGTCTGTAAGTCTGGAGGGAGGACCCCACGGTTAATAACACGTCAGATCTTCCAGGGAGCCTGAGTTCAGCTCCCAACAGTCACTTCAGACAACTCACAGCTCTGACTCCAGAGAAATGGCCTCTGTTGGCCTACATTCATTTGCACACATCCCCAGCCCCATACAAAGACACAAAAACACAAATATGTTAAAAAAAAACCATTCTAAAAAGAACCTCCATTGGCTTTGTGTTATTCTTAGAATAGATTCCAAAGTGGAAAAAATAAAGTTTGCATTTTCTACCCTTCCTTGCAAAATAACATATGGCTTTGCCCGCCTCCCACTGATTCTGATGTCTTATACCCTACCCCATACCCTGGCCCACTGTTGCAAACTCTCTTGACGTCACCTTGGGTTGATGATAAAGGGCCAGTGGGTCATAGCAAACTTTGCTGCCAGCCACCATCTCTACCAGCCTGCTGCCTCAGACTAAGGAGTTTGCTGGATGGCTACGCTCAGTACTCCTAACTACAAGGTACATTCAAGTATAACGAATGCACCTTTCCTCCACGCGTACCTTTTGCCTTCCACCTTGGCACTCCCTTGATACTGTACAGATACCTACTTAGTGTCACTAACACACCACCCAGGAGGGCTTAGTGCTGAACAATGGCAGAGTGAAGACTGCACCAGCTTGCTTCCTCCACCTTGCTAGGAATTTGGAGTTTCAGAAGTATTGTCTTGTTTCTATGAAGACCAAAGTCAACTGGATAGGATTTAGAGTCGCCATGGTAACAAAATTCTGGGCATGTTTGTAAGGCTGTTTCTGGAACAATTAAGCTGAGAAGGGAAGATATGCTTTAAATGTGGCAACATGATTACAGGGGCTGGAGTTCCAGACAGAATAAAAAGGCGATGAGATGAGCATACACCAGCATTCAGAGCTCTCTGCATCTTGACTGCTGGTGTGATGTTACCAGCCTCCTCACCTTCCTGCCACAGTGACTTTCCTGTAATGATGGTCTGTATCCTCAAACTGGGAGCCAAAATAAACTTTCCTTTGAACTGATTTTGTCAGACATTTTGTTGCAGCAAGGAGAAAAGTTAACTGATACAATCGGAAACCAGCACTGGTCCTGAATCCCTTCCAACCTCCCCAGTAAGGGGGGTGGTGGTGGGGTGGTAAGGGGGTGGGAGGGAGGTTGGGGGATGAGGGAATGGGGGTGGGGTGGGGGAGGGGCACAGTCTGCTACTATGCCGAGGACTTTGCAACCAGGAGCAAGGACCATGGGGGTAACATGTCTCTCAGACCTGCTGGCCCAGTTCCTGCCCCTCTGATCTCCATCCAGCATCGTCGCTGCCATTGCACTGACTTCTGCTGTGCCTGATCCTGGGCACAGGCTCTGTTTTCTAGAGACTCTCAATATATCCACTGAGCTCCGGTCCCATTAGCTTTGTTTCTGAATGAGCTCTGGATTTTTCCCCCTAATTGAGAGTCTTTGCATGGCTTCCTCCTGGCTCCTTCCCTGTTTGTTTTAAGGTGTTTGCCTATACAAACATGTTGACATGAATTCTGATCAGCTGCATCCCTTTCCCCCATATATCTGTCTATTATTTTCTCTTGGTAAATTATAAGTTCCACAAGAGCAAGGACATTGTCTTGTTTAGTGCTATTGCCGGGAGCCTATGGGAGGCCCTTAGGAAATACTTTGGAATAAGTGGACACAAAATTGGCATTGTGACCTTACTAATCCAAAATCAATACATTTAGCTACTTCCTTGATTAAAAATTAGCTACTTAGTTCCTAATGTTGACCAAAGGGGACAGTGAGCGAGTGGTTCCAGCAAATCAGAGTTCTGTAAGTGGGAAGCTTTGATTGTGGACCAAAAGGCAAAGTCTCTGTATTCCCAGCCTTAATTTAATAATTCAAATGTCATATTTGTATTGTTAAATAAACTTACAAAGTAATGTTTCTCTGTGTCTTCCTAAATGTTCTTTATTTTTTCTATCTCTCCCTCTGTATCTGTTAAAAAGCATTAAAAAAAGAAGGTCCCAAAATTTGGACATAAATCTCCATTTCCTTAAATTAGGCAAAGCTTTTAAATACCATATCAAAAGTGGTAACAGCAAAAGAAAATGCAATGTGTGATTCAACATGATTAAGAGGTTTTATGATCAAAGAGTATGACAAAGAGGACCAAAACAAAAATCTTCTGGGATGGAGGAAGTATTGATAAGTCTTACATATGACCGGGGACTTACATACAGATCACATAAAGAACTCATAGTAGGATAATAAAAAGACAAACAATTCCATTGGTAATGGGTTGAGTTCAATACACGTTTCTCCAGAGACATCTATATACTTGCCAAGGGTGCATGAGAAGATGATTAACATCATTAGTCACAGGACAAATGCAAATCAAAAGGAGCAACACCTGTGTTGGACATACAGTTTAGTGGTAGAGAGCCTGCTGCGGACACGCCAGGTCCTGAGTTCAAAGGCCCCAGCACTGGAAAAAGCACAGCAACATACCACTTCACACCTACAGCAAAGTGAATATAACTTAAAAAAATAAAGGCAGATAGTGCTGGGTGGACATCAGTGTCCCATGTTGCCTGGGACCCAGAGCCGGAGGCCTGGCAGTCTGTTTACCTGCTTCCCAGGTAGCACTCTAGGCTGGGTGCTCACCATGGATGTCCACAGCATTGCTGTCACAGCTCCTGAAAACTGGGAAGAACACACCTGTCAGGCAACACATAGATGGATGAGTAAAATATGCCTGCTGCACAGGGAATGTTATTTGTTCATGAGAAGAAATGGCCCCAGGCTTGGTGGCTCACACCTTTAATCTCACCATTCAGAAGGCAGAGGCAAGTGGATTCTCTTCAAGTGTAACTTGACTTGGTCTACACAGTAGGTTCCAGCTAGGGCTACATAGTGAGACCCCCATGAATACTAATACTAATACTAATACTAGTACTAATACTAGTACTAATACTAAATGAAACAAAGAAAGAAAAGAGGAGAAAATGAAATATCGACACATCACAACAACAATGAACCTAGAAAACATTATGCCAAGTAAAAGAAACCAGTCATGATGTATTGTACAATTCCATCTATTTGAAATGTCCACAATAAGTGAATCTCTGTCTATAAACAATGAATCTGTGACTACCAGGGGTTAAGGAATGGAGCAGTGGGTGCTGACTGATATGAGATTTCTTTGGGGGAGGATGGTATTAACTCTAAACATAATTGGTTATATAATCCTGTGTATCTACGAAAAATGTTTAAATGAGCGTTAACAAGACACAGTTGACCCTGTATTCTCAGGGTGTGTGCCCCATGACTCTTGGTGGAAACCAGAAACCTCAGAGATTATTGAACCTTGTATATGCTATGTTTTATACAAGCATCCCTACACGATGGCATGGTACCCAGTTAATGACTCCTTCCATGTTTTATGCCCAGTTGCTTCCTGTGCCTCAGTGTAGCTGCTGATATTATGAATGCTATTTATGTCCCCCCAAAAACTGCTTGCATGAAAGTGTCTGCAAGTAGCTTCTGGGAACCTGCCTCCAGTTGGTTTTGGTTGGTAAATAAAGATGCCAACAGCCAATAGTTGGGGAGGACAAACAGAGGTGGGATGTTAGGATTCCTGGATTTAGGACTGGGAGGAGAGAGAAGGAGATTGGCCATGTTGGGAGAGTATGGAGGAGAAGAGAGATGCCACACCTGAGAAGAGTGCAGATCAGAGAGGCAGGGCCACCATGTGAAGGAGCAGGGAGAACTCAGTCCATAGTGCTACCCTACCGGGTTTAGGGCAGCCAAGATAGAACATAGAATTAGCAAGTAATAACTCACTACTATTGGTGGGAGGTATAGTAACAGTATAGAGGTTACACAATGGCCCAACTATTGTTCTGTTTAAGGCACATTAAAATATAAAGGCTGTGTGTGTCTTTCATTTGGGAACATAAACCTTTGGGATGGGTAGAAAATCACGCTGCCGAAAATAATTAATTAATTAATTTTCTATATCTCAAACCTCCTGCATTTGGGGGTCATTAGTAAATAAAGAAAGGATCACACAGGCCCTGAGATACTGATGAGGCCGACCTGGTTGATGGGCCTGATGCTGAGTGACTGGTGAGCACTGTTCACCAGTGTGGATGCAGTGTGGTGTGGATGCAGTGTGGATGTTCGATTTCATCTTGCTCCACAAAACAGTACGAATTTAAAAACTTACGTTCACTCAACACTTTGGACTGGGTTGACTTTGAATAAATGAAGCAGGAAGCCAAACATCAGATAAGAAGGGACCAACACATTTGCATCTCAATAAGGCTTTTTTTTTTAAGTCAAGTCCATTAAACAATTACAAAGTGGATAAAATCTCTCTGGTAGACGAACCCCCACTTTCATCATGGCCACCATCCACGGCTCTTCTGCTCGTTTACCGAGAGCACGGGTACCACGGATGATGAGCTGATGTGGGGGGAGGGGTGCGGGGGTGGGTGTGCATTCCATGGCCTACAAACCCTTCTTTTTGCTTACACAGTCTGAAAATATCTTGAAATTAGTTATTATTTTAAAATTAGGGAAAAAACCACATTAAACAATGAACTTCTGCTGGGCGGTGGTGGCGCACGCCTTTAATCCCAGCACTTGGGAGGCAGAGGCAGGTGGATTTCTGAGTTCGAGGCCAGCCTGCTCTACAGAGTGAGTTCCAGGACAGCCAGGGCTACACAGAGAAACCCTGTCTCGAAAAAACCAAAAAAAAAAAAAAAACAATGAACTTCTGACTTCTCTGGAAAAAACAAAATCAACCTAAACTAAAATAAAATGAAAAAAAAAAAAGAAAAGAGAGATGGTGCAGCAGACGTGCCCTTCTCACACGGAAAAATGAGCCTGCTCTCTTCAGAGCCACGGCCTTGCTTTAGTTTGTTTCCGTTGCCATAGCAGAATACCAGAGGCTGAGTAATTTATAAAGAAAAGGGTTTATCTTGGCTTATGGTTCTGGCGGTTGGAAAGTCTTAAGACGCAACAACTGCATCTGGTGAGGGCCACGTGTGCCTTCAACTTATGGTAAGAAACACGGAAGGGCAAGTAGCGCCCTGGGAAAAACGCACGCTAGGGCTAACTGGGCTTTTAGCCAGGCCAGTGGTAACTAGCTGGGACTCCAGAGATCTGAAACTCACTGGGGAAATCGAGGGCTCCCTGCCCCCACCCTGCCCCTCCCACTGGGACACACCTCCCAAACTGCCACACTGCGCAACTGCACTAAGATCACAGTAATCCCCCAGTCCCATCTGCCTCCGTAAACCCACAATAGGTTACTTATTCATCACCTACGTTCATCTCTAGGGACATTTGAGTTTGCAATAGCAGCTGAGATCTTTTCTGGCCTTGTGTTTTAGAGTTGTTTCAAGTTCTGTTTCCAGATTGGACTAAACCTTTGGAGGCTTCCAATCCCATATGTACCACAGGTTCTCTGAGGGCTCTTGAAAAACATGCCCATGTTAGGTCACCCCTGAGCTACAACATCTGAGTCTTTCGGAATAGCATCCAGGGCTAGTGTTAACAAACAAACAAATAAACAAATCCAACTCCCCAGGTAACTCCAGAGCTTGCCTAAAATGGCGGGTTAATCTTTGAATCTACTTCAGGCAAAAATCTGAACTTCAATTTGCTCTTCAATCGAATTAGACCTAGGGAAGAATGTTTCAGTTAGATGAACCCTTTGGCTGCTGTTCATTGGCTAAGTGACTGCAAGGATCTAAATTTCTCTATTTCCGTCTCTCTGTGACTCTGTCTCTGTCTGTCTCTGTCTCTGTCTCTGTGTCTCTGTCTCTGTCTCTCTCTCTGTCTCTGTGTCTCTGTCTCTGTCTCTCTCTGTCTCTCTCTCTGTCTCTGTGTCTCTGTCTCTCTCTGTCTCTCTCTCTCTCTCTCTCTCTCTCTCGCTCTCTCTCTCTCTGTGGGTGTGATGAGGGGAGCTATAGGTCACCCCTGAGTACCATTCCTCAGACACTGTCCACCTGGCTGTTTTGAGACAGGGTCTCTCATTGACCTGGGTGAGGTTAACTGGTCAGGCAGCCCCAGGAAGGTGCCTGTGTCTGCCTCCCAGCTGTGGGTGTTACAAACCCACCCCACCTAACCAGGCAGTGTTACATGGGTTCTGGGGACGGATCAGAGGCAGCCATGCCTGCCTGGCACATGCACTGGAGTCCTCTCCCTGGCTGGTAAAGCCGGTTCTCTAATCATATTATGAGGGAATCTTGCTAACACGCATGACTGAGGCACTGTTGCTTTAGTTTTGTAATTTTTAAGTAAAAAAAATTTTTTTTAATTGATGAAAGGTCACCTGGGTTGACCAACAAAAGAAGTTAAAATGGTTTTTCTGAGGTCACGAGTGGCCAACACAGCAAGAAGGCACATGATAAACACTGGATGACCGCCTTGACAAGACCTTTGATTCTCACTGTCTTTAGTAGGGATGGAGAGTTTGGCGACATTCTGCAGGGAGGGATGGTGTGAGAAACCCGCCCCTTGTCCACCTTTCCTGTGTGAGTCCTTGCTAAGCCATCCCTTGACAGGAAGCTCTGGGAAGAGAATAGACCAGTGAAAAAGAGGAGGCTTCCCACCTTGTAGACCTATGGGTGCAAGAGAGAGGTTTTTTTTTGGGGGGGGGAGGATGTGCTTTTAAAAAGGCTCTCGAGGATCCCTTGAATAACTGAGAGGTGACAGGAACTCCAGGTTTCCCAATGCAAGCTTGGAAGATAATTGTAAGTTGAATCTGACACTAATAGCACACAGATAACACCCACTGGGCACTGCGTGGCTTAAGCTTGGGCGGTGGGCTAGGATCCGAGGGAACCGGGCCAAGGCCAGCGGCTGCATCAGTGCAAGGTGGGGCTGCCGCTGCACCTGTGCATCCTGCATCCCAGCTTCAGCTGGTTCCCTCACCCGACAGAGGCAGCCGAGCCCCATCCCACGGAGAGGCCACGGCTACGGTGGGGAGCGGTCAGCGAGCGAGGCTGGGGAGGGGGGCGCGGCTGCGGCCAAGCTGTCCAGGGGGAGGCGGGAGGAGGGAAGGCGCCGCCGCCTCGCCCGCGGCGACACAGACGCTGGGAGCGGCCGTGGCGGTGAGTCGCAGCGCCTTCCCTCCTCTGTCAGGGAGCGGGAGCCGCGGCTGGGCGGGCTTGCCGGGGGACCCGAGCCGGGAGCGGCTGCCGGGGGAGAGGCGCTCTCGGTGAGGTGCGAGCCCAGCATGGCGGGGATCGCGGGGCCCCCAGAACAGGGTCCTTGCAGCTCCTCCCCAGGTGCCACCCACCTTGTCAGTTTCCCTGCCCTCCCCCACAACCCCAGCGGGCGCCTCGCAGGGACCAACAAGCTTTAAACCCCTACGCCCCAAGCTGGTGGCTGGAGAGGAGAAAGCAACTTTGCTGGGGACCCGGAGAGGCGCGCTCTCTCGAAAGGGGGCGTCAGCGAGCCTGGCGGTCGGGGAATGTCCCGAGCAAGCTTGCCCCGGGCCAGGGGCGTCAGTATCCGCCCGGGCCTGCAGGGTCCTCAGTGAAAAGCTGCAGGAGGCCCGTGGGGGAGGTGGGTGACTGGGGAGGGGCTAGGGGTCGCGGAAGGGCTGCTGGAACCTGCGGCAGAAATTCACTGCGTTTTGAAGCGAAAGATTCCCATGTCTGGAACCTCGAGGGGCGGGGGAAGTGTGTGCTGGGGCGACGTGGGGAGTTTTCAGTGCATACCGATTTATTTTTAGCTTCGGAGAAGCAGGATGTGCAAAGTGGGTTGTATCGGCCCGGGAGGGGCAGGAGGTCTCCCTGTCCGCAGGAAACAATACACAAGTTTCTCGCTGCAAATGCTTGCTGTAACTTTCGTGCTGAGAAAGGGGCTGGGGGGTGGGGTGGGGAGGGGGACGGGAGGAAGACTTCATTTGGCTCTTCCTGCGGGTGGATCTGTCCAAGGCTGCAGGCTAGGCTGGCTATAGGGATGCTTGTGTTCCTAAACGACAGTCCCCCAACGGAAGATGCAGGTTCAATTCTGCAGGCGACTAGTATGAAATACAGAAGCTGGGCTGCCAAACCCAGCTCTCTGAGAAGGAAACCACACAAGCCTCTGCTTAAAGTTTTCCTGATTCTGACTAATTGAAAAGAACAGTCATAGGGCACTGTGTTACCGGGAGCTGGGTTGCTGACAGGGGTTGGTCAGGCGGAATTGGCAAGGCTTGTGACGGTTTTTACTCCAACTGGGAGATGCTTGAGTTTCATGCCCAAGGCAATGATGCCAGGGACTGCAAAGGAGGGGCATGTGTGGTGGAGAGAGAGGTGAGAGGGGGAGGGACACACACAGATGGGGGGTGGAGTGCAGTGGGGTGGGGTAGAGAAGCTGTAACTCAATATCCAGATACCCAAGCCAGCCCTCTGAGGACATTCCCAGCATGGCTCTGCAGCCAGATGTTATATTTGAGTTCTGACTCAGATCAGAGCAGCTCCTAAAAGGCCTTCCTGGCCTCTCCTGTGGTTCCTGGAGGGAGAAGGAGGTTGATGGCAGGTATCAAAACTACCTCAGAGATGCTATGCAAATTGGACGTGGCCCCCAGATCCATCAAGCTGGGTATAGGCAGAACCAAGTGAATGTGACCCTTTCCTATTTTTGTGGTTGTTGATTGATTTCCTTCTTGCCTGAATAGCTGCGGTTACATTCCAGTTGGCTCATTGCTCTCAATCAGAACCTTCTTGTTCCAGTTCATTCTCCATCCTGTGGACAGTCATTCCGAAAACAAAAATCTGAGCTAGTCCCTCTGCCTGATTTCCTTCAAAGGCTTCTCAGAAGTTTTCCAGATAAAACCCAGACTCCAAGAACACATGTGGTGGTGCCCCAACCTCACAAGCCTTTCTCAGGCAGCACCCCACCCCCCCACGCTAGCCACAGCACCTGCCAGCGCCCCTCCTTCCTGTCAACTCTTGCAACTACTTCCTATCCAGATGCTGCCCACTGTGATCAGCGGGCCCTGGATACGGCCTTCCCTGGTGCTGCCCCCCCCTTCAGGCTGCCAGAACATTTTGGGCATAGGTACACGGGCACAGAAAACACTTCACCCTGCCTAGGGATCCACGGACCAATCTTCCTCCCGGTTAGGACTGGGAAAGGAGATTTGGGGTTTATCCAGGTATTCATTGAATGAATTATATCAGTTTTCTCGCAAGCCAGAATCGAATAGGGAGAGTCTAAGGAGGAGGAACAAGCAAGCCTTTGTCCTTAATTCATTATAAGAAAGCATCAGAGTGCTGCTGGGGAGTCGCAAGTAGGGCACCACCTTAGTCCACACGTGTCCTTTTTCTCCCAATATGTTTGAGACAGGATCTTAAGCAGCCCTCGCCCCAGCCTGCTCTGTGGCTGAGGCTAAGCTGCAGACCCACAATCCCCTGCTTCCACATGTACACTCCTGGCTCATAGATGGGAGCCACCAAGCTCAGATGCCTTTTTCCAGCTGTGAGAGGAAATCCCAACTCCTCTTCCCTTAGTACTTCCTCAAGAAGAAGCTTGGCCACAGGGTGGAAAAATACCTGTCAAGTTCAGGGGATAAGAAAGGTCAGGACCAGCCCAACCCTCCAACCCTGCCTTTGAGTATAGTGTCCTTCTGGGGTGGGTTTCCATGGGTCTGATGAGAGTAAGAAACCTCCTGTCCTTAAACCTTGATGCCACATTTCAGGCAATTTGCTGAGCCCTTCAGATATGTCTCAGAGCTTCCATTTCCGATCACTCTGCAGCTGCCCGTAGGAGCCCGCAGTGAGCTAAGATGGTACCTTGTTCTCTGCAGGCCTTCAAGCTGGCTTCAAGGTTTAGCAAGCAGGTTTGAGCAAAGAGTACTTTCCCCATTTTTAAAGGATTGTGAATGAAACAAAACAAAAATAAGAATGTGCAGTACAGACTTCCTTCTTTATAGAAAAACCTGGCCAGCAGTTAGGCTGGAGTCACACAAGTGGGTTTCATTTTACATGTCATCTGTGATTGATTGGTAGTGGCTGCTTAGAAAGCTGGGGCCAGGCTCAGCAGGAGAGGGGGTTGTGGTCAATTAGTGATGTCTGTCAGGGTATGGGATTAGGAGGTGGTGACAGCTTTTGTCCTCATTCTTCCTAACCTAGAGACAGACTCTCATTGGAGGACAGTGAAGGCAGAATCCAGGAACAGAAGGGACCCACAAAAGAAAGCAGGAACTTTCCACTGTGACGATAAACAACCACACAGACTACACGTTTTTTTGTGAGCTCTGTGTACTTTGCTTGAAGTGCCTCATGCAATTTTTGTAGTAACTTTTTCCATCTAGGAAACATTCATTTTTTTCTTTAGACTAATTGACTTTATCTTGTGTGTATGAATGTTTTGCCTGCACGTATGTATGTGCACTGTGTGGTGCTGGTGCCTGAACAGGTCAAAGAAGGCACTGGATTCCCTGGAACTGGAGCTGTACCATGTGGCAGTGGGAATCAAACCTGGGTCCTCTGCAAGAGCAACAGGGGTTCTTAAGCCTTGAGCCATCTCTCCAGTCCCAGAAAACCTTATTTCAAGTAGAATTCAAGTCTGTTGTGTCAGGAACTCTCAAACACAGACTATTTTCCCATTTTATTTTATTTGTATGGATGTTTTGCCTGTACGTGTGATGTGAATCAGATCCCTTGGAACTGGAGTTGTGACATTGTAACATTGTTAGCAGGACCTGCTTTCTTGCCCATCTTGGTTTGCTCTCTGGGAGTTGGTGGCATTTGGCCTCCATCTCACTGCAGGCTAGCTGGAGGGCACTAACCTTAACACGGTCTGGGTTTTGTATATCAGGCAGCAGGAGGGAGCCTCTACCTCAGCATTGCTCACAGTGGCTCGCTCGAGCTCATGAGCTCGGTGTTGTATCTTAGATCCCTTTAACTCCTGAGCCACAGGCGGAGGAGCAAGTCTACTTTTCTTGCAGAAACCCGATGTCACCAGGAGAAAGGCCCTCCTTGGGCTGTGAGACGGATGCTCTATAGACTTCTGGTGGCACATCCACATTCCAGATGAGAGGATCAGGCTTCGGAGAATTCAAAACCTTAGGTCACATGGCTTGTAATCAGTGGAATTTGGGGCTGAAGAATCACAATATATGCATTTAGATATATGCACGTATTACTCGTGAACAGAATGTTTAAAGGGTTTACTAGAGTTCAAAATTCTCTTTGTTTCCAAAAAGGCTCCATAACTTTGAGAAATTAAAAGCATCTCCAGGTTGGAGAAAGGGGGGAAAGGAAGACACAGGCTTCTCTGGGTGAGCTTTTTAAACTCATGCGTTCAAAGGATGATTCCAA
Source organism: Tokudaia tokunoshimensis (assembly GCA_036184795.1). Classification (NCBI taxonomy): domain Eukaryota; kingdom Metazoa; phylum Chordata; class Mammalia; order Rodentia; family Muridae; genus Tokudaia; species Tokudaia tokunoshimensis. The sequence goes on along the minus strand of BTHU01000018.1, from coordinate 36,984,662 downwards.
GTAGTCTGGACACGCTTGGCACTGTGTTGGATTCTCAGGATGCAGCCGAGCTGGCTGGAGTTCCTGTGTTAGTAGTTTTGCGGCTGTTACCAAATACCTACTGTGGGCAACTCGAAAAGAGGAAGTGCGTATTTGCTTGGTTTCTGAAGGTCCTCTGTAGCCTAGAGCTTTGGGAACAAACTTTGGCACCTGGAGTGGGTGGTACAGACTGTTCACCTCACCATGGCTAGGAAACAGAGACTGGGATAAGAAGCTGGGGGGAGGGGCGAGATGCCCTCATTGGCCCACTCCACCCCCTCTGGCTAGGTCCACCTGAGAAAATGCAAAGATTCTCCCAGAATTGCCTCACCAAGTGCAGACCTGTGAGTCTATGGGAGACCTTTCCTAATGCAACTATGGCTTCTTCCATCTTTTAATTAATGATGGAGCAGATCAACAAGAGCTTGGCATAGCTTAAGAGCTGAGCCACCTGCTGGGGACAATGAGCTCTTATTTAAGATTTGCTGATGTAGCCCCAGGAACATGGCTTTTGTACTCAACGTGGAATAAATATTCCTTAAATACATTAAAAGTGTGACCATCTATAAACAGTATAAAATTTGCCATTTTAATAATTTTAAGTGAACTGTTTTGTGTCACTGAGAACCTGTGTGTTACTGTGCTTCTAGCTCCCCATTTTTCTTTCCCCTCAGCCCCTGACAACCACCTTCCTTTTCTGCCCCTGTGAGTCAGAGCATGTGATTGGTGTGGTGCCTAATATTCTCCTTTTTGTGACTGATTTATTCCACTTAACCAAATGTCCTTAGGTTCTCCATGTTATGGTAGATACTGGGATTTCTTTCCTAATTAAGGCTGAATATATTCCATTGATTGCATACAGCAAACTGGCTATGTGTTTGTCTGTTGCAGGGCATGGCGGGCTGTTTCCATCTGTTGCCCTTGTGCATAATACCACTACTAACACAGGCATATAGGTGTATGTTCAAGTTTCTCTGGTTCCTTTGACTGAGCACTCAGAACTGAAACTGCTGGATCCCTCGGCACTCTATATTTAATCTCTCGCAACTACCAGACTGTTTTCCAAATGCTTCCGTGTTGCACATCCACCAGCAGGGCCCAGGGATCAGGGCTCTTTATCCATTTTGTGGATAATAGCTATTCTTGTGGATGTGAAAAGTTTTCGTGGGAAGCCTTGAAGGCAGGTTAGAATCGGCTGTTGAGGGAGGGCAGAATTTGGAGCTGATTCTAGAGATATGGGGAGCCACTGGACAGCGGTCACCTCTGACACAGGCACCAGCAGAAGGATCCTGACAGGGAGGGGGAGGAGAGAAAGACTGCAGAGGAGTGCAGGGCTTCTCGCATACCCACAAGACTGAAACACGGCCATTTTTGTCCTGTGTGGTGTTAAATTTGGGAGCAGAAGTGACACGACTCTGAGGCATTTTCCTCAGACATACTGACCAGTTGCTCATAGTAAATACATCCTGGAGTTCTAAGTGTGGATTCAATCTATTCTGGACTCTTATCTGTCTGCCAGGGTCCCATAACGAAGCAGAGAGCAGAGAGCAGAGAGGTAGAAAGGTGGCAGAAACAAAGCAAGCTTAAGTTAATGAGCTGTTTCTACAGCTGTTGGGATGGTGAAGTGACTGTGTGTGTGTGTGTGTGTGTGTGTGTGTGTGTGTGTGTGTGTGTGAGTATGTGTGTGTCTATGTGTAACTATATATGTGTGTGTGTGTGTGTGCTGTGTGTGTGTGGGTATGTGTGTGTGGTGTTATGCAAGAGGTGTGTGTTGTGTGTGTGTTGTATGTGTATTGTTTGTGTGTGGTATGTGTGTGTGGTGTTATACAAGGTGTATATGTATGTGTATGTGTATGGTATATGTATGTGTGTGTGGTGTATATGTATGGTGTGTGTGCATGGTGTATGTATGTATGGTGTTATGTGTGTGTGGTGTGTTTGTGTATGGGGTGTGTATGTGTGTATGTGGTGTAGTGTGTGTGTGTGTGTGTGTATGAGGTGTGTATGTGTATATGTGGTGTGGTGTGTGTGTGTGTTTGTTTTTGAGGTGTGTGTGTGTGTGTGGTGTTATGCAGGGGTGTGTGACAACAGTTTCTTGAAGTGCTTTGGGAGTCAGGTTGACTGCAGAGCTATGCTCTCCAGCTCTGTCCTGGCAGGAAGTTTTGAAGTCCAGGAGGTACCTAGCCACTCTTGTTCTCACCCCCTGGCACCTCCTAAGTGACTAAAGTGTCCTGAAATCAGAGGCCAAGTGGGCTGTAGCCAGTGTGGTGCTTGTAGATCACAGGAGGAAGGCTGGAGGATAGGGGGGCAGAGAACATGGCATTTTGGAGTCCCATAGTCCTCCCCATGGCCCTCCCCACAGTTCTCCCCATGTAAAGGGTGAAGGGAACCAGGGCACCCAGAGATGGAGGGACTTACCAACGGTCAGGGATCAGGGAACGATTGGTAGAACTGGGACCGAGGGTCTGACTCACAGCTGTGCAGGTTCTACGTCCAGAGGTGGTTAGAGACGGGGCAGTCCTGTGTTGCCAGGGTTGTTCTTGAACCTGTAGGCTCAGATGTTCCTTCTGAGCCTCTGGGATGGTGTGTGACACCATGCCTGGGGGCTTGCCTCTTTTGGTTTCTGCTGGCCGTGGGTGTTTGGGGCTCCAAAGTCTGTCCTCCTCTCCTATGTCCCTCTCCTCTGTGATCGATCCTGAGGACACTCGCCATGGGATACAGGGAGAGTCCACCTTCAGCATCCACACTGGTCCTTTTCAGTGTCCTTACTTGCATCTGCAAAGAGTCCCCCTTTTTACTAAAGAAAAGTTAATGTCTCTGGTTCTGGGGCATAGTTTGAGGCACTATTCATTCTACCACCAGGCTTAGGGGTGCACTTGCCTTTCTTGATTCTCTTCTGTGTCAGAGTTAGATTTTATTTCCCCTCCAGATCCTAGAATACGTCATTCTTCATTTCTAAACTGAGTCGGGGTTGAGGAGCTGTCAACATTAGCCTGACCTGACTGTCACCGGGAGTCTTCTGCACTTGGCTTTGCTGGATGGCCTTGGAGGGAGTAGAGGAGAGAGACTGCAGACACTTCCTGCTTAGGGCTCACCCAAATCCTTTCAAAAGTTGGAGGGAAGGCTGAGGGTGTTGGGGACATCTTAAGGGAGGAACACAGAAACAGGCCAGGCTCAGGGTTTTCTCCCTTTAGAGAACACTGCTTAGAGCCACGTGTCAACTCTCCCAGCCTGGGACCTGGGGCCTGGGTACATGTACCAAGGGTACAAGGTAAGGTTCAGGCAGCTCTGTCATCCGTCTTCCTAATCTGGTGACAGGAGCCCATCAACTGGGCTGTAGCAGGAGCACCCGTGTGCATAAATTGTTCAGATTGCCCAGGAGTAGAGCTGCACCCATTCACAGAGGGGCAGTTGTGTTTGAGTTCTGTTTCTGTGCGGGAGGGGGAGAGGGATGTAGTTTGACTGCTCTTGGTTGTTCAACTACTTTGCTATTTGACTTTGAACAAGATTAAGGAAAAAGAAAGAGAAATAAAAAAATAAACAGGTGAGCCACCGCTCTGTTTTATCCTGCCACAGCGGCTGACTCTTCATTGTTTGATCAAAGAGGGTTGAGTTTCACCAGTTGAAGGAAAAGGTTTGCCTTACAACAGGAGATCAGCCACATAAACTCTAGGGTGTGTGTGTGTGTGTGTGTGTGTGTGTGTGTGTGTGTGTGAGAGAGAGAGAGAGAGAGAGAGAGAGAGAGAGAGAGAGAGAGAGAGAGAGAGAGATTGAAGTTCAAGTTGGTGATGGGAAGGTTGTGAGGTTGTGAGGTTGGAGCGTGTCCATTTTAGTATGGGGACCCTACACAGATCACCATGAGTCTCGCCTGGACCCCAACACATCCTGCTTTTGACACCTTATCTCCCAGAGAGTGACCAGGGTAGCTTACTTTGCCTGTTTAGAGCACAGCTCCTTGGAAGGGTCCGGGGCAGTGTGTGGGCTGGGTAGCTCCAGTTGTCTCCTCCACATCACCTTGGCTGGCTCCCTTTTCTCCTGGCCCCATGCCCTGAGACACAGCCTCTGTCAGTGTTATTAGTACTGATCAACACTGGGTCCAGCAGGAGACAGAAGTAGGAGGGGAGGCGGGGTGAGGGGTAATTCTCTCGTTCCTTCTGCCGGAGGTCGGAGGTCTGTGTCTGTATGCCAAGGCACACCAGCTCCTGCTGGCTGCCTTCTCCGTACAGTGCATTCTGAGTTCCCTTAGTTACTTCCTCTAGGCCTGCAGGTGCAGGCGTAGTAATACCACCCTAGATCCTTACCCTGGGTTTCACTGTAGAACCAGTTACAGTCCTTGAAGTCTGGCGGAGTTCCTAATGGACTCAGCAGCTCCGGACCAGGATTTGACCACACCTTGTGCTATGCAGAGCTGAAAGCGAAGCCAATAATTATGATGAGTTTTCCGGACCAGCTTCGGAGCAGGGCCGGACAGGCAGGTTGTATTAGTCAGCTTTATGTTACCGTAATAAAGCAGCTACAACAATCCATTTAAAAAGAAGGTCAGTTTCTTGGGACTCCTAATTTTGGAAATTCCAGTCTATTTTCGTTGCTGAGCCTGGGGTAAGGCAACTGTGCGGGGAACCTGTGCAGGGCAGGGGAACTGCTCCCTTCTTGGTGGCCAGAGGGCAGACAGAGAATGCGGGGCTGGTCCTGTGTGTCCCCAGTGGCTGCTTTTGCTCATCTGACTTTGCAGCTCCTTGCTAACGTGTTGTAAATGGTCAAGAAGGGCTTCCGGGTGGTGTATAAGGCGATCATGTGATTTAGCATTCACAACAGAACCCGCTTGGGAGGGAAAAGGAACAGAATGACTGTTCAAGGCAGATGGTGGCTGCATAGAGCCACCCTAGTTAACCAGGACAGAAGAGAATTTTCTAAAAATGTTTTTATATTTTGCCAACACTTTGATTTATGAAATGAAAACATGAACTTTGAAAAACATAAAAATGCTAAATTTTTAAAATTTTTGTGTTTATTATTGGTGTATGTGTGTTTGTGTATGTGGGAAGGTATGCGTGGGTGCCGTGACACACCTGAGGAGGTCAGAGGAGAGCTTTGTGGATTGTTTTTTTTCTTCCTATTTTATGTCGTTCTCAAGACTTGAACTCGGACCATCAGGCTTAGACTGCAACTATTTCAACCCGCTAAGTCATACTGCCAGCCCAGGTGTTTTTCATTCATTTAAAACATTTTAAGTTTTTAAAACTTGTTTTGAGATTATAACATAGTTACATCATCTCCTCCTTCTCTTCCCTCTGCCCAAAGCCTCCTAAGTAACCTCCCCCCCACACACCCGCTCGTTTTCAAACCTGTGGTCTCTGTCTTTGGAGGTTTTGTAAATGTTTCTTTATTTAGTGTGTGAATATGTGAATGTGTGTGTGCACTTATGCCCCATGTACCACGAAGCAGGTCCGGGGGCAGAAGACACATATCAGTCCCCTCCTTCTATCACGTGAGTTCTGGGAATTGAACTCAGGCCACCAGGCTTAGCAGCAAGTGCCCTTATCAGTCAAGCCATCTTGTTGGCCCTAAAATATTTTAAAGAACATCTTTCTTAACAGACTGTTGGTCCAAAGTTGAGACAGTAATGTGTTCTGCCTCCTAGATAGAGACCTTTATTGCCTGCCTTACTGATGTATACTTATTATTAGTGACATTCCCTCTATGCCTACTCTTTTTTATATAGTGTTCTAATTAATAGATTTTTGGAGTAGTAATCATTTTTGTTCAAGAGATGGCACACACACACACACAATTCTCCAATCACCTTCATATTTCTGGTTGCCTGGGTGGCATTTGCAAGAGAATGTATGTTAATCTGCTATTATTAAAGCAGAAATATGGTGGAAACTATTTTTAGACCCTCTATTCTATACATCTCTTTTTTCTCTGCCAAACCATTTAATCATTGTATTCATTTTTTTTTCAGTTTTAATGATCCAAAGACCATGTATAGCTCCCTTCCTGTCATTCTAATCTGGGGCTCACTTCAGTTTGTAACTTGACAGAGTGAACCAGTCCTTGCATTCTGAGTAGCTCCCTGTGTACTGAGGGCTGTCTCTTAGTTTGTGAACATTTAGTGTCTTTTCACAGGTTGGTCAGATCAATCTTAAACAAAGTTCTTTTGGTTTTTGTTTGTTTGGTTGGTTTTTTATTTTTATTTTTTGCTTGCTTGTTTTTGGTTTTTTTTTGTATAACAGAAAGCAAATGTGGAGGCTTTGTGCAGTCTGCCGTGGGGTGAACACGGCCACTCCGAGCCAGGCTAACTAGACCTCCCTGTCAGTTCTTCTGCAGAGCTGTGAGGCCCCAATGGAGCTTGATCCCCAGGTGACAGCTGTCACAGGAGTAGTCAGACAATGGTCAGTGATAATAACAGTCCCTGCCCCACAGAGCCATGCAGAGGGCTGAGAGAAGGAACTGGGTTTACCCGTGCAAGCACAGGCAGGGTGTCTCATACACACAGCATGCTGCTTCTCTGTAAGACCAGAGGACAGGTGACCCTACCTTCTGGGAAATAATTGTATGTAAATTATTATATGTACCTAGAGTAAAGAGACGCTTCTAGAGCTTGCTGTTCTCATTACTAGATAATTTTGTTCTAACACATGTTTTGGAGACTTTCTTTTGATGGTCAGTATTCTTGGGTGTTGTTTACAACAGTGTTGAAACGAAAATCCCCATCTCACATCTGTGCTTTAAGGAACATAACTGTAAGGTTATCATTGCATGCATCTGATGTTTGAAGGCAGCTAGAGTTAACATTTTGGGTACTTTCTGTTATTATCTGCATGTAAAGACTTTTGTATGAGTCAATGTATAGGATGTCTACAGTGTAGCCACAGTACTACGGAAGATATTTTTTGAAAGTTTGCTTGACCACTGCATGCATTTAAAGGAGAACTAACCTTGTTCAGTACTAGGATAGGGTGTGAACACTGCAGGAGAGGTCTTGGCTGGGTACATTAGTGGTGAGTGGGAGCACAGAGGGGGCCTGTAATGTGCCTGGGTCGGGTGCTGTTGGCTCTCACTTTTGTGCATTGTTATTCTGGTGCTGGAGGACAGATGGCTGTGGCATTGCTGTAGAGTTTATCTTGCTGCACCCGAGGGAAGGAGAGGGAAGAACCCATACCCTGCCCCTACATATACCGCACACACATGCATATATATACACACCACACGTGTGCATATGTACATGCATGTATACACAAACACACAGATACATACATGTGTACACATACATCCCTCTTTGAGCATGTGAACTAAGTATTCTGATGGGATGATTGGAACATAAGCTCCATTTTATTCTTGTGTGTGTGTGTGTGGTGTATGTGCACACATGTGTGTTATGCATGTGGTACACGTGTGTACATGTATATGTGTGTATATGTACGTGTGATATGTGTGCACATGTGGTTTATGTGCATATGTGGTTCACATGTGTGTGTCCACATAGGTGTGTTGTATATGTACCACATGCTCTGTATTCATATGTATATGTGGTAATATATGTGTGGACATGTATGTATATGTGCATTATGTATATGTGTACACATGTATATGTATGTGATATATGTGTGTATATGTGTTGTGTGTTTGTGTATATGTGGCATATGCATACACATGCCTATGGTATGTGTGTGCAAGAGTATGCATGCATGTAGTATTTATGTGCATGTATGTATATATGTGTACATGTGTGTGTGTGATGTATGTATGTGTGTGTTATATGTTTATGTGTGTATGTGGTATATGTGCATGTTGTGTGTGTGTGTATGTGGATGTATGTGGATGGCATTTATGTGAATGTGTATATGTGATATGTGTGGTGTGATGTATGTGTACTTGTATGCAGTATGTGTGAACATGTTTGTCTAGGTACACATTGCTTGCATGCGTGCGTGCGTGTGCACCTAAGGACACCAAAGGTTATCATCACGTGTTGTTTCCCTTTACCACTTTCCACCTTACAGGGCCTTTCACTGAACCTGGAACTCACTGATTAGCTGAACTAACTGGCTGGTGAGCCCCAGGGATCCTCCTATGTCTTTGTCCCCCAGTACTGGGGTGACAGGTGGTACCACTCTTATGTGGGCTTGGGGATCTGAACTCACTCCGTTCTTCCTTGTCCTGTCAGCACTTTACCCACTGAGCCATCTCCCAGCACGGACCATGAGCTCTGCGCTGGGCATTTGCCATGCGACTTGGACCTGGGGAGTGGGGCGGGGATGACGACGCTGAGTTCCCACTGCTTCACCCTATGGAAGGTGTGACGATTGGTTCCACACTGAACCAAAAATCAGACAGTGAGAATCGAATCTGTGCTGCCCCTGAAGCCAGCACACATGCACAGGAAAGGGACAGGAAACCATTTATGAAATGTGTCCCCAGCCCATGAGCTGTTCCTCTTTGCTCTACTTTCTCCAAAATTACAAAAATAATGCATTACCATAAGGACATATTCAATTTTTTTTATTTTCTAAGTTTTTTTATTTACATTCCAAATCATTTCCCCTTTCCTGTTTCCTCCCTCCCCGAAAGTTCCATAAGCCCCTTTCCCTCCCTCTTTTCCCCATTCAACCCCCTCTCCCTTCTCTGTCCTGGCATTCCCCTACATCCAGTCTTTCCAGGACCAGGGGTCTCTCCTTCCATCTTCTTGGAAATCTATTGATATGTGAATTGTGTCTATGGTATTCCAAGATTCTGGGTTAATATCCCCTTATCAGTGACTGCATACCATGTGTGTTCTTTTGTGATTGGGTTACCTTACTAAGGATGATATTTTCAAGTTCTGACCATTTGCCTAGGAATTTCATGAATTCATTGTTTTTATTTGCAGAGTAGTATTCCATTGTGTAAATATACCACATCTTCTGAATCCATTCCTCCGTTGAGGGACATCTGGGTTCTTTCCAGCTTCTGGCTATTATAAATAAGGCTGCTATGAACATAGTGGAGCATGTGTTCTTATTGCATGCAGGGGAAGCCTCTGGGTATATGCCCAGGAGTGGTATAGCAGGAGCCTCCAGGAGTGTCATGCCCAGTTTTCTGAGGAACCGCCAGACTGCTTTCCAGAGTGGTTGTACCAGCTTGCAATTCCACCAGCAGTGGAGGAGTGTTCCTCTTTCTCCACATCCTCGCCAACAACTGCTGTCTCCTGTGTTTTTGATCTTAGCCATCCTGACTGGTGTGAGATGGAATCTCAGGGTTGTTTTGATTTGCATTTCCCTAATGACTAAGGATGATGAACATCTCTTTAGGTGCTTCTCAGCCATTAGATATTCTTCAGGTGAGAACTCTTTGTGTAGCTCTGTACCCCATTTTTTAATAGGGTTACTTGGCTCTCTGGAGTCTAACTTCTTGAGTTCTTTGTATATATTGGATATTAGCCCTCTGTCGGATGTAGGGTTGGTAAAGATCATTTCCCAGTTAGTTGGTATCCCGGACCTCAAGCTGTACTACAGAACAATAGTGTTAAAAACTGCATGGTATTGTACAGTGACAGGCATGTAGATCAATGGAAAAGAATTGAAGACCCAGAAATGAATCCACACTCCTATGGTCACTTGATCTTTGACAAAGGAGCTAAAACCATCCAGTGGAAAAAAGATAGCCTTTTCAACAAATGGTGCTGGCTCAACTGGAGGTCAACATGCAGAAGAATGCAAATTGACCCATTCTTATCTCCTTGCACTAAGCTCAATTCCAAGTGGATCAAGGACCTCCACATAAAACCAGACACACTGAAACTAATAGAAAGGAAACTAGGGAAGAACCTTGAACATATGGGCACAAGAGCTTATGCTCTAAGATCAAGAATTGACAAATGGGACCTCATAAAATTACAAAGTTTCTGTAAGGCAAAAGACACTGCCAAAAGGACATATTCATAATGCAGAAAATTTGTAAAAAGAGAAAATAGGGACTGGAGAGATGGCTCTGCCATTAAGAGCACTGACTGCTCTTCCAGAGGTCCTGAGTTCAAATCCCAGCAACCACATGGTGGCTCACAACCATCTGTAATGGGATCTGATGCCCTCTTCTGGTGTGTCTGAAGACAGCTACAGTGTACTCACATACATAAAATAAATAAATAAATATTTTAAAAAAAGAAAAATTACCCATAATCCATGTATTAAAAAACAACCTGGGATGCTTCTCTAAGTTGTTTTATATGGTGAAATTTCTTAGTTGCATAGTCATATTTATATGGAGTTTAAAATTATTTTTTCTTGTGATTATGTGTGCGAAGAATTTTCATTTTATTCTATAATCTTAGTAGACAATGCTTTCCTGCATGTATAATATCCCACAGAGTGAGAATTCTTGCTTAGTGATTTTAGTTTTGATCATTTGGTTAAAATTTTCAGAAGTTTTATGGTCATTATGATTTTTATATAGTAACCTTTCTTGGTATAAATTACACCATGGGATATATTTCTAGGTTGAAGGCTTGAAGGTTATGAAGATTCTTAACACAGTTTTGCAACTTGCTTTCTTTGTGGGTTAGAACAATCCATGCTGGGTGTTGCAATGACCAGTTGTCTGGAATACCATCACTAGAATGCGTTTGATGACTTTGGAACCACAGACACTGTCTTCCCATGTGTATTTCTTTGATCATGAATAGGCTGAACATATTTTTATGCTTGTATACCTGTGGCATTTCTCCTTTCCCTGACTTTCAGTTATAGGTTCTTTGTCTTAGATGTCTTTCATGTCCGATAAAATGACTTCTTTTCAAGTGAAAGAAGCAGAGTATGTTTGCAGTAATGAGACAACTCAGGGGATGGATGTGCAAGGTCTGACTTGTCTGAGATCATCCTGCTCCTGGGTCTTAAAGGAAGCAGTGTTAGAGGCAGTGTGAGTTTCTCTTCTTTTCTATATGTGCTCAAACAAACATGGATAGAAATGCTAAACAAATAAACAAACAAACAAATAAATAAATAAGAATATTTTTAAAAACCAGAATTGTACCACTACTGAACATATGCAGGCGTTTTTGCTGCCACTATTATATAAACAATACCGTCTATTTATTACCACTCACAGTGTATTGTTATGACTAATCTTGAGATGGCTTAAGCGGAGGGACGTAGTGCCTGTGTCACGTGCCGATACCACATGACACGTGAGCACCTGCTAACTTTGGAATCCACGAAGGAAGGGGGACAGCACCATAGCTTCAGTTGTCAAACTGACCAGAACCTGAAGTCACTTGGGAAGAGAGGACATCAATTGAAGAATTACTTGGATCAAGTTTGCCTGTGGCCTTGTCTGTGAGGCATCTTCTTAATTGCTAGTTGATGTGGGAGGGCCCAGAGCACTGTTGGTGATGCTATCCATACATAAGAAGCAGGCTGAGAAAGCCACGGGTAGCGAGCCAGCTAACTGCTTTCCTCCACTCTCTCTCCTTTCCTCAATGACGGACTCTCATTCACAAGCTGAGGTAAACCTTTCCTCCCCAGATTACTCTTAGCCATGGTATTTTATCACATATACAAAATGTACCACAACAAATACTTCCTTCAAAGATGCCCAGAGGTTTGGCATCAAAACACTTGCATTGTGCGGACATTAATCTGTGACCTGCTCGGCTTTCCTCACGTTCTATCTAGATTGTGGGCATAAGCTCTTCAGCATCCTGCGACTCCTTTGGCACACTTGCTGCAAATACTTTTGGTGTACCATTTGCCAGTCTGGCACGGATTGGGGAAATCTTCCCCTGCAATTTCTTCCCTGAAGCACAGCTGCTCTACCCTGTCAGAGTGGGATCAATATTCAGCTCTCTTGTCTGCCGATTATAAAATATTCTTAACTGCAAAAAATTATTATTTAATTTGACTGTAATTCATTTTGGTGTAGAGTGAGGAGGAAATGATGATCAAGACTGCCCGTTTTCCTTCTTTAACATACTTACAATTATCCTGTCACCTTTATTGAATGCTGCTTTTAAAAAGAAATTCAAAACAAGCTTTCGACAAAGCCAGTGGTGTATGTTGAGCATTTTCTTAAACTGGAAACCTCTTGGGGAAGGACAGTTCTGTAGTGACGGGAGATTCTGTGGCCACACTGAGAATAACTTGGTCTCAAGCCCCTGGTCTTTGCCTTGAGATGCTGAGAACCTGCATGGTCCATGGAATCCCAATGTCACCAGGGTGACTTCTCAGACACCACCACTATCTTGCTGGTTAGAAGGGACACAAAGACAACCTTGTCTTCAGCTGAGAAGGCTGAGCAGACCTCAGGGATCCCCTCAGGCTTGTCCTGCACCCCTCCCCTTGACTGTTATTTTGCATCCTGTGACTTAGCGCGTTCCCTATTGTTTACATTATCTCAGCAACACATTCAGTTTTGGTACTTTAGTGGGATACTTTGATCCCCATGTGGAAAACTCAGGCAATTTCCCTGGAGATCAGGGTCTCTTCCCACCGGAGTTGTATTATTGTTCTCTATATACCACCATTGTGCCTGCGTAGTCCAGGGCATCAACCAGAGGCTGTGAGAAATGTGCTTTTCTTTTCCTCAAAATTTTACTTTCAGGTGGTTTTGGTTACTTTTTGTGGCTTCAGACCTTCACTGAGGGACATTTTTATTTTGTGTTGCACTCACCACACCCTTAGCCAAGGCAGAGAGATGCTTTCTATCACTCAAGTCTTGTGAATCTCTGAGCACAGTGTGCTATCCATAGGTCAACATGGGATGTTGGAGGACTCAGATGATGCGTAATTTATAAACTGAGGGGCCTTGGTGATAAACTTTAGATGTCTAGGCCTTTGTTTCTAACCACACTTTTCAGCCTCAATGTCATCTTCTTTGGACATTTGGGTTAGTCACTGGATCAACTAGAATCTAAAAATAAATCTAGAAGCATTGAGAGATACTCCCTGGCTGTGAATGACGTGCGTTCTAAGCCACATGGTATAACTGTTTACTTTTGCATAATGCACAGTGCTTAGCAACCAACAGTGGGAATGAAAGCTCAGAGTGCAGGCCATGGTCAGCTGAGGTGGGGCTGCTCGCCAGCCAAATCCCAGTGAGTGTCCCTTCCATCCGCTCTCCTGTGCAAAGTGGTTCTCCAGTTCTTGCTTTCTGCCTTCTTTACTGGCCACCGGCCATGTGGGGACCAGAAAGAGGGACAGGGCAGCCTGTCTGCTCCCATGCTTATGGGTGGAGGTTTCCCCTTTCAGGTCAGCATGGGTGGGGTGAGAGGAAGGAGAGCAAGCGTAGGCCACAACTGGTGTCATGGCACTGGTGAGGCTGAGCAAGGTCAGAGGCACTGGGATACTGTGTCTGGACTTGTCTGAACTGTGAGTGGACCATGGTGACATGCAGGAGGGTGACAAATGCTCGAGGAGCTCTCAAGTTAAGAGAGCCCCTATGGGGCTCCAACACCATATACATTGTTGTCTAAGAATTCAGGTTTCGAAGACACTGAAGAACACGGTTAGCTCATACGTCAAGTGACTGGTTCTGAATGGAAAGTTTAGCTTCCTCTCACAGGGATTGTCTCTGTACTTAACTGTGGACCGTGCCCAGTGTGTTCAGATGTTCTTATGGACAATGGCTGGCTGATTTTCACTGTCAAACATTTAGTGGTTTTCACATATTTAAAGATTGATTTCATTTTTACGTGTATAATGTATATAATGTGTGCACATCTGTATGCAAGTGTATACATGGTGTGGGGGGTGCCCTCTGAGGTTAGGACAGGGCATGTTATCCTGCAGCTGGAGTTAGGGGCAACAGAGAACAGCTAGACATGGGTGCTAGAAACTGAATTCTGGTTCTTTGTAAGAACAGCAAGCGTTCTTAACCACTGACACATCTCTCTAGGAAAATAGATCTTTGACATATTTAAGAAGGTGAGTTGATAGGATGAAAAATCTGCTCTCCTATGCCAAACTGCTTCTCCCTTGCTTTCCTGTTCCATGCTGTTTGGGGGTTTCCAAATGCAAACAACAGGGCCTCCTTCAGCTTCTATAAGCAGAAAATAAATAATAAAGGCTCTGAAAGAGTTTTGAGAACTTCCAGGGGAGCAGAGTCAGGCTTGGTGGCCATGCAGCTGGGCACATACATAAATCACACAGTTGGTGGCTCACTCTTTCCTGAAGAGAACTTCTCTAGGCTGCTGCCAGTCTGTAGGCTTGTGCCCAGATGCAAGGCAAGATGGAGGGAAAGTATCTTGGGAAGGTATAGATGTGTAGAGCAGCAAACTTCTCAAGGGTTTCCCCACAACCTCAAGGGAAGGACCTTATCTTAACTGCAGATGCTTCGCTGTGTCTGAATCCCTAACCCCACCGTCTCAATCCATTTTACTTTCTTATAACCAAATATCTGATGTTGAGCACTTCATAAAGAAGAGATTTATCGATAGTAGCTCTGGAGGTTCGAAATCTAAGATTGGGTGTGCCATTTGCTTGGGTTCTGGCGAGTGACACTTTTGGTTGTTTCTCAGTGTGACAGGGAAACAGAAATTGAAGTTCCCTACCTTTTTCCATATTGGATAACTATGTCTCTGTGCCTCCATGAAGGTGTCCTCCAAAGGACAGAGGCACTGGTACTCAGAGGCCAAGTTTGTCTGCACAGCCCCTTTTCCCTAACAGCTGCAGTGCTGAGCTGGGAAAGAACAGTAGTGATAGCATGGCCGAGTGCACTCAGGGTTTCAGTTGAGTCCCAAGCCCTCACCTAGACACTCTTCAAAGATGAGAGATAGGGTTTATCTGTGTCTCTGCACCCATGGATGTGGCTTGAGAGGACATTTTACATAAACAAAGAAGATATAAATAGAGACTTTAAACACTGGAACCTTCCAACACATGGCTTATTTTACAACATAATTCATTATTGGATAGGTGGAATGGCAGTTTCTTGTGTAGCAAAAGGTAGAGGAGCAAAGGAGACGGATACATAATGGGATGAGTTTGGCCAAAGGATATTTAAAGCTTCCTCAGTGGAGGACCGTGTGTGGGACACCAGTGGAACCTGGTGTGGAAAGGAAAGTCTCTGATGGTAAAGGGGGTGAGTGAGTGGTCTCAGTGCCTGGACCAGAGTCCTGGAGGTGGTCTGCTAGCTGTGTCATAGACAAGTTATTTAACCTTTGGTGCTTGCATTTCTTAAAAGGTATGGTCATCTGTACCTGCCCCACAGAGACTAAATGAGGTTCTACATGTGAGGGAACAGAGCAAGCCACACCTAGTGAGTTCTCTGCAGGTGTTAGCTGTTCTATTGTCCACAGGCAGAAAGCGGGTGTTGGGTGGATTTGGGGAGGAGGGAGGTAGCATTTGTATGTTGAGGATGTGTGTGAGCCCAAGAGGTGGGCACAGTCCTCCTCCTTGTCTCCCCTTTCTCCTTGACCCCTCCCACTCCACCCTCACTCCTAGTCCTCCTCCTCTTTTTGCATTGGAGATTAAACCTAGGGTTTTCTCCATGCTAGGATAGTACCTTGTTACAGAGCTATGTCATGGCACAGAGCTCATATTTACAGAGAAGTCTCCTCTTCCTGGTTTGGCTTCCTAAGGGCTTCAGAACCAAATAGCATATCC
The DNA here is from genome assembly GCA_036184795.1 of Tokudaia tokunoshimensis. Classification (NCBI taxonomy): domain Eukaryota; kingdom Metazoa; phylum Chordata; class Mammalia; order Rodentia; family Muridae; genus Tokudaia; species Tokudaia tokunoshimensis. The sequence continues at coordinate 36,969,066 of BTHU01000018.1, read as the reverse complement.
TGACCCACCTAACATGCTTTTCAATTGTACTCCAGCAAACCACCTTCTGCTTTACCAATCAGTACCCTGAGCCTTTGGTTGTCGTGAGCCTGTCCCCCAGAGTGTCATCATGTCTGAGCAATCAGATAAGATCAAGTTCCTTAACGTACAAAACTAAAGACCAGGCCTTGGACCCGTGGTGACCCCTCTGAGGCCTGGGCATTGTAAGGTGTAGCAGGAAACAGAAAGCTGGCCCACCCTGTTCTTCTCCCCCTTGGTCTTGTTCTGAAACTTTCATAAACTTAAAAGCTGCATCTCGAACATCTGACGGGATTGAGCAGAAACTATCAGGTGCAAGGCGCTCATGTGGTACTCTCAAACGATTGGGGCCGGGTGCATGCGGTCTCGGACAATGCAGGACTCTGCTGCAGGACTGGTCATTACTTCTTGTTTATCATGTGCCTTTGGGCAGAGCTCTTAACTGAGCCCCAGGTGAGTTCCCTGAGCAGTGAGGACAGAACCTGAAGGTGAAGACAGCTGATGGGCCTCTGGTATCTCTGTCAACTCTGGTACCTTACCTTAAATCAAGCCCCACCTCCAATCGTTGCCATAGCACAAATGGGTCCCTTCACAAAGCCAACCTCCGAGCCCCAGGGAAGGTTATGCTGTCTTCTGCGCTTGAGGTCCTTCATGTCTATTTTCCTTGTTGTCCTATTTGAAATGTGAGTTGAGGACACTTCTGCTTTGTGGAATGAAGTGTTGCTCAACTTTAGAATAGAAAATAAAATTAAGATAGTTTATTAGAAAACCACACTGGGTCAGGGAGTGGGTGGAGGACGGGAAGGGAAGGGAAGGGAAGGGAAGGGAAGGAAAGGGAAGAAAGAATAAAGGGGTAGGGTAAAAGCAGGCTGGAATTGGTAGTTAGTTGCGGGACCTTGACACAGCTCCTATTTCTAATCCACTATTCCCACTGAAATACTGAGCATATATAAACTTATTAAGTTGAATTAGCAACAATTAATTCAAATTGTGTAGTTATTCTCAGATATTTGCTTCATCTATATGGTGCACTGTAAACATTAAAACCTGGTTATTTTAAAGAATAATTTTTCAGTTATCTACTAGATGTGTTTTATTAGCATTTGGTGATAACTTATAGGAGCTTATGCTAAGGCATTTTATTACTTAGAAATTGTTATTTTCTTAGCTCTTAGTTGCCATTTTTCCAGCTTCACCTTCATAAGACGGGAAGGAAAATGCAATTTTTTTTCTATAATTCTCAGGCCCATTCATCTGTAAGAGTTGGCGCATAACGTTCTCAGACACCCTCTATCACCTCAGATAAATGCTGCTTGCATTAGTTATTTTACATTCTTCAATGGGGCAGTGAGACTCATGTGAGACTCCATCACATTAGCCAAAGAATGAACAGCCTCTTCTTACACACTGAGTACAGAACTGTCGTGGAGAATGGCCAGACGGCTCGGTGGTAAAGGAACTTGCTGCTGGGTCTGATGATCTAGTTAAATTCCTGGGATCCGTGAGGTGGAGGGAGAAATCAGACTCCCAAGTTGTTGTCTGACCTCTGTATGGCAAGAGTGGTGCCCAGAAAATAAATGTGAAAAAAAAAGAGTTCTAGAGGCTCATGTTTACTATAAACAGAAATGGAACAACACACACATCAAAGCCCCATTTGCACGAGCTTATAGATTCTCAGAGTAAGGGTGTGGCTGGAATGCACCCTCCCTGTGCCTCCTCTCATTAAGGAGAATCTCTGCACAGTGCCCCCCCCCACACACAGAGGAAGTGCTTGGTGGCATCAGCTGATGTATCAGGACTCAGTTTTCTTCCTGGGATCAACAGGGGAGGTAACAGTTGTCAACCTACTGTCTAAGTCAGAGACCTGTGCACACATTTTGTTTAATTTAAAATAAAAACGCATTGCCAACTTAACAACAACACCAACAACAATAATGAATGTCTTATCTAAAAAATGTGGCTTTGAGGCTTCTCTTGAAATATGTGCATATAATAATACTGGGCCCAGTTCCTGCATGGTGGCACTCGGCTAACAGAGAGGACACAGGCACAGTCTATATTCATTAAACAACTCCTATCCCTTCTCTCAGCACCTGCAAGGCAATACACCCTCCTACTTCCTGTCTCTGTGAACTGACTGCATCTCACATGGGATCAGACGGTATTTGTCTCTTGTGATGGGCTTATTTCATTTGTTAGAGCAGCCGTAACTTTCATCCATATATGTACCAGGTGTTGGGATTCCCTTCCTGTCTGAGAGGATTTTTGTGTCCGTTCATCACTAGTGGACAGACACTGGGTTGTTTGTTTTGAGTAACATGACCATGACCATGCTGGCAGAGAGCTGAGTCCGTGAAAGACAGTGTTTTCTAAGACAGGATCTTTGGAACGTACTATATAGGCTGGGATGAATCTGCAGCAATCACAGCAATCCTCCTGTCTCTGCTTCCTGAATGCTGGAATTACAGGCATGTGTCATCATGTCCAGCTAACGTTTATCAGCTGTGCCCTCTGACCTCTGGGCTCCTCCCACACTGCACTGGAGCACAGGCTTCTAGAGGGGGAACTGAGAAACCTTCTCTAAGACAGCTCATGGAAGTGACAGAAATGCTCAAACATTGTAAAAAGAGGTGGCTGGAGAATGTCTCTAAGACTTAATCACAGTAATAAAATAATGTCTGGACACACCATCTTGTTGTTTATTCAGCCTTGGATTTAGTTCTGACAAGTTCCTGTTTGAGAAAGAAATTTGAATGTGTTGGATTTTCTTGATCAGAATGAAGCTAGTTTGCTGCTCTTCAGTGCACTGTGGGTGCTGATGAGACCCTTTTGTTTTAGTGTTGCGGGAAACATTAAAAAAGAATGCAACACGTTTCCGCTCCAACAGGCAACAGGCGGCACAGGACCATGCTTCCGAGATTTGCCGGCCTGACGATTTCTAGCACTATGTCCCGGCAGGGTCCTGCTCCGCGTGACCCAGGTTTCTGGGCCGGACTGGCCACTTTCAGTCCCCACTTGGCTAACTCTCTGGCCGGGGTCCCAGGCCACTGGCACGGTTCTCTCGAGTTTATCTCACTTTCTCGCACTGCCCCACACCCCACGGGGCTGCCTGCTCTAATCCACCCAATTCCCAGATAGAGGCAGGACTCTTAATGTTTATTTAGTTAGTCAATTAGATGTATAGATACTATAACCACAATTACAATATGCCAATACCGTAAAAGCCTTATCCCAATATTTCTAACACTAGGAAATCACCCAGAAAAATGTCAGATTCCATCCTGGTTCTCTGACCTCCGACCCTCTCATGCATGGCCCTCTCTCAACTCTAGCTCCACTCCCTTTTTCATTGTCCAATCACAGGCCTTCCACTGCCCCAATGTAATTGAACATGGAAAATCCTGCAACATTTTAGAGCCTGGAAAACACTGAAGTACAAATAACTTAGATTTTATTTCTGGATTTTCAGGTTGTCTTATGGTAGGGAAAATGTGGTTGTTTTTTTCACTGTGTTCAGTGGACAGTTTTAGCTCTTTGGAGAATTAACTGTTTCTGACATGTTTTTTAGTAGGGTATCTTAGTTAGGGTTTCCATTGCTGTGAAGAAATACCATGACCAAGGCAACTCTTATAAATACAACATTTGATTGGAGCTGGCTTGCAGGTTCTGAGGTTCAGTCCATTATCATCATGGTGGGAAGCAAAGCCTGGCAGTGTCCAGGTGGACACGACCCTGGAGGAAGTTCTACATCTTGTTCTGAAGGCAAACAGGAGAAGACTGGTTTCCAGGCAGTTAAGAGGAAGCTCTCTCAAAGCCCACCCCCACAGCAACACACTTCCTTCAACAAGGCCACACTTCCTAATAGAGCCACTCCCTGGGCCAAACATATTCAAACCACCACATAGAGCACCATCGGTCTAAAGGTCATTGTCTGACGTGGACCAATGGTCAGCTTCCTCATTATATGAGCAAGACATTGAGGTCAGCTCAGGATTTTGGAGACTTTCATACACAGTGGGTTAGGATTTACATTGCTAATATTTATCTAGCATTTTAAATGAATGCAGTTTAAGGTGTAACTTTTAAATTTTATTGATGTATGGATTTATTTTTGTAATAGAATCTATGTAGCCCAGGCTGTCTCAAAGTTGCAACGCTTCCTCAGGTTCCTGAATACTAGGGTTATAGGCATATACAAACAAGCCCAGCATGGATACAAGCTCTTAATACTAAGAACACAGTCAGCATTGTGAAGGGGCATTTGACTTCCTAAGGAAACATGCTGTCCTGAAGCAGTCACAGCGATGGAAAAGTGAGTTTGCAGGCAGTATGGCCTGCGGATCCAGATCCTTCTGCTCTCTTCACTGTGGCTGGACATTCAGACCTGCTCTCCTGGGGCTTCAGAGGAGTTTTAAAGCCTGGCTCCATTTTAATGTCTCCTCAGGAGCCTTATGATTACATTTCCTTAAAAGTGTTTTTAATAGCCTGGTCTTTTAAAGCAATGCAGCAAACCTTTCAATGTGCAGCTTTGAGAAAACAGACTAATCTCTCTCTCTCTCTCTCTCTCTTTCTCCCTTTCTCTCTCTCTCTCCCTCCCTCACTGTCTCTGTCTGTTTTTTGGGTTTTTTGAGACAGAGTTTCTCTGTGTAGCCCTGGCTGTCCTGGAACTCACTCTGTAGACCAGGTTGGCCTCGAACTCAGAGATCCACCTGCCTCAGCCTCCCAAGTGCTGGGAATAAAGGCGTGCGCCACCACTGCCCGGCGTCACTGTCTCTGTCTGTGGTTTACCCATATTAGCTTAAATATTAAGTCATATTTTAAGGGTCAGTCCTATATCTTAACATGGACATGTCATCTGATAAGTGTTTGGTCCCTTCTGTTATGAAACAATGTGGCAGCGGAGGTGGGGTACCTGGCGAGCCCATGCCAAGGTGTCCCCTGAGAGATCATGCTACACAGCAGACCTAGTGTAAGGGAGGCTTATTCGGGGGAAGAGAGGAGCGAGGGCCTGAAGAAGGGGTAGGGGCAGACAGACCAGAGCAGAGCCACAGGAGAGAGAAGCGGAGACAGAGGACACAGAGAGGGACCAGCAGTGGGGACACATGGAAACAGAGAGAGCTGGGGTGGCCACCTGCACCTGGCAGGGAATGGTGGCAGAGGATAACTGAAGCTGTCACCAGGTCCCTGGGTAGAGCCTGGAGTCCCCCTTGAGATAGCACCTCCTCCTTATTTATTTATAAACTAACACATTTACAGGTCTGTGAGATGGCTCAGAGGGTAAATTCACTTGCTGTCAACCCCGATGACCTGAGTTTGGTCTCTGGGAACTAAAAACTGACTCTCAAAAGTTGTCCTTTGACTGCTACACTTGCTAAGGCATGTGGGCACCTACCCCTACCCCAACAAACAAACAAATATACATTTAAACTTTAAGATATGTAGGGGAGACACCTGAAGTTACGATCTAATCTTCATGCCCCACCCAAGGTGTTCTCTTCCACCTGCCCTCCCTCCACCTCCACTTCCTCATGCTACAAGGTCGGACAGTGTTTGCTGACATAAGAGTGATTCACTTTCCTATGTCAACGCTTGGAAGCCCTGAGTTATGCATTTAGCGTAGATTCAACAAAGGAAGGTGCATTTGCTGATGAGGGTTGTTTTGTAGGCTGCAGGGTTCCCTGGGATGGAGGAGGCATCCACTTTCCTTACACTGTCTTCTATCTTCTTGCATCTCCGTTGACCTAGGTGTCAGCCCGTTTGCTCCCCACAGAGCCCACAAGGGTCACCGCATCTTCATGTGTGCAGAATCCTCACAGCTCTTAGAGAAAAGTGAACGCCTATAAGCAGCTCTGATAATTTTCATGAAAAACATGGAGGAGGCCCAGTTGAATCTCTTCCTCTCTGGGAGACAATCACAGTCACAGAAGGTCGAGGATTGTGGTTGGCCAGCCCTTGTCATGTGACTGTCAGGGAACAAGGGTTAGGGAGGACAGGGGGATGGATTAGGGGGAGAACACTTGCTGCACAAGCTTGTGGGCCCGAGTCTGAAGTCCAGGACTCGTAAAATCAGGGTGGCTGTGACTCTAGAAACTCTAGTGCAGAGTGGGGCAGTGACAGGAGACTAGCTGGGCCTTGACAGCTGCCAGTGTGACTCTGGGGTCAGTGAGAGACAGTGTATCAAGGGAACCAGGCAGAGAGTGACAGAGAAGGACACTCAAAGTCCTCTTCAGTCCCATGGGCTCCTACATCTGCATATACATGAACACACACAAGTGTGAGCTCGAGTGTGTGTGTGTGTGTGTGTGTGTGTATGTGTGTGTGTGTGTCCATCTGTCTGTCTGTCTCTGTCTCTCTCTCTGTCTCTCTCTCTCTCACACAAGCACACATACACACACACACACACACACACACCTGCACACACAGAGCAAAATAACAAGGGACTGGGGAGTGGTTGGCTAAATTCCAGGTGTTTGAAAGCATTCTTTTTGGAAAGGGAAGGCTCTGGTATTAGAAAAGCAAAAGCCATTCCCACAGTGTCGATCCCAGGTCCACAAATCTATAACGGGAACAAACTGGTTCTGATTTTATTTCCTGCAGTGGCTGACACTGTAAGGCTAGAGGTTGCTCAAACTGTGAGGCAAGCCAAACAACGAGAAGGCCGCTGGAGCCGAGGCACCATTCTGCCCTTCTCCGCTTAGTTTCATCTTAACGTGAGCATTCATTTGCCTTTGTCTCTGTTGCTGTGACACATTTCAGGGCGTACCATTTGAGTAATTGTCTCCTCCGTGATTTTAAGCGTTTGCTTCAGCTAACTGGACCTTTTACTGAACTCATTAACAGTACTCTTGGCCTTGTACAAAATCAGAAACTGGGGCCAGTTTCTACTCAGTAGGTTTGAGCTGGTCCAAATGCAGCAGACGTTCAGAACCAGGCACAAGACCAAGTTGGTTTACCTTTCACAGTCTGTTCTGGGCAACTGTTGGATGCAACTGTTGACCTCTTCCCAGTTCAGTAATGGAGGCGCTTGCATCTCAGTGAAGGAAACGTGTTGTTTCCTGGCCCTGCTCAGTTCTCTAGCTTCTGGCTGTCCACCACGCTGTCCACCACGCTGGCTCTTCCTTCCTCACTCCAGCTGCCAGCCTTAGTCCCTCTCATCTTCCCAGCGCATATCTGGGACAGGAAGGAGCAGGTACTGGACAGTTTACTAGTCCCTCTGGCCAGAGCCCCATTTTTACCACAGAATACGGTACAGCATTATACTCAGTCTGACATACGTGACTACTGAAACCAACCAACTAACTTTCCTCTTAGTTTCCCAGGACTGCTGCAGCCACAAATACAGACACCTGCTTGGCACTGCAGTTTTGCTTTGTTTCATGCAGTTCCGAACGCCAGAAATGGGAAACCAAGATATAAGCAGGGGCCTGCTGACTCCAGGGGCTCCTGCAGACTCTCCTTCCTAGTTACTCCCAGCCCCTGATGTACATGTCATCTGGTGCATTCTGTGGCCTGTAGACATGCTTCAACCTCTCTCCAGCCTCACTCATGTGAGGTTCCCCTCATGGGCCTCTGGATCCAGGTTTCCCTTTTTGGTGGACGGTAGTTACTGATTAGAGCTCTCTCCACTCTGATACGGTCTCATCTAGACTAATTATGACCACAAAGACCTTGTTTCCAAGTAAAGCCACATTCCCATAGGGAGCATGGACTTCTGCATACCATTTGTGGGATAAAATTCACCCACAAAAGTTTCTAATGTTAAATCCCATGAAGAACATCATCACTCCTCAGTAGACCTGCGGAGTGTCAACCACACACAGAAGACACTAGCAGGTGCTGCTTTTGAGGCACAGTGAGGTGACGCCTTCGGAGCACAGCAGGGGGAAGCAGATAGATTCAATCCAATCTTATAGGTGTCTGAGAGACCCCCGGAGAGTTACTTGCCTTCCTGACCCCTCCCCCCATTTCCTTATTGGCAATGAGCCCAATGTCAACCTCTAAGAACTGTCCTAAGGGTCACAGAAATTATATACACAGTTTCCCTGGCACACACCATGTTCTTTAATGTTATCTTTCACTGAGCTGATTACACTTACACCAAGTTGCAAATTGCAGGATACAAACCAGAAAATTCAAAAGTAAAAGTTACGGGGAGATGGCACAGCTGGTAAACTGTTTGCCCCATGAGCATGGGGGCCTGAGCTCAGTCTCCAGAATCCATGTGGAAATGCCAGGCATCATGGCACAATCCAACCCCAGTGCTGGAGGCAGAGAAGGAGGGTCCTGGGGCAGCTTGCCAGCAGTGCAGCCTAGCTGGTGCGCTCCAGACCAGTGCCAGAAGCTGCCCCCAAAAGAGGTGGACTGCATGTCTGAGGGATGACCCCCGAGGCTGACCTCTGCTCCAAACACACGCTGCATGCACATGGGCATGTGTACCTGGACACCTACTCCGACATGTACATATGCACACACACGTTTAAAAATAATTATCCGACTAATGCTAAGTTACTTTAGAATAGCCGTAGAAAATGTCTTTTATCATGAAGAATGTGGAAAAGCTGCAGATCAGTAACTACCCAGTTCCCAGGACACTTGCGCTTGGGATGCAGCTGGAGTCATCATTCCTGGTGATGCTTTTGCTTCCATAGATCCATCTCTTTCTTCCTCAGGAAGATGCAAGGTGGAAGGAGCTGCATTTGTTTCTATGATGAATGGTCTCCTCAGGAAGTTTTTGGCTGCTGGACACTGGTTTGACACTAGCAGTTTAAAGGATCATTCTCATCTTTTTCTTCCAGAAACTGTCTGGAATAACCAGAACAGGACAGGCTGTGCGTGTCCCTTCAGGAACCAGGGTTCCCAGCTTTCACTGTTGTTCCATTTTTAGTTCTTAGGTACATTCTTAAAAAGGGCCCTATAGTCCAATATGGCTGCTGCAGCTCGAAGCATCATATGCGCTGTCTTCTGAGTAGATATTAGAAAAATGAGGCAAAGAGACAGGTAACCCTGTCAACTAAGTCTCTTAAGGATTTTTATACAAAGCTTTGAGACAGGAGAGAACTCCCTGTTACAGTAAGGGTAGGCCCATGGTGGATCACTAATCAGAAATGCAGCCTCTTCCCTGAAAGGACACGTAGTAACTCTCAAGATGGCCTGAGACTCATCCTGGCTCAGACCATGGTGCACTCAGAAGTGACCTGGCTCTAAAAAAGCATATTATCTCGGTCTCTGTGCAGTTACCTCAGTGTCCGCACAAGCCCACTAGGCAGAGGTCCTTCCTTGGAGCTCTTCCCCAGCCTCAGCATTTTCCTCACATTCTCCTGCTGATTCTACACAGGTCTGCTTGCCCCTCTTCTCTGCCCTTCCACTCTTCTGTGTGAGATGACAAATGCTGGAAGCCTCCAGCGCAGGGCTGCTTAGGTAGCCTTCGGAAGCTCTAGCTTCCCAAGTCCATCTCACCAAGATCCAAGGAGGGGGAAGGGTGCTGGAGAGACGGTGTGGTGCAGTGGTTAGGAGCGCTTTCTGCTCACACAGGACACCTAGATTCGATTCTCAGCACCCACATGGGGTAGCTAACAACTGCCTGCAACCCCAGCATGTCATCCACCTTCTCTGGGTACATGCACAAGGCACTTGTGCACATAACACACACACACACACACACACACACACACACACACACGAGCGTGCACACACACATTCGTGCAAACACACACAGGCATACACACACACACACACGAGCGTGCACACACACATTCGGGCAAACACACACACACACACGCACACACACTCCACATACGTCAAAAAGCAAATGCCGAGACAGACTCCACTGTGCTCAAACTCACAGTAGCTTCACCTCTCTTTGTGCCGTCTCTGTTTTTAATCTCTCTCTGTACAGAAAGTTGAAGAAACATTAAGAGCTCATCCCCTCACTAAAATAAATAGAAGAAAATGGACATATCGGCTGCTAGAAGTGTCTGCTTCAACTGATCCGTTCAGTCAACACCCTCTTCACAATGAAAACCACCTCCACTGTTCCATGAAAAGCAGCACCCACCTCTTAGATCACCAGGCTGCTTAAAGGGGCAGGAGGCAGAAAAGAGACAAGAGACCTTCAAGAGACACAGGGCAAGAGACAGAGTCTCTCTTGACGGAAATTGAATGGTCAGCCAGAGACAAAAAGACAGCTGTGACCCTTTATAGGGGGGATGCGGGCTGGAAAGAGTTGCAAGACTGTAGTAGCTCATGGCTCCCCCTGTGGTCCTTCCCTCCTGAAGTTGCTGACCCAAGGTGAGACAGGATGTCCCAACAGATACTTCTTTCTAGGATAGCCAGGTAAGGTGGAGCAATATTGTCTGTTACCTTGCAGAAGTCGTTTCACAGGTGAGGCACTCTATCACTGTCCATGAAGAGCGACTTAAAGAACAAATCCAGCTAGAGGCTGGAGAGTTGCCTTGGCAGCTAAGAACACTCAGGGCTCTTGCAGAGGACCAGGGTTTGATTCTCAGGACCCACAGGGTGGTTTACAACTATCTGTAACTCTGTTCTGGGGATCCAGTTCCTTCCTCTTCACGGGTACTGCACACACATGGTGCACATACATACATGAAGGCAAACTACTCCTATACATGCAGTAAAATAAATAACCACAAATTAAACAGACTAGTTCAGACTAGGTGGCAGAATGCTAGCATACATGAGGTCCTGAGTTAATTCCTGGAACTGGGGAAAAAACAAGAAAAACCGCACTAGAGCAACGGGAGTGGTTCTTTAGCTTGTGGGAATTTAGTGCCCACTGAGAATGCCTTGCAAAGCCCGGAACACAGAGCACTTGCTCGGCTACACCTACAGGTCAGGAAAGAGCAGAGAGACATGGAGCAAAGATGTGCTCATAAACATGAGGGCTCCTTGTAATTGTTAGATTATTAAAGGCAGCTGTGGAGAGATGGGAGGCAGAAAGGAAGAGAGGCTGGGTCTGACCGTAGGTGGGGTCACATTCATTCAGGCGGGGGAGCAGTTTTGCCACTCAGTCTGTGCGTATAGCCAAGGTGCCTACAGAAAAAGATGGGATGTGGCCTCTGGCTGGGGTAGAGTTGATTTCCATGATCAGCAAGGGAAGCTGGGAAGTATAGTCTTTCAGCAGGAAGTTATCATTCCTAACTCTAAAATGTGAGGCAGGGGTGTTCCAGCTGTTTTCTGTTGAAGAGGGTCTTTATCAGAGGGGCAGAGTCTTATCTTGATGAGCTGCGATGGGTCGGGTGATTGCTGTTTTGTATTCCTCAAGAGACTTGGGAAATACTTGTTAGAGGGCTGAGAGCAGATGTCTTGTCTATGGAGTGAAACTGAGAGATTTCCTAGTGAGACTGAGGGATGGGGAGAGATGGCCAGGGAGAGGAAGTGGGCATAGGGTTGGTTCAAGTGACTGTCAAGTGACTGTTCCCATTGCCAATACGCTTCACCGAAACGAGCCAGCAGAAGTAGCCGGGAGCACAGAGCACGAGAAAATAGAGACTGGCCTGGGATGAAAGGGATGAAGTTCCCGGTTAGCCAAAGCCTCTCTAGAGCATCCAGAAGGTCCTCGTGCATATGCGTCAGGAATAAATGCAGCTGCTGTAGGGCGAGAGTTGTATCGAGAGCTTGCATGGTACATTTTGTTTGGGTATAGGTGTGGGAAATTCAGTAAATAAAACATTTTTAAAACAAGGTAACAATGGAAGTACGAGAATAATTAGGGAGAAAGGAGTGAGCCAGGAAGAGCCGGAGCTGGAGAGAGTCACAAGAGGCTTTGGCCTGGCCTATCTCTTTTGACCCCATTTTAACCTGGTTAGGACTTGGTGTGGAAGCAGTATGCTCACAATCCTGTCGTCAACAGCAGTCGCAGCTAGTCCTTTTTAAAGTGGACATTGCAGCAGTCAGAGGAAAGATGGTCCTGAGGATGCTAAGTTGATCCAGTCAGTAAAACAGAGATGCCAATGGATGCAAAGGAGGCTTCAGTCCAGCTGCTGTAGCTCTGAGCCCCCCAAACTGTCTAGAGTGTCGGGAAGGGATGAGCCGGACACCCCATGGCCCATCAGTCCCCTTTCAAAGGTCACCAAACTGCTGCTAGGGGTCTAGAAGTATTGATCTCTCTGTGACAGCTTCAAGGTTGGCAGAAGGGTAACAAGCAGTTAAGAGTGCCTCAGAGGACGGTCCAACCAAGGGACTGCGATAGACCTTAACAGTTGGCAAAGGTCCAGAACCCAGTTAGGGTCCATGACCGCACAGCTCTGTGGGGATGCAAGAGGCAAGTTACACGGAGAAAGATTATATCAAGATTAACATGAGTTGAATGCAATTGGACAACTGGCGGGGCCATGACCAGAGTTCTGCAGAAGCATCAGGTAACTGCAATGAGCTGTTTGTTACAGCAGACTTCTGCCTAAGGATCAAGCACCTGAGAGCTTTATAAAAGAAGTCTGTTAAAGTCAGCATCCAAGGAATAAGTCTGTACACAAAGTTGCTAAGTGAGAGTCCTTGTTCCCAAGTGTGATAAACTTTTTATATTTGTTTCAAATAATAACAAAATCAGGTATTATTTAATGAAGAAAGACAGAGTATTTCAAATGAAACACAATTTTTGGTTAGAAACAATTTGCTAAGTTAAAATTTGTAGAAATTGGGATTATCACCTTAAATGACCACATTTAATATTTGAAAACATGACTTTATATATATTTGTTAGCATCAAACTGTTATACCTATATTCTAAGAGTATATAATAAATATCAGGCTGCATGAAGAGACATTCTAATTCTAAGTTGTACTCCCCACAGATAAATGATTTTCAATTTGTAATTTAAAAAGTATATTTCCACAGTGACTGCCTTGTCAAGAGTAAATGTTTAATTTTACAAAACTTTCTAAAATTAACCAGACTAACAGAACCTTTAAAAAAATCTCTACATTTTCATTCCATGTACTCAACCAACAGATAAAAGATGAAAGCAGTCAGGCCTGTCAAGTCTGTAGACAATAACGTAGCTGTAACAGACAGAATTGACAAAGAAGGCTCAAACTGACTCCTTAATCCTTTTGTCAACGGACAAATCTCTAGGTCACCACATACTGACAGCAGTAAGCAGATTTTGTGATTTCAGTCTATTTAAAATAGATTGGATGTTTAGAGGCATAATTTGTAAAGACAACCATATTAAATGAACTTTAACCAATATTGGCATTTGGAATTTCTTAGAAAATACACACAAGTACCTCATCCTTAGCTGTGTATTCCTGTAGCTTCATGGTGAGTCTAGGGCTGGCCCATGGGCTCTCTATGTGGGTAGAGATTAAATTATCTTCTCAAAGAGCCATAGGTAGCCCAGGTTAGAGAGAATCTCCTTCATCTAAGTCATCCTCTCCTGAAGATCTGAGGACTTGGGATATCACTTAATGAAACCATTTGTTGACTCTCAGATGGAAAACCAACTGTCAAAGACATGGCTTGAATATTCTGAGTAATTTTCCTAAGCTGTGAGTTTCAGGACAGAGTGTCTGTCAGCCTTCATGAACGAGGGAACATGGTGATCACGGTATAGATCCTGGAATTAGCTTTTGCCAAGAGGAAGAACTGAATGCCAAAGGGAATGACCAAGAGCATACAGGTCTCGAATCAGTAGGGTGGTTGGCTTAGGTACAAGGTTCCCCTGTCCACAGCATCCCCATGTGTCAGCTTCGGAGTCACTGAAGGCAGAGTAATTGCTATTTGCATCTCTGTTGTTTCAGACAGTTAGAGTGGGGTGAAGACTGAAATCTTCCACTGGGCATGAGAATCTATCTCCTGCCATGTGAGGTGTAATTCATCTTTATCCTAAGATGTTTTTGTTTGTTTTGTTTGCTTTTTCCTTGTTTGACTTCATGGCTAAAGCTCGTCAGCCTTCACAGCCAGAGCTGGCCAGGTCTACGCAGCTGGGGGCAGAAGCCGCAGACTTCAGCCAGGTCTTATTTCCCATGCGTCCCTCCGTCCTGCAGTAAGGCTTGTATGAGGCTGACTCTTGGGGGATGATTTGTGTTCCACCCAAGGGAGTTTCTAGGGAGTGTTCTGCCATGCACGTGTACGGTCATTTTAGCCCATTTACTCAGCCATTCAGTTTTCATAACCAATTTTTAATATTAGTTTACACTGAGCAAACTTGAAGTTTACTTGTTTTGAGTTACTTGTTTTAGGCCTAATTATGACAACACATACAGAATACTGTGTGATGGGAGACAAACGCTGGTCTCTCTGTTCATGCTTGCCCCTGTAAATGAATTACGTTACACTGTTCTTGATTGATCATCAACTTGGATAGCTTAGTTATCTTTAACAGTTTGAGTTGGCACTTTTTATAAAATTTGGATTTACAATTTTATCCCTACTAATTTTGATCCTTAAAAAAACATAATTCTTAAAGATCTTTTTGTAATTTTTACAAAACTTCAGCTTTTTAAAAATATGACCAAGTTTCTCCAAATAGCTAAAGCTTAACAAATGCTGCACAAATACCACAGTTTATCCATGAACCAGTTTTAAAACAAAGCATCTTGGGAGCTTAGCATTGCCTTCTTAGTCTAAAATCAGGGATAGGATGATAAGCAGAGTGTACCGCATGCTCACCTTAACCAAGATGGCAGAAAGGTCACGTGGCATGCTCCATCCTGATGAGGTCACCAGCCAAGATGGCTGTAAGCCACATGGGCTCCATCAGGCACACACTGTTTTCCTAAGAGTTGACTCCAACTAACACGCATAGTATGCTGTAGCAAATTTAGATGATTTAGGCATTGACTTTTTACTATTAACTCTTTTTATTTTTATTATAGGGTTCAAACTAACTTTTCTGTTTGGAATTTGGACCCTTTTTTTAAAAACTTTTTTTCTTTTTAAACCATACTTACAGGGCTGGAGTAGTCTTCCTTGATCTCTACTATGTTCCCTTCAACCACCTTCAAAATCCCACTGTTGGGCTGGAGAGATGGCTCAGTTACGAGCACTGACTGCTCATCCAGAGGTCACGAGTTCAATTCCCAGCAACCACATGGTGGCTCACAGCAATCTGTAATGGGATCTGACTGCCCTCTTCTGGTGTGTCTGAAGACAGCAACAGTGTACTCACATACATGAAATTAATAAATAAATCTTTAAAAACCATACTTATAGACTCTGATACAGCCTTTTAAAATCACACTGACAGATTAGGTAAAATAGTGATTTTGGAATGGTAAAGATACAAACAGGATTTTTCAGGTTTGGAGGGCAGAAAATGTAGGCCAACAATAGGACGCAGAAGATTTTTATGCTATCTCAGTTAAGAACAGATACATTTGGAGGCCAGGCAGGAACAGCAGCGGGCATTGTGAATCTGACTGTGGTTGTAATCCAGAACCTTGAGGAAGATGAAAGTGAACTGTGAGTTCTTCAGGGACGGTCCGTGAGCCATGGTAACATTGCATCTTGTGGAATTCTCTAAATCAGTTTAGATATCAAGAATCAAAGTTTCCTAATTTGAGAAACAGCAGCCATTTGTCAAGTGTATACTGAGGCCAAATTTACACTGAAAGGTCAAGGAGACTCCTCTGTTCCAATTCTACTGAAAAATTGGAGTTGTAAATAAATAAATAGGTAATATCAAGTCACTTGGAGGCCCCCCCAACCTGTCTTGGGTTTGATCAGACAGGCCTGGAAAGTAGGGGGTGTGTCTCCACCCCTCCAATCCTGGGAATGTCCTGCCTCTTAAGATTGCAGAGTCTTTGAAAGTTCTCAGTTTTCTACTGTGGACCAATCTCAGCCAGTGGAAAGCTCTTGGAATCTTAGACAGATGATGCTCCATTGACCTCCAGACCTGATCATAGTGATCCTGAGTCAGGTGTAATGGATTACCTTGTCCCTGGTTTTGCAATGTTATATAATATACATGCATATATGTCGGATGGGGGTCTGATGGGGGTTGGATGGGGACCGGCAGCACCTGGAACTCTGTGCTGTGCCTCAGGCAGGTCAGATCGGCAGCTTGGTTTGGGGCAGCCCTGAAGCTGTGTTTCACTGAAGGGGGAGGGGAAGGGGTGAGAGTGCCGGCCCCAAAATGTTGGGCGTGGGGAGTTCAGACCAATTTGGATGAATTTTTGTTTTAGATTTGGTGGCACCCATTCCCCCAGGCTTTGAGGAGATTCCAAGACTATGGAAATGGTGTCCCACTCGAGAGTCTGGGATCGAATGGTTTATATGGGGGTGGTAACTTCAGATCAAGTGGCATTGTATTGAAGGTTCCTGAACAAAGCCCTGATCTTTGTTCGGGTATGGAGCTAACTCTGACGAGGCCTCAACTCAGCAGAGGAAGCCCAGAAGGTCCAGACTAGGCAGTAACTGGGGATGGGTACTCATGGAGTCCGAAGAAATAATGTTTCCAGACAGATGGGACAGAGAAGTGGTCCCCGGATGGACAGGAAAGACCAGGCTATCAGACTGGGGACCCAACTCCTCCCAGGTTTGGCACCATCTGATAAGTTAGTTCTCTATCAGCGAAATGAACCAATTCAATTCAAGCCAGATTTAATGTGTGTGTGTGTGTGTGTGTGTGTGTTAAATGAAGCTTTATTGTTCTCAGGTGGACAAGTTTACTGACTCCAAGGAAAGAGGCCAGGGAATTTGTCATGTGAAGGGAGAGAGAAGAGAGGGGAAGAGAAAGAAAGTGTTAGCATTCTGTCTAAACTCCCCCCCCCCACAGTTACCTGGCTATAGCCAGGTAGGCCTCACCCACTATAAAAGGGGCTGCCTGCCCCCTCCTCCCTCTCTTGTTCCTCTCTTGCCTTCTTGCTCCCACTGTCTCCTTGCTCCTTCCCCATTCCCTTCCCACCTCCCTCTCCACGTGTTCATGGCTGGCCTCTACTTCTCTACTCTCTCTGTCTTTCTCTGCCTCTACTACCCTCTTAACCCCCCCCATGCCCTGAATAAACTCTATTCTATCTCATACCTTCCTGTGGCTGGTCCCTCAGGGGGTAGGGATGCCTTGGCATGGGCCCACTGAGACATCCCTTTTCCCCATACCTGACTATACCTCCACTAGAACATATCCCCTCTCTCTTTATCTTTTTATAAACACACATATGGTGCCGAGACTCAGATTTGCCATGTGAATGGAGAGAGAAAAGAGGGGAAGAAAAAGAGAGAAAGGAAGAAAACATGCGTGCAGAGAGAGAATGAAAGAAAAGAGAGAGAGACCAACATGCCTGAATTATATAGGGAAGAGCCTCTGGGGGAAGGGCAGTCCAGCCCCAGTCCCGGGGCTGCAAGGTTCACAGTTGGCAGTTCAAGGGTCTGCCAGGAAGGGACTGAGGGATGCTGGGAGAACAAGGGGGCCAGGTCAGCTTTGGTACTTGAAATATGTACCTCAGTTCCTTGTTTCAGGGTCTGCAGCCAAACAATAACAAAGACTTAAGGAGAAAGGCAGTGGAGGGAATTCTCTTGGTCAGTTAAAGAAGCCTGCTGACTCCACAGATGAGCTGCTGTGGTGGTTGAATTGGGTCAACTTCACAAAACTAGAGTCACCAGGTCAAAGAGGACGTCCATTGAGAGCTGACCTGTGAGCACGCCAGTGGAGCATTTTCTTGATTAACCGGTGCAGAGGGAGGGTCCAACCCACTGTGGTCGGTACTCTTGGACAGGTGGCTGGGGTTGTATAGAAAGCGAGCTGAATGAGCCAAGAGGAGCACCACAGTTAAAGACACCCCTCCCTGTTCTCTGCCTCAGTTCCTACCTTGGCATCTGATGGGGAAGGACTATAAACCCTAAGCAGAACCCTCACTCTCCAAACCCCAAACCCTTGCCTCCCCAAATTGCTTTTACTCAGAGTGTGTATCACCACAACAGGAAGCAAGCTAGGACAGTTGGGATTTGGTGAATAGGTAGGAAATAACTAGTTGAAGGGGGGGGGGTTGTGGATAAATAGCATTCCAGTAATTCCACGCATTCCAGGAAGGAAAAACACTCCCAAGGAGAGCCAGAATGATGGGGCCTGGGAAAACAGTGGTCACTAAGGCTGTGTCACCAAGAGCAGGAGGAGCCTCAAGAACGAAGACAGGGGCTCCAGGTTTCCTTTTGAAGAAATATAAAGTGTGTAAGTGTGTGTGTGTGTGTGTGTGTGTGTGTGTGTGTGTGTGTGTGTGTGAGTGTTGAGTTTCTTTCTATTTTTCTCCACTATACTTTTGAGACACAGTCTCTTACTGAGCCGAGAGCCCACTAGGTTGGGTGGGGTATCTGGTCAGTGAGCTCCAGGGATCTGCTTGCTTCTGCCCTATGCACACTGTTGTCGCAGATTTGCATCATGGTTTTTACAAGGGGACCTGAACTCAATTCTGCTGTGCTTGCATGGCGGGCACATACAGACTGAGCCATCTCCTTAACCCACCCAGTCTTCCTTTAAGGACAGTGACAGGCCACAGAGGCTTTAAAGTGTGTGTGTGTGTGTGTGTGTGTGTGTGTGTGTGATATGCCTGTGTGCTGGAAAAGAATAATCTTGGTGTTGCACAAAGGAACACATGAACAAAGTAAAAGTAACTCAGCAAGGCAATTTCTTTGCACATGAAGGGCATAGCTCACCCCAAATCAGGGCTGTGAGTAGCACAGTTGGGGATTCAGGCAATGTGTGGGAGAATGTCAACAGACTTGAGTTTTAGGGTTTTTGCAGAAGACTTACAGTCAATACTAAGTGAGCTGAGTTGTGCCCCCAAACTCCAGATAGACTCAGCTATTGATGTCCCTGGGTTGAAAGGCTTGTGGCAAAAGGGTATCTGGGTGATTAGGAGCCCAGGGATACCATAAAAACCACACCACACAACCAACCTCATGAAAGAGATTTTCTGAGGGAAGGGAGGACACAAAATGGCCGCTTCCGAGCTGGGATAAAACAGCGCCAGGCCAGGACATGATGGTTGGCTTTACAAGGAGCATGTATGAAGGGGAAATATGGCAGTGGTGGAAACGTGTCTCATTGACCGTTAGTAATGGCGATATGCCCTACAGTGTTCATGTAGAAAGAAGTCAAGAGTGAGAGGCTATCTGTATCAGGGGGACTGACAACAAAACAGGAGACGCTGGCACCTCCCCCAGCAAGGCAGGCTCCTGCGTGATACCCACCGTGAGTTCCCCCCACCCTGTGGAAGCACTTACACTTATCTTTTGAATGATTGTGAATAGTTATCACCAGAGGATTGAGAAGCTTATTTTACACAGAGATAAGAATAGGGAAAAGGGGGAAAAAGCAATTCCAAGGACAAAAAAGAATACAAACAACTGAAGACAATCTTAACGAGATATCTTCAGGACAGTATTATAGAGAATTAAGAGAAGCTCTCTCACTCTTTGAACCAAACTATTGAGCTAGTGATATAAACGAGACACTGAGAAAACAGAAATCATTGGAAGTTAAAGCTATGAGACAATGAATAACAATGAAGGGTTTGAGAGACCTTGACTCTAAGCAAAACAAAACAAAGAAAAATCTCAGAAAGAAGAACAGAAAGACTCCTGGGTAAGGGGACAGAAAATACAGCAGTGGGGGAGGGCTATTCTAACTGGTTGCCAACTAATGGAGATTCCAAAGACAGCATGGAAGGACCAAAATTGGGAGTGGGGAGGGTGAGGAAGGGGGCTCCATGGGTAAGAACACTTGTTATGTAAGTATGAGGACCTGAGTTTGAATCCTCAGTATGTTGTGCTGCTGTAAAGACAGGACTGGGGTGGGGTACGGTGGAGACAGGTGGATTCTGAAAGCTGGCTGACATGTTAGGGATGAGTGTCTATCTCGGTGAGAGAGCCTGTCTTAGGCAGTAATGCAGAGAGTGATGAAGGAAGACCCTTGATATCCTGTTCTAGCCTCTTCACACAGCCTGTTCTAGCCTCTTCACACACATACACACACACACACTTACATATATACACACTTAACTGTAGGTTATTTCTCAGCCGCTGTGAAATGAGCCAATTTAAGCCAGAGTAGATTATATTAAAGGCAGGTTTATTGGGAAGACACTCTCAGGCGGGTAAATTTACTGGCCCCAGGGACCAAGGCCAGAGAGGTCCTCATGGAGAGATTGGGGCACAGGAGGTGGGGTTGGAGAAGAGAGAAAGGGCTTGCACACTAACAGAGAAGAGGAGAAGGAAAGAGAGACCAAAATGTCTGGATTCTATAGGGAGGAGCCTCTGGAGGAAGAGCAGCTCAGTCCCTGGGCTGGAAAGTTCAAGGTTGGGGTCAAGGTATGCCAGGTAGGGCCTGAGGGATGCTGGGAGAATCTGGAAGCCAGGTCTGCTTTGATATGAAAAATACGCACCCCAGTCCCTTGTCCTGGTCCAAAACCAAACACTAACAAACTAACAACTTTCTGAAACAAAGGCATGGTCACAAGATGGGTATAACAAGGTAGTCATGACGATAGGTAGTCTTGATGATAGGTAGTCATGACGATAGGTAGTCATGACGATAGGTAGTCATAACTAGGGAGTAATAGGAGCTCATATAACCTTTTAAAACAGAGGTAGGGTTGCAAGATGGTTACAAACAATGTTTTGAAATGAAGAAGTTTTAGGGTTTGCATAGGCTTGACCCAGGGAGTAGCACTATTTGGAGGTGTGGTCTTGTTGGAGAAGGTGTGGCCTTGTTGGAGTAGGTGTGTCAATGTGGGAGTGGGCTTTAATACCCTAATTCTAGCTTCCTGGAGGTCAGTATTCTGCTAACAGCCTTCAGATGAAGATGTAGAACTCTCAGCTCCTCCTGCACCATGCCTGCCTGGATGCTGCCATGCTCCCACCTTGATGATAGTGGACTGAATCTGTGAATGTGTAAGCCAGCCCCGATTAAATGTTGTCCTTCCAAGAGTTGCCTTGGTCCGCTGTTTTCTGTTTCCCGCGGCTGCCTGCCTTGTTCTGGGCGCCTAAGCACGTTGTGTTGCCGTGCGGCACCATGGCCTGAAATGCAGGAAAAGCCATGACTGCCCTGGCGAGATTTCGTCAAGCTCAGCTGGAGAGGGAAAGTCAAGGAGCGAAGACCCTTCCTTGCTTCCTGGTGTACTGAGTTGCCGAAAGTGGAGAAGTGGAGACAGCAGATCATTGGAGAGATCTCAAAACAAGTTTTTCAGATTCAGTATGCTGGTTTAGAGGAATTCCGAATTCGAGACCTGAATGATGAAATTTACAAGCTGCTAAGGGAGAAAGGACACTGGGAGGTCCGGATCAAGGAGCTGGGTGGTCCTGATTATGGAAAAGTTGGCCCCAAGATGCTGGATCACGAAGGTAAAGAAGTCCCAGGAAACCGAGGTTACAAGTACTTTGGGCAGCAAAAGATTTGACTGGTGTCAGAGAGCTATTTGAGAAAGAACCCCTTCCTCCTCCCAGAAAGACACGTGCTGAGCTCATGAAGGCCATCGATTTCAAATACTATGGTTACCTGAATGAAGATGATGAAGTTTTTGTGCCCTTGGAAGAAGAGTATGAGAAGAAACTGAGCTGAGCTAGTGAAAAATGGAAAGCAGAGAGAGAGAGACTCGGCTGGGGAGGGAAGAAAAGGAAGAGGAGGAGGAGAGGGGAGGGGAGGAGGAGGAGGAGGAGGAGGAGGAGGAGGAGGAGGAGGAGGAGGAGAGCAACATCTATGCTGTCACAGAGGAGGAGTCTGATGAGGACAGCAGCCAGGAGAAGGCAAGGGAAGATGGTCTACTGAAGTTCGTTGCTCACGTTCCGGTGCCATCGCAGCAGGAGAACTGAGGAGGCGCTGATACTGAGGAAGAAAATGGAACTGCTCCAGAAATGCACAAGTGAGACCCTGCAGGCACAGAGCGAAGAAGCCAAGCGACTCCTGGGGTACTAGGCTGAGTCAGAGCCCTTCTTGAACTCTGGAGGATCTGGTGGGTGTGATTGGCACTCAATGGCATGGCGACCTCATAGCTACCCTGGGCTGCGGCTAGGCCGCCTGGCGCTGGAAGGCCCCGAGTCTTTCTCACCCTTCCTCTTGCCTCCTCTCTGGACATGTGAGCTGGCCTGACGGTAGGGCTTTGTCCCTTCCCAGTAAGCTGCCAGTGTACTGAACGCCGTAGTAGCCATCACCTTTGTACAGATGCCTTTGCTACCCTATGGATCCATTTATTTTTATCTTGGAATATATAAAATCTGTTCTCTGAAAATTTATTCTGCCCTGTACTATGATTTGGGGAATTGAAAAGGATCAATTAGTAGCCATTTTTTTAAAAAAAATACATGATTTTTATTCAAATCACATCCAAATTCAGAGACACATCTTCTCTGGGAGACTGAGATGGAATTCCATGGTCAGTGGTGGAGCTTTCCCCTTGACTGGGCACTGCTTTCCTTGCCACAATCCCCCTCTGGGAGAGCCTCTTCACCTTGCCACAATCCCCCTCTGGGAGAGCCTCTTCACCTTCTCCTGTCCTGTGGACAGGAGTTTTGAGTTAGCAACTTTATTTTTATAACTTTTTTCAGAGAAAGGTACTTTTATTAAAGGTTTTTAATAAGAAAGGAAAAAAAGAGTTTCCTTGGACATGGCGTCTGTTCACTGCAGTAAAACCCTCACTAAGACAGCGTGGTTACTGTTTCCTGGAACAGGTATTCCAGAACCATGTGTAGTTAAGGTTACAGGTGGGCACAGCCCAGTCCTTGAGATTCAGAGGTTTCATCATAAACAGGAAAGAACCTAGTTGTCTTTACCACAAGATGGCTTTCAAGCCCAAATGGAGGCAAGCTGGTTCTTCACCCAGATTAGATCCAATCGACGTGACAAGAACTCATATCCTCATGTAGTCATGAAATCGTATAGCAGAGTGAAGAAAGTCTTCTGAGCTGCTAGAGAGAAAGAGATCAGTTTTCCAAGCAGCACTAGACCTCTTGGTGGGAGCCCTGGAATCTGGATGGCAGCAGATCATTGCCTGCAGCATTTTGGGGCAAATTGCTTTGGCTTAGAATTCTGTATTCTGCATTCTTCAGAAAACCAGCAAATGCAAAGCAGGAGTAAAGACATTTTCATTTTTCACACTTCGCAATGACGTGCATTGCACATTGTCCTGTGATACAGAAGACACTGGCGCTCAGGTGCACATCCACACTGGCCACCCTTCAGGGGCACTCAGGGGCACATCCACGCTGGCCACCCTTCACGTCCACGCTGGCCACCCTTCACGTCCACGCTGGCCACCCTTCAGGTCCTCGCTGGCCACCTTTCACGTCCACGCTGGCCACCCTTCACATCCACGCTGGCCACCCTTCACATCCTCACTGGCCACCCTTCACATCCACGCTGGCCACCCTTCACATCCACGCTGGCCACCCTTCACATCCACGCTGGCCACCCTTCACATCCTCGCTGGCCACCCTTCACGTCCATGCTGGCCACCCTTCACATCATCCACTCTGGCCACCCTTCACATCATCCACTCTGGCCACCCTTCATGTCCACGCTGGCCACCCTTCAGGTCCTCTCCTCTCCTACCTGCTCTTAGTCCTCACTGTTCATCTGGTTTTGCTTTTATGTGCTTGTCATGTACATGTATGATTTTATGTGTCTGTATAAAGTCTAAATGAGAGAGCACATACTACTCTGGGTCTGACTTAATTCTCATTATGTGATTATCTCCGATTGCACCCATTTTCCTATAAAATACGTACCTCAATTCTTATATAAGACTGGAAACAATTCCATTATTTATATATACCACATTGTCAGTAAAGAAGACATTTTCAAAGCTGCTTGGCTGAAAGCATTTACCTCCCATGTTTCTTCCTAAGTTCAAGGGTCATGTAGACAACCCTGTCTCAACAACAAAACAAAATAAAAACAAAGCAAACAAACAAGTCCCAAAGGAATGTAGATCCTGTTTCAATATGAGCGCTCCTGTGTAGCTCAGGCTACCTTTGAACTTATGACTCATCCCTGGCCTGTGAGTTCTGGGAGAAGCAATCGCCTATTTGATGTGTGCATCAACCTCCTGGGGTTTGGATGAAATGCTCTTGGAAGAATGTTTCATTGGACAAAAAAGATAATACTATATAAAACAGTATCTGTAGCAAGCGGAGTTTGAGTCTTAGGGGAATTCTCAGGATACATAAAGTTATGTGACAGTATAAGTGAATGAAAACCAAGGCAAGGACAGGTGGGGAGTGCACAAGAAAAGGTGAGGGTGTCATTTGTGGGAACAGAGTGCTTTCCCAGACTCTGTTCAGTATGTGCCAGGACGTGATTCATCCGTTGACACTCAACATCACAGACCCGAAAAGTAGCTGTGGATGCTGGTTTTCTTTCATACACACTGAAAATCACAATCAAGTTCCTGGGGCTAGTTCCCGTTGGAGGTTAGGTTTGAACCAGGGCTGTCTAGGTTCATGGTTATTGCAATGAGAATGATATACTGCAGCAGTCATCCAAAGGCGATATTCCTGTGCAGACATAAGATGCAGTGGGGAAATGGAGGAAGTCTCACAGCCAAACATGCTACTGTGCCCAGTTTTTAAGTGGGTGCTAAGGATCTGAATTCAGAGCCCTGTGATTGCTTAACAAGCACTTCATCCAATGAGCCAATCTTTTAAAATATACAAGTGCATAAGCATTACTTATGATAACTAAATAAAGATGAAAAAAAAATAAAAGGGCCCTTCAGCATGTTCTGGGTAAAGGCAGTTTGCTAACTTGTTTAATTTCATGACTGTATCTACGAGGCTTGGCTGTTCAGGAAAGATCTAGAATGCATGTTCTAGAATGCTTTGTTTATTGTAAAAATAAACCTAAATTATGCTGATATGCCTTAAATAATCTATTGTTTATGGATTGTTTTAAGGGAAGGAAAGTGTCTTCTTGGCTTGAGTTTGTAGATTTGATTAGACAATTGAAAGTCAAGGTTGTGGGCCAGTCCTTGAGTTGTGTCAGGCTTTATGAATTCATAAGCAAAGAAGACCCTAGGGTTAGATTCATCTCTGATGAGTATTTGGTTATTGTCTTCTTCCTCAGTGACTGAGGAAAAAAAATCACTGTTAATACAAGGAATGAAAGGAACTGACTTTTCTTTTGGCTTCCTGGAAGCGGGAAGAGAGGACGCTCAGACCTCAGGGTCATTCTTGACTTTGCTCTGGTTCTCTGTTACATCAGTCAACGTGGCCCCAGTGAACAGCCACGGCCTCAGCAGCGATGGAACCCAAAGCTGAATCTAGAAGGAATTTTACCGCCCAGCACCACTGCTCCCTGTTGGGGAAGAGAGTTCTGCTGCAGAGACAGAAGCCTGCTTAAGAATAGGCTTCTAGGGCTGGAGAGATGGCTCAGTGGTTAAGAGCACCGACTGCTCTTCCAGAGGTCCCGAGTTCAAATCCCAGCAACCACATGGTGGCTCACAAACATCTGTAATGAAATCTGACACCCTCTTCTGGTGTGTCTGAAGACGGCTACAGTGTACTTAGATATAATTCTAAATAAAGGTTTAAAAAAAGAGAATTTAACTCTGTGATGTCTGGAGAGTATTCAATTGACATATTTACTACTACTACTACTACTACTTACTACTATATAGATGCTGATTTTTTCACAGCCTGGTATAAACAAAAATGATTCTAGGATGACTAAGGAAATTCGAATCTCCTGTATATCTCCAACAGTATACTCTGTGGAGGATGCTTTGTGACTGTGTGAAGTCTGAGCATTTGACTATTTAGAATAGAAGTGGAGGTGATAAGGGGGGTGTGGCACTTTGTCTTGTTTAGAGAGACACTATAATTTATATAAGCTTATGACAGAGACAGAGACTCATATCTCAGTCACAGAGCTTCTTAAATAACTGTCCAATGACTATGACAAGAAGTCATGTCTCAGAGGGAGACCTGAACTGAAGCATGATAATAAATAAGTTGAAAGGCCCTTTTATTGCTTCTATTCTTATGCTGGGTCTGTACAAGAGACCAGAACTGTCTGTCTCTGAGAATGTGATAATAAGTAAACAGATAAACAAACACGCAGGTGTCAGCCCTCGTCCTAAGGGCATTTATCTCTTCTAGCTTATTATTTTAAATAAGTCTTCTTCTTTGTTTTTGTTGCTCTTAGACCCAGGTCTTGCTAAAATAATGTCTTTGTTGAACGATTGGATGGACAGAGTTAGAATAGGGAGCCAAGGAATGAGCTGGGAGCCTGAATGTGGTGTAGATGAACAGATACAAGTGTTCTGGGTACCATATTGCAGAGGGGAAGCACCATCAATCTCTAGGAACATTTTCTATCACTAAAACGTGTCCCACATCTGGGACCCTCAGGACCTCTTATGTTCTCAGACACTTGGTCTTAAGGTTCATAAAGCAAGCAGGCAGCCTAGAGTTCCCTGAAGAACATGGTGGTGTATAGTCTGAGAACCATCCATTTAGTGTGACACATGCCAGTCTCAGTGTGTCCTTGGGATAGCACAAGTTGTTGGAGCTCCATTTCCTTACTGACTACTATGACATGTGTCCATGGACTTCTGCTTCCAGAGCCCACATGTAGGCTCTTTTCTGGGCAGAAGGACATCCCCAAAGGCTTCCCCTTTGATGAGCAGAAATACTTGCTCTATTCCCTCTCCCTACCCAACCCAGACAAGAGTGCTTGAATCCTGTGGGATTGAGGATCCTTGAAGTTCAGTGACCAATCCCAAGAGGAACCAAACAATGGGCTGCTTAGGAGCCCTGGTTGCAGACCTGCTGTGGCACAACTGACTTGCCTTCTTCTGTCTCTGCCACCTGCAAGAACCGGCTGTAAATGTTTAGTGTTTCAGGTCAGTCTTGAAATGAATGCTTATATGAAGTTGTCAAAGTGAGCCTAGTATTTAGGCTAGGAAGGTCAGTCGGTTGAAATAAAGTTATTTACTTGGGGTCCTACAGAATAATGGAGCTCTTAAGGGAGACGCAAAAATACGAATGTTGCTGACTGTCGACAGCGCACTGTACCATTAACCTTTCATGTGAAGTCATTGGAAGAGATGAATTATGTTTCCTGGGTAGAAATTCTTTCTGAGAGGGTGGGTGATGGTGCGGATCTATTTTTATTAAAAAGGTTGGCAAAGTTCAGTAAAAATGTTCTGTTTGCAATCAAGTCTTTCCTTGCCTTTGATGGGTGGGATAATTGGAGGCAGAGGAATCAGTAGTTTGCCTCATTACTGCGACATGTCACTGGGTGGGCTCTGTGATGCTTAGGCAAGTTTGCCATTATCCTCGTCTTCATTTTCTCACTTCCTAAATATGATTTAATGAGTCATGGAGTGATAGGATTTCCTTAAATGCTGGCAGATTGTGTTATGTGTTCGTGTGTGCAAAGGGAAAGTAATCCTATTTATTAATTATGCTCTGCAGTTAATATTCACTTAGAACTATCAAGTGATCAGCTGTAGGAGGCGTGTGAGAAGGAGGATGTGCAAACTTCAGCAGTTGTTGCTGTAGATAGGGCCATTGCTGGTATGCCCAGAATCTTTGAGGAATACAGAGGGTATTTTTCAAGTGTTATTTAATGAAAATAAGCTTTAAGCAGAAGGGATGATTGATTTCCCTTTGTGGAGAAAGAAGGCTGTCCCACACTGACCAATTGCCCAAAGAGTGGGTTCCACACACAGGTATAGACTGCTCCATGAGAGGAAGGATTAGTTCATTCTGTTTTGTCATCTCACTCTGGTAGAGACTACTGCTGTGGGGACATGGAAAGATGTGCGCCTGCCTGGCTCTTGATGTCATTCCCTGTAAGGTGGGAAGCACAATGGCTGCCCAGCTCATTTCTCCCGGCTGCGATTTTGGGGCTAGAAAGGGAACAGAGCAGGACAATGGGAGACTTTGCAGTGTCTGATCTAAACCTGTGCTCAGGGTTGTTGGCTGCAGAAAGCATGGCAGGTGGTTCAGGTAGAGTAGGTTTCATAGCAAGGATCCAACAGAAAACCTACCAAAGGGAGGTCTCACTACAGGCCAATATGCTACGAGGCAGCTAGACTTTCAGAAAGAGATGGGATGACTAGAAATAA
Organism: Tokudaia tokunoshimensis; assembly: GCA_036184795.1. Taxonomy (NCBI): domain Eukaryota; kingdom Metazoa; phylum Chordata; class Mammalia; order Rodentia; family Muridae; genus Tokudaia; species Tokudaia tokunoshimensis. The sequence goes on along the minus strand of BTHU01000018.1, from coordinate 36,941,028 downwards.
AGCTTCGGTCTGCGCTGGTCAGGCTTGTCTTTTTTCTACTCTCTAGCTCTTTTCCATTCCTCCAGCAGATCCAACATGGTCTCCAACCTTGCCTGTCTTTGACCCATGTGGTCTAGCCTTCTCCACTGTTTAGAGATGTCAAAACTCACCTGCCTTCATTGACTAAATGCTAAAGAATGCCGGCAGCACTTGGGCACTAAGTCATCCCCCTTAGTGGGAAGTTAAGGCAGTACTCTGAAAAGCAGAGCAAACAAGTCAATAAAATGTTGACAGGTAAAGAAAAATACTATGAGGGAATGAGACAAGAGCCATAGAAGGAGAGCATGCTGTGCTACTTAAAGAACTCAGTCATCAGAGGCTGCAGTGAATGCCAATCAGAGCACCAAGGCAGAGACCCGAGGAAGAATGACTTCAGGCAGAGGGGTCAGCCTGAGGCAAGGCCCAGAGCAAGGTGACTTGTGCATTGAAGGGGCAGCCAGAAGTCATGATGACCAGAACAAAATGCACACAGAGATGTGGCAGCATTGAAGGTCTGAGAGGGGTTGCAGGAACTCACAGAAGGACTAGTAGGATGTGTAGTTTTTCACGTCCTAGGAGAAAGGAGGGCCCACGCATTAGAAAGACCTTAAATGGGGACTTGCAGTATCTGATTAAAAGGTTACTCCAGTGTCTGTGTGAACAATGGAATATAGAGGGCAAGAATGGAAGTGAGGCGGGCAGGTAGGGGGTAATTAAAGGAACTCCCTTGAGAGGCAGCAGTGGCTTGGCCTTGTTGGTGCAAAGCAGCCATCTGGATGTTACACAGTTTGTGGGTGATTTGGATGCCAAAGAGGAAAGGATATATCAAAGTTGATGGCAGAGTTTCTGCCAGAGGCACTGTCTGCACTGGGTTTTCATCTACACACAGGGAAGACGAGGAAAGCAAGAGCAGATGGGCAGGGGATTAAATACAGTACGGTGGCTGTATTAAGTGTGTGATGCCAACTAGAGAGCAAAGGACGTCAGACTGCTACTTTGATGTGTTATCTGGAGCAGGGGAGGGGTTAATGCTGGGTAGTAGCTATTTCCATAGTGCCTCGCTCCAGTGACCTGGAGTGTATACTTATAGGGCAGAGAAGCCTGGAGTTATTTCCTAATAGATTTGAAGATATAGTGATCTCCAAAAATAGATCAGAGTGGTCACCAATATATAGGAAGACCAGTTCCAGAGAAAGTGAATTAGTGTCTGTCTTCACCACAGCACAGAGGGCTCCTTCATGTCTGCTCTGACCACTTGTCCCAGTCAGTTGGTGGTGACCCTGAATAGTCTGTCAATCAGATTTTGTAGGCAGAACCAGATTTCTTGAGAAAGGGCAGAGCTAGGATAGGCATTCTAAAACCAACCAAAATACAGCTGAGAATTTGCTGTCAGAGATCACTTCTTCCTGAAGTTTGGATGTAAAATGTCCCCACAGGCTCATGTGACACTAGATGATGGTCCTGTTTGGGGGGATTGTGGAACCTTAGGCAGTGGGGTCTTATTGAAGGAGGTGGGTGGGTCACTGGGACGCACAGGTCCCAGGACTTATAGAAGAGCCCTTTCCCCAGATCTTACTTCTGGGCTTTTCTGGTTGGCTGTTAAGATGCAAGCCAGCAACACTGTGAGCTCCTGCTACCCCAGGCAGAAGCTGGTCCTGTCATCTCAGGCAGAAGCTGGTCTTGTCCCTGACACTGTAGCCAAAATAAGGGTTTATTCCCTTAGGTAGCTTCGTATCAAGGTTTGGTCACAGCTATGAGAAAACTCACTCAATGTATCCTCTACATCGTCTTTTAACTTGTTGCACTTAATAGTACCCACTCATCAGCACCTGAGGCTCAGGCTCAGACATCTTCGGTGGGGATTCCCAGTTCCATTGAATCTCGGATGACACCAGAACTGTTTTATATCCAGTCTCTGTGTTCGGCTTATTGTGGGAGCTATTTTCTCCCCGAGGAGTCACTTTGAGCAAGGTCTAGTTCTTGTCCGTAAACTGGGGGTAGTGGAGTTGACCTTTCTTCCTCTGATGATTGAGTTTGACACCCTTGAACCGCTATGTGTCAAATGCTATGCTGTTGCAAAAATCTTCCTTGGTTTCAGTGTTCCTTCTTCCTGCTTTATTTTCAGGAGGCATCCTGTCTGGGCCAGGGGCAGCAGGTGGTCCAGCCTTCCTGGGGAGGGTGAGACTGGGTTTCCTGTCTGCAAATCTCTGTGGTCTTTTATAAGCTTGTCCTGGTGACTAAGGATAATTCAACTGTGTTCTCTCCACAGAATATCTCACAAAACTTAAGAGAGATATTTCAAACACTGGGAAAAGAAAATAAAACCTCTCAAATCCTTCCAGTGAACACATTGTGTGTGTGTGTGTGTGTGTGTCTGTGTGTATGTGTGTATTCACAGGCACGTGTGTGTTCATGCAAGTAAAGATCACTGGGCAACATTGGGGGTCAACAGGAGCTGTCCACTTTGGGTTTTTGTTTGTGTGTGTGTTTGTTTGTTTCTTTTTTAAAAATGCACTTGTTTCTATGAACAACAGGCTGACAAGTGAAGAATCTATAAATCCACCCTGAGAACAATTCAAGTCTGCATAATTTGAAAGGGAAAGGCATGCTATTCTTTCACAGTAAACAAAACTCAGAAACTTCTTTCTAATGGTTATAAAGGCTAAGAGTCAAGATGACTGGCCCAGCACATTATATGTCTTACGACTGCTATCCTCAAGGTTCTTGCACACTGCCTTCTTGTGGTGTCCTAGGTGGCAGATGCTGGAAGGGTGCTAGTTCTCTGGAACAGGGACACTAATTCCCAACCACCTTGGGGAGGCCACTCCTTGCAATGCAGTTGCTGTGGGATTAGGTTTCACCATTAAATGGGCCTATATATTTAGTCACCATTAAATGGGCCTATACGTTTAGTCTGAGGCATTTACTCTCCTCGTGGTCCAAATGTCCTACAAATGATGTCTGAGCAGGTGGTCAGATTCAGCCCTCACCGCCTGTTCCTCTTCATGTTAGCTTAGCTGATATGCAGTGGAGACCACGCCATTTTCTTCCCATACAATTATAGCCACCTGGTCACAATCCACCACGTATTTATTCTTTCAAGACAGTCTTACTGTGTAGCTCTTCAATTTGGTAATCCTCCTGCTTCAGCCTCCCTAGTGCTGGGATTGTAAGTGTGTGTCACCAAAGTCAATTCCCTACTTATATCTTTCTCGGTGTGATATTCACTGTGAATAGCCACCTCAAGTGTCCCCGTTTTTAGTGGGGACTGATCTGGATCAGGACAGCAACAGGCCCAGTGAGAAGTGCTGGAGGTGGCAAGATGGCGCAGTTCTGACCTACGAGAAGCAACAACAGGTCCACGGTGCAGCCCTGCCTCTGTGCTGCTTTGTTCAGCTAGGGATGCGGCGTTTGTGGACGGAAATGTGACCGCCTTCCTATAACGCAGTGGACGGAGGTCACACAAGGATTGGTGCAGCAGGGTGGGCGTGTTTCACAGATGGCCTGATGGTAGTGGGCATACCTAAAATTGATTTAAAGTTCCCATTTTAATTTGTTACAGCATGTATTTCCTACAAGTTCTTTACAGAAAGTGATAGGTGTGCACAGTGTGTCTGTATGCATGTGTGTGTGTGCTTGCACATGTATGTATGTGTATGTGAGCAACAAATACCCTGCAAAACAAGAGCTTCCTCACTAGGAAGTTGAGGCTGACCCATGAAATGGTTGTGAAAGCTGCAGAACAGTCAGGGTTGTTGGCCATGAAGTTACTCCTGAGATGCAAAGACCACTGAGAAAATATATGTGTCACCAGTATGGCTTTGGGGCAGAGGCTTTCAAGGGACATAAGCAATATAAGCAGAAAGTTAAGTCCTGCTTCTAAGGGTTCAGTGTCACTTGTCACATCAAGGTCACGAGTTTCCGAGATGTGCTAACGATGCGGAGAACTTTACCGATGAATTTTCCCAAAGAGGTGAATAGACAGTACTGGAGTCGCAGATCCCAGGCCGTACTTCCGGGGCTGTTTCCTCCACCTACGTCCACTCAACCCTTAGCACCAGAGTCCCCAACTCTGGAAAAAGAACAGACAACGGTGAGGACTTTGCCTTCTGTCACATGGGCCATGGCTAAGAGGTGGCTTGCGTAGACTGGTTTCTGATCACATACATTTCAAATCTTACTGTTCCCCTGCTGTGCCTGATCTTCCAATGTGGGCTCCGCAGGTTCGCCACACCCCTGGCTTGGCACCAATGATAAATAACTCCAGGTGAGTCTCCACAGGATGATGGTAATAGCCCTGTGGTTCTGTCTACCTGGGGAGAGCCCCAGTTAACTACTCTTAGGAAGGATTACAAACCTCATCAATCTGTCCGGTAAACTCTCATATCTGGATCCTCCAAATGCCCATCACCAACACTGATGCCTCCTGTGTGAGGCGGAGTACACATACGGTGGAAAATGACAGCGGAATGAGGTAGCTGATTGATTGTTAGAAAACTATATTACACAACTGCCTTTTATACAGTTACAAATAGTCCTGGGATTCTGCTCAGAAACGTAAAGGGCTCCGATGCCCTAGGAAAAGTTCCTGGCCATCAGTGTCCATAGTTAAGGTCAAGTCTGCTTTGTGTGCTGCTGTCAAGGGAAGTGTGAGCAAAATGCCTGTCACTCTTCTGCTTAACTGGAATGCTGCCTAACAAGTAGAGAGGGATTTGAAAAAAATACAGCCTGTTTAAAATTTAGTTCATCCATGCTATTCTTAAAAAAAAGAGAGTGAGAACCCTAAAAGTACAAAGAAAAAAAAATTAAATGTAATACTACCATTTGGTGCATTTCCTTTAAAAATATAGTCTATGTCTATTTAGAATATATTTATTTTCTAAAAGAATGTATATATCTATAATGTTCTCTCTATATATACTTATATATGAATTTTAAAGTAAATTATAACATTCTAATGTTCTCATTGTTGGATATTTTAATTATTTCAATGTCATATCTATATCTATATCAATATCTATATCTCTATATAGAAATAGTTGTATATATCTTTTGCATTTGTCTTTCTGATTCTTTTCTCTTTATTATTTACATAATAAAATCCTAGGATAAATTCTTAGTAGTGAAATTATTGAGTCACAGAATTTGAGGGCTGTGTGGAATCTTCCACATGAAGATAGGTTGCTCTCCAGAAACTGCACACTGTGTATTCTGGGAAGGAATGTGTTTTCTCACTCTCTGCACTAGGATTTTAAGAGTCTTGGGAATCACATCGTGGGCCTTCCTGCTTATGCCAGGGATGACTGTGAGGCTGAGCGCCTCTCTCCAGGCCCTCGGCTTACATGCCTCTGTGAAGTGATGATTCTTTTGCCCTGGGAAGAAGGTTTTAACAAGACAGGTTTTAGTTAAGGTGATTCATTTCCCTAAATGCACAGTGCTTCTTCTTCTTCTTTTTTTTTAAATTTTCTAGATTCTTTATTTACATTCCAGATGATTTCCCCTTTCCTGTTTCCCCCCTCCCCAAAAGTCCCATAAGCCCTCTTCCCTCCCCCTGTCCCCCAGTCAACCCCCTCCCACTTCTCTGTCCTGGTTTTCCCCTACACTGCTGCATCCAGTCTTTCCAGGACCAGGGGCCTCTCCTTCCTTCTTCTTGGGAATCAATCGATATGTGGATTGTGTCTTGGGTATTCCAAGATTCTGGGCTAATAACCACTTATCAGTGACTGCATGCTACGTGTGTTCTTTTGTGATTGGGTTACCTCACTAAGGATGATATTTTCCAATTCTGACCATTTGCCTAAGAATTTCATGAATTCATTGTTTTTAATTGCTGAGTAGTATTCCATTGTGTAAATATACCACATTTTCTGTATCCATTCCTCCGCTGAGGGACATCTGGATTCTTTCCAGCTTCTGGCTATTATAAATAAGGCTGCTATGAATATAGTGGAGCATGTGTCCTTATTGCATGCTGGGGAGGCCTCTGGGTATATGCCCAGGAGTGGTATAACAGGGTCCTCCTAAAGTGTCATGCCCAGTTTTCTGAGGAACCGCCAGACAGCTTTCCAGAGTGGTTGTACCAGCTTGCAATCCCACCAGCAGTGGAGGAGTGTTCCTCTTTCTCCACATTCCCGCCAACACCTGCTGTCTCCTGAGTTTTTGATCTTAGCCATTCTGACTGGTGTGAGGTGAAATCTCAGGGTTGTTTTGATTTGCATTTCCCTAATGACTAAGGATGTTGAACATTTCTTTAGGTGCCTCTCAGCCATTCAATATTCTTCAGGTGAAAATTCTTTGTTTAGCTCTGTACCCCATTTTTTAATAAGGTTATTTGGCTCTCTGGAGTCTAACTTCTTGAGTTCTTTGTATATATTGGATATTAGCCCTCTGTTGGATGTAGGGTTGGTAAAGATCTTTCCCCAATTTGTTGGTTGCTGTTTTGTCCGATTGACAGTGTCCTTTGCCTTACAGAAACTTTGTAATTTTATGAGGTCCCATTTGTCAATTCTTGATCTTAGAACATAACCTATTGGTGTTCTGTTCAGGAAATTTGCCCCTGTGCCCATGTGCTCAAGGCTCTTCCCCAGTTTCTTTTCTATTAGTTTCAGTGTGTCTGGTTTTATGTGGAGGTCCTTGATTCACTTGGAGTTGAGCGTAGTACAAGGAGATAAGAATGGATTGATTTGCATTCTTCTGCATGCTTACCTCCAGTTGAACCAGCACCATTTGTTGAAAATGCTATCTTTTTTCCACTGGATGGTTTCAGCTCCTTTGTCAAAGATCAAGTGACCATAGGAGTGTGGGTTCATTTCTGGGTCTTCAATTCTATTCCATTGATCTACATGCCTGTCACTATACCAGTACCATGCAGTTTTTAACACTATTGTTCTGTAGTACTGCTTGAGGTCCAGGATACTGATTCCCCAAGAAGTTCTTTTACTGTTGAGAATAGTTTTAGCTATCCTGGATTTTCTGTTATTCCCAATGAGTTTTTGAATTGCTCTTTCTAACTCTATGAAGAATTGAGTTGGGATTTTGATGGGGATTGCATTGAATCTGTATATTGCTTTTGGCAAGATGGTCATTTTTACTATATTAATCCTGCCAATCCATGAGCATGGAAGATTTTTCCATCTTCTGAGGTCTTCTTCGATTTTCTTCTTCAGAAACTTGAAGTTCTTGTCATACAGATCTTTCACTTGTTTGGTTAGAGTCACACCAAGATACTTTTATTATTTGTAGCTATTGTGAAGGGTGTCATTTCCCTAATTTCTTTCTCAACCTGCTTATCCTTTGAGTATAAGAAGGCTACTGATTTGCTTGAGTTGATTTTATATCCGGCCACTTTGCTGAAGTTGCTTATCAGCTGTAGGAGTTCTCTGGTGGAGTTCTTTGGGTCACTTAAGTATACTATCATATCATCTGCAAATAGTGATAGTTTGACTTCTTCCTTTCCCATTTGTATCCCTTTGACCTCCTTATGTTGTCTAATTGCTCTAGCTAGAACTTCAAGTACTATATTGAAAAGATATGGAGAGAGAGGGCAGCCTTGTCTAGTCCCTGATTTTAGTGGGATTGATTCAAGTTTCTCTCCATTCAGTTTGATGTTGGCTACCAGTTTGCTGTAAATTGCTTTTACTATGTTTAGATATGTGCCTTGAATTCCTGATCTTTACAAGACTTTTAGCATGAAAGGATGCTGAATTTTGTCAAATGCCTTTTCAGCATCTAATGAAATGACCATGTGGTTTTTTCTTTGAGATTGTTTACGTAGTGGATTACATTGATGGATTTCCATATATTGAACCATCCCTGCATCCCTGGAATGAAGCCTATTTGATTGTGGTGAATGATCATTTTGATGTGTTCTTGGATTCGGTTGGCACGAATTTTATTGAGTATTTTTGCATCAATATTCATAAGAGAAATTGGTCTGAAATTCTTTGTTGGATCTTTGTGTAGTTTTGGTATCAGCGTAATTGTGGCTTCATAGAACGAGTTGGGTAGTGTTCCGTCTGTTTCTATTTTGTGGAATAGTTTGAAGAGTACTGGTGTTAGGTCTTCTTTGAAGGTCTGATAGAATTCTGCACTAAAACCATCTGGTCCTGTGCTTTTTTAGGTTAGAAGACTTTCAATGACCACTTCTATTTCTTTAGATGTTGTGGGACTGTTTAGATGGTCTATTTGATCCTGGAGGTCAGCCTGGGCTGCACAATGCTTCTTAAATGGATTATAGTTCTGTGACTTCTTCCTCCCTCCCTTCCTCTCTTCCTCCCTTCTTTCCTTTTTTCTTTCTTTCTTTCTTTGTTTCTTTCTTTGTTTCTTTCTTTCTTTCTTTCTTTCTTTCCTTCTTTCTTTCTTTCTTTCTTTCTTTCTTTCTTTTTTTCTTTCTTTTCTCTCTTTCTCTCTTTCTCTCTTTCTCTCTTTCTTTCTTTCTTTCTTTCTTTCTTTCTTTCTTTCTTTCTTTCTTTCTTTCTTTCTTTCTTTCTTTCTTTCTTTCTTTCTTTCTTTCTTCCTCCTGTTTGGAATTTTGCCGGCCCTTCTTCTTCTTCTCTCTAGACAGAAGAGTGACCTGAAGAACTCTCCTTGGCCTTTATTTTTATTTTACTCTAATTAGGCTGAATCATATGAAACTATCATTTTTAGGAAGGTAAAAAAATGGTTGAATGGCAGAAACTTTTGTGTGGATAAACCTGACGTGTTTCTCTTGGCAGTCAGACTTAAATGCCCTTTTCTCTCTCTCTAGAACAAAACCTCCTTCCTCTGTCCAGGGTCACTCAGTATGTAATGTTTAGTGATTTCTCTCCCCTCATTGGACCAAATGTGTACAATTTTGCAAAAAAGAGTCTGCTGAGATTTTGAACCAGACTTAGTGGAATGACTTGGTCAAATTGAGAAATCTGATGTCTTTGTAATTCACGTGCCCAGTTATTATCCATTTTCTTGTGTTTTTTATTAGGACATCAATATTGTTAGTATAGAAGTTTAGGCAGTAGAGAAGTTCCTATCAGGTTCTGTGGTTTCTGTGCATTTCTTTCCTCCCTTCAGACTGTAAGCTACTTGAGGGAACATACTTTGAGGTTAACCTCCAGCCTGACACACTCAACATGGAAAATGTTGGCACTGGACTTGGCTGTGAATGATGTTAGGGAAAGTGATGGAATTAAATAGTGGCTTAATTGCAGTCCCATCAGTAAACCAACCAGGGAAAAGAATACTGCTTGAAACTATTTATTTTTATTTCTTTATTTTGAGTTATTACATCTGGATTCATGGCTCAATTCGTGGCTCTCAGTGTGATGCTGGCATTCATTGTATTATCATTATTTTTTCCTATACACTTTTGCTAGCAGTTTGAGACCTCAAAAACAGCAGCAACTGTATTTCCCATAGCACAGAGCAAACAGATCTGCACTGATTTCAATCCCAATTCCCCAAGCTTCTGTTGGTGTAGGAAAAAACAAAACCAACAAACAAACAAACAAGAAAACCCCCAAGCCACCCCCGCCAATTTCAATATTGCTGGAGTGAAGCCCTGGGAAAATTTCGGCGCTCAGCCATCGATTCCAGCAGGCAGTGTTATTTTTAGATTTCTATTATGCTCTTGGAGTTTGTGAGTAATCATATTGAGGAGGGGATGTAGACCTGTGTGGTGGTTGGCGGGGGGGGGGGGGGTGTGTGGGGTGTGTCTGTTTTCCAGTAAGTAAGAACCTTTGGAAGAACCTTCTGAAGTTCCTGAGGCTGAGGTAGCAACCTAGGCAGCCTCGAGCTACAGAGGACTCCAACGGGGAGGGGAGGGGAGAGGTAGGGATGCAGGTTGGATTTCAGCATTTGGTTACAGTGATCATTTTTCTTCTTTACATTTTACCTTTCCGGAGTCTGGGAGAGTCTTGGCAGCTTTGTCTCCTGGGATGTCCTTCCATTGTTTGTCTGCAAGCTGCAGGGTGCCGTCATGGTGTTATACAGTAGGTAGGCAAGTCATTAAGGCAGCTGGACCCACAGCTGGACCCTCAGGCCACAGGCTGGTTTGTTCCTCTTCTGTAGTTGATTTTTTTCTGTCAGTTAAAGTCCTGACCTCTAGATAGTTACTTTTTTGTGATTGAGTTAATTGAGAAAACTTGAGAATGACGAGAACATAATAGAAAAGGAGAAAAATCAGAGTGAATCTCTTGGCAAATTTAAGTTAAACAAATGCAGAATGGTTTTGAAAATACTTGAAAACTTGACATACCTTAGCACGTGCTTCTCTTAAACATGCTCTAACACTAAAGCAGGGTTCTGTTCTTGCTCGTGTTTTTGTGACTGTTTGCCTCAAGAACTGGCATCATCATTTGTTTCTACAGAAATACTTTCTGTAATCACTAATTACAGAATGATTGCTGTTGTCAAAGAGCCATGCCAACTCTCTCTCAAACTTTAAACATATTGCCCATGTAGTCTGAAGGGCGAGTTAGCCACCCAGTTGACGCCATAGGTAAGAGTGTGTCAAGAAACGCACAGCCAGAGTGTTTCAGTAGCTGTGGAGGCTTGTGTGGGTGTAGTCTGAAGTAGATCAGCCAGTTCCTGTTGGTGGGTATTTCTGTTGTAAGTTTGTTGGCTGCTTTTACTAGTGTGAACTTTACAGTGAGTGCCAGACATCAGTCTCGAGTACCCATTTGGTCACTTCCTAGAGTAACTCCTCAGAGACAAAGTGCAGAACTCAACTTCATTGGTGTGTGTGTGTGTGTGTGTGTTTAACTTATACTGACAAGTCTCCCTTCAGGAAATCTGAATTAATTTCTATTCTCATCGACACTAAGTTGAGAGAATTTTCTTAATTGCACTATTGCCAACATGATTTTTGTGAGTCTTTTAAAAGATTTAAACATTGATTTTTGTTTGGCATATAATAATTGTATAAATGTATTGACTAAAATGTGGTATTTCCATATGTGTTTATATTGGATGATTAAATCAATCTAATTAATCTACTATTTCACATTTTTTTTATCCTTCTGTGGAGAGAACATTTAAATCTATTTTGGCAGTTCAAAATTACATAATACATCATCAATTACAGTCACTCTGCTGTACAGCATCTGTGTAAGATTGGTTGGCCCCACCTAACTTGACACTTGAGACTACATCTCCCTACTCTCCCACTAGCTTCCAGTAATCCTCTTTGTGCCTGGATCTCTGTGAGTTTAGCTCTGTGGGTCATGCGTGATCACTCAGCACACAGTCTTTCTGTGCTGGCTGTAGCATAATGTCCCCAGGGTCATCTATACTGTCATAAACAATAGACCTTTTTTCTCCTTTAAGGTCCACTCATATCCCGTCCCACCCCCCACCACATTTTAAGAATCCATTTATCCATCAGGTTGATTCCCGGTCTTGATTACTGTGGACAGCTGTGATCAGCATGAGACTGGTGATGTGCCTTTGATAGACTAGCTTTCGTTTCTTTTTCTTTTTTTAATTTGATGACCTTGAACTCCTGAGCTTCCTATCTCTGTCTCTCAATGCCTGGGATTACAGGCATGCACCACCATGCCTGATTCTGACGTCCTACTCTCAATTCATTTGAAAATATACCCGGAAGAGAGCCTGCTGGGTCCTGGCAGTTCTGTGACCATTGGCTCTGCTGTTTTCTTCACTGTTATATTAATTTATATTCTCACTGACATTGTTCAAGGGTTCCTTTCTCCACATTCTTGCTTTGATAGAGTACTGCAGTTTAATTTGCATTCCTTTTATAAGTGAAGGTGAATCTTTTTTCATGTAACTATTAAGTGTGCATACATCTTTTATTATTATAAGTACACTGTAGCTGTCTTCAGACACACCAGGAGAGGGCGTCAGATCTCATTAGAATGGTTGTAAGCCACCATGTGGTTACTGGGATTTGAACTCAGGACCTTCGGAAGACCAGTCAGTGCTCTTAACCGCTGAGCCATCTCTCCAGCTACATTTTTTTATTTTTATTTATTGTTTTTAAGAAATTTCCATTTGGGCTCTTGGCACACTAAAAAATAATCGGTCCATTCATTCTCTTGCTATTAAGTTGCTTAACGATATAAGCAACTTACTGTATACACGGTGTATAGAAGCGCCTTACCAGATGCACAATATGAAAATGTTCTCTCCCAGTCTGTGAGAGCTCTCCTCAGTTGCTTCCTTTGCTGCAGAGGAACTCGTCAGCTTGGCATGTTCCATTTGTGTATTTTTACCATGTCTTTGAGATCGGAGACAATAAGTGATTGTTCAGACCACGTCGGGATTCATTGTGAATTTTAAAAATTATTTCATTTTATGTTATATGTATGGGTGTTTCGCCTGTATGCATGGCTATCACTTGCAGGTAGTGCCACTGGAGGCCAGAAGAGGGTCTCAGATCCCCTTAGACTGGAGTTGCCATGTGAGTGTTGTGAATCAAACCCAGGTCCTCTGGAAGAACAGTCAGTGCTTTTAACCACTGGGCCATCTCTCCAGCATCTATTGTAAATTTTCATTTGAATTTTTGTGTATTTGTGTCGTCAAGAGAATTATAAGCTAAATGAGTCAGAATTAAGTCAGAAAATGGGAAACTATACCAGATATTTCTTGTAGTAGAGATTCCATAGTCAGAATTGGCTCTATAGATGTTGGCCAGCTAACAGAGCAAAAGGGACAGCAGGCTGAAGCCCCCAGGGACAGCAGGCGGAAGCCCCCAGGGACAGCAGGCTGAAGCCCCCAGGGACAGCAGGCGGAAGCCCCCAGGGACAGCAGGCGGAAGCCCCCAGGGACAGCAGGCTGAATCCCCCAGGGACAGCAGGCTGAAGCCCCCAGGGACAGCAGGCGGAAGCCCCCAGGGACAGCAGGCTGAAGCCCCCAGGGACAGCAGGCTGAAGCCCCCTGGGACAGCAGGGGGAAGCCCCCAGGGACAGCAGGCTGAAGCCACCAGGGACTGCAGTCTGAAGCCCCCAGGGACAGCAGACTGAAGCCCCCAGGGACAGCAGGCTGAAGCCCCCAGGGACAGCAGGCTGAAGCCCCCAGGGACAGCAGGTGGAAGCCCCCAGGGACAGCAGGCGGAAGCCCCCAGGGACAGCAGGCTGAAGCCCCCAGGGACAGCAGGCTGAAGCCCCCAGGGACAGCAGGCTGAAGCCCCCAGGGACAGCAGGCGGAAGCCCCCAGGGACAGCAGGCGGAAGCCCCCAGGGACAGCAGGCTGAAGCCCCCAGGGACAGCAGGCTGAAGCCCCCAGGGACAGCAGGCTGAAGCCCCCAGGGACAGCAGGCGGAAGCCCCCAGGGACAGCAGGCTGAAGCCCCCAGGGACAGCAGGCGGAAGCCCCCAGGGACAGCAGGCTGAAGCCCCCAGGGACAGCAGGCTGAAGCCCCCAGGGACAGCAGGCTGAAGCCATCTTTTGGGCAGAGGGAGAGTTACAGAGAACCCGAAGGGGAGCAGGAAGAAGACACAATCCAGCACACATCACCAGTATAAATATATCTAAAGCAGAGTCCGCTCTGCCCTACCATGTTCTACTAGTGCTTTAATTCCCATAACTGGTGTATAGAACATACTGTAGCTAAATAGAGGCTAGATTAAATGGTGCAACTTCATATCCAAACAAGAAGTCTAAAGTCATCATGAATTTTAAGTTAAAGTTCCACAGACAATCTGTTAGATTTTTAAATGTCATCTACTCTTGAATTCACAAATAGTTAATACCAAATGCTTGCAAGAATTCAAGGTGTCCTGGGAATCACAAAACTGATCTTTAAATTGATCACAAAGGCATAAGCCTGAATTACTTCATCATTTGATATTTCAGTCTTCTTGTTTGGTAGAGCAGAATGAGGGTGAGGTGATAGTTTTAATCATAGGTGAGTTGAAGCAATCATGTCAAGTAGGCTGTGGGTAGCTACTTAGTCAACAATTTAAGACCACAATATAGTCACTTATTAGTTAGGACTTGAGTTCAAATCCCTAGAACCTACAGAAAGCCAGACATGTGTGCCTGCTATCCCAGTGGTCCTATAGCAAGATTGGAGTGAGGCTGAGCTAGGAGAATCCAGGAAGCTCACAGGCCCAAGAGTCAGGTGTGTGTGGTGGCAAACAACAAAGAGACTATGCTTCAAACAAGACAGAAGCCAAGGATCAGCAGGTTGTCCTCTGCCCTGCACAAGCATGCTGTGGTGTGAGTATCTGTCACAGAGAGAGAGAGAGAGAAAGAGGGGGGGAAGAGAGAGAGGGAGAGAGAGAGGGGGAGAGAGAGAGAGAGAGGAAGAAGAAGAAGGAGGAGGAGGAGGAGGAGGAGGAGGAAGAAGGAAGAAGAAGGAGAAGAAGAAGAAGAAGAAGAAGAAGAAGGAGGAGGAGGAGGAGGAGGAGGAGGAGGAGGAGGAGAAGAAGAAGAAGAAGAAGAAGAAGAAGAAGAAGAAGAAGAAGAAGAAGAAGAAGAAGAAGAAGAAGAAGAGGAGGAGGAGAAGAGGGGAGAGAAACATACACGGAGAGACAGAGAGAAGAGGGGAGAGAGACAGACACACAGACAGACATGTACACAGAGAGAGGGAAGAGGGGAGAGAAAAACACACAGAGAGACACACAGACACTGATACACACACATATACACAGAAACACACATAGAGACAGACAGACAGACAGACACACACACACACACACACAGAGAAAGAGAGAGAGAGAGAGAGATCTTATTTCTTTATTCTTCCTTGAAACAGCAGAAAGATCAGCTCAAACCTACAGAGGTATACACACACCACAATTAAAAATGTAGTTCTCCTGTAGTGCAAATATTTATTAAATAGCTTCTATTGGGAAACTAAGTATTAATCGAGAAGTTGAAATAAGCCAATAATTATGATAATTTCTTTTTAAAGACTAGAATGTTTTAGAACTAATAAAGGGGATGAAGAAGTCAGAGGGTGACAGAAACTAGAATAACTGGGCTGAATAACAAGAAGCTGCATGGATCAGATGACCAGGGGTGGCCTTGCTGTACAGGGTAGTGTCTCACAGCAATCCGAGCCTAGTGAATAGGGCAGAGAGGAGCATCATAAGCAGGTGCAAAGGCCCTGAGGTCGGCTGATGCTGTGATGGTGAACCCTGGCTGTCACTCTAGGGGTGAGTAACACAGAGACGGACAGAGGCCAGTTTACTCAAAGCCCACAGAGGAGTGCTTCCTTTAAAGTTGCAGTGGGCAACTTTACCCTTAGGGTGTAATCAGGGGTTGTCTATCTGTCCTCGTCTGGTACCTGTCAGTGTCCACTCTTCACAGCTGCTGTCCCCTATAACACATACCTGCATGTAAATCTGTGAGGTGCCATCTTGCTCTCTGAGAAAACTTTTCTTGCTTCACTTTTGTTGGGGAGAGGTGTATGTGGTCTTTTGAAACAAGGTTTTTCTATGCATTCTTTCCTGTTCTGGATCTCACTATGTAGAATAGGCGGGTCCTGAACTCATAGGTATCCTCCTGCCTCCCCAGTGTTGGATGCTTGTTTTGCTTCTGAGGCAGGCTTACTCGTAGGGTAGGGCTGGTCTCAAACTCATTATGTATTTGAGGGTGACCTTGGACCTCCAATCCTCCTGTGTCCACTTCCTCAGGGCTGGGATCACAGGTGTGCACATCTGGTTTTATTTGAAATGTCTCGAGCTTTTCACACAGTAGACTACAAGATCAGTGAGATCCTGGAAGATAAAGGCATGGAGAAGGGCAGCAGGCACAGGGTGATAATATGAATTATCCAGATGAGATTGGTGAAGTCTTTGTTGTCTACTCTGCTCTTTGATTGTGTACTTCCTGCCTGTAGGAGCCGAGGTGTATTAACTCATGCAGCTACATGCACATTTTTACTCTTACACTCCCATTGTGAGTTGCGGGTGTACACCATACGCTGTACACCATACACCACCATATACCACAGGCTGCCTCATGCACGAGCTTAGCCCTGACTTTGCTACATGTTTTCCCACAATTCAAAAGCTGTCTGTCTGCTCCAGTCCAGGAGGCAGTTGGGAATGTCTTGATGACGTTTTCTTCCTTAAATGCCCTTTCTAAGAGGAAATTATGTCAAGGTTATATAAGGGCAGTTGGTTGTGGGGTGTGTGTGTGTGTGTGTGTGATACATGGGCATGCACACTTGGAACAAACAGATGCTGTACAGGACAACAATGAGAAAAGCCGCAGCAGAGGAGAGCCTTTGAGTAGCATCTTCTCCCAGGGATGGCGCCATCACTCTTTGATCTCTTGCCCTGTTTGATCTCTTGCCATGGGTGGCAAAGCTTTAGCAGGGTCTGTGGGAGTGGTGGACCCGCTTCTCCCATGGTAAGGACCAGGCAACCGTTGGGATGATGATTCTCACTGGGGTGGCTTGATGGGTCAAGCAGATAACTTGATTTTGTCTTTTGATTTCTCAAAATGGAAATATTTCTGTCTTTGGGAAATCTTTTTTAAAAAAATGTAATCAACTTAAGTCTACATAGATAAAAGGAATAGAAATGATCATATAGGAGGCGGGTAAGGCCTGGAGAGGGTAAAAGGTCACAGGAGTCTTGGAAAGACGACTTTAAGAGTGAGCATCCAGCGGCTGCTTCCTTCTTCCGAGAGCTGGGGTTCAGAGGTCCTCTCTCTCTGTGAGCCTCTGCTTTGATTTTGCTCGAACACAAATTGGCATGTCCTGCATGACTGGCTTGCAGGGCTCACTGCGCTTTCTCAGAGCACAGGCATTAGTGAAGCCTTCTGTTTGGATGTGCCACAGGGCATGGAAACTTTACCCTGCTGCTCCCCCCCCAGGAACATTTTGTAAATAAATGTATCTCTTTTTAAATAAATGGCGGGAATAACAAAGGAAGAGCTATTTGTGTAATGAATAGTTGTCCCTGTTATTCCCTAAGCCCTACAGAGACAAAGCTTGGTCTCTTGCATTTGGTGTCTTGTCCTGGTGCCACATCACTGGCAGAACAAGGATGCAGTGATAAGCTGAAGTCCTAAGGACTGGGGCACGGCTTAGTAGGAGGAGCGAGCGCTTGCCTAGCATGCACTAAAAGCTGGGTTTGAACCCCATCACCACATACAAACTACACATGGTGACATATACCTATAATTCCAGCACTCAGTGAGGTAGAAGCAGGGGATCAGAGGTTCAAGACCACCCTGGGCTACATAGCAAGAGTTTGAGGCCTGTTTAAGAATTGAAACAAAGGTCACAAAAAGCCAGAACTCAGGTGTTCAGTATTTCAGCTACATTTTGGAGACGTGAGCGAGTGAGCCATCTTGAGGTCAAGCGTTTAATCCCAGCATTTGGGAGATAGGGGCAGTGAGTTCAATACCAGCCTGGTTGACATAGCAAGTTCCAGGCTAGCCAGGGCTGCACAGTGGGACTCTGGTTCAAAAAAAAAATCAAAATGAACGATTGTGACAGTCCTGTGACTGTTTTGCCTTCTACTGGCGTCTCCCCATTGGGTCACTTCAGTGTTTATTGGTGGCAGCCAAGAAAAGAATAAAGAAAACTTGCTCTCTGTCCTGACCTTGTGCCAATCCACAAAGTTCAGGTACAATAGGCAAAAGAGCCCCGCAACGTTCTAAAGACTTTTCTCCCGAGAATGACTGAGAGTCACATAGACTTTTCAAATTATATATCAGTACAAAATATTAAAATCTCCAAAAGCCACTAGCCCTCTCTGCTTGGAAATGTGGCACTATAGGAAATGAAGGAGGGCAATGGATTTATAATTTATAATCTTGTTGCCTATCATAGGTAGCCCCTAGAGCCCCAGGGGAGTTTGAAATTGGGAACAAGATTGGAAGAGAAGATTCAGACAGTGAGATAAAAAAGCTGAATTCCAAACAGAGCCTGCCTGCTCTTTGAATGCATCTTGAAGGCAATATGAGTCTAGGTTTTATTTTTAAGCTTTGAAAACATAGGAATATCCTCTGGGAAGGTTTACAGAGAGTCCCGTGGGAATGAGCCTGCGGTTTGGACAGGGGGCAGGTTGTTGTAGCTCCACCCCTGAGCTGATGGGTAAGTACCTTCGTGGGAGGTGCTGTCTGCGAGGGGGCTAGGGGGCGGTGGAAACACGCTGGCGGATATGAGAAGGAAGCCTCGCTGATTGAATCAGGACCAAGCAATGTGACTTTCCAGATTAGCAGATGGGATCTGCAGCATGTGCTCAGCATTTCTATTTTGAGCCCAGAGAACATCTCCCCAACTGTTTCTTTCCTCTTCTCCCCACTCCCTCTGCAGACCTCGAAGCCCCTCTGCTCTTTAGTTTTCTTATTTTATTGGTATGGGTTTGCTTCAAGCCTGTACCTTGAGGTTTCTTAGCTGTTGGCTGGGGTGCAAGTTATCCACTGTGACAATCAGTCAGGCAGGACTCCCCTCAGACAGGAGCTGTGCTGACTTCTCCAGGAATACTAGCTGGAAGACAGAGGGTGGGGGCCCAGAAGGAAATTAGCTGAGAAAAAAACCTCCATCCAATAAAGTAAGGGCCTCCCTAGGCAAGCAGTTGGTGCTTGGCATTCTGCTAGGTGCCCCTCGTCTGCAGATCTTTGCACGGAGCTCGCCCATTGTGAGAGGACAAACCAGCGTTGTTGGCTGGTATAAAATTCTTGGACCTTTAATTTAATTTTATGTGTGTGGATATTTTCCTTGCATGTATCTCCATGTCCCATGTATGAGCCTGGGGCCTGTGAAAGCCATAATTCGGCATCAAATATCTTGGAACTAGAGATGTAAGCTTCCATGTCAGTGCTGGGAATCAAATCCCGGTTCTCTGGGAAAACAGCCTCTCAAATGCTGAGCCATTGCTCTCGTCTGTTGCAGGTACTTTGTATGACGAGAACATTGGTTTAGTTTCTACAGACAGCTCATGTTCGCTCTCTCCCTGTCCCTGTCCCTTCCCCACTTCTGTCTCTCTCTGTTCCTGCTTCTGCATGTTTGAGCTGCTCTGCAGGTGTCTGAATTGTGCTTTAGGACTCATGAAGTATGAGATCTTTCTGGTATTTCGAGGAAGGATAAAGAAATAAGATACTTCCATCTGTTTTTAATGTGAATACTTTATTTTTGGAGAAAACTAAAATTTAAAATAAGTATCTTAAAAAAAAAACCCACACAGGCCAACTTTGCTAAGCTGAGGCTCCCTAAGACTAAGCTAAAAACATCTATCCATTGATTTGTGCAAAGTGCTTTTGACTCAATTTCCATGGTAATTAGTTACAGCATCTATGTGAATTATACCCATCTCTATATATCAATCCAAGTGACACTGTAGTATCAGCTGTGAGGCCCCTTGTCCCTTACACTCACACACACACACTCTCTTCTTGGAGGACACTTGATGCCTATTTTTAGAAATGAGCATAAATGCAGTAAAGACCCTCATGTTATATAAAATCCTCCAGCAGCATCTCAGCCGTGACAAGAGGAAGGGCTTCCTTTCATGTTTCTGAGTGAACTTAGTTTATAATTCTGACTAGTAGCTCTAATTCTAGATGGGCACCTGAGGTTGCTGGCACAGTATCTTTAAAATACACGTGGAAGCTGGGTGTGGTAATGCACTTCTTTAAGTCAAACGTATGGAGAGCAGAGGCAGGTCTGAAGCCAACCTATGAATAACAGAGGCACCCAGGGAGTCTCTGTCTAAAGACAAATGAAATACAGACTGCTGTCTTTTATCTTCATGGCCTTATAGGTCCCTCAGTAACAAAGAAAGAATGGAATGAGCTGTGTCCCTCAAGAGCAGTCTGGATGGTCCTCTCCCTTCTCATAAGGTGACGTGGGGGTTAAGAGCAGGGACTCTGTTCTCCAGGGCCTGTGGTGACCTTGGCCTGGCAAGTTCTTGTCATGTGGAAGGCAAGACAAGGACTGGGTAAAGCAGAAACTGCCGGTGGGTCTCCTGGGTTTTCATTTCTCCCTCCTGTCCCTGCTGCTTGCCAGCAGGCTGGACAAGCTACTCAGTGTCTCCGCATTCCTTCTTCACATATGAAATTGGGCAGAGAACAGTAAGGGCTGTCGCGAGGATCAAGTAAGCCAACACTTGTTTGTCCCCAGAACACTGCCTTGTACACAGTGGCACACCAGCGTTTGCCACTATTATCGATATTGTTACCAGTGTGTTCTAGAAACACCTTTGGTATGATCTGAGTGGACAAAACGGCAACTCCATCGTGTACCAAGTGAATAGGTTTACTGAGAAGGCCTGCACGTGGTTGCCCTTGCTCTTGTCCCTGTCTGTTGTAGGGATCTAAAGTTAAGCTCCTGTGGCCATACCTTGATCCCTGGTAGTGGGGAGATTCTGGGGCTGCAGGATGGCAGGGAAAGAGTTAACTCAGGGCGGTAGCAGCTGAACACATAGCATAAACAGCATTTGGGAATGAGATCACTTCTGTTTTGGGAACCTGAAGGCAAACACAGTTACATTTGTTCCTGTAATCATTGCCTTGTCTGAGACTGTTTATGTTTAGAAACTCGTGTTGGAATATTTATCAGTTGGGGCTCTGAAACCAACTCTGGCTACTTCTGCCAAAAAGGAACACGCTGGAGTCATGGGACTCTTCCTGGGGTTGAAGGAAGTCCATGGGCTGCACAGGGCAGCCTCAGACAGAGATGGGATGCTTCTGAGGGCCTGAGGGAAGCCTTTCCAGGACTAACTTCAAGAGGAAGTAACAGCAACTATTTTGCTTCCTGATATTCTGTCACTGGAGACTGAGATTCCTGGAAGAGTCTGTTGGTTGGGTCTGTCCCTATTCCCTGGCAGGAAGACCCACCAAGAATACAAGTGCTTGAAGAGAGTGGAGGAAGTAGGTTCTCCTCTCTTCTAGTCATTTTTTGCTTTTGTTTTTGTTTTCCTTTTGAGACTGTATTTCTCTGTGTAGCCCTGGCTGTCCTAGAACTCCCTTTGTAGACCAGGCTAGCCTCAAACTCACAGAGATCCACCTGTCTCTGCATCCCAAGTGCTGGGATCAAAGGTGTGTGCCACAGCAGCCTGGCTTTTGGTCTGTGTTTTAAACAGTCATTCAGAGGCACGTTTGAGCTTCAGACAAGCTTGGGATTGTGGAAATATGGGTAACTGTGAATACAAGAAATCATAAGAACTGCATGGAGGGGCAGATGGAGGTGAACATCGTGGACAGGGTTGGCTCTGCATGTCTCCACTGTGTGCAAAGAAGTATGACTGTCTCAATCCATGCTGCTACTATGACAGAATAGCATGGATTAGATGATTTATAAAGAAGAGAAGGTTGTTCTCTCATAGTTTGGGAGGCTGGGACATCCAAGTCCTAATGCCAGCAGGTTTGGTTTTGTACTGGCTGCTTTTGCATTCCATGGTGAGATCTCGTCAGTGCATCCTTGGGAGGAAGAGAACTGTGGACTCACAGAGGCAGAAGGGCAACTATATGGACTATGAAGTTTCCCTCAAGGCCTCAGTCACACTCTGAGGGAAAAGACCCTCATCCCGTTTAAAGGCCCCGGCTCTAATACAACCCACTGGCCACCACATTTCAATGCTTAAATTCTGAAGCCCGCATTCAAAGCATAGCTCTGGTCTCAAAATTCCTTAAACAGGGGTCTGTTTCTCTGAGACTTCTCATCGAGAACTTTAAATATTTTGAAGTTTCAATGAAATAATCTTTTAAAAAGTGTCCGTTTATTCTGGATGTCCCTTAATACAACAGATGCTTGCCCCTCTGCTCACTCTGTTTGCTGAAACCCAGGTAGTAAGTAGGAATTCATTCCCAGTCATGGTCTAATGAGAAAGATCCAGAAGCAATCTTAATACACAGTGCACACCGTGTGGCAGGCCAGGTGACATAAGAGTGCTGTCTCAGTTGGAGATGAGACTTTGGAAGCTGGTCTCCCCTGACACGCATAGTGTATTCACTTTGGCTTCATCAGTCAATGCCTTATGTAAGCTGAGAACAGCAATCTAGATTCAACAAGACAATAGACTCTTTGGCGTGCTGCTAATGTTTATTAGCTTTCAAGTTTTGAATTTAATTTGTACCACTGTTCTTAGAGTGCAAATGCAAGGCTTGCATAAGTCATTTCACATTTCTGTGTGTTTAGCTGAATTAAAATAAAAATCCCTTTGGTCAGCCCTGGAGGTCCTTGGGGGTTTCTTTCTTCTTAAGTGGGGGGTACTTTATTCAAGGTTTGGTGTTGCTGTGCTGTGGGAAGCATGCCCCTGAGCCTCCTCTTCACGGAAGAGTCTCCTTTTCCACCTCTGGGCTACTGAGCCAGCCACAGGACTTGCTGTGGCCAGTAGGGTATTGTGAGACATGGGAGAAGGTTTGAGAGGAGCTTGTGGCTCAGCCTCTCACCAAGTACTCCTTTTCTGTGAAGAAATGTGTGCTTCTAGTACTATAGATAACAGGGAGCTACCCGAATCCTGCTGATCCCAACCAAGACTAGCTAAACTCTGGTCCACCAACAGGTGGGTGATCAGAAGAGGATTCCTGTGTTTGTTTGCTGCAAAGTATTGTTGGGCGAGAGCTGAACTGTACAGTCTAGGACACTGGTCAGGTAGCTACACACCCTCGTGTGTGTATTTAGTTACCGTTCTGGTTGCTAGAGCCAAAATGTGTGGTAGAAGCAACTTCAGGAAAGAAGGATGTGGTTTGGCTCATGGCTTCTGGGGCCACCAACCCATCAAGGTCTGAAAGACTTGCTGTGACTTGGGTGATGGGCAACTGCAGTGAATGTTCTTCTCATCTCTATGGACCCAGAAGTAGAGATGAGACTGGAAATGGAGCTGTAGCCCTCTGAGACCTGCCCTGGGAGACCCACCTCTACCAGCCAGGTCCCATCTCCTAAAGGTCTCATAGCCTCCCTCAACACTGGGATCTGCCAGGGACCAGCTGTTTGACACGTGAGCTTGTGGTACACACATTTCATGATCATAACAGCATGCAAGCAGAGTGTTTAACTTTTTTCCTCCCAGTACTGGGGATCTAACCCAGGGACTCATACCCGGAAGCTAAGTGTCCCACCACCAAGCTAGATCCTTAACCTATAAACAGTGGGCTTCGTCGAGCACATCTTATGGGGAAATCATAGTCACAGTTGTTAGGGCCACATCAGGGAAAAAGACAAATGAGGTCTCAGAAGGTTAATCATTTTTGTTTTATTATATCTGTATATTATTAGATATCTCTCTCTCTCTCTCTCTCTCTCTCTCTCTCTCTCTCTCTCTCTCTCTCTCTCTCTCTTTCCCCCTCTTTTTATTGATTTTTTTTAGACAGGATTTCTCTGTGTACCAGTCCTGGCTATCCTGGAACTTACTTTGTAAACCAGGCTGTCCATGACCTCACAGAAATCCCCCACCTCTCGAGCACTGGGATTGAAGGTGTGAGCAACCATGCCCAGCTGATTTTTCTCTTTTCGCAAATCACTTCCACTCTGACACTTTTAAAGAGCAGCAATGTAACCAGGGAGACAGGAGCCCGCTTATGCATGGGTTTACATTGAACAGAAGAGTCAGGAAGGAACACAGCTAAGTTCTTCCCATCGAGACCACCGTCAGTAAGGCTTTTGTTCTCTTCAACTCGTGTGTAGAAATGTCTAGGAAGAATGTAAAAATAGAAGATAAAATGAAAATATCATTTGGTCTACCAATTTCATTCCTGGCTGATTTTGCTTCCTACAAAGTTTTGACTGGGTTCCGTAGCTAAAAATAACTTCCCTGTGTACGTGAAACTTCTCTTGGGTAAGTGGCTGTGGATGTGCTTATATTTATGCATGCCTGGAAATTCTGCCGACTACCGAGGTCTGCAGCAGTGGAATGAAACAGTCCTGGGAAGAGAATTTGAATAAAGTGTTGAATACATTTAAAAATATTATTCAGATGACTGCAAAAGTTCAGTTTCATGAAGTCAGAACAACTGGAAAGCTGAAACAGCACTTCACATTTCTCGTTTTCCAAGCAGCCGGGACATATGTAGCTGACACGCCCAGCTCTCAACGGCCGTAAAGTTGCAGGTCCCATGTTGGACTTAACTGGAAAGGGAGATGCCAGGGTCTCCGCTGCCAGGGCAGTCACAGGCAAGAGGCAAATATAGTCGATGACACTTTGGAACGCAGTGGAACCGGGAACTTTCTTGCCTGTAGGACTAGCTTTCTGTGTGTATAGGCCACAGTGTGGGTGGCCTCGGACTGGTGGGGAGTCCTGTGTACACAGGCTGTGGCTCTCTGTCCTCCTGGGAGGTTTGATGGCAGGGGCATTTGTGGTTCCCAGTGAGGACCCTGCCATGTCCCTGTTGCCCACGCTTCAGGTCTCACCCGCCATTATTGTTCACAGGAGAGTCTCTGTTTCCTCAGGGCCTCTGTGTCACCCACCTTTCACCTCAGAGAGAGGGGGACTGTGTGTCTCAGGATGGTTTAAGGAGGATTTTTGGATCATACCAGGTCTGCAAGATGGGGGATATGGAAAATAGGGAAAGGTGAGCTTGACAGAGGTGACAAGGTGAACAGTCCGTCTCTCACCCACGGAAAGGCACTACGGAGCTTCTTTCTATCACAAATACTCTAATCTGAAGGGTGGAAATGAGGCCAAATCAGCACCGCTTTGCTTCCAAATGGGATGATGCAGCCAAGGCTTAAGACAGATTTTGGAAACAATTCAGTCAGCTACAGATGATGTTTTATTTCTGGTAAAAGAGTTAATGCTTTGTTCTGATTGAGTTGAGCCGCTGTACTGTGACCCCAAAGGCATGCTCTCAAGGCTGCTGGGTTTCCACCCTTGTCTGGCAGCCTAGTGCTTCTCAGGCCCAGATGCTGCTGCTGCTCTGTTTTAATCCCCAAGCTCTGGAGCTCAGACAAGGGAGAGGTGTTGCAACAATTCCTGGGAACCATTCCAGGAAAAGACCACGCACTGAGGCCGCTGAGGAGGAGCTGAGCGTCCGGCTCCGTGCTCAGGGAAGAGAGGAAGGTGTTATTTTCCCCTCCTCCACAGTGGCCTGGGGAAGGAATGCTGACCTGTATCTGGGCTTGGAAGTGAAGTTTGCATAGTCTTCCAGAGAAGCCAGAACCAGAGAGCACATAAGCCAGGCCTAGAATAGCAGCCCTTAGGTTTCTCAGAACCATGCTTGCCTATCCACTGCACACCTGCCTCCCCTGGCATCCTCAGGGAGAGGCCGTCCAAACAAGCCCCAAGCACAAAGTTGGAGGACCACAGCACTATAAATAGCTAGAATGCTCAAGGGACGACAAAGTAAGTCGCCCAACCTGAGGGTGGAAGATCACCCAGGTATCGTCATGGAGAAAAGGGCTTTCCCCTTCTGCCTAACAGTAGGTGTGGGGTTTTGTTAGTTGTGGTTGTTGTGGTTAAACGTCCACTCATGCATTCATTTTCATGACCATGGAATGTCTGTTATGTGATGAGCATGAACTTACAGGAAAAGACATGGTCTTGACTGCCAAGGATAGGGTATTATGGGAAGATGGTGGGGTCTGTTTACAACAGTCACTATGCCCACTCAAGGTGGCTGCATGGAGACCTGGAAGCACATCTTTTCTAGTGACTATGTAACCTGATTGGGACACAGCTTCAGATAAACGTTCACAGAATGACTGTAGCTAAGGAACATATTGGCGGGGGAACATTTACCAGATGGTCATGGTAGGGAAGAACAGGCCAAGTGGAGGAAATACAAACAGGACTGTGTTTGTCCTGAGAAATTACCACAGACTTGATAACTTAAATACAAGAAACTGCCTTAGATCTGAAGGCTTCCATGGGTCTCACTGGGCTAAAAGCAAGGTGTTGGCAGGATTCATGCATGTTGTTCTGGAAAGCTCTAAGGAATGAGGTATTTGTATACCTTTGCTAGCTAAGAGGGATGCCCGCACTCCTTGGCATGTGACTTCACCCTCTGTCTTCAAAGACACAGTCCTCACACCACCACCTGCCTGCTTTTCTAGACTCACGAAACTTACGAAGTTGTTAACCTTAATCATGTCCCTTTCCTAGTGATGTAACAATTCTCAGGAGCGAATTCTGAGGAGGGAAGCAAGAACATCTCTGAGGCCGTTATTCTGCCCACCATAAGGGCAGCATGGGTGTCTGAGCATGTGGAGAATGCTGGGCAGATATGCTATGGCAGGAGCAAGTGAGGGAGTGAGGGAGTGTGTATGTATCTGTGTGGGCCATTGAATTATTATGTTTTTAAAAACCACAACAACAACAACAACAAACCAAGTGAAACAAGAAAGGAAACTTTTTGGGATTGGAGGGATGGCTCAGTGGTTAATAACACTGGCTGCTCTTCCAGAGGACCTGAGTTTGGTTCCCAGCACCCACATCAGGTAGCTCACAATTTTCTGCAATTCCACCTCCAGCAATCCAACTTCTTTTTCTGGCTTCCAGGGGCTTCCCTAAACACATGCACGCATATGATCATGCTCATACATGCACACACACTCATATATGCATACTCACACACATGCATACACACCTGTGCACATGCACACACACATACACACATACATAACCTTTAAAAATAATAAATATGAATAAATGCTAATCTTATAATAAATAATACATCTTTTACAAAATTAAAAAGCAAATGTAATCACATGACCTGGGTGTTGCGTCCATCCAGGCGAGCAGGAGCCTCTGTCGTGTGGACTGGTCCTTGCTCACCTCTCTTGTCATTGAGTCATTTTGTCTGTGGCCTTATTCTTTTATCTGCTCGCCTTCATGAGAGGAGACATCATCGCCTGTACTAGAAACCCTAACACTGAAGTTGTTCAACTGGGCCATCTCACTTAGAGCCTGGCATGCATTTTGAAATGAACCAACCAATGTTTGTTGAATACTTATGCACAATGATAAACTCCCGGTTGGTCATAACCTATATCATCTGTTCTTCAGTGAGTGCTTTATTGTCATAAAAGATCAGCTTTCAAGGGCTTAGTGTTCAAGGGCTTCACACTACGAAACTGTCCTGCATGTAAGTAGGCCATTAGTCTTTAAAAACTTCCCCTTTATGCTTCCTGCTGAGAAGGAATGGGAGAGAGGGAAAGTCAGGTGAGGGATGTTAGGGGAATCAGAGAGAGAGACAGAGAAATAGAGAAGGGGGAAGAGGGAGGGAGAGAGAGAGGGAAGGAAAGAGAGATAGTAACAGACAGAGGGAGTGGTATGGAACCAAAGGACTTCATGGAAATCAAAGCCAAAAAGGATATTGAGTCAGAATGATAGAAAGGTTTTGGTGACACAGGGAAAAAAACCATAAATTTTGATGGCACACTGACTTACATTTAAATCCTATCATGCTGGACTAGCAAGATGGCTTGGCAGGTAAAGAGGTTTGTGGCCAAGACCATGACCCTAGGTTAATCACAAGGACCCACACAAGAATTGACTCCACAAAATTGTCTTCTGAACTCTACATGTGTGCCATGGGGTGGGGCACGCCCTCTCCACAGTCACACAGGATAAAAAATTTTTTTTTCTTTTTTTTTTTTTTAATTTAATTTAATTTTATTTTTTTAATTTACATTCCAAATCACTTCCCCTTTCCCGTTTCCTCCCTCCCCGAAAGTCCCATAAGCCCCCTTCCCTCCCTCTTTTCTCCGTTCAACCCCCTCTCATTACTCTGTCCTGGCGTTCCCCTACATCCAGTCTTTCCAGGACCAGGGGTCTCTCCTTCCATCTTTTTAGAAATCTATTGATATGCTGATTGTGTCTAGGGTATTCTGAGATTCTGGGTCAATATCCCCTTATCAGTGACTTCATACCATGTGTGATCTTTTGTGATTGGGTTACCTCACTAAGGATGATATTTTCAAGTTCTGACCATTTGCCTAGGAATTTCGTGAATTCATTGTTTTTAATTGCAGAGTAGTATTCCATTGTGTAAATATACCACATCTTCTGAATCCATTCCTCCGTTGAGGGACATCTGGGTTCTTTCCAGCTTCTGGCTATTATAAATAAGGCTGCTATGAATATAGTGGAGCATGTGTCCTTATTGCATGCAGGTAAAGTCTCTGGGTATATGCCCAGGAGTGGTATAGCCGGATCCTCCGGAAGTGTCATGCCCAGTTTTCTGAGGAGCCGCCAGACTGCTTTCCAGAGTGGTTGTACCAGCCTGCAATTCCACCAGCAGTGGAGGAGTGTTCCTCTTTCTCCACATCCTCGCCAACACCTGCTGTCTCCTGAGTTTTTGATCTTAGCCATCCTGACTGGTGTGAGATGGAATCTCAGGGTTGTTTTGATTTGCATTTCCCTAATGACTAAGGATGATGAACATCTCTTTAGGTGCTTCTCAGCCATTAGATATTCTTCAGGTGAGAACTCTTTGTGGAGCTCTGTACCCCATTTTTTAATAGGGTTACTTGCCTCTCTGGAGTTTAACTTCTTGAGTTCTTTGTATATCTTGGATATTAGCCCTCTGTCGGATGTAAGGTTGGTAAAGATCATTTCCCAGTTAGTTGGTTGCCGCTTTGTCTTTTTGACGGTGTCTTTTGCCTTGCAAAAACTTTGTAATTTAATGAGGTCCCATTTGTCTATTCTTGATCTTAGAGTATAAGCTATTGGAGTTCTGTTCAGGAAATTCTCCCCTGTGCCCATATGTTCAAGGTTCTTCCCTAGTTTCCCTTCTATTAGTTTCAGTGTGTCTGGTTTTATGTGGAGATCTTTGATCCACTTAGAATTGAGCTTAGTGCAAGGAGATAAGGATGGGTCAATTTGCATTCTTCTGCATGTTGACCTCCAGCTGAGCCAGCACCATTTGTTGAAAAGGCTATCTTTTTTCCACTGGATGGTTTTAGCTCCTTTGTCAAAGATCAAGTGACCATAGGAGTGTGGATTCATTTCTGGGTCTTCAATTCTGTTCCATTGATCTACATGTCTGTTACTGTACCAATACCATGCAGTTTTTAACACTATTGCTCTGTAGTACAGCTTGAGGTCCGGGATACTGATTCCCCCAGAGGTTCTTTTACTCTTGAGAATAGTTTTAGCTATTCTGGGTTTTCTGTTATTCCAGATGAATTTTTGAATTGCTCTTTCTAACTCTATGAAGAATTGAGTTGGGATTTTGATGGGGATTGCATTGAATCTGTGTATTACTTTTGGTAAGATGCTCATTTTTACTATATTAATCCTGCCAATCCATGAGCATGGCAGATTTTTCCATCTTCCGAGGTCTTCTTCAATTTCTTTCTTCAGAGACTTGAAGTTCTTGTCATACAGATCTTTCACTTGTTTGGTTAGCGTCACGCCAAGATACTTAATATGGTTTGTGGCTATCGTAAAGGGTATTATTTCTCTTACTTCTTTCTCAGCCTGCTTATCCTTTGAGTATAGGAAGGCTTCTGACTTGCTTGAGTTGATTTTATATCCGGCCACTTTGCTGAAGTCGTTTATCAGCTGTAGGAGTTCTCTGGTGGAGTTCTTTGGGTCGCTTATGTATACTATCATATCGTCTGCAAATAGTGATAGTTTGACTTCTTCCTTTCCAATTTGTATCCCTTTGACCTCTTTTTCTTGTCTAATTGCTCTAGCTAGAACTTCAAGTACTATATTGAAAAGATATGGAGAGAGAGGGCAGCCTTGTCTAGTCCCTAATTTTAGTGGGATTGCTTCAAGTTTCTCTCCGTTTAGATTGATGCTGGCTACTGGTTTGCTGTAAATTGCTTTTACTATGTTTAGATATGGGCCTTGAATTCCTGATCTTTCCAAGACCTTTAGCATGAAAGGATGCTGAATTTTGTCAAATGCTTTCTCAGCATCTAATGAGATGACCATGTGGTTTTTTTCTTTGAGATTGTTTATGTAGTGGATTACATTGATGGATTTCCTTATATTGAACCATCCCTGCATCCCTGGGATGAAGCCTACTTGATCGTGGTGAATGATCGTTTTGATGTGTTCTTGGATTCGGTTGGCAAGAATTTTATTGAGTATTTTTGCATCGATATTCATAAGAGAGATTGGCCTGAGATTCTCTTTCTTTGTCGGATCTTTGTGTGCTTTTGGTATTAGTGTAATTGTGGCTTCATAGAACGAGTTGGGTAGTGTTCCTTCTGTTTCTATTTTGTGGAACAGTTTGAAGAGTATTGGTGTTAGGTCTTCTTTGAAGGTCTGATAGAATTCTGCACTAAAACCATCTGGACCTGTGCTTTTTTTGGTTGGAAGACTTCCAATGACAACTTCTATTTCTTCAGGGGTTATAGGACGGTTTAGATGGTCTATTTGATCCTGATTTAATTTTGGTACTTGGTATCTGTCAAGGAAATTGTCCATTTCCTCAAGATTTTCTAGTTGTGTTGAATACAGGTTTTTGTAGTAGGATCTGATGATTTTTTGAATTTCCTCAGTTTCTGTTGTTATCTCTCCCTTTTCGTTTCTGATTTTATTAATTTGGATACTATCTCTGTGCCCTCTGGTTAGTCTGGCTAAGGGCTTATCTATCTTGTTGATTTTCTCAAAGAACCAACTCCTCGTTTTGTTGATTCTTTGTATGGTTTTATTTGTTTCTACTTGATTGATTTCAGCCCTGAGTTTGATGATTTCCTGCCTTCTACTCCTCTTTGGTGTATTTGCTTCTTTTTGTTCCAGGGCTTTCAGGTGTGCCATTAAGCTGTTAGTGTATGCTGTCTCCCGTTTCTTTTTGGCGGCACTCAGGGCTATGAATTTTCCTCTTAGCACTGCTTTCATTGTGTCCCATAAGTTAGGGTATGTTGTGCCTTCATTTTCATTAACTTTCAAAAAGTCTTTGATTTCTTTCTTTATTTCCACCTTGACCAAGTTATCATTGAGTAGAGCATTGTTCAGCCTCCATGTGTACGTGGGTTTTCTTTTGTTTTTGTTGCCATTGAAGACCACCCTTATTCCATAGTGATCTGATAGGAGGCATGGGATTATTTCTATCTTCTTGTATCTGTTGAGGTCTGATTTGTGACCAATTATATGGTCAATTTTGGAGAAGGTACCATGAGGAGCTGAGAAGAAGGTGTATTCTTTAGCTCTAGGATGAAATGTTCTATATATATCAGTTAGTTCCATTTGGTCCAAGGCTTCAATTAGATTCACTGTGTCCCTGTTTAGTTTCTGCTTTCCTGAACGATCCATTTCAGAGAGCGGGGTGTTGAAGTCACCCACTATTATTGTGTGCGGTGCGATGTGTGCTTTGAGTTTTAGTAAAGTTTCTTTTACGAATGAGGGTGCCCTTGCATTTGGAGCATAGATATTCAGGATTGAGAGTTCTTGATGGTGGATTTTTCCCTTGATCAGTATGTAGTGTCCTTCTGTGTCTTTTTTGATGACTTTGGGTTGAAAATCAATTTTATCCGATATTAGGATGGCTACTCCACCTCGTTTCTTGGGGCCATTTGCTTGTAAAATTGTTTTCCAGCCTTTTACTCTGAGGTAGTGTTTGTCTTTGACACTGAGGTGCGTTTCCTGCATGCAGCAAAATGCTGGGTCCTGTTTACGTATCCAGTCTGCTAGTCTATGTCTTTTAATTGGGGAATTGAGACCATTGATATTAAGAGAGATTAAGGCATAGTGATTATTGCCATCTGCCATTCTTGACTCTATCTTTATGTTTGAGTGGTTATCTACTTTTGGGTTTGATTCAAGAAGGTTATTATCTCATTTTTTCCAGGGTGTTGTTTCTCTCCCTGTATTGGAGGTTTCCACCTATTATCCGTTGCAGGGCTGGATTTGTGGAAAGATATTGTGAAAATTTGGTTTTATCATGGAATATCTTGGTCTCTCCATCTATGGTGATTGAGAGTTTTGCTGGGTATAGTAGTCTAGGCTGGCATTTGTGCTGTCTTAGTGTCTGCATGAGATCTGCCCAGGATCTTCTGGCTTTCATAGTCTCTGGTGAGAAGTCTGATGTGATTCGGATAGGTCTTCCTTTGTATGTTACTTGGCCCTTTTCTCTTACTGCATTTAGTATTCTTTCTTTGTTTAGAACATTCGGTGTTTTGATTATTATGTGACGGGAGGTATTTCTGTTCTGGTCCAGTCTGTTTGGAGTTCTGTAGGCTTCTTGTATGTTCATCGGCATCTCTCTCTTTAAGTTAGGGAAGTTTTCCTCCATAATTTTGTTGAAGATGTTTACTGGCCCTTTAAGTTGCAAATCTTCACTCTCATCTATACCTATAATCCTTAGGTTTGGTCTTCTCATTGTGTCCTGGATTTCCTGGATGTTTTGGGTTACGCGTTTTTTGCATTTTGCATTTTCTTTGACTGTTGAGTCGATGCTTTCTATGGAATCTTCAGCACCTGAGATTCTTTCTTCCATCTCTTGTATTCTATTGTTGATGTTTGCATCTATGACTCCTGATTTCTTCCCAAGGTTTTCTATCTCCAAAGTTGTCTCCCTTTGTGATTTCTTAGTTGTTTCTACTTCCTTTTTTAGTTCCTGGATGGATTTGCTGAGATCCTTCACTTGTTTGTTTGTATTTTCCTGTATTTCTTTAAGGTATTTTTGCATTACCTCTTTCAGGATTTCTTCCTGATGACCCACGTTCTCCTGCATTTCTCTGAGCGATTTTTGTGTTTCCTCCTCATGGGATTCCATCTGTTGATCCATCGTCTCCTGCATTTCTTTAAGCAGTTCTCGTGTTTCCTTTGTAAGGGCATCTAACCGTTGATTCATTTCTTTAAGCAATTTTTGTGTTGCCTCCTTATGGGCATCCGTCTGTTGACCCATATTCTTCTGCATTTCTTTATGCAAATTTTGTGATTCCTTTGTGAGTGCATCTACCCGTTGATTCATCTCGTTAAGCGATTTTTGTGTTGTCTCCTTGTGCGCCTCCATCTTTTGATCCATGTTCTCCCGCATTTCTCTAAGCGATTTTTGTGTTTCCTTTGTAAGGGCTTCTAACCGTTGATTCATGGTCTCCTGTAACTCTTTATGAGATTTATTTGTGTCCTTCTTGTGATCCTCTAATAGCATCATGAGAAGTGATTTTAAATCCAGATCTTGTCTTTCGGGTGTGGTGGGGTATCCAGGACTTGCTGCTGTTGGAGAGTTGGGTTCGGATGGTCCCACATTACTTTGATTACTGTTAGTAACATTCCTACGTTTGCCTTTTGCCATCTGGATACCTCTGGTGTTAGTTGGTCCTGCTGCCACTGGCTGTTGGTTGGACCTCCTGTGAGCCTGCAAAGCTATTTCTGCCCCCCCTGGATTACCAGGATTCCTCTGGCACCGATTTCTGGGGCCTGCCTGCTCCTGAGTGACTTTGGAGCCCTAATGTGCTTTGCCCCAAGTGATCTTATATTGGGGAGGCCTTGCACATCTAAAGGCTCAGCCTAGTGGATTCCTGGAGCAGAGGTCGCCAAAGGGAGGCTGGCAGGCTCCTGCCCTGTGCAGGGGTGTGTGATCTCTCCTGGGGGGGGGGGGAGGGGGCGTCCCTCTGCCAGGCAGAAGTCCCACAGCAGATCTGGCGCGCTGGTCACTGCAGATCAGCCCAGCACCTGGGAGCAGGTTACACACAAGCTGCCTGAACCCGAAGCGATATTATGCCTGTCTGTCTCTGAGCCTGGTGGTCCCAACTACCTGGTCACTGGAGCAAAGATGGCGGAGGGCACTCTCCGTGGCGCCGCTCACCCTGTGGTCACGATGGCCCGCCGATCTGGCACCCAGACGACCACAGAGCCAACCCGCCCTCGGGCACAGACGGAAGCCCCAACAGGCCGTGTCCCAAGTGATGTTATATTGGGGGGAGAGCCTGGGTACCGGTCTCTCCAGCGCAGTCCGCGGGAACAGAGGTCGCGGAAGGGAAGCTGGCAGGCTCCCTCCCTGCGCGGGGTCCCTCCACCAGGCAGAAGTCCCACAGCAGATCTGGCGCGCTGGTTACTGCAGATCAGCCCAGCACCTGGGAGCAGGTTACACACAAGCTGCCTGAAACCGAAGCGATATTATGCCTGTCTGTCTCTGAGCCTGGCGGTCCCAACTACCTGGTCACTGGAGCAAAGATCAGGATAAAAAATTAACATAAAATTATATTAAGACATCCTAACGGATAGAAATGGAAATATCAAACAGTTTTTAAAATAAAGGCTGGAGTTAGAGAATGCGTGCGGTATGTGTTTCGAGCAGGAAAACGGTAAACCACTGTCAAGCACCCGACAGATAATGTGTGTGCAGCCGTCCGCTGTGTGTTCCCACAGAGTTCCCTCGGTCGACTCACAGATGTTGAACACCCAAGCTGAGCGAGTCTATAAATAACTCTCCTTTCCTGCTTGAGTCTGGAAACAATTAAGGAAGAGACGCAGGAGTGAGACAGATGAGGCCGACACATGCTGTATTTATCCCGATAATGCCGCTGGGCTGAAGGTGGCTTTAGAGGTGAGGCTCCAGGCCATTGCTGAGAGGCAGCTGTCAGAAGTGTCCTGTCTAAGGCAGAGAGAAGGGCCTGGAGGGCCTGAGAGAGGAGGCAAGGGCAAGTGTGGTCAGCACTGCCTGTAGTCACCAGCTCCTCTCTGCCCATCTCACCAAGGCTCACCCACTCGTCTCCTCTTCCCAGGGCAGAGCCTTGTCCTTCTTTGTCTCAACCCTAAAGCTGGACTTTGTATTTTTTTTGCATATCCTCCATGAAATTCACTGGACATTTCCGAGTGGAGTTGAGGTGAAGGGTAACATCACACGCCTGATAGTTTTTCCACTCAAAACAAAACAACAAAAACAGATCACCACAAAAACAAACATTTTACTCAAGACTTGATCAGTAGTTGGGTCTTTCATTCCCTTCTGTCACATCCTGCCAGATTTTGTGTCCTCCACTGACAGATTGCTTAATTCTTATCAATTCATTCATTCCTTTGCTATAGTGGATGCTGAACCCAGAGCCTCACACAGCACACACCACAGAGCCTCACACAGCACACACCACAGAGCCTCACACAGCACACACCACAGAGCCTCACACAGCACACACCACAGAGCCTCACACAGCACACACCAGTGAGCCTCACACAGCACACACCACAGAGCCTCACACAGCACACACCGCTGAGCCTCACACAGCACACACCGCACAGCCTCACACAGCACACACCACTGAGCCTCACACAGCACACACCACAGAGCCTCACACAGCACACACCACTGAGCCTCACACAGCACACACCACTGAGCCTCACACAGCACACACCACTGAGCCTCACACAGCACACACCACAGAGCCTCACACAGCACACACCACTGAGCCTCACACAGCACACACCACAGAGCCTCACACAGCACATACCACTGAGCCTCACACAGCACACACCACTGAGCCTCACACAGCACACACCACTGAGCCTCACACAGCACACACCACAGAGCCTCACACAGCACACACCACTGAGCCTCACACAGCACACACCACTGAGCCTCACACAGCACACACCACTGAGCCTCACACAGCACACACCAGTGAGCCTCACACAGCACACACCAGTGAGCCTCACACAGCACACACCGCACAGCCTCACACAGCACACACCACTGAGCCTCACACAGCACACACCACACAGCCTCACACAGCACACACCACTGAGCCTCACACAGCACACACCACTGAGCCTCACACAGCACACACCAGTGAGCCTCACACAGCACACACCACAGAGCCTCACACAGCACACACCACTGAGCCTCACACAGCACACACCACTGAGCCTCACACAGCACACACCACAGAGCCTCACACAGCACACACCACTGAGCCTCACACAGCACACACCAGTGAGCCTCACACAGCACACACCACTGAGCCTCACACAGCACACACCAGTGAGCCTCACACAACACACACCACAGAGCCTCACACAGCACACACCACTGAGCCTCACACAGCACACACCAGTGAGCCTCACACAGCACACACCAAGTGAGCCTCACACGGCACACACCACTGCGCCTCACACAGCACACACCACAGAGCCTCACACAGCACACACCACTGAGCCTCACACAGCACACACCACAGAGCCTCACACAGCACACACCACAGAGCCTCACACAGCACACACCACTGAGCCTCACACAGCACACACCAGTGAGCTGGCAGAACACTGGTTCAAGCCCTTGATGTCTTGGAAACATGATTCTCCTTATAGCTCAGGCCTGCCTCAACTGTGCCCCCAGAGCTGGCGTTGCACTGTTGGCTTTAGCTCTGTCCCCTCTTAAGTCCCTGAGAATCCCCTTTGCTTTTATTCAGCTGGCAAGAGGCAGTCCAGCGGTCATAACCTACTGCAGATCCTTTGAGGTGATTTACACCAAATGAAGGCATTTTTATACATCTGTGACTGTGGGATGGTAAGTTTTAGAGGAAAAAACATAAAAATTGAAACTCCTAATGCTAACCTTTCCCTTTCATTTTCTGTGGTTTAGGTAAAATTAACAAAATAATCAGAGAGCTCTGTAGAGCGCTCTACTCTAGAGCACCATAGGGTTCATATTTTGTTTCTTCTTTTAAATATAGTGTCTGGAGTTAGCGTAGCAGAATGCAGACGCTCCTTGAAGCCTAGATTGGCCAAGTGTCACATAGACTACACCATGATGGTACAAAGAATATTATGCTTGTCTTTTTGAGACAGGGTTTCCTGTAGCCCAGGCTGGCCTTGGAATCACTGTGCAGCCCCCCCCTTCCACCTTCCAAAAGCTGGGATGGCCGCTATGCTACGCCACTTCTGTCTTTGCTTTGGAAGGAGACATTGGTGCCCAGGGGCATGTACCAGCTTCAAAGTTTCTTGAACAGGTTGTGTTTGCAGGACACTTTCCCCATGCCTTGGAGAGGGGTATTCTTATGTCCTCTGAGGCTCAGGTTCCTAGAGTTGACCCGGCACATCCTTTCTTACCAGAGTTGACATGGCGTGTCCTTTCTTACCAGAGTTGACACAGCACATCCTTTCTTACCAGAGTTGGCATGTGCATCCTTTCTTACCAGAGTTGACCCAGCGCATCCTTTCTTACCAGAGTTGACCTGGCGCGTCCTTTCTTTCTCTTTTCTTGCTCACAGCAGATTACTGCTCTCTCTTTCAACAGTTGTTTAGTTCCAGTTAACAGGTTGGGAGGGGTAACTCTGAGCAAGACTTTGTGTCAAGCTTCTCCCTCGGCCCCATCACCCTGTGCTTCTGTGTCCCCACCGTGGAGAGAGTGAGCTTCTCCTTTGCCCCTGAGAAGTGTTCTCTTCTAGGGGACCCTGGATAACTGCGGCTGCTCACTTTGGCCTCGTGCTGAGAGGTCACCGCTGAAGGGTGGCTTCCTTGCTGTTCTTCTCAAGGGCAGAGGCTTC
This sequence comes from Tokudaia tokunoshimensis, assembly GCA_036184795.1. Lineage (NCBI taxonomy): Eukaryota > Metazoa > Chordata > Mammalia > Rodentia > Muridae > Tokudaia > Tokudaia tokunoshimensis. The sequence continues at coordinate 36,903,789 of BTHU01000018.1, read as the reverse complement.
CCAGGGCACCTATGTAGCCACTCACAGCTGCAATTTTGTATTTGTTTGATGGATGCCTCTCTCCTCCATTGGCTGTCCAGGGACAAAGTCTTGTCTGTTAATTCTCCCCATTATACTCCCAGTTTCCAGGGAAGCCCACATTCACACTACATTCGTCAAATGAATGGGGGAACATAGACATCTTGCCATCTAAAGGACAGACTCTCAAACCTAAGATAAGATATAGCCTTGCTCTGTGTCGTGGAGCCATGGGCTACTCTGGGAGCCTCACCCAAGAGTGGCCTGGAAACTTCCGTGCCCTGCCGCTGAGAAAGAGGACGGACTGGAGGCGGACCGTGATGAAACCCAGATTCTACCCCTTCATGTTCGAGTGTTCCTTATGAAGGTCAGTTACTTGGGGTGCATGAGTAGCCAACAATGTAAGTCCTGCCTTACTGCTCAAGAAGCCACACCAAGTGTTGTCCATGGGAACCACACTTATCTTACTGAGCGGTGCCTGTCCCATCTGGCACCTGGCATGGCTGGTATACAGCGTCAGCCTTCTGTCTCCAGAGTCTTCAAGCCCCAGTAGCCACAGGGCAGGACAGAGGAACAGACCCTTGGTGAGACTGAGACCGTCATTGAGAAGGGGAGAGGAAGGGAGGGGAGAAGAGACAGGAGGCAAGAAGAGGCATAGTTCAGGGCATTTTCCCTGAGCCCAAAGAGCTTGGGCTGGAGACAGAAGGTTCTAGACCATGGGGCAGCCCAGACTCCTCAGCACGACTGAGCAGCTGCACGGAAGCTTCACAGGGAACAGGGGGTGTTTGCCGCTCATTTCCTCAGTCACACATAGATTTTTTTCACAAGCACATTTACTGCATTTTTAAAATGTGAAATGTAGGTGTACTCGACTTTGTAACGAACATGGAGGGAGACATCTGCTATCCCCCACCCCCCACCCCGGCTCATAAATATGAGGGAGGCACTCAGAGAAGGTAGGGAATTTCCTTAAGATTAAGGTCTATTTCAAGGGTCAGCCTGAGAGTTCTGACTTACTATTGCTTACTGTTCAAGCTCCTCAAAGACATAGCAAACAAAGGGAATTTTTATTGGCTGCCTCACCATGCAAGAGAGTGTGCATTCAAGCAACCACCCGCAAGAGTACGTCCCAATGTGCCCTCAGGGTCCAGAGGAGAAACAATGTGTCCTGCTTTTCAGTCTTTATGCCTATGAGACAGGGTCTCTCACTGAGCCTGGAGCTTTGCTAGCGGCCAGCAGACCCCAGTGATCTTGTCTCTGCCCTCCTTCCCCACAGCACTGGGGCTGTGTGTGTGTATATGTGTTTGTGTGTGTTCATGTGTATGTGTGCATGCATGTATGTGCATGTGTGTGTGTGTGTGTGTGTGTGTGTGTGTGTGTGTGTGTGCATGCCTTGTATACGCATGGGTATGCGTGTCTCTCTCTGTGTGTATGTGCATGTGTGCATGCCCTTCCTTTTACATGTGTGCAGGGCTCTGACCTCAGCATCTTAACGCTTGTGTAGCAATCACTCTTTCTTCTTCCTAAAACTCCAGTCGCTTTTACTAAAATACTTAGAGCACGAATTCTCTTTCGCAATTTGAGAAAATGCAGTTAAATCCTTCTACATTTCTTATGACATTATTTATGTTTTTGGCTACTTTAAAAAATGTGGAATTATCTAATCTGAAAGTAATAAGAATTGTTAAAGCCTTAAAAATATGTCTGTTGAACTGACATCTTAAAAGAGTCCCATGTTACCTTCCAAAGATATATGTTCTTCATTACAGGAATCTCTATTGAAAAGAGGTAAGAATGTAGCGTTCTGCACTCTGGGTGCTTGCTGGCAACCCATATTCCTGGTGTTAGAGTCTAAAATCCTAGCTTTGCTCTGCAGAAGCAGAGTTCTGCAAGGTGACACTCTAACCATAGTGTGTGCAAGGTGACGCTCTAACCATAGTGTGTGCGAGGTGACGCTCTAACCATAGTGTGTGCGAGGTGACGCTCTAACCATAGTGTGTGCGAGGTGACGCTCTAACCATAGTGTGTGCGAGGTGACGCTCTAACCATAGTGTGTGCGAGGTGACGCTCTAACCATAGTGTGTGCGAGGTGACGCTCTAACCATAGTGTGTGCGAGGTGACGCTCTAACCATAGTGTGTGCGAGGTGACGCTCTAACCATAGTGTGTGCGAGGTGACGCTCTAACCATAGTGTGTGCGAGGTGACGCTCTAACCATAGTGTGTGCGAGGTGACGCTCTAACCATAGTGTGTGCGAGGTGACGCTCTAACCATAGTGTGTGCGAGGTGACGCTCTAACCATAGTGTGTGCGAGGTGACGCTCTAACCATAGTGTGTGCGAGGTGACGCTCTAACCATAGTGTGTGCGAGGTGACGCTCTAACCATAGTGTGTGCGAGGTGACGCTCTAACCATAGTGTGTGCGAGGTGACGCTCTAACCATAGTGTGTGCAAGGTGACGCTCTAACCATAGCGTGCCTCCACCAAGGGTCACTGGGGAATAAGAAGACTGTAAGACAGGTGAGGACACGGGATTTTAGCTTGGATTTCTTCTATTTGTTGTCTATCATGCAACTCCACACAGTGGGGTGCTGTGTCCTTAAGAGCAGGTAGTTTATGTGATCCGTCCTTTTGATGAGCAGAGCTAGTTTAGTAGCTATCTGGCTAAGTGCCATGCTTGCCAGCACACAGCGGCAGTGGGTCTGACTCTACAGCCCTTCAGTCGACATCCCAAGCTGGTTCACAGGGGAGCGTACTTTCAGCTTCCTTAGACAGTGGAGGACTGTATCCTAGAGTGGTTGTAAAGTCTTTCCTCAAACCAGACGTGTGAAAAGCTCCTGTGTATACCTCACCGGTGCTTGGAGAAATGTACTACCTTCTCCCATTTTATCTGGTGGACCATGGCGGGTGTGGCTTAGTCAAGATCTCCAGAGCAGAGACAGGTCTGTTGTTCATACTGTCAGCTCTCAGCATCCAGGGTGCTGGCTCAAGGCCTCCTGCAGACACCTTATAAACATGTACATAGAACCTACACCCTGCCCTCCAATGCACGTTGTCATCTACATTATCTGTAGTATTTAATATGCTGCAAATAATTGTTATACTGTATTGTTTAAAGAGCAATGACACCAAAATGCTTATATATTTGCTCAAGATGTATATCTTGTGAAATGTTTGATGTGGTTATTGAATTAAAAAGGGTTCAGAACCCATGAATATGGATGAGTGTCTCTGCATATATAGATAATGTTAGCATGTATCTTATATACATATGTATGATTTATGATTTAATTTTATTTGTGTAGGTATTTTGTATGTATGTATGCATGTAGCATGTATGTCTATGCCTATGGAGGCCAGAAAAGGAAATCAGACCACTGGAACTGGAGTTATTAGTTTTCATGTGGATGTTAGGAACTGAACCTGGGTCCTCTGTAAGAGCAACAAGTGCTCTTAACTGCTGAACCACCTCTCCAACCCCTTATGGATATGGATACGGATACGGATACGGATACGGATACGGATACGGATATGGATATATATTAAGTTGCTAGGAAAAAATCAAAAGAAAGATAATAGCTCATGATACATAAGTGATATAAAATTCAGAACTTTATTAGAATATAGACACCGAGCTGCTTCTGTCTTCTCTGCTGCTTTTGAGCTATCCCTGCACCCTTGACATATTTGACAGACACTATATAGCCTGCAAATCCTAAAATGCTTGTTGCTGATATTTGCAAAGAAGGTTCATCAAATCCAGTTCCACATCAAGTACAGGGAAACAAACCCAAAGAAGAGGCGTCTGGTTTAGTTCGGCTGGGAACCTGGTAGCGGGTAAGGGAACTGAAGAAGCTGTTGTGTATAATTTAGAAACTCGCTAGCTCTTTCTTGAGAGCTCTACCCGAGCTCCCTCAATCTCTCGTGGTTAGCTTCACCAATCCGCCAATGACCGCCCTCTGCGCCCTTTCTCCTGCCCACCTTAGTTTCTGCGGATGGAAAACACCAGACAGCCTGAATATCTTAAAACTAGACAGATAACTCAATAGCTGAGAGAAGAATATCCTGCTCCATCCTCCGGGTGGAGACAACAAATTATTGGTCCCCAGAGACTGACCTGTCTGCTACTTTTCCACTCCACAGCCTGCTCTGCCCCTCCCTCTCATCACCTTCTCTTCCTCCTGGGACCCATAAGGTCCACCTTTTTCCCTTCACCCAATGATTAGCTTCCGCAGTCTTTATTGACACAATCATGAACCAATTAGGGAACCGACACCTCCCTTGCCACGGAGCCTCTAAGTCAAGTCAAGTGCCTGGATTAGATATGGATCTGACCACTTCAAGCCCTACTTAATGGTCTGAGATTATGTAGTGAAAAGACTTTGAGAGGGTGAAGCAGCCTTTGAAAGAGCAGCCAACGCCTGCAGAGCTGTCATGGGAAGGCCATCAAGGTGCAGCTCTGGTGTGGAAGCAGCAGGAGGAAATCAGTGAATGGGATTAGTCTTTTTTCTTCTTTTTTTTTTTTTAGGCCCAATGCACCAGATAAAAAGGGGGAGGGGTTTTCTGTTTCATTTTCTGATATTCTCAGGCTGCAATCTTAACTCTTCATCAGGAAATTACTTCACCAGCTATAATTACTGAAATCTGAGGTACACAGTCTCAAAATACCAGAAGAAACATATTGTTTCCTTCAGAAAATTATCCTAAGCTGCCAACCGTGAAATGCTTCAAAAGCCCAACAGACCGTGTATAACTCTGTGAAGTGCTTCTGAGACGTTCATCCTGTTTTCTTTCTGTTGATAAAAACAAAAATCCAAGGAGCATGAAGTCAGGTTGTCCACAGGTAGGAAATTCTGGAGGGGTTACTTCTTGAGGCTGCCACTTACCATGTCTCCTCTGTAGCTATTGGAATTCTACTTTACTTCAAGCTTTATTGAAATGGCTTAGCAGTCCATTGTTGTGTAGAATAAGCACCTTACAAATGATATTTTCTAGAAGACAGACGTTTTTAAAAACAGAACCAACAGAACATTAAGTTGGTGTGGATTCTGAGCGGCACTGTTGACCTCTGACTTCTGTGTTCTGATGGTTGGGTGAGCTGAGACTGTTCAAGGGTTGTGGGGTTCGTTCTATCATTTATTCTTGCTGTCTTTTCCCTGTACTTTGGGTACAGTACTTCTGGATGACCATTGTCCCAGAGGTCAAGCTCAAGGTCAGGAGCTTGGGACCAGCAGTCATTCCTTAGGATAAAGGAGAAAGATCACTTTGTAGAATTAAGGGAGAAGTGAGAGCACATTCCACTCAGTTGAGTGAGCTGGCCACGTTGACAAGACCGAGAGCTGTGAGACTTTCTGTGGGAACAGCTACAGTCAGGTCCTGGCTGAGTACGTACTGCCACCGTGGATTTGGGTCTGTCCTTGTGCATTACATACTTAAACTGACATTTTCATGCACTTTAAAGCAAGACTTGGATGAAAGGACATCAATTAGTATATGTGGGGACGTTGAGGAATGGGCTAGCAGAGGTCAGTCTGAGCCTCCCATTCAGGTTCTTAATACTGTGTCCAAAAGAGGCTATATAAATTCATTGTAAATGTTTGATGGTTTTAAGCAGAACTTGCTATTTGCACATAGTTGAGTTTATCCATAAGCTTTATGTGAACTATATATACTATATGTAAACAATACATACTACATATGAAATACATACTATATACGTAAATAAATAAATACTACAATATAAAATACATTGGCATAAATCATGTCACTAATGGTCTTATTTTTACTAAGATGAGAAGCTAAAAATGAAGATGCCATTTTCTTGTCCCCTGAATAGCCCTGTAGCATGTTAGACGCAACATTATCCAATCATCGAATAAACCAAACCCTTGACTGACAAATAGGTAATGCCAATGTTCAGCTTCCCACTTTGCCATTTCAGTCACAGGAACTCAGCTCTGTGTATATAAAGCACCGAAACAGATACACAGCTAATTATGGACAGATAGTTGTTTTCAAAATGGTATTAATACAACAATGGGGTCTAGAGAGATGGCTCGGTGGTTTGCCATGCAAGCACGGGGCCTGAGTTCAAATTTGTAGAACCCATGTTAATCTGGGTGTGGTAGTGTTTCTTTAATTCTGATGGTTCTGCAGAGAGATGGGAGATGGAATCAGGAGAATCCCTGGAAGTCTGTAGGCCAAGGAGCCTGTGTAGACCACAGTGACAAGCAACAAAAAGAGAAGCCCTGCTTCACACACTTGGAAGACAAGAATTGATAGTCAAGATTGCCCCCTGACTGTGACACAGCCAGGGGGTGTGCACTCATACCCACACACTCAAATATATGCCTGGAGACCAAGGCAATGGTGAGAGGTTTTCAGGATTTCTACTTCTTCCTAGAGTAAAGAATACATGTGATATAGCCCACAGGAAAGGGTGGGCAGGAATGTAAAGAGCGTGCCAGCCAGGATCCACTGAAAGGGAGCCAGCCTGGGACATACAGGCCAGGGCAACAGATGTGGTGCCCCTCATCAAAGACTGCAATCCAAGACTGATTTCTTCTTTTTGAGAGAGGCTCACATGTAGTCCAGGCTGGCCTTGAACTCCTGAAGGCAAGGATGACCTGAACCTCCTGGTCCTCCTGCTGCTACCCTCCAAGTGCTGAGGTTACATATGTGAGCCCCATGCTTGGCTTCAGTATGGATACTTTGATCATGAAATTGGTGTAGATGATTTTAGATTTGTTTCTAGCTATGTGTGCACACACAAAGATACAGACATATACCATACACATGAACCACACATACATACACCTTACATATACATGCATCATGCACACACAGTATACACATATACAATTCATATATACACCCTATATACACATGCACCATTTACACACACCATATACACACACATACATACACCTTACATAGACATGCATCATGCACACACAGTATACACATATACCATTCATATATACACCCTATATACACACGCACCATTTACACACACCATATACACACATTGTACATGCATACATATATACCACACACATGAACTATATACACACACACCATTTACACACACCATATACACACATGTATGAACACCACACATACATCTCCCCACACAACATATACACACATGTACCACACACACTATACACGTACATAATACACACACATATGCACCATGCATATACCATGCATGCTCTCCATATACATGCATTATACACACACCCTCATACATGTGCATGCACTATGTATGTACACCATGTGCATATGTGCACACACACTTTACACACAGAGATTAAGCTCACTTTCAAGTAGGTGGCAATCAGCAATTATTTGTGAAATCTCCCACTCTGGTATAGAGAAGCTCTCTCATCCGGCCAAGTGGCCCTTGGCTCATTTGTATTTCTTCTGTTCTGTAAGTGGAGGAGGATGTGCACCTGAGCTCAGAGGAAGGGTTTCCAAGGGCCAACAGTAGCCACAGACACAAGAGCTGCTCCGAGGACATCGACAGAGCAGCATATCACAGTTAGCTCTGCTGTGAGGAGAAATGGTGCAGCTTCTCTCCTGAGGGAATGGAGTCTTTGCCGAGGTGTCTGCTTTTATGGAGGAGGAGAGAAACAAGAGTTACATGTTTGGTGAAACCTTAATATTAGTTTTATTTTTATTAATTTATGTATGATATATGTGTATGTGCCTTATGAATTCTAATCCATACACTGCTCAAATAGTCTCAGAGGCAGGCAGGAATAAGTCTTAAGTGAATGTAAAAATAGTAGCTTGTCCTCAAGTGCGCAGAGTCTTCATAAATATAATTGAGTTCCAGTTCACCCCTTGAACCCAGGCCTCTTCTTTAAATCACAGACACATTTGTTACTGGAGCTGGAACTATTCTCTGTTGTAGGTTTTTCCTTTCTTCAGAGGCCAACCTTGGCACTAAGTAGAGATTTTAAGTAGACATTTTAAAAATGATAATTAAAAGACAATTTACTCGAGTCTCTTAGAAGCAGCTTGTTTTCATATCCACTGAAACAAGAAAAGCACAAGGTGGGGGGCGGGTAGAGGAGAAGAGAGGGGATGAGAGGGGAGAGGAGAGGAGAGAAGGAGAAGGGAGGTGGAGGGAGGGGAGGGAGAACAGCCAGTGCCGTGGGAATGGTATAGCTGTACTCTGGGGTCTAGAGGCAAACTTGGATTTGAATTTTAATTTTAAGCACATTGACAATGGTGTCTCAACAGAAAGGCAGGCAGAGCTTTACCACAGAGGATTGCTAAACGAGTGAACTCAGGGAGCGGCCTGTTGTAACTGTCCTTACCATCAGGGTTGATGGTAAATGCTCTGTCTGCACTAATGTTTTGTATCATGTGTGACTGTATATATAAATTAATGAAGATGAAATAAGCTAGAAAGTCAGTCTGTCCGTGCTTTAGTCACAGTTCAAAGGGTCAGCACAGGACATGGCCATGGCTGCTGTTCAGTGCAACTGCAATACAGAGCCTGCTCAGTGGCAGCTGCAATGTGGAGCCCCGACAGAAACTCTGAGAGGCCGCTCCTCTCAGGAGTTCACTTTTCTTTGGAGAACACCTAGACCTTGTCACTGAGCTTCCCCCTATTGTCTAATTAGTGGAATTAACACCAGACTGGACATGACTGTGTTAACAGTCGAAATGCATACTATGAGATAAATTCAGGCACATAGATAATGTAGAAACTGTGGCGCGTTAGGTTTCTCCACCTTGCAGAATGAGTTGGGCCTCAAGCTGCTCTAGTTTAGTTCTTGTAGCTTGTAAGAGGACAGGGCAGGGAGTGTGCAGCAAACACTGCAAAAGAAAGCTCACTTTCACCTTAGTGAAGGGGTGTTTCCTTCCTTCCTTCCTCCCTTCCTTCCTTTCTTCCTTCCTTCCCTTCTTCCCTCCCTTCCCCCTTCCCCATTCCTCCCCTCCCCTCTTTTCCCCTTCCCTTCCTTCCCCACTCCTCCTCTTCCTTCCTTTCCCCTTCCATCTCTTTCCCTCTCCTTCCCTTCTCTTTCCTTTCCTTCCTCCCTTCCCTTCCCTTCCTTCCTTTCTTCCTCCACTTACCAGTTGCACAAGCATCCAGTAAGATGGCACACAATAGTTCCAGCGACAGTTCGAGTCTCCTATGAGCACTCCTACGAGGTCAAATGTGTTTGCAAGGCCACACAGATGTCAGGCTATGATTTGAACTGACTGTCTTCAGGGTTATGGACTAGAATACCATATTTTGCTTTAAGAGCCCTTTGAACAAGGCAGTGCTCAACCTCTTGACCATTGCTTTATGACCTGTCATCTCCTACAGCCGTGCTAAGTGAAAGAGAATGAACCCAATTCGATTCTCTTTAGTAGTGGGCTGCTCTCCCATGGTCCATGATGGCAGAAAGCCCTGCATTCAGACACAGACAAGGTTGAAGCCGGTACAGAGCAGCTGCTGACCTTTGGGCCACAGCTCTCTCCTCCCTTCTCCTCATTACCCTTTTTTTGTACAGCTGTTGTCTAGTTAAAGGACAGTGCCCTCAAACTTCCCTTACCTACCGCATGATGTACTGCCACACTGAATCCTCACAGAGCTTTCCCTCTTGCTTCTGTTAGCATCCCGGTCCTATTACTGTTTAACCTGAAGCCCACAAGGAACCAGTGAGCTACCTAAGCCCACAGAACCACATATAACACTGTTGGAATCCAACCCGTATAGACCTGCCCCAGAGCTAATCACTAACCCTGATGACTGAGATTCCCCCTCTATCTTAAAGGAGTCTTTAAGTTGTTCTAGTTCAGTTTTCAGTCATCTCTCTTCTCTTCTCTTCCCTCTCTCCCCCTCCCTCTCCCTCCCTTCCCTTCCCTCCCCTCCCTCCTCCCCTTCCTTCCTCCCTCCCTCCCTCTCCCTCCCTCCCCTCCTTCCCTCTCCCTCCCTCCTCTCCCTTCCCCTCCCTCCTCCCCTCCCTTCCTCCCCCCCTTCCCTCCCCCTCCCTCCTCCCCTTCCTCCCTCCCTCCCTCTCCCTCCCCCTTCCTCCTCCCCTCCCTCCTCCCCTTCCTTCCTCCCTCCCTCCCTCTCCCTCCCCCTTCCTCCTCCCCTCCCTCCTCCCCTCCCTTCCTCCCTCCCTTCCCTCCCCCTCCCTCCTCCCCTTCCTCCCTCCCTCCCTCCCTCTCCCTCCCCCTTCCTCCTCCCCTCCCTCCTCCCCTTCCTTCCTCCCTCCCTCCCTCTCCCTCCCCCTTCCTCCTCCCCTCCCTCCTCTCCTCCCTTCCTCCCTCCTCCCCTCCCACTCCCTCCCTCCCCTTCCTCCCTCTCCTTCCCTCCCCTCTCCCTCTTCCCCTCCTTTCCTCCCCCCTCTTTTCTTCCCTCCCTGACCCTCCCTCTGTATTTCTTCTCCTCCTCTTCATCTTTTCAGTGCTTGGGACCCAAACTCAGGGCTCTGCACACCTGCAAACATTGAGCTGCATCCCCGTCTGTATCTGAGCATCTGTCTGTGTCCCTTCTGAAGACTCACACACTACTCTTCCTTTGAGCTTGTAGAAGTGTCCACTCCACCTATCAAGGCCACACTGTCACTGCCTCCACTGCCATCTCTGTGTGGAATGCAAAGAGCAGGCTCTTTTCTCAGAGCGCCTGCAGCCATTGCTTCTCTCAAGCGGAGGAGCTTGAGTTTCCTAAGTATCCAAATTCTATGTGTCTTCCAAGTTCCGTTGAGGACTAAGGTGTTTATCTGTTTAATTAAAATAAATACCTACTTCTTCTAGCCCTTTATAAGAATAAATTCATTCTTTTTATACTCTCCTTCAGTCTTTTAACAGAATGATATACATTTTCCTTTACTTATTTTAAAGTTGGTCTAGTATTATTTTAATACATGTAGTGATTTCCCCTAGCCTTGCCATATTCTTCTTATAATGATGCTATAAATGGCTGCAAGGGAAAATACATTGAAAGCCCAAGTGTAGGTGCTCAGAGATTCTGGTAGCATTTGATTTCACTCCTTTGAGGCCAGCCAGAATCTGAACCAATGCTTGGATTATTTTTCCCCCATTTAAATTACAAGCAGAGTCCCGGAGCTCAGGAACCACTGCTGTCTTCTTTCGGGCATGGCCTTTTCTTAGATAGAGTCAGGGAAGCGAAGGGGAGCAGGCAGTTGTCTCCTCCCCACTCCTCCAGCTCCAGCCTGCCAGTATAGCTCTTAAAGAGTTGCTCTCTGGGGACAGAGCAGCTGTTTGCAACCTCTGGACAGCTCACCGCACACCTTACACTTCAGGACATTCCTCCAGCCATGGGTTTTCTTCGGCTTCTCCTCTCTCCTTCTTCTTCCTGTCTCCCCAACTCCAGATCCACAACCTTGATTTTAACAGGATTTTGTTCCCATTCAGAGTTTCGGTTTGTGACAAGCTTTCATCTGGAAACACGTGTTTCCTCAAGAACATAGACACATGTTATGGAGTAGGGGCAAGGCCACCGTCAATTCTATGGGAACAGGTTCAGAAAGGTGCAGAAGGAGCTTCAAATGACTCAGAGCAGAGGAAATTCCCACCCCCAAACCTGTATGCTCTAAAAATATCCCACCGCTTAAACTTACAGAAATCTTATCTTAAAATGGGAGCAACTAGTGGTTGGGGAGGCAGATGGCTCAGTGTTAAAGACTCTTTACTGCTCTTGCAGAGGACCGGGGTTTGGGTCCCACAACCACAGCCACTTGTAATTCCAATTCCAGGGGATCTGACCTCCTCCCAAAATCTGCCCCCTATAGGCACCTGGCTGTACATGGTATATATAAACTCATGCAGGTACATGTAAAAAATAAGGTAGAAGCAAGAAATAAGTATATCACGTAAATCTTTTTCTTTTCTTTTCTTTTCTTTTTTTTTTAAGGGAGGTGGTGGTGACTGAGGAACACCCATGGGCCATACTGGGAAGTAATTTTTTTAATTTAATTTTTAACTTATTCACTTTACGTCCCACTCACTGCTCTCCTGGTGACCCCTTCCACAATCCTCCCCCTCCCCCTTTCCCCAGGGGGCCTGGGTATTTTCCTGCCCCCTGCACTTCAAGTCTCTGCAAGGCTAGGCGCTTCCTCTCCCAGCTTTTGGGATAGCCCAGCTCCAGTTGTTCAGAACCTACATGAAGACCAAGCTGCACGTCTATTACATTTTAAATACACTTTACTGTGTGGTGTATGGATAGGGTTGGAACCAGAGGGATTGACCAGTGCAACTCCCTGGTGTGAGGTGAGGTTGCTTGGGGGCGTGGGGGTGGCAGGGATGCTTTCTTCATTTTGCTTGAGGTGTGGGTGTGGCTGGAGTGCACACCGTTGGCTGGGTCTGTGTCCCTTTCACTATCTTCTGCCTCCCTTGCATCTTGGCCTCCACATGCAAGATGAGGGTAGCCAGAATTTCATTTCGGAGTCATTGAAGTAGGATGGCTTTGCACTCTCTGGGTCTCCCGGGTGTTTTTCTGGATTTTTCAGGCCCCTCTCCATCATCTGAAACATGTCCTCCTGCCACTGGCTCACGATTTCGCCTTCTCTTCTTTAATTCTTTGCTCCGAGAATCTGCAAGTTGTCTCCAGCTTTGTTTTACTGAGGTTTCAGCATGTTTTCTGGGAGATCCTGAGAGACCCAACGTGAGCAGACACCAGCTCCCTCTGGTATGTGGTCTACATAAATGCGGGCTGGGAGAGGGGCTCCTCTCCCTTCCGGTGCTGCTCCAGCTTCCTTGGGAACTTCTAAGGCAGCAAGGGACTGTTTTGAACTCACAGGTAGGGTAGGATGACAATTCAGAAAGTAGTTCTCATTCTGATTTTATCTTTGAGCCCCCCCTGCCTCTGCTAAGGGGTCTTCAATCTTTGTCACAACTAGCTTGGGTCCAAGGTCATCACCACCAGTGGCTCTGGACCAGACATGGTCTGCTGGTACTGCCTGAGGTCTGTAGGCTTGCTCCTTCTGACTTTATTTCTCCCCAGGTTTGAGCATCACGTCTTTGTCTCCTCTGGCATCTTTTTGGACATCTTCCCTGTGAATTAAGGTAGACTCTGAAATAAACCAATGTACTTTTGCGTGAACAGGAGATCAGATAAAGTGCTTTTAGTGGTGACTTTTCATTTCCCTTATAAAAAATTGTTGTTGGGAGGATTGAGCTTCGGAAATAAGAAAAAGATAGAAAGGAGAGATTGGCCGTGTGTGCCTGCACTGTACTGGTGAGAAAGGGAGAAAATTGGCTGACTACCAAAATTGTAACAATAAAATAAATAAATGAGATAGATTCTTTTGCATTTTTGTTTGATTGTTTGTTTGGAGACAAGGTCTCACTGTGTGGCCCTGACTAACCTGGAACTCACTTTGTAGACCAAATCTTGCCTTGAACTCACAGAGATTTGTTCCTCTGCCTCCCAAGTGCTGGCCCATGCCTGGCTAGGGTTTTATACTTTCGTCGTTGTTACTTCTAGCAATAAGAGCTAGTCTTTAAAAACTGAATTAAGATATTAAGGAGACCGGGTGACGGATGACCAAGTTGACCTTGGCCAAATGCATCTGTAATGGGACACCAAACAAATCTAGGCAAATAGACCCTTAGTCCCTAGACTCTTACAGAGTCAGTGTCCAGGAACCAAAGCATGCGGGACCCTGACACAGGGGACTGCTCTGGTCTGGTAGTGTAACCCTGGATTGTGACATGTTGTTTCCTGAGTCTGTTTCTATGTTAAGAAGGAGGGTAAGTGGGCAGCCTTCCTGCATTGTGCATGGCTGGGAGCCCTGCAGGAGGCATCGCCAATGTTCTTGCCCCCTGGAAATTGCTCAGGACTGATTGGTGAGCTGCTTTTGGTTGTCACAATGACAAGTCCACCTGGAAGAAGGACCTCTAACAGTTGACACTCCTGATGTCAAGCCACATGTCAGCTTATCCATGCTACAGACAATCGCGCAGGCCATAGTGGCAGGACCCACTTGTGTATGAGTTCTTATCTCAAATCCAGAAAACTATTTGCACCAAGGTTCTATTTGCAAGAAAGTGTTTACAGTCCTTCTGGAATGTGCAAGCAACTCATTCGTTCTGGCTGATATCCTTTGTTCTCCACCATTCTCCCCTGGACTGCAACTGGAGGGCTAAGCTCAGAATTCCAGTTCTCTGGGATAGAGCAATATCACGGCTCCGGACCTGGGAGAACTTTAACTTGTCCCTTTTCACAAGACTAATGTGACTCTCCTAATGTATTTAAATAGTGTCACTGATTACTGATGCGTTTATAAAAAGATAAAGAGATATAATGTGTTCTATGTGGGTGTGGTAAGGTGTTGGGGAAGAGGAGGTCTCAGCAGGCCTGTGTGGAGGCATCCCTTCCCCGGAGGGACCAGCCCACGATGGTATAGTATAGAATAGAGTTTATTCTGGGCATGGGGAGGGGAGTTAAGAGGGTAGTAGAGGCAGAGAAAGAGAGAGGGAGAGAGTGGAGAAGTAGAGGTTAGCCATGAACACGTGGAGAGAGGGGGAACGGAATGGGGAAGGGAGGGGGGAAGGGAAGAACCCAAGAGGGCAAGAGAGAAGCAAGGGGCAAGAGAGCAAGGGGGGGGGCAGGCAACCCCTTTTGTAGTGAGTCAGGCTGTTGCCGGGTAACTGTGGGGTGGAGTTTAGGGAGAATGCTATCAATTACAGTGACTTATCTCAAGCTTACTGTGGTGAGGCTTTATGTACTAGGCAGGAGGCAGTCTGCACAGGATGTGAAGAATCTGAGCAGAGGTTGACTTGCTGTCCTGCGCTCATCTGGGAGCAATAGAAGAACAGAGTGTCAACTGAGAGTACCCAGCATCAGTCTATTACTACTTCCTGGACTTGATCACAGTGATGCAAAATCCAAATAAAAATGAGTATAATAGTTAGCTTCTTACTCCTGGGCAATTTCAATTTCTCCCTCTTCTTCAGGCTTTTCCAGAGTTAATTGCTCTGGATGAAATACCTTCTTCCCATCTAAAGACAGAGAGTGTGACAGCATTGGCAACATGTGACAATGGCTAATGCCTTCCTGCCTTCCTCCCATCTGAAGACAGAGAGTGCGAGAGCATCAGCAACATGTGACAATGACTATTGCATTCCTACCTTCCTCCCATCTGAAGACAGAGAGTGTGATAGCATCGGCAACATGTGACAATGGCTATTGCATTGCTTATTTGTTTGTTGAGACAAGATCTCCCTCTGTATCCCAAGCTGTCATCAAAATCACTATCCTCCTGTCTTGGTCTCCCAGGTACTAAATTACAGATGTAATTCCTGCTGATGCTTTCAGATGTAGCATCCTGAATTACAGATGCTATTCCTGCTTTGTCTCGGTTTATCTTACTGTATAATAAATTATTGTAACTCATGGCTTGAGTCTGCAAAGCACAGATTGATGACCACACAGTCTGTAGGGGTTCAGAGTCCAGCACAGGTCAGCTAGGGTTTCAAAGGCCCGACATCAAGGTGACAACCGGTCTGTGAGTCTCAGCGGACTCTCAGCATACTCTGTGCAGTTCAGGGCTGTCTGGCGGTTCCGTTGCTTCAAGTTGGAATCCTGAGGTTTCTGTTTCTTGCTGGTTGTGGTGGGGTCCCCTTCTTATTCACAGGCACACACAGTCACCATGACAGTTTGTGCACAGACTTTGACCTTTCAGGCCAGCAGGGGGTGTGATTCCTAGTCAGCAGGGATGGGATGGCTATCCCATGGCCATTGGTTGTGTGTTGAACACTCAGTGAGGAAGTCACTATCCCCACAGTTTCACAGCCACCATCTACTTCTAAGGTGTGTCATTATACAATGTGCAGATCTTGGACACCATCTTGGAGTTCTACCTACTGGAGTTGACAGTTCTGGGGAGTCTCTGCCACGTTGTTAAGTGAGTTGTGAGAAGTTTGTGGAATTGGCCTTTAACTAATGTGGCTATGTACCACCAAGATGTGTCCAGATGCTACTCTGGATGATCTATAGCATCAGGAGCCTTTCAACTCAAGGCATCCCAGACCATTGCTGCCACTGGAGACAATCAAGACCACTGAATGCCAGGTAGCATGGTTCTGATGACAATCTATTTCTTATAGACTGTGGAATCTGGGTAGAGCCTTGGGTGATGCACATTTCTCATATTGACCAGACATTAAAACTGTGTGTGTGTGTGTGTGTGTGTGTGTGTGTGTGTGTGTGTAGTTAGTATATCTTTCCTGCTGACCCTTGGCAATTGTTCTTTTTTTTCTTTTGGTGTCGGAAGGAGCTGCTTTTATTTCTGTCCCATCTTTTGTTGTTGTTGTTTTGGTTTGGTTTTTTGTTTTCATTTTTTTCTTTTTTGGTTTTCTGGTTTTGGGGGTTCTTCTTGTTGTTGTTTTGTTTGCTTGTTTTTTGCTTTTTTTTTCCTCAAAACAATTTTAATATGAAAGTTGATTCAGTTGTACATTGTCACGGAAGAACTTAAGTGTCAATTAGTAACAGTAAGGCAAAACTCCCTAAGATATCCATGTGAGTTGTTTGTCCCTCTAATAAGCAGCACTTTCTTTACCAAGCAGAGATTTTAGTCTGTGAGGTTTAAATGTCTGCAGATTTTAAACTCAGACGACCTACGGGTGAGGTGAGGAAATACAGATGCCTTATCTAGACACATGGTGTGTACACTGAAATCATAGGTACTGAAATAATAAAAAAATCTTTCATTGATGTGAGAGGTTTTTATTTAGTGAGTTCCCATTAGGATTCTGTACTCTTTCTTTTCAGATTGAAGAAAACCCTGTCTTAGATAAGAGCCAAGGCTCACAGGCTAAGCTCCTCAGTTTGTCCTCAAATGTCAGGCCGAGAGCTCTCATCTTGGAAGTTCTAGGCTGAAGGCAGTGAGCTGTGGGAACACGTACAGCGATAGTGAGCGCGTTCTTGCTTTTGTTATGATAAATATAATATATGCTAGTTGTAAAAGGTGAAACATTGAAGAGGTGAAACAAAAGTCCTTTAATTCCTGCACCCATGTAACAGTTGTCAACATTCTCACATGCCTGTGACTATGCATAACATATACATATTGCAGGCATACATTTTTGCGACAAACTTTAATAAGCGTCTAGCCTCTCCTCTAGCCCACCACCCAGCAGAGGTAGTGGAAGAGAAAAGTTATTAGGATGTAGGGGAAGTGGACCTGTTTAACAATAGCTTCTTGGGGGTGAGCTCGATCTTCTTTGGCAACAGTTCAGCCCTGTAGCAAACACCAAATACAATTTAGCAGCTGCAGACCAGTCCTCTAGACAGGCAGACACCAGGCATGAACCAGCAGCTGTAGTTCAATCCTGAAGAAACCACAAAGCTTGCCAACCAGCCTGAGGCGATGTTTCTGAAGTGGCAAGCTGCCTCAGAAACCTCACATGCAGTTCTTTGGTGAGTTTCTCTCAATGTCTTCATTGCCACAAGCTGAGCTCAACAATGCTATGTAAGGTAAACCAATACATAACATGTCATTAACGAAAAATAGTGAGGCAGAGCAAACCAAACCAATGCTCAGCGCTCGTCTCCCACTGTCTGTGGGATCATGTTTATACTCCTTCATCAAGTCCTCTTTCATGTGCTTGCTGTATTCAAATGTTCTTTCACCTGTGTCTGCTTCAAAAAATAAAAAAAACCCAATCTTTCCCATCTGCTCCAGCAAAACATTCTTTCACCTGTGTGCCTCAGCAAACTATCATTTGATATAACTGGCTTTCCAGAGAACTAGAAGTTTCTACTTCAACATATTATATATATAATATATAAATGCTACATATTATATACATGTATATATAATATATCTATATATGTATATAATATATTATTATATGCCAATTATATGTCATATGTTATTAATATGTCTATAATATACAATTAATTATATATTATTATATATTACTCTATATTATATCATATAGAAGAATATGTTATTATTAATAATGTATTCAATATATAATATATATTATATAACATATAAAATATTATGTGTAATATATTAACATATTATATTGACATATTAATTGTTGTTAATAAATATAAAAATTAATATAGTAATATATTGTTACATTAATATGTTGTCATACCATATTGATATATGATCATTAATATAATAAGTTGTACATTATATGTACTTATATAATGTAATATATAACATTTATACATTATATATTATATATATTTATCTATATATTATATATTTATTATATATATTTATAACATCTGTTATGCAATTACATATATTAACTACGTTAGTATATATATTACATATATTATAATTATAATCAATATATAATATATACATATTTATTTGTCTATGTTATGCTAAATATATTCAACATCTGTTTAGTATAGTTTGGTGGCTTCATTTAAAAATATTATACAGTTATATTTTGAAGTTTTAAAATGTTTTAATTAATCTCTATTTATGTGCATGCTTGTGTGGAGCCTGACTGTCAATGTCTGGTGTCTTTCTTTATTGCTTCCCATCTCATTTTCTCAGACCATATCTCTTCCTGAACCTGGTACTCACCAGTTTTAACTGACTGGCTGGCTATTAAGCCTGGAGATCCACTTGTATCCCCACACCCAAGCACTGGGGTTAGGCTCATGCACCCAGCTTGTATATGCGTGCTGGGGATTAGAACTCATATTCTCATCCTTGTGCAGTCTACTCATTGAGCCATCTCCCCAAAACCTTGAGATTTTATTATGTAACTGTAGAGAGCATTTTGATTTCTTTAAACTCAGAAATTTTATAGGAATGTGTTTTTGTTTTAATCCCAGGTGTAGGATATGGGGCTGCTTCAGATTGTCCACAGCAGTTGACTATGATTTGCCTCGTGCTCTAGCAGGGATGTGATTTGCCAGCTGCAGATAATTTTGGCAAACGTGTGCTATTTGGGAGTCTGGGGACTTTTCAGAAGATGTATAATGCTAAACTCCTGATAGAAGAGGCTGGATGACTGGATGGTGGTTGGTTGCTGTTGGTTTTGGTTTGTTAAGTGGTTATGCACAAAGAGATAAGAAGGAATTGAATATCCTAATGGTGAAGATCAAACATGCCCCAAGGAGCTCGATGCCCCTTACTACTCAGAAGGAAGTAGTCTAATGATATTAGTGCCCACTTTCCCCTCTTGTCTTCTTTCTCTCCTACCTGGTGTTGGGGGTTTGGAAGGGATTAGGGTGGAGAAGGGTGGTAGAAATAGGAACCTATAAAATAGGAACCTAGAGTCTGGCTATGTGTAACTAAGTATCCTTCCATGTATGTAAGAATCCTTCCATGTAACTAAGTATCCTTCCATGCTAAAGATAACAGTGGTTAGGAACACACATTCCTGAGTCAGGATCCTGCCTGGCTCATCAACACTTTCTTTCCCTTGTGCTAGTTATTTAACTTCTCTGCGTCACCCTCTTTTTCTCTGTTAAATAAAGATAGTACTACTACTTCAGAGGATTAGGATAAAGAGAAAATGAGTATACATATTTATGAATTTACTTAAAATATAGCCTGGCACATAGTAATTGCTATGTAACATTTTGCCTTTGTTGGCGTTATATACAGTTCTCCCTGAGTGTGCTAGCTACGATTTACTTAGCATGGGCCAGTGTTTCAGTGTTCCCAATTTTGATGATTAGAAATGATTCCAAATATTTTTTGAATGCCCATTAAAATTCTTTCTGTAAGTTACATGCTAGGAAGTAAAGGTCTGTGACCAAACTATAGACCCCTTTTGAGGTTTTTGTCTTTTTTGGGCATTTTTTTCCTGTGAAAGTCTGCATCAACGTACACCTCCATATGCAGTGTTGTGTGTATTTCCTCTTCTGTTCAAGCCTAAGGCCACAATAGTATCTTTTTTAAAATATTTATTTATTTATTATATATAAGTACACTGTAGCTGTCTTCAGACATGCTAGAAGAGAGTGTCAGATCTCATTACATATGGTTGTGAGTCACCATGTGGTTGCTGGGATTTGAACTCAGGACCTTTGGAAGAGCGGTCAGTGCTCATAACCCTTGAGCCATCTCTCCAGCCCTACAATAATATCTTGTGTTCATTTGATTTACATTTCTTTAATTATAAGCTAGACAGATATTTTCCGTGTGTTTATTTGCAATTTTGCATATTCATAAATTATCACTCCCTTGATCTTTAGTTTTACATCCCTCTATTAAGGTGATGTGAAGTGGTTTCCATATGTCTAAGACACTGAGTGTGTTTGACCACTACAGTGTGGAAGAGATGCTCAAAGCATGTAGCATGTGCAACCAACACAGACTGTGACTGCATGCACACTGGATCTCATGCAGCCACAGTCTTACTGAACTTCTATCAGAGACATTCTGTGAATGGTCTGTCACTTTGGTGGCAGAGGTATATTTGTACAGTGACAGTATCATGTCACTCATGTAAATCATACATGCAGCTAGTTAAGGAAGGGATTGTTATGGTGCATGGTGCTACAGATGCCACACAACCAAGTCAGCACCCGGCTCTGGAAACTTCAGCAATCACTTCAGATTCCTGGGCTTTGGGGGATGATGTTTTGTCAGCAGGAATTGTCACCTTACAATTGTAATAAATATTGTGAGTGCCCTGGAAAGAGCCTTTTGGTTTATTAAGAGATGCGTGCGGAGCTTCCTAATGGAAAGCTGTCAGTAGTCCCTGAACAGGTGGAGGAAGAAGTGCGCTCAGCAACCCAGGGCTTAGTTACTTCCTGACTTCTGTCATCTATGCTGGCCTGGGAGACCTCTGGCTATGTGGTGTGCTGTCGCTGGGTGCTGAATGCCAGGTGAAGCTGATATTCTGTCTGTGTTTTGAGTTTGTCTTTGTGAATCTTGCTGTTTACTGCAGGGTAAAGTACAAGAAAAAAAATGTGCTTTTAGCCTAGCATAACACGTGAACTAGGGGTGATGGAGGGACTATCTGGAAGTTGCACCTAACTGAAAGAGAGATGGTTGGCTTTTGGTTAATATAGGGAGAGGTTGGTATTACAGGAAGCAGCCATCCATAGCAAGGCTCACCTTCCCAGCAGCCCTCAGATCTCCTCCAGCAGAACCCATGTTACCAAGAAGTAAAGGTTACTGAATTAAAGATGAAAAAGTAGGGACCCATGCCAGGTCTCAGAGTAGATTGCTTTTAAGATTTTTCCAGCTCCAAGATTTTTAAGTCTATGAGTTGTTTTTTTTTTTTAATTTGCTGGCTTGTTAGTTTATGTTTTAACTTGAACATGTTTGTCTACTGTAGCCACATTCACAAGATGGAGCACAGAATGACAGTCCCCAGGGACAGAGAGGGAAGGCGTGGCTCGATGAGCACAGACATCTGGATTTTTAGAATCAGGAAGTTCCATGAATGCATACAGAAGTGAACATACAGGAAGTTCCTAGACTGTGCACTTAAGGATGGTTGGGACAGGGCTGGCAAGATGGCTCAGAGGGTACAGGCACTTGCTGCCAGACCTGAGAACATGAGTTCAATTCCTAAAACTCACATGGAAGAAGAGAACTGACTCCTGTAAGTTGTCTTCTGATGTCTACATATATTATGTGGAGCATGTACTTGTACATACACACGCGCGCGCACACACACACAAATGCAAAACAAATGGTTAAGACCATACATTTTATGTTGTGTGTTTATTCTTTTTACACAATAAAAGAATGAAACAAAATGGTAAACTCATGTACCTACTGTGAATCAATCCTGGGCTGAATAGTATAGGAGACACTCAAGTCCAAGGCAATCCCTGCTTTCTGTTGGTTCACAGTCCAGTTCTATCACAGCTAATGTACCAAATAGGATCCATGGACTGCAAACAAGCCAGCTTTGTGGTCTTGGTAGACCCAAGTCCCTGCCCATTGCCCCTTCGTGTCTTCTGCATCCATTCATAGCCTCAGTCAAATGCAAACTTGACGAAACAGCAAGAATGTGCAAATGCTTCCACCAAGATATTGCCCAGCAGAATCTTTACTCTGGAGGGTACTGACCCTTTGCCCAGTCAAGGTGGCACAAACCCACCAGTCTATGTGCCTAATTTCTGGTGATGGTTCCTCTTACAAATCAGTCTATGCCCCACTACCCCACTTAGTTTTTAATGAAAGTCTAAATTGTAAATTTAACTCTGAACTAATACTTTTTATGTGATGCCTTGGGAGAAGAAAAGGAAAAAAATGACCCTAGTGTTTTCCCTCTGAAGTATTGGGTCTGGCTAGTGCTATACCAAACCTACAACTGGAAACATAAACATAAAAGGAAGAAAACACTGTAGCTGATATGGTTTCTACTTCTGTAACAGATGACAAAGTCATCAGGGATATAGGTATGGTATATAGATAAAAATAGGGCACATATCAAAGATCATGTCTAATATAATATAATGTATATGTGATATATATGTGTGTACGTGTGTCACACATATCTCTGTGTGTGTGTGTGTTTCTTTTTTTCCTTACCAAGTCCCATGTTTCTGTTCTTTCCAACTAGATAGTTGGTTGGCAAGATTTTTTTTTTCATACAAGCCTTCATTGCTGAAGAGTTTGTGTCTTTAGTCACCCCATTTTATTGGTCTATTAAAATATTCTACCAACTTTACCACTACACATGGAAGAAACACACAGCAGCCTAGAGAATCCTCTGTATACTAGACATTCTTTTCTGTGCCTCCACTGTCAGCAGCAATCTTATTTTACCATAAGCACTGTGACTAGTCACCTCACTACCAGGAACCCTCTCTTTGTCATTTGCCTCAAAGGCATGAGTACTTAATATCCCCAGGGAGTGAGTGGGTAAAGTACAGCCTACCTCCAGATACAACAGAGGAGCATCTGTGAGACACAGCTGTGGAGGTTGACAATGACTGTCAACTTAGTGGAATCCAGAATCTCCTTAGAGACAAATCTCTGGGCGGTGTTGTGAAGGATTATCGAGAGTGAGAATGGCCTTCCCTAAATGTGGGAAGTGCTGTTCAGTGAACTTGGTTCTCAGACTGAAGAGATGTAAGCAGGGCACCAGCGTGCATCCCCCACCTCCTGACTGAAAATGCAATGTGACCGAGTTCCTGCCACCACCATGACCACCCACCATGATGGATTGTACCCTGGCATGGTATACCAAAATAAACCCTTCTGCTCTTGCACTGATTTAGGTCAGATACTTTCTCACAGCATAATAAGTAAGTAATGGAGCATCTGAATCCTTTACCTCTACCGTCACTTGGTTACAGAGAACGCCTCTTGAAGTTCCAGGCATGGCTTAAAAGAGCAATGTAGGAACAGTAGATCAATGGTCACACAACTTACTCAGGTCTTCAGGACTTGCTGCAGACGCATGACTCACTTCCATTGGGTGACAGAAGCCAAAGCACTTGCCTGATCTTATGGCTTGGGGGATCAAATGATGATCAGTTAGATTATAGTGAGTCAATTGAACATAAGCTTGTCAGATGCTCAGAGTGTTTAAGAATGAGTTTTAGAGAGGGAAATTAGCAGTAGCTGCTTCTTAAGTGAAGAAATTAACAACAACAGCATGCTTCACATGGAAACCTCGTAAAGTTGACTCCCTGATACTTTGCCTCGATATAATTCCTGGATGTCTTTTGTGAATATGAAGTTCGATGAGCTGAGAAGTCAACAACTTAATGTAGATCAGGCAGCTCCATCTCCTTCCTGACCTTAACTGACCAGGGAATTTGTTTGGAAGAGGAGGGAACACCCTCCATGCAAAGGGAATAGTGGTTTCTGTTTACAAATGCTGCTGGGTTGTGTTTAGAGACCAGAACACCAGTTTCCTGGTGGGCTATTCTCCTTTGGAAATGAGATTGCCTCCCCAGTGTTGTACACCTTTTCCGGAAAGACTTGATATTAATAGTTCTCTCTAGAATGACTTATTCTTCTATGAAGCAGGAAAAACTTGTCTAGTCAAATATCTGGCATAAGATTGTGAATATTAGAACATCATTTCCTCCCAAATTCACTGTGTAAACCAATAGATAACTATAAGTCAACCTTTAGGGAAAAGCTAATAGAGCTTATTAACCATGTGATTGCCTCAGGCTCCTATGTGTACTAGAGAAAGGTCTGAATTTGAAACTCACTATGCCTTAGAAATGTCACTGCCCATCCTCAGAGGAAGATGATTTCATTTCCATTCAGCCGTCTGCTGCTCCTTTATCTCAAATGTTATTTTGGTTTCTCTTTATCTGGCTTGGACAATTCTGAGCCTTTTAACTCTCATTTTTGTTTCTGTGATGCAATGCTCTGACATTTGGGCTATGAAAAGGTTTATGAAGCAAAATTGACAGAAGTAACACTTTACCCAGCACATAAAACAGAAAACTCACAAGAGAAAACAAGGATCATTTTTAATAGCTGGTGACATCATTGTCTGTGACAATTGCTTTTGGTGTATGTAGTTGATGTTGTATGATGTTATATGCTATATGTGTCTTGTGATATGGATTTGTACTTCTGAATGTTCTTGGGGTAGGAAGTCCTCTGTAAAAGATGGCTGACTCTCCTTGCCTATAGACTTATCTCCAAGGCCCCAGCATTCCTTTTACTGACTTAACAACCTTTAAGAAGGTTGGGACAATAACTCAGTCAGCAAGTGCTTGCCATGCAAACAGAGGACATACAAACATGCGCGCGCGCGCGCGCACACACACACACACACACACACACACGAGAGAGAGAGAGAGAGAGAGAGAGAGAGAGAGAGAGAGAGAGAGAGAGAGAGAGAGAGAGAGAAGAGACTCTTATCATCTATGGTAAAGTATGAACTTCTCCTGTGGCTCTGTTTTCTCTCCAGACTCATTTCCTCATATTTCTTAGGGACTCATCTTGGGATGGGCGATAGTACATTTTTCTACTCTCCCCATACAGCCCATGCTTTCCTTTTTGGATCTTTGCTCACCCAATTCCTTCTAACTAGAATGATCCTGCCTTTTATTTCCACATATGAAGTTACTATTTTAAGCCCAAATGAAATTCTCTTTCCTCTGTGATGCCTTCCCAATTCTTCCAAAGGAATGTCTTTATCATTTCTTAATTCCAAACAATTTTTTGTTAACAGTTGCTTTGTATCATTTTATTTTCTGGTTAACAGTGTCTGTCTTTCATTTACATGTTTGCCATCCTGTTGTGATGTATGAACAGTGTGACCAAGGACAGGTACCGCCCCCAACTCCTCACAGCCCCCATTTATACCTAATGTTACCAGATCCTGTCTGATAGAAAATTGACTGGTTACCTTTAGGACAAGTGGATGGAGGTATGGCAACATCACACTCATGTGTGAACTGTGTCACTTGACACAGGATGATGTAACTCACAGGATGCTGGAGAAAGAGTGACAGGGCTGGGCTGGGACCACTAGGAGACTCCTACTCCCTCATTTGTATTCATTCTTCCCTGAATGTCTTCAATAACAATCCTTTGTAACGGAGGTCTGTGACCATTGTTTCCCCCTTAGAGCTTCAAAGGAGAATGCTTAATACTGTGCAAAATATTTAATTAGTTCACATGTGAAAGAAAATTTATTTGTTATTATATTCAATTCCTTGGTATTTTAAAAGTTCATCTACAGAGAAGTTGACAGAATGAATAACAGTCCCTGCATTTTGCTACAGTTGTTTTTGGCTCCTTTCAGATACATACTCATACATACATACATACACACATACATACATAGATTTAAGCTTGTATTTAAGTAAGATTTACCTACGAATTTTCAAATTCTGTTCTAGAATCACTTGAGTAGGCTTTAAGGAAATCATTATACTCCACCCTATTTCTGTATACTTTCTCCCAAATGAAACTCCCCCTGCCCCAAAACCCACATATTAGCATTATTGTTACCTAAGAAGTAAGTAGTAATTTCACAAAACCATTAAAAATATTCAGATTTCCCCAAACTGTTTTTGGATCTGGATTCTACCAGATCCATTATGTCTCTTTAAGTTCTTTCTTTTTTAAAAAATTTCAAATAATGTCTGTCTCTCTGCCTGTCTGTCTATCTATAGTCTGTCTATGTATCTAAATATCTTTCTTCCTATCTATCTATCTATCTATCTATCTATCTATCTATCTATCTATCTATCTATCTATCTATCTACCTACCTACCTACCTATCATCTAGTGTATATGTATGTACATGCAAACACATGCCAGTGGAGGTCAGAAGATAACTTATGAGAGTTGCTTCTCTTCTTTCATCATGTGCGTACCAGGGATTGAATCAGGTCATCAGTTTTTTGGGCAAGCACCCTTACCTTTTGAGTCATCTCATGTGTCCTTTTAGGCCCTTAACTGCAACATGTCCCTCTGACTGTTTTCAGTTTTGTGTGTGAGCTGGGACTGGGAGATGGGACCATGTTTTAATGCATCTTCTCCTTGCTAGTCGCAGAGGTCTGCCTTTATCCACTTAGCTCCGTGCTCCTCTCTTCTGCTCTGAAGAGAGCTGACCTTTATCAGGTTTTTTCCCAGGTCTCCAGTGAGAATTCTGAGACGGATTCAAGACTGATATGAACTAGAAATGTTCAGCCAGCATTAATCCTGGTGCTTCAAATAGACCAGGTTCTTTCCTGCTCCCTTCTCCCCAGCCTGAGTCCCAAGAGCTTGGAAGTCAAGTTGAAAGGCTGGACAGGGCTTTCTAAGAAGTGCTATCATGGGTCTCAGGTCGGTTTCTCTTCATTCCTCACAGATACCAGTCAGCATTAGGTTCTCCTACGGTTTCTTTCATAGGGTGGGTCCTAAATGTGACCTTTCCCCTTGGGATATCTAGGCCTCAAGTTCAAGTCACACTCAATCCTTTCTCTTCAGAGGAGAAAATAACATCCATGGAGGAAAAGCTTTCTTGTGCCTCTGTTCTGGTGCCTTAGACTATCTGAAGAAGATTTTAGCAGATCAGAGGTCTATGGTCTAAATCAGGATATTTCTGATGGGGGATATTTATAGAAAATATAAATAACTAGTGAAATCTGGTAGTTAGTCCAGGACAGTAGACTTTCACCAGAAGAGTACCTGGCAACCCAAGGCACGTGCTCGACCTGGTAGTTATAGTCCTGATATTTGCTCTATAAAGGGTCTTGTTCAAGTGAATAAATACAGGAATCATGGAGATCTTCATGCTCAGAGATAAGTTTTAGGAGAACCTTGAATGCTATGCACACATGGCTGTTCCTTCAAGGAAAGGAACGCAATAGCGTTATCTGCCCAGAGGCTGGAACCGGAAGTGCTGGTGAGTGACGATAGACCTCTAGCACCATTTCCTTCCCAAGGTCCTTATCATAAATTAGTTTCTCTCAGTAAATCTCTAGACCCAGTCTTTATGAACTTGGCAAAGAGTTTCAATGTAGTCACATCTGATCTGTATTTAACTTACTTTGTTCCTCAAAGAAATTTATATATACTTCGCTGTACACTCGGGATTGAGTTAATTATCACTAGAATACATTTCACTGAATTGGGCTGTTCTTAAATATGTCTAAAATAAACCACCAAAGCCCATTAAGGCTGCAAAGACCCCTGCAAATAAAATTATAACTAAACAGAGTGGGAAAATATATGCATATACTCAGCCACACATTAGCATCTGACAACTTGCCCTACAACAAAGGCAATTTAATTGGACTTAACCTAAAAAAGAAGTTGCCTGTAGAGATTTTAAAATTTTGATCTGCTTCCTGTTTCTTTCTCTACTGGGTAAATCCTTTGATGGTAAGAAATGTTCATTTTCATTATTTATTTATTTTTTTTTTAATCTGTTGATTCACATGTTCATCTAGCTTTTATCAAATGCCTATAACTTGTAGGCATGGTGCTGGATTCTGAGGAGAGACCAGTGGCAGAGGGAGAATACCTAAAAATAGTGTGACGTGTGTGCATCCTGTTCTTTTGTTCCAGCTAGAAATTACCTATGAATAAATAAACACAATGGGCTTATGCTTATTGTTTATGTTGGTAAAGCCCTCTAAACTACAAATTTATAAAATTATCTCATTCATGTTATTTTGAACCTTCAGAACTGGCACCTATGGATTCATAAGCCTCCTCTGCACCTCTACATGAACACTCTTCCTTACAAGAAGTCTGTAGTCTAGGAGAATGACATGGTGGGGGGGATGTTAGGTCTCATGGGTGTTCAGATTTATGTCGGCACATGGCACTGATGAGCTTCGAGGAATATGGTGGCCCCTCTGACCTTAATGGTAGAAATAATCTAAAGACTTTTGATAAAGAAAGAGAGGAAGCTGGTGCTATCACATGGTGCTTTTAAGAAATTGAATTGGGATAGAGCGATGGCCCAATGATCAAAAGCACATGTTACTCTTGCAAAGAACTGATGTCCCTAGCACCCATGGTTCACAAGCACCAGGGAATCTTATTACTTTTTTTTGCCTTTTGCAGGAACACTTGCATGTGCCACCTTCTCACATATATGTAATTAAAAGAAAATAAAATCCTTTTAAAAAATATCTTGATTAAGTGCTAACTGTGTTAACCTCTGGGGATAAACATGGATCTCAACCCTTTCTCCTCCAGAGAGATGAGTGCGCCTTGAATATGAAGAGCTCTGAGGCAGAGCCACACTCATAAAGTCATAACCATCACTGTGGTAAATGCAACAAAGGACATGTAAGAAATGCAAGATTTATTTCTCAAGATCCATGGCCTTAGGGAAAGGCTCTGCAAGGGAATCACATTCAACCAAAGTAAGGGGAATGAATTCAAGTTAAGCAAAAGGATGGTAGTTGAGAAATGTCTCCCTCATGCAGAAATGACTTTGCTGGTGAGGAAGTAGTTCTCCCAGAGGGATGAATAGTGGAGGGGGGCACAGATAGGAGAGAGAAGGAGGGGTAGCAGAAGAGGACTGAGAAGAGAGAAAGAAGGAATAGGGATAGAGATAGAGAGAGCGAAGGGGGTGGCTCCACTGGATGTGAAATGGGATGACTTGGCTTGTTGGGACAGGAAGTCTTAAGTATGATAGCTAGAACACTGCAAGCACTTTCATAAAGTTAAAGCACAGGCATGAGGGCGGACGCCGTGCTACATTTTGAGTTTATCCTATAAGCAATTGAGTGGGTATGATTGAGGGTGGCTTATCAAACTTGAGTATGAAAAAGATACGTTTCAGAGATGGATGAGTTCATTGAAGACATTGAAGTCTGGGAGATCTGGCATATGTCTGGTGAATGATGAAGGCTGCATCTATGACCAGTGCCTTTTGACATTGCAGTATGACACTGTGGTTTACAAACATGTTAGTCTCTTTCACAGTTGCTGTGGAACACAGAAGGATCATGGGACACAGGAGAGGTACACCTGACTTAAGGCCATGGTGATCAAATGGAGAGTGGGGGACTGGGTTGCTCAGTAGGCACATGCTACAGAATTTCCTTATCGAAAGCTGCTGCAGGAGGAACATCACAGGATGTGAAGGTTTCTGGCTTATGTGATGAAAAGGCAGGAAGAAGAGAGGCTGACTCCATCAAGAGATGGTACGTTCAGTGTGCCCCGTAAGTGCTCGGCGCTCATGGATGTTATGAAGTAGCCCAAGAGTTAGTGTTTCTTGGGGTTGATAACATTCGTACTGAATATCTTTGATATGTTAGCATGGTATTTACTGAGGAAATTGGAGGCTTGGGAACTATTTATGAAAGAGTGTTTGTATTTTACAACTGACAGATTGCTTGACTTGGAATGACTCATGGCAGACTTTTTGCATATGTTTGAGAGACATTCAATTTTGTAAGATTTGAAAATATCTTATTTCTGGCCTTTTTAGAGGATGAGATTTCTGTTTTTTTTTTTATAAGAATTAAATCTTACAATGAAGCTTGCCACGTTCTGTTTTCTTCCCATTCGGTTTCCCATGAAATCCACAAGTCAACATCTGGTGTTTGTTCGTCTTTATAAGGATTCAACAGCAGTTAGACTTAGGCAAAATATCTAGTTGTAATGTTCTCATCTTGAACTGGGTCAGCAGCTGAACTAGACAGGGCAGTAGGAACGGCCCTGGATAATGTTACAAAAGCCACTTAGGAGAATGCCTTTTATGGCAGACTGAGAGGTCTCGGGATGCATGGAATGGCCTATCTGTATGGCATCATCCAAAGCTGAGGTGGGAAAGTGCTGGGGACTTAATCAGGCATCAGGCCAAGCAAGTGTATAGAATGTCACTGTTCTTTGTCAGGTGGGAAGCATAATAATGGCAGGACATTTGCTCTTCAGTCTTTAATGTCTACTGCTTGGACTCTGAACTTGCAAGTCTTTTTCCCAGTTTGAGAGTCACATATTTTGAGAGCTCGAAAGGACCTCGATAATGATCTTAGCCCAAACTCCTGGGGGAAAAATGTCATCCACAAAGAGAGTTTAAGCAACATAGTTATGGTCTTTCTGTTGGCTAATTAGTCAGCTCTCTGCCCCCAGCGGAACTCCTGTAGGGAACGGTCAGATTTCTACTTCCCTCTTCCTTTCTGCTATTTGCCAAAAGTTAGAGTCTTCCTCTACTTGATAGAGCCTCTAGGAATTAATCCGAGCCATTGGGAAGACAACAAGTGCTTTTCTAGGGAAACTTATTTTTGCTTCTTTCCAGATGGGTTTTTGCTCTAACCCAGCATGACTCCCCACTATTCTGAGAGCCTTTCACAGCTCAGCATGACATCTCTCTAATGGCCTTGCTCCTAGTTGAACATCAGCATAATGGTTCCAGAAAAACTCCATGTTCTGTGGCAAGCATCACCTCTACATTCAGGACATAACAGGTGCTGGGGACAGCTGCCAGTTTGTTCAGGGCTGGCGATGTGCCGAGCTCCCTCAGAAGCAGTTATGTGTGCAAGGGAAGTTTTGCAAAGGATCCCTGAATCTTCAAATTATGAGGCTTATACTTTCCTGGACCTGTGTGGTTCAGTAACTCCTGGATGTACATGGGTCTTGGTTGGCACTGGAGAGAAGGCAACCATGAACAAGTACAGCTAGGCAGCAGCCCACTCAAGGGAAGGAATGAGAGCCTTAAAAGGAGGTGTGAGCGAGACGAGGAATGGGCTTGTCTGGCACTTACCATTTAACCACCTTGGATTTGTGGGAAAGAATCAGGAGATAAGCTGTCTGTGGGGTCCTGTAGTTCTCTCCATCCTCCTGTTTCAAAGAATCATCATTCTGGTCAGGATGTGTGTGCATGAACAAAGGAGGCTGGTGAGTCAGGATGCATGTGCAAAGACAAGGGAGGGTATTAAGTCAGGATGTGTGTATGTGTGCAAGAATGAGGAAAGGAAGTATGAACTCAGATTTTCTTGTTTATGTTCTGAAATGCTAAGGATCTGACTTGAAATTCAAGGATCTTTTCTTCATTCTTTATTAGTAATGGGTTTTGAGGTGGTGACCACTGATCTTGCAAGATCTTGCTTCCAGAAAAGGGGAAGGTACGGGGTCAGAGGGTATAGCAACCATTTTTCTTTTTGCTATGATTAAAACGTTCTGAGCAAAGCAACATAAGGAAGAAAGAGTCTATTTCTCTTCATGCTTCAGGTTATAGTTCATCAGGGTGACAATGTCATGCTGGCAAGAGCATGAGGCAGCATCCTCGGTGTATCTGTGAATGCCTGTGCTTGGTTTACTTTAATCTTCTATCCCAACGGGATCCCAGTGGACAGAAGGGTGAAGTCTGCAGTGGGCTTGTCTTTTCATCTTAATTAGCTCACAATAACCCTGCACAGATGTACTCACAGTT
Organism: Tokudaia tokunoshimensis; assembly: GCA_036184795.1. NCBI lineage: Eukaryota > Metazoa > Chordata > Mammalia > Rodentia > Muridae > Tokudaia > Tokudaia tokunoshimensis. Next base: position 36,872,048 of record BTHU01000018.1, on the reverse strand, counting down.
TAACAGAATCTAGATAGTCCTGCACAGACATGCCCAGAGTATAACCTAATCTAGACAGCTCCTTACAGATGTGCCCAGAAGTCTATCTCCCCAGTGATTCTAGATCCCGTCAAATTGATAACCACAGTGTGTGTTAGGGGTTAGGCCTGTCAAGAAATGAACAACACTTTCTGGATTAGTTCCTTCTCTGTTGCTGTGATAAAACACACTGATAAAAGGAAGAGAGGGTTTCTTTTTGAGTCCACCACTGTGGGAATGTTGTGTTTAGGTGAGGATAGTACCATGGCAGAAGCTGGAGGTCAGCTGATGACATTCTCATCCACACACAGCAAGCAGAGAAAGGACAGGAAGTAGGGCCAGGTTACAAACCCTCAAAGTGTGTCCCTCGGGAATCCTTCCTCCAGCAAGACTTCCTGTCCTCAAGGTTCTATAACAATGCTACCAAGAGCCCACGAGGACATTTCTTACTCAAATCTCTGTACTAGCTCATAACAGAATGCCACTGTATTGGTAAGGGTCCAGTGAGAAGAAACCAGGATCATTTATTATAATGTTTACTTAACTGTTTCTGAAAGCAGTGAGTGGGCACTGCCATCCGAGCCGTGTGACTGAGGGGTGACTGTGAGCTACATCAAAGTGCCAGTGAGCTGTGCACACTGAGAAGGAAGAGACCACAGACCAAGCACACCAGGTGAAGGGAAACCACATTCTGGTAGATTTCCTTGGGTCTTGGGAATAAACATTTAGACGTTTCTTCTTGTGTAGCAGAACTTAATTCTGTTCCCAAATAATCATGAGAGTTGAAGTTCCAGCAGGAAGTATCAATACCACCTTTATACACCTTGTAAATGGTCCCCTTCATTAAAGCCCTGTCTAAGCATATCATTTCTTTCCTGCTGGACACTGAGCAAAATATGTCAACTAATCCTATATGCCTGTAACACAGATAAGGAAAAGGAGTCACAGAGAAGACTAATGGCCTCTGTGTCTGTCTGTCTGTCTGTCTGTCTGTCTGTCTCTCTGTCCTAGAACTCACTATGTAGACCAATATCAGTCATCTTGATCTACCTGCCTCTGCCCAGTTCCTTTTTATTTTTCAACAATGGTTGAATGTTCACAGACTGAGATCTTGAGGTCATGAAGTACTAAGATTAGGAAGCCCACGATATATTTGAACTGTATTTAAGAGCTGAAGAGATGGCTCAGTGGTTAAAAGCACTGACTACTCTCCCAGAAGACCTGGGTTTCATTCCCAGCACCTCCATGGCAGCTCACAATCTTCTATAACTCCAGTTCCAGGAGCTCTGACACCTTTTTCTTACCCATGAAGGTACCAGACATGCATGTGGTGAACAGGCACACAAAGTATGCAAAACACCTATACACATAAAAACAATAAAAAATTTAAAACTATCTTAAAATATTTTAATAGGACAAAAAAAGAGAGAGAAAATGCAGAAAGAAGAAACTCAGTTGTGCATGATAATTCATGCCTGTGATTCCTGCATTCAGGAGGCTGAGGCAGTAGGATTGCTGTGAGTTCAAGTCTACATGAACTAAGTAGGTTTTGTCTCAATAGAGAGAGAGAACAGGGAGGAAGAGAAGAGAAGAGAAAGAGAGGGAGTGAGACACCACATTCTTTTCCTTTTTTATCTTTGAAGACCCTTTTTGAACTCATGATTCATTAGTTTAAGGCATTTTTATTTCTCTCTCATGACGACTCACTAAGTAGCCCAGACTGGCATTAAGCTGGCAATCCTGGCCCCACCTGGGAAATACTGGATTACAGGTGTGTGCCCAGCAAACTCTCCCACTGTTCTTGAAGTCTCCATGTGTTCCAGCATACAGACCATCTACACTTAGTCACTGTTTCCTTTATACTGACAATTGATTGGCTTTTTTCTCTGTTCTTTCAAGTATACTGTCATTTTCATCAAATGTGGGACAGTGTTTGTAGAAGAGCAGTAGACGATGTTGGGCACTGTACTGTTGGCTGCTGGTGTGAACGCCAAGTCAGTCTCACTAAAGTTTACCAACACGAGTAGTTAGTTAGTGATGCGTTCAGGTGAAATTCGGCTCCTCCAAAGTTCTCTAGTGGAAAACTTTGCAGTAATTACCTTTGCCTGGTTGGGCCCAATGGACCACCATTCTGTGTCTGTGTCTCCATCTTTAGCTTCCAGCTGACCTACAGAATAGCTACTCTGCATGGGGAAACTTTCTGTATGTTCCTCTCTAGCAGTGGGTGCCTTTGCTCTGCTTAGGGAGAAACGGTGGTGGTGGTGGTGGTGAGCTGTCAGTTCTGGTCCAGGCTGGTTCATAGGCAGACTTCTGTGTCAGACAGGGCTTTGTCATTGTGAAGGCAGGTGGATCTTTGCCTTGCTGTTGTGGATGCTTGGAGAGTTGCCTGGTCCTTCCTCTGTGGCCTTTTTCTTTGTGCGAATGCATAGACACTTGTTCTCCCGTTGGGCAGGTGGCAAGTTTTTGCTTTTGTCCATTCTCAACGATATTCCATGCAAACATTGGGTCTAAGGAGGTAGTCTGCTCTTCTTGCAGTGATTGAAAGCTGTGGATCACTATGAAATGGTTCAGGGGAAAGATGGTATTTCTTTCCTGTATCCAACTACAGGGAGGCACATTCTCTAGTTCCTCCCATTGCCCTTAATCTCTCTCATGAGTACATTTCAGATCCGTGGGGGAGTACAGAGTCATGGTCTGAGGCTCCCAGGAATCCCATGCTGCAAAGTAGCTCACACTTGTCCTTTTTTTCCATTTTTTAGTTGTTTCTTTCTCGTGTTTCTGATAGCCATCTTTTCCTACTATGTCCTGCCAGAGTGACAGTTTTTGTGGTTCTTTTGTCCTTGGAGAGGCATGTCATTTATTGGATGTTAATTCTTATAAATACCTTGTGATCATTGCCTTCTAATGGGCTTAAGCTGAGGCATCACTTTATTGATTATAAGAGTGATATTCACCATGACTTTCCATATCTTACAGCTGTTTTATAGCATTTAAAGAATCACTTGCATTAAAGAAAAATGTTGGTTGTAGATAAAAATGCCAAACAGAAAGCTTGAATCAAACGAAACCAATAAAAAAAAATCACAACTTGAAGTTTAATAGGCAAACTGAAGGTTCAAATCTTAATCTTTTCCTGAGTTTTGGTATTTGACAGTCTACTTTGTTTACACCCAGGAAATTCATGCCTATGGTGGAAGGCGTGTGATAGAAGAGGTCATTCTTCAATCTGGGGTAAGGGAAAAAGAAAGGTGTGCTTTTCCCAAACAGAAATGTTTTTGTAAAAGAAAGAAAGAATCAAAGAGATAATGAAAGAGACAAATGGAAATAGTCAAGAATGAGGCAACAGAACAGACACTACAGATCCCAGTTCCACAAAAGAGCTTTGTGGAATGAAAGGTCCCAGAGAAGGATTGCTAATGACCAAGGAACTAAGAGATTGTGTTATTCCAATTCCAGACATAACTGAATGATGTAAGACCTTTTGGGAAGAGTGACCACCTCAGCTCTCCAACACCTTTCTTGCCTTCTTCTCTCCCTTGTTTGTTTGTTTTTGAGATAGGGTCTCTTGTGTAGCCCAGGATGTCCCAGAACTCATTGTTTAGCACAGTGTAATCATATCTTTGTTTCTCCAGTGCTGGGATTATAGGCCTGAGCTACCTTTGCTCTATTCTTGTCACCTCAGTTCACTTCAGTAGCCATTCTGGGACCACCCAAACAGCATCCCTAGAAAGCCCGTTAGATACAGAAGTGTGGGCTGAGTTGTACACAGCACAGGAGTAGAGCACTTGCCCAGCAGGCACAAGGTTCCGATCTTCAGTGTGGAGGGGTGGCAACATGAAACTTAAAAAAGAGATGCAGCATTGCAGATCCTACCTCAGACTTAATGAGCTAAATCCTCATTTCAAAAGATTAACGAGAGTGGTTCTTAAGCACTTGAATGTTTGAGGAGCAGTATTTTACATAATCACTATTTCTAATTTTTAATAGTCGCATGTACTTCTAGTAATAAGATTAAAATAGTTTATATGAAAATATTGTGAAGTTAATTCTATGTGAGAATACCCTGGGGTTATAAGACACAGAATTAATGCCTTTAATCCCAGCACTTGGGAGGCAGAGGCAAGTGGATTTCTGAGTTTGAGGCCAGCCTGGTCTACAGAGTGAGTCTGAGGACAGCCAGGGCTACACAGAGCAACCCTGTCTTGAAAAACTAAAAATTAAAAAAAAAAAGATTTAAATTCATCTCACTGTCAGCTTATTCACTTTAACTGAATGATTGTCACTGGTACACATGTTTATTTTTCATCGTCCTTTGAGCTTTGTCCCTCTAGCTCTCAAAAGCTCAGCTCTTTCTTCTAACAATAATATTTCAGGTGCTTCCTCTTTGAAAGGATCTGTGGATAAGCCCACTGATGTGGTCTGCCTCTCTGTGTTACCCCAAATGCATGTGCTGAAATCCAGTTGTGAAGGGACAGAGTTAGAGGTAGGAGTGCTGGAGAAGAACTAGAACACAGTGAAGTCCTCACAGATGAACTCAGTGCCTTTCTAAAGGAAGCCAGGGAGCTCATTTGCCTGTTGAAGGACTGCTTCTGGGCCGCCAAGCACTGAATCTGATAGTGTTTCACATACTAGCTTTACAATGAGTGATGTTATATTGGAAAATGAGCTTTAGTTGTGTGGAGGTTCATTTAAGGATGAACCTTAAATGATCCTTAGAGTTGTGACAAATGCCTACTATTGTTGTTTAGTGTTGAGACAGTCTCCCTAGCCCTAACTGGCCTGTAACTCACTACGTAGAAGATGTCCTTGAGCTCATGGAGATCTTCCTACCTCCAAGTGCTGGGATTAAAAGTGTGCTTGGCTACACTCACCTGTGAGAAATGCTTCTTTTTCACAAGCTATCATGTCTGTGTCATTGTGTGATATATAGTAGGCACAGATAGATAAAGACATGCGCATCTTGCCTTTCTCTCCACTATGGTAAAGAAACAGGTTCCTGTGTGAAGCTGCATCTGATGCTTTAAAACCTAGCACAAAAACAGAGCACTAGCAAGGGGACCCATGCTTCTGCCAAAGGAGTCCCAGCTCTCAGATCTTCCTGAGTGTCTTGTCATGGAGTGGTAGGTGTGTGTTCACCCACTATTGTTTTCTCAACTTTCAATAACGATTAATTTTGTAGTTATCTCAGTTTCTTATTTTTATAAGCTTCCCTCACCCCTTTGATGGCAGAGAAGAGCAGGCCATAAAAGCTGGAGTCCATAGAATCTGTTTTCTCTTGCCCTTCATTTTGTGTGCTAAGGATTTCAGCTCATGCCCCTCTTAGTCAGAGACCCAAGTCACATAGTTCTAGCAATTGCCATTAAGTTGGTTTAATGTATTTTGTTCATTTTGACATCATTATGTATATCCTAAGCAAAGAGCCAGAGAAGAACACAGTCTATGTGTCATAGTCATAGCTGTGTTAGTTCAAGTAAAGACTTATGCTAGTTGCATGGACCAATGATCTCTGCCTAATCTCAGTGATCACTCAGCTGCAGGAGAAGCTGATAAACTTAATCTTTAAAGCAAGTATATTCTTACTGCAATGGCAATCAGTATTGATGTGGAACTGGAAATAGATACCAAACCAACATGGGCTTCATACTAGCTTTACAATAGCTGGTCTCATTGGAGAATGAACTTTAGTTGTGTGGAGGTTCAGCTAGATCAATCCTTCTATTATCTTCACTACTGAAATCTTTCATGGAAAAGAAAACTACATTTGACTGAGACAAGAAATGGAAAGAAGGAAGGATGCCCAGTCTTGTATGCACTTACCCTTGTGCAGTATGGATGATTCTAGAGGTTGCTTCCTTGAGAACTGAAATAATGAAATGAATGAGAAGAGGATTTCAAGAAGACACTTTTTTTTAGTTCTGTATACAGGCAGTAATGTTGGGAAGGAAAGGTATTGAACCTCCTAATAATAGCCATTATATATTTATATCATTTATATCTATGTTTATAAGGTCTCCCTGTCTCTCTGTACAGATAACTATAATTTGATTATAATGTATCTTTATGTATTATGATGACTGGGTCATACTTTTTGATTTCTGTAAGCTTCCCAACTCCTGCTTCTCATGTCCTCCTAGTATTGATGGTAATGTTTTATGGAGACCAATAGAGGGACAATCATGTGGTACTTGTATAAAGGAGTGGGCATGCTCTAATTGTTAAAGATGTTAAAGAATGGGTAGAATGACCCCAGGTAAAGACAGACTGATTCAGGATGAATTAACACCCCAGGCCATGGGCAGTGGACTTCAAGCTACTGAAGGATTTTTCATTTGATTCTTCTACAAAGCTGTCTAACACACACACACACACACACTTACACTCTCACATGGTCCTACTCACATACATATACACTCACACACACTCACTCACACTCACATAACCTTAGACCGACCAGGCAGCAGGTGCTCCAGCCTCCATGCTGCCATTCCCCTCACCTGAGGAGATTCTCACATCTGGTAAGCAGCAGGCTCTGTGCCTCCCCGCCCCCCCCCATGTCCTTGTCATCCCTGACTTCTGCTGCAATGCTGATTTGTAAATTCCCCAGTAGTTAGTCCAGCTCCCCACAGAGGCTCAGCCTCTTTTATATCTAGCAAGTCCACAGATAATTGTCACCACTGATTGCTTTGCTGACAGAGCTTTGTGGCTATTTTGGGTTTTTTTTGAGAGTTCCTTAATTAGAGGAAATAGCGTTGTGCACTGTCCAATCAGCCTCTTGTCAGATATTATTACATCTGTAGCAGTTTCAGGCGACATTGGTTTTGTTCCTGCCAAGTTGGCATGAGGTTGGCAGCCTATGCCACAATCTGCTGCCAGAACAGTGGCCCACACCCAGCTCTGAAGAGGTTTGTTGCTGGGCTAACGGAAGAACATTTCATGTCCCTGTGCCTCCGTCAGAGGAGCCCGTACAGGGAGCAGTTCATGACAATCCCACACCTCCCAGTGGCCATTGCCTGATGGAATGCTCACTTTATTCTTTGGGAAATGATAGATTGCAGGGTCCATTGGTACTTGCTTTTATATCTAGCAAGGGAATCCTCTTTCCTTCTTCCATGAGAGAAATACAGACATGATCTATGCTCAGTTCCTCCTTGGGGAGGCGTTAGAGGTGGTGATATGGATACAAACTTGAGAGGAATATTTGTCTTAAATTAGAAAACATTGAAGGCTCTAAGTTTTCAGGGTTTCCTAATTCTGGTTAGTAAATTTTACCAGAGTCCCTTTTACCAGCTGTTGAAGGGGAAGCATCATATTTGGATCTACTGTACCTGAATGCTTTATTTCAGACTAGTCTGTGTGCAGTTCAAGTATGTACCTGCACATAAACTAGGTCTGAGAGTTTCAGAAGATGAGATTGTCAAGTGTGCACTAACCCTTCCCATCCCTTATTTCTGGAATTAACTCCTTGCAGCAAAGGTTGATTAAACTTGCTGGGGTAGCCTACAGTTAACAATGTAAACAGACAGTCCCCGTTCTCAGGAACATCACACTGATTGGCAAGTTAACCTTTGCAAGTGGTCTCTCGTGGCTTCCTCCAAGGTGTCTGTGAGGGTGCATGTTTTTTTCTGGAATTTTCAACATTGGAGCAGAGAACGGAGAGTGCAGAATTGACTGAGGGCTTGACATTGAGAATTCCACAGAAATTCTATCATATTCTTGGATTATACAAAGGGGGAGAGAGAGACAGTAAGTCTGTGTGTCTGCTTGTCCATCATAAGAGGAAGAAAGGGTTGGTCATAAAGTGGAGACCATGGTTAAAGGACATGGGGTGAGTAGAGTCCGTGGACTCCATGAGGCCTCTAAGCAGAGAGTAGGCAAGATGCAAGAGGGATGACTTCCCTCTTGTGTGTCTGGCTTTGCTTCCTCAACTAAGAGATAATAACACGAGGCTATGCAGCCTGCTTCAGGATGATGCTTTTTTTTTTGTTTTTTTATTTATTTTATTTTATTTTTTTAATTTACATTCCAAATCACTTCCCCTTTCCCGTTTCCTCCCTCCCCGAAAGTCCCATAAGCCCCCTTCCCTCCCTCTTTTCTCCATTCAACCCCCTTTCGTTACTTTTACTGCGCACGATAGAAATGCTGGGGCAGGTTGTCTCGTTCATGGGATTTGTGAAAATCAACTTCAATGATCAAGATTCTTTGCATATGTGAAAATAGCTTAGCTGTCCGTTGGTTCAGGTGTATGTTGGGCTCTGTGTGATTTGTAGGTAAGTTTACGGTCGTAACTCACCCGGACACACTACACAGAAGAGTAAATCTCTGCCATCTGTGATGCACTGCCCTCACTGCTTTCAAGGGAAGGGGTGTGGAAGGGATGTACAAAGGGGTGTGCAAAGGGTGTGCTTTCACCCCGGGAGGTTTGGGGAGGTCACGCCTGCTAAGCCTTTGCCCCACCAGTGAAGCAAAACCAGGGTTTTTGTATTTAAAGGTTCATGTGAGCTACTTGAACTACTTCCTGGTTCTGTTACTGTGCCTTAGCACAATCTTCACAAAGGATTTTCACAACTAAAGTCAAAGCAAAAACTAGAGAAAAAATATTTTAAAATTGAATATAAAAGTTCAACATCTATGATAACATGCTGTATATAGTCTTGTATATTTTTAATTGGAAGATTTTAATTAATTAACTAATTAACTCATTAATTGTGTGCCTGTGTGTGCGTGCACATGAATGCAGTATCTGTGGAAACCAGAGGAGAGGATCCCTCTGGACCCTACAGACAGCCCGATGTGGATGTAGGAAACCTATCTCAGGTCCTTTGGAAGAATAGTATATGTGTTTAACTACTGAAGGCCCAACATAGTCTTTCAAAGTATTTGTAAAGGTTTTTTAAAATTGTATGTGTGTACTGTGACTGCATGTGTGCCTGGACATCGTATTCTTGCAGTCCCTGCATAAGTCAGTACAGGTACAGGACTCCCTGGAACCGGAGTTACAGATGGTTGTGAGCCACCATGTGGGTGCTAGGAATGAATCCAATTTGGCCCTCTTCAGGAGCAAGTGCTCTCAACCCCGAAGCACACAAGCCAGTGCTTGTGTGCCTTATAATTGCTGTGCGTCCTTTGAGATAGTGTTGTATCTCACTGCAGCTCTCAGGTGCTGGGAACCCCAGGGCCTAGAAGTGAGTGTGCCGTGTCCAGTTTGTTCCTGCCAGGGGCGTGTATCCTCGGTGCTTATTTTAGGTAATGTTCTAAAATCCCTTAAACTGTCCCCTACATGATAGACTCGACCCGAATCCTGTGGTTACTATGGCATCCAAAGACAGCCTCTGGAAGCTCGTCGACTTCTCCAGACACAGAGCCGGTAAACTGCTTTAAGGAGCATTCTCTACCTCAGCAGACAAGAATAGAAACAGTATTTCTCAGAGGCAGTGACACTGACTCACAGGTCTCCTCTGTAGGGCAATTCTCCTTAATGTTTCTGCTGAACACTGTTCAGTGGTTGTGAACCTTTGCGTTGACTGGCAGTCGCTTTTCTTTCATCTCTAATCTGAAAGCTTCTTTCTGAATAAAATAGAAATGTGAATGACCCTGGCTATGAGATCCTTTTACATTTCAGAGAGAGGTTAAAGCAATTGAGCCATCCTGTTTATTCAGGAGTGAAAATGAGTCTACCCAGGAGAGAAAGACAGATCTGTGTTCTTCCTGAGCAATGGCTTCCTTCTGGTAGAGTTCTTTGTTTCTTGAAGATAAAATTATTATGTATATTTGAGGTTTAAACCACAGTATGAAGGGATAGAGGATAAACTGGTTGAAATTGTGAAGCAGATGAGCAAATCAATTATCTAAACATTTTTATTGACAAGAGCATCAAAAATTGACTTTAATGAGAATCTGCAACATGATGATGGTTTATTAACTTTGGTGCTCATCCGAGTGTTAGAGCTCAGCTGCCGACCACAGGAGCTCCAGCTTCAGCTCTGCATCTCCTGGCACGCCCTTCCCAATGCCCTTCCCAACGCCCTTCTCAACGCTGTTTTCTTTTCTGTGTCCTCACTACTTGAGCTAACACATAACATATTCTCACACAGAAGCAAGATTATACTGTTTTTATTTTTAGTGAAATAATTCTTTGATGTTAATGTAATTTTCATTAATGTCTTGCTAAATTACTGAAAGGGTTGGGTTTTTATAAATTCTCATTGTTTGAAACGTCTGCTGCATGGCAAGGCTCCGGACCACCAGCTCTTTGCCTTAGAGTTAGAAGGCAGGGGTTGTTTAAGCCAGTAATTTCTATTGTGTGACATTCATGTAACAGTTGACCATGCCAAGCACTTTTTAAACCACTGCTATTTGAACTACAAGGGAGGTAATGACCTCCCTAAGGCAGAGATGGGGAGATTTTTGTTTGTGTGTTTTCAGGCTCTGCCCCTTTCAGATGAAAGGATTAAGGAACACATAGGAAAGACAAACACCCCACTCCTTCTCTGTTCTCTCTCTTTTTTTTTTTGAGTCTCTATCTCGTGCAGCCCAGGCTGGCCCCAAGCACTCTGTAGACAAGGATGACCTCAAACTTCGGAACTTCTACTTCTCAAGCGCTGGGACTACAGGTGTGCACCACCAGCCCCGCCCACATCTTCCCTTTTAGAGTCCCTACTTCTGCTCTGGCCCACAGACCTAAACACATGATCAGTGGTCAGGTGAACACTTTGCTTTAAAGCAAGTTTTACAGGGAAATGGGAAATGAATAAAAAATGAAGACCCCCCCCAAGAGGCAGGAAAGGTCAATCTCAGATGGTAACTTGACAAAGGAGAGTAAGCTGGGAGTGTGACAAGGAACTGGGAGGAAAGTTTGTTTGCACTGACACCTCTCCCCAAGCCCCCCTCCCCCTACTCCCTGTCTGTCCCCCCCCTTCCATCCCACCTTGAGTTCCCCACTGTGCAGACATGACTGACTGATATCCTGCTGATATCCTTACTGATATCCTTACTGATATCCTTACGGGTAGCTAAGGAAGCAGACAGAGCGATCTTGCATCTTCTTTTTAATGCCTTTGATTCAAAATATCTCTGAGCAGCACAATTTGGGGTGATAGAGTCATAACTCAGAAATGCCCCTTTTAAAGCCAGTTTTTACTACAGCCTGCTCTCCCCCATTCAGTCTCAGGTTGCCATATCCCAATGGTGTAGGGAGCGCCCAGCATTTACTGTTTATCTGTCTTCTCTCAAGTGCTCAGTTTGCTTTAAGCTCCCCCAAGCCAGGCCATTTTGTTTCCTGTTGCATCCTTTGAATTAGGACAGCATACAGTAAGAACATTGCTCAAAGGATAATTCTGTTAAGTAATGGTGGTGCTGTCCGCCAGCTCTCAGGAATCAAGACATATCTCTATGAGTTGTAGGCCAGGTTACATCGTGAGTTTCAAGCCAACTAGAGCTGTGCAGTGAGACCCTCTTAGGGTTCTTTTTGTTTGTTGTTTTTTGTTTTTGTTTTTTGAGACAGGGTTTCTCTGTGTAGCCCTGGCTGTCCTGGAATTCACTTGGTAGACCAGGCTGGCCTCGAACTCAGAAATCTGCCTGCCTCTGCCTCCCAAGTGCTGGGATTAAAGGCGTGTGCCACCACTGCCCGGCATTATTCAGGGTTCTATTGCTGTGAAGAGACACCATGAACACAGCAAGTCATAAAGGCAAGCATTTAATTGGGGAAGACTTATAGTTTCAGAGGTTTAGTCCATTGACATCATGGCAGGGAGCATGGCAGAATTCAGTCAGACATGACATGGGATAAGTAGTTTAGAGTTCTACATGTGGAGCTGCAGGTCGGAGGAAGAGAGAGACTCTGGGCTTGGAATAAGCTTTTTAAGACCTCACCTCCAATAACACACTTTTTTAACAAAGTCACACCTTTAATCCTTTCAAACAGTGTCACTCCTTGGTAACCAAGTATTTAAATCTATGAGCCTGTGGGGTTATTCTCATTCAAACCACCACACAATGTCTTCAAAACAGAAAGAAAGGAAGAAAGAAAATACAGAGAGAAAGTAATAGTAATACCAGTACTGCACACTGCACCCCTGCCTCTGCACACTGCACCCCTGCCTCTGCACACTCCACCCCTGCCTCTGCACACTCCACCCCTGCCTCTGCACACTGCACCCCTGCCTCTGCACACTCCACCCCTGCCTCTGCACACTCCACCCCTGCCTCTGCACACTGCACCCCTGCCTCTGCACACTCCACCCCTGCCTCTGCACACTCCACCCCTGCCTCTGTACACTCCACCCCTGCCTCTGCATACTGCACCCCTGCCTCTGCACACTGCACCCCTGTCTCTGCACATTCTACCTCTGCCTCTGCACACTGAACCCCTGCCTCTGCACACTGCACCCCTGCCTCTGCACACTGCACCCCTGCCTCTGCACACTGCACCCCTGCCTCTGCACACTCCACCCCTGCCTCTGCACACTGCACCCCTGCCTCTGCACACTGCACCCCTGCCTCTGCACACTCCACCCCCTGCCTCTGCACACTCCACTCCTGCCTCTGCACACTCCACCTCTGCCTCTGCACACTGCACCCCTGCCTCTGCACACTCTACCTCTGCCAACCATCTTTGTCACACATTCGACAATTGTCTGCACCTTTCAAAGTATATATCTCAATTCAGGCTGCTCAGAATTCTCTAGATTTCCTACTAATGCCCCTTTCTGTTCTGTCTCCTTAGCTTTCTAGGGTGCATGGTATTTTCTTCACGTTTAACAAGTTCTGTTTTCTTTTGAATGGTACATTTGCACTCTTCTCCCCAGCTCAGCTCTTATCAGTCAGGGACCTAGCAGAGCACGTCGGTAGACATTGGAGCATCCCGGAGAAAACTGAACAAAATGTTGTTTATCGAGGTAGAGATAGGTGGAAGTGAGTAGATGAGGGTTGTTAAGGCAACCAGGTGGTGTCTACATGCATTTCCTCGTCTTTGGAGCCCTGCTGGGAGCAGAACTACCCAAGCAGAGCAGTTGAGTATCAGAGAAGTAGCCACTTAGAGAGTCCAAGTGTGTGGGGGAAACCGGACCTGGGCTTTAACTCCTTCACCCGAATCTCCCGCATCAACCTCATTTTAGTAAACCCAACAGAGAGTGGAGGCAGGGTTGGCTGTTATATTTTCTGGTCACAGGCACAAAGGAAAGGTGAAGAATTAAATGCATTTCTGTTTAGCCTTAGAAACTGTCCAGGTTATCAACATGTGGCATGTTGAGCAAATATAATGTAACGAAAACTGCTGTGCCCAGCAGAGTGAGGAAGAGTAAGGAGAAACAGCCAGGCAGAGTGAGGAAGAGTAAGGAGAAACAGACAGGCAGAGTGAGGAAGAGTAAGGAAGAAACAGACAGGCAGAGTGAGGAAGAGTAAGGAAGAAACAGCCAGGCAGAGTGAGGAAGAGTAAGGAGAAACAGACAGGCAGAGTGAGGAAGAGTAAGGAAGAAACAGACAGGCAGAGTGAGGAAGAGTAAGGAGAAACAGCCAGGCAGAGTGAGGAAGAGTAAGGAGAAACAGACAGGCAGAGTGAGGAAGCATCACCTCAGGCCGTTGTGGGATTGATAACAGGTTTTTAGAGAAAAATTGACAACCTGGGGACATTTGCATAAAACAGTGCTTCTCTCTCTCTCTCTCTCTCTCTCTCTCTCTCTCTCTCTCTCTCTCTCTCTCTCCTATTTTATTACTTGACTCTAGGCTTTGAAAAAGTGATGACCACTTCTTCCTAACAACAGCAAGTTAAAATTTGGGGAAAAAAATGATTGTGAAAATGTAATTTGCTTTTAATTTGAACGGCCCAGTAATAAAGCCAAATGGGCTCTTGTTGCTCAGGATGAGGGAGTAGGGGTGCAGGGGACGTGGCGATGAACGACTTTCCTGATGTTTGATCGTGCTGCTGATTTCTGCTGTGCTGTTAGTTTTGGACAGTGGGAATGAGTGAATGAGATTTCGTTTCTTTGTTTCAGATGAGTAGAAACTCAAAAGGCTGAGTATCAATCTGTTTTTGACATTAAATACATTAAATTTGCCCAAACAGAAGGCTCTGTAGGGTTTTGTCACTGCCTCCCCTCTCAGAATAAGCATTTCACATATGTATGGGTCTTCCCCATTGTCTCTTCATCGTCCTCCCGGAGAGAATCCCGTTGGCATTCATTCCGAACGTGGTTGCACCGGACTTTAGCAAGATGCAGACTTTTCTCAAGGCTTGAATGAAGAATGTTGACTGAAAGGATTACTGTAGACCTGGAAGCAGGATCACAGAAATAATGAGGGGTCTCTGGTCAGAAATCAACAGAAGTGGGAAGCTATTTTTATCTTGGTTCAGAGGGATGAAGGAACAAAGAATGGGGTCTGGTCAGGGTTGTAACCCCAAGCAAAAGGTCACTCAGCAGAAACCACATCTGCCAAGAAGGGATAGCGCTGTTACCAGACTCTACAGTGCGGGGGGGGGGGGGGGCGCGGGGCGGGGGGGAGCCATCGTCTGTGTCCCACCAGTGGGGAAACCCCAGGGAGGTGAGAAGGAAGGAGTGTGGGTGGTACTGGTCAGGGGAGGTGTTCTGTGGGATGTACAGGATGCCACTAACTGGTCCATCGTATCGGAACACCTCCACCTCCACCCCCGAATACCAGCTAACTGGCCCAAATTATTGTAAATTTAGGTTTGGAGGAAATCCAATCTAGATGTACTAAACTAATAGGTAAATTTAGTCTTTAAAGAATGGTTTTAGAGATTTAAAATGAATTACTCTTCCCCTAGACTATTGAGGTTATAGTTCATAAAAGTCCTATGTCCTTGAGTTGCTTAGTCTGTTAGTATGTTGAGAAAGATGTCATCCTTCAGCACTATAAAGACCATTTATTTCTGTGATCCTGCCCTCAAGTCCTAACTGGCACTTTCAGAGTTAAACTGGCCATCACAGCCTGTGTGCTATTATTGCCCTAATGGGTTGTTTCTGTTAGAGCTAAATGTAATTACTAAATAATCATTTCCAGTTGCCCATTGATTGTTTGTGCATGAAATATTTAATGAAAATAGACCCAAATGCTGCAGCCATGGAAAGACCCACTTCTGGGGAAAAAAAAATTGTGTTTTCTCTCTTACCTTAGTTGCAGGTTATTTGAAAACAACCTTAAATGTTTGTGGTAACTCACACAAAACCTGTTTTCGGGATCACTGTAGACCTTCAGGTGTAAGGCTTAGGGACACAGAGATAGCGTAGCAGTTTCAGGGAAGGGACTGGAAGATTTCTTCTTTAGCCTTGGGTTGAACGGGTGACGCGCAGCAGTGCACCTCCAGGAAAACGAGTTCATATAGGATTTCCCTTATCTTTGTAGATGATCTTGGAAAAGCCTTAATGTCTGCTTGTTGCCTACTTTACCGTGGGATGTTTATTCTAAATAACCCAGCATTTCCTTCCCATATTGGTGCTAGATTCTTAGTCAAAGCTCTCTTTATTTAATGTTCCTGAAAACAAAAATCATGTTCATTAAAATATTATTTATTCATGTTGTACATTTATGTAGAATCTTATTAGGTCAAACTGTACTTTTATTGTTCCTTAGCCCAGACAAGGATATCTGGCATATCTTTGTTTTCAGCCATGCAGGAAGATACTGAGTTAAAAGATTAAAAGATGATCATAAACTCACAAGCGATTCATTCTAGTGGTCAGTGAACCCGAGCAGAGTTTAAGGGTCTTCGACTCTCATTGCTTAAATGAATTTACTTGAAATCTTAAACAAAGCTAAAAATAAAATCTGCCTAGCACACTTTACAGAATGACTGTCACTGTCTCCCAAGAATCAGTAAGTGGCTCGCCGGTCCCTACTGTAAGCAAGTACTGTGACCTTTGTTGTCGTTTTGGTCTGACCTGAGTGAGATATCAAAGCGGACAGTGCTGAGGCCACGCTCGCTGCCCATGACCCAAGAGTCTGAAGCCCTTGACTTCAGGCGCTGGCTCTGATATACAGATGCTGGTTTACTTTTGCAGTGTTTTTTGCTTGTTTTCAAGATGGCGTCCCATGTCGGCAGGTGGCAATCACAGCACAGCTTGAGTTCGATTGCCTTTTGCATCCCTCAAGGTCAGTTGGGCATCAAGTTTGTTTTCCTTGGTCCTTTAGAAAAGACCCATTTCCCTTCTTTCTGTTAGCTCTGTAGCCAAAGCCCTTCCCTTAGCCCGAGCTATAGAGCAAGCCTCTAGCCAGCTTGTCTGTCACAGGGTCCCCACCTGCTCACAGGGTCCCCGAGCACCTGCCGCCAATAATCTTTCTGGACCATCACATGTGGTGGTCAGGCTGTGTCTCTTCTTAAACATGCTCAGTCACTTCTGTTGTGATCATAAAAAGAGAAAGAGGTTTGAGAATATGTTCTACGGCAGTGTGGGGGAAGGGTGTGCCTCAGCAGGCCCAAGCCGAGGCATCCCTTCCCCGAGGGACCAGACACACACGGATAGTATAGAATGGAGTTTATGCAGGGCATGGGGAGGGGAGTTAAGCCGGTAGTAGAGGCAGAGAAAGGCAGGGAGAGCGAGACAGTAGAGGAGCAGAGGCCAGCCATGACCACGTGGAGAGACGGGGAAGGGGAGGAGAGCCCAAGAGGGTGCAAGAGAGAGGCTGTGAGAGAATAAGAGATTAAGAGAGAGATTTGGGGCTGAGCAGCCCTTGTTATAGTAGGCCAGGCCTACCTGGCTGTTGCCAGGTAACTGTGGGGTGGAGCCTAGACAGAATCCTAACAGCTTCAGTTACAGTTGACAGAGTAAGATCCTCTGTCAGTAACCAACAGAAATTTGTTTGCACACGCTATGAGCAAGACCCTGTGCGAGGTGCTGTAGGAAGGTGACTGGTCACCTTCTGGTTCTACACTGTGTCCTCGTTAGCTTGTGATTTTTTTGGATAACAGGCATTGTGCTTGTTAACTGTAAATGTACAGGGCCAATCAGGTTTCTAGTCGGCATTCTTTATTACATATTGCAGTCCATGAAACTTTGTGAGGTGAATAGCTTGGAAAATCACATACATAGTCCTCCCCAGGTGGCCTGATGGGGCCTCTGATATTTTTTGTAATTAGAGTTCTTTTTAGAATTTGCAGGTCATAAAATTTTTGCATTACTCCAATCTTAATTTAAGGTACACTTTCATGGATGTCTTCCTACTACCTGCTACTGTACCAAACCCTTGGCATATATAACATGTAAAGTCCCACCAAGAAAGACAATGGGGAACCCACCGTCATAGACAAACATGGATTTATTACCATGCTGCAGGATAAAAAGATATCTGTCCTGGAGTGGTGTGACGTTAGGAGGAGCACGGGTAGTGTGTCCAGGACCACAGGCAGTTCTTTGTCTGAGACTGGTCAGAATTTGAAGACTAGGAAGTTTCTGGAACAGCCGAAGGTCTTATCTTTAGGACGCAGAACTTCGCAGAGTCGTGGAGGCTTTACTGCAGTCATACTGAGAGCCATGGGTCTGAACTTAGTTCATCTCACATTCTGTGGTCTGAGTGCTTGCCTGTGTTATGAGTCATGCTACACTTTTACAAGCTGTGGCTTTTGCTTTAGTTCCAGGTCTCATTTCACATGCTAGTTATAATGGCTTTACTATAAAAGTAGAAGAAATATCAACACAGTGTCTCTCTCCTGGGAACCCCCAGATTAGGCTATTGTGTATGTGTTGTAAGAACAAGGTGTTTCCGAGCTCAGAAGAAGCAACTTATTTTTTTTAACATGCCTATTTTCTTTCTTGCTGTTATTTTTTTGAGACAGAGTCACATTTAGCTCAGACTGACTTTAACTTTGCTTTGTAACTGTTGGTGGCTCCAACAGAGCTGGAGGTAGGCGTGTGGACCAGACTGGGGACTTCTTGTTCTTCACATGTGACACAAAAGGGTGCACTTCTCAACGTCACACGTGGCTCCAAATGATCGTTCAGGAAAGGGACCAGCGAGGCTACTCATGATGAAGGCAATGCTAGAGTTCTGAGCCTGTCAGAAACAAAAGGAGCTGCAGAAGGAAGTGGTGCTTAGAGACAGTCCTGAAGCCATTGCCTTGAGGAGCACAGTACTCATTTGTATCTCAAAGATGTCACTGCTTTCAATCAGTCTTGAGTCTGAAAGGACTTTTTTTTGGGGGGGGGGTCCTGGGGAGGTGACACGCATTTAATGTTACTATTCATGTCCTAATTATAGAAGTAAGGAAATGGGCTCAGAGACTTCAAGGGTTTTGGGTAACTAACTTACAGGACGGTCAGAGGTAGAGCCAAGGCGTCCAACCAGTTTGATTCTAGCAGTTTGGTCTGTTACCTCAAGAGATTTGTGTCCTAGGAGATGTGTGCTTAGGAGATGCGAAAGGCCTCCAACACACAGCAATTTTGTGTTCTAGAGAGGCCAGGGTGGCCTTGGGATCAAGTTAAGAGGGGTTTTCCCAGTCGGCTTATCCCTTCCCAGTTCCGGCTCAGAATCCTTCTCTGCTTGCCTCCCACCATGGAATTTCCTGTTTCAGCAGATTGTCAGTCCTTAGATCTCAAGTCATTCTCTGGAAGCTTGAGACTGAAATCCTGGACCCTGTTGTTTGATGGAGTGCCCCCCGGGGACACTGGTTCATCCAATTATCAGTTAACTTTGTGCTGTCCTACTTCTCAGTAACTCAATTAATTACCCTAAAAAATGACTTTTCCCTCTGTCCCTGTTGTCAGTGGCAGGTGGAGTGGCCCATGAGATCCTGAGTCACGTGGAGTCACCTCAGATCAACCTTGGTAAGTTCCTTAAACTTTTTGCAATGACTTCATTCATTTCTCTCTGTGTGTGCACACGTGTGCATGTGGAGAACAGGAGTTGATTTCAGGTGTTGTTCCTTGGGAGTCATCCACCTTGATTTTGAGACACAGCTTCTAATAGGAATTTGGGCTCGCCGATTAGGCTAGGCTGGTTTGTTGGTAAGCCCTAGGGATCTTCCCAGCTCCATCCCACCCCCAGCACTGGGATTATAAGCATGTACCATACCCGACTTTTCACATGGGTGCTAGGGATTGAACCCAGGTTTCTGTGCTCGTGTGCAGGCACTACATTGACAGAGCTCTTCCATTCTATGATGGTGGCAATACGAAGACTTAACCTCACAGGTGTATCCTGATGATTAGGCTAGACGATCTGTGAAGATCACTTTGCAGACACGTTACTCAGTACACAGTGAGAACTCAGCAAACGACGGGAAAGTAAATACCCAGGAAATGGCTGTTGTGTGGTAGACTTAGGTGTAGGCTGTGTACTGCCTAGCTCCCAAGATGGGAGTGGTAGAAACGGAACCCCTGACATCACCCAGATAGTGACCTTCCCAGAACCCCCTTGTATTAACTCTTTAATCCTCCCTCCCATCTGTTTTTATCCTTGCTTACGACCTAGACACAGATGTTCATGGAGTGCTCAGGTTTATCTGATTGTCAATGCTATTGTGAGAGCCATTTGTACTATTATGCCTTGAAACTGTATAGTTGATCTCTTTTCTGTTTGTCACAAAAGGCAGGGATAATCTCAATGGTCTTGTTTGTGTTTCAACCCTTAATATGTAATATACTTGTTGTATTTATGCATTTTAGTATTTCTTAGAATATGTTGACATTTTCAACCATTGTGAAATATATATATATAATTTTAACTTTAAAATTATATTAATTTAGTGTGTTGTGCCCTGTGTGTGTTTGTGTGTGTGCCCATGTGTGTGTGACCTGTGTGTGTGTCCTGTGTGTGCCCACATGTGCACACATGTTTGCATATGTGTCACAGTGAGTTTTATCAGGCTTGGTGGCAAATGTCTTAATGCAATGAGCCATCTTGACAGCCCCAACTCCTACTTTCCAATAATTTTAATAATAAAAATTCATAATTTTACTTGATCTTGAAAAGTGATTACACTTCTGTTTAAGAGAATTTAACTGTATGTGATCAGGATAAGACTGGAAAAGAAAGAAGCAGAAAGGGGGGAAGGGAATAAGCTGAGTCCTTTGGTCGTTGAGCTAGAACGAACAGGGTGTCTGCCTGTCTATCTCACTCTGTGAAGGTGGAGGCAGTTTCTGGCTGCACTCACTACTCAGGTGGCTCAGGTCTTAGTGGTTTCCTTATGTGAGCATATTAGCATGTGGGGCTTTAGTAAGTACTTTGCATATAACATGACTCATAAGCCAGTTACTTTAGCAAGTTCTTATCCTAGGAAATTGGACTCTAGTCCAGGACCTAAACAGAAACTTAGAGCTGTGCTGGAACTACTGACAACTGGCTTAGAAAGTTCCCATGAGATATGTTGTGAATAAGTTCCTAACATGTCTTCCTTTCTGCCTAAGCTTTAAATCAAGCTATTTTCTACCATTGCCAAGTTAAGAGCTAAATTAAAGCCAAGCTAAGATGGCTGGAAGAAACTATTTTTGTTAAGAGAGACATCAAAATCTTGGAACTATCGGGAATTCAAGGTCCATACCTAAACATAGTAAAAGCAATCTACAGCAAACCAGTAGCCAACATCAAACTAAATGGAGAGAAACTTGAAGGAATCCCACTAAAATTAGGGACTAGACAAGGTTGCCCTCTCCCTCCCTATCTATTCAATATAGTACTCGAAGTTCTAGCCAGAATAATTAGACAACAAAAGGAGGTCAAAGAGATACAAATTGGAAAGGAAGAAGTCAAAATATCACTATTTGTAGATGATATGATACTATACTTAAGTGACCCCAAAAATTTCACCAGAGAACTCCTAAACCTGATAAACAACTTCAGCAAATTGGCTGGATATAAAATCAACTCAAACAAATCAGTAGCCTTCCTCTACTCAAGGGATAAACAGGCTGAGAAAGAAATTAGGGAAATGATACCCTTCACAATAGTCTCAAATAATATGAATAATATAAAATATCTTGGTGTGACTCTAACCAAGCAAGTGAAAGATCTGCATGACAAGAACTTCAAGTCTCTGAAGAAAGAAATCAAAGATCTCAGAAGATGGAAAGATCTCCCATGCTCATGGATTGGCAGGATTAATATAGTAAAAATGGCCATCTGGCTGAAAGCAATCCACTGATTCAAAGCAATCCTCATCAAAATTCCAACTCAGTTCTTCATAGAGGTAGAAAGAGCAATTTGCACTTCCGGTTTCCATCTGTTGCCCAGAGCTGACCCTGTGCCACAGCTCTCCATACCCAAATCTGCCTAGATGGCATACCAATGTCGCTGGGAAGTCTGTCCTGGCTGTTAGCAGTGTTTGAAGGTCAGGGGTAGAAATCTTTAGATCAAAGGTCATGGGAACTTTTGTTTCTCTCTGTGTGGACCTGCCCATGGCTTCTTGGCTTTCATACAGCTTGGTTGCTCTTGCAAAAGTGGAGAGAGAGTGGGGGTGGGGGTGGGGGTGGGGCGGGAGAGAGAGAGAGAGAGGATAAAAGAGAGAGAAAATGTGTTCTATCACACTTGCATTAACTGGTAAGTCAATGCCACAGTTTCTACCACATTTGATTTTTTTTGCCGTAAGTCACTAAAGGCACCCACATTAAAAAGAAGGGAAATTCAAGTTTATTTCAGATGGAAGTAAGAACATAGAATGTCAATGTGTGTGTGTGTGTGTGTGTGTGTGTGTGTGTGTGTTTAAGTGTTCATGAGATTACATTTTCTTTCCTATTTAAGTGTGCCTTTCAATAGCCTTCAGACTCATTCATAGGATGCGGGAAGCAGGATGTGGGCCCAGAAAGGCAAGGGCAAGAGAACTCAGCTTCCCCAGAGCAGATGGAACCCACCTCCCGGGCTACCAGCCTGGCAGTGTGGCTGTTTAGAAGCAGGAGTCACTATCATACTGCCCCCTAGACTTTGTCTCTGCTGCCTGGTGAGTGTCATAACTATTTTTGAAGGGCTTCATAATGAGGTAACTGAGTTGGAAGTACACTCATTCTGAGCGTGTCCTTCCCATTTGAAGCTGAAGTTAGGCAGGAGAGGATTAGGGAGAACGCAGGGCTGACCTGTTTAGAGAACGTTTTGAACATGCTAATGAAGTGGACAGTCTTTGGGTGGGCTCTCAGGCCCACGCTCCTGAGTCTAACTGATGACTTTTGTCATGGGTCACCAAGAGGGCTGATGTCTAGGAGAGGTATCCAGCCTCCCAATGCATGGGATGCCTGAGCTGTCACTGACATGGGAATCAAGTCACAAATGTGCCAATGAGATAGTGGCAGGAATGGATTTCTTGGGTAGAGTTGTCCCTCAGAGTCGTGGTCAAGCACGGAATACCACTCTTTGAGTTGGAGGGCGTCGAGCGCTGTCTTTCACCACCCCTTAACCTTGCCCTTAAGGAAACCTAGCCAAGCGAGCAGTGTACTGTGGTTTCCTCTAACCAGTTCTGCCTGCCATGCTCAGTAGTTCTGACTTGTCCCTAATTTAAAGCACAGAGGAGAGGGGATGTCTGGAGTCTGTTAATCCCTGTCCACTGATGGGAAGAACATCCCTCAGTACTTGTCGATCTCCCAGGTTTCTGAGAGTTGTTTTGCATCATTTAGAAATAGTTGAACACTTTCTGAATTGAATTCTAAACTGTTCTCACTTAAAAGCCTTCACACTTACCACCTCTTCCAGAGAGCAGGATTTTACTTTTATTATTAAAGGGTTTTTTCCTTATCACTTATTCTATACATGATACCATTTATCCCAGTGATATAAATTGCTATGATGAGCTCTATTAAATCTGTTTATGTCATTATACCATAGGCTGGAAGATGTCTACTTGTAAACCATGTCTACCATTAAGTAGAGATATTTTGGCATTAAAATCATTAGACAGCTTAAAGAATTTGAGATAGAGAACCTTCCAAGGAATAAATAATGGGCTGCTTTTATAAACTATATATAACCAGTTGATTTCTTTCCTCTTTTCCTGGTTCTTCGGGGTACATGGTCTTTAGAAATGTCACATAGAGGCATTTATGAAGACTACAAGACTGAAAATAACATTGCAGATTTCAGGCAGGAAAAAGTTACACATTCAAAAATAATTCAAACTTATGCCTTGTTTGCAAATGAGTTTCCATGACTGGGAATCCAGTGAATGACCCTATGACTGAAACCACACGAGGATGCTAGGGCAGAGGGGATGCAGGGCAGTGACTGTAGCTTCCGCAGAATGGCATGGGCCCTGCAAGGAAGACTGTCAGAGATGTCTTCTCTTTGATTAGCTGTCGAGATCTTTCATGGAATATACTAACCATAGCCTGTAGAGAAGATAAGAGAGCCTGATGCTACATTCCATAATATTCAGTCTTCTTATAGGGAAGACTAGAGATGGTTAGAAAATAATTTGGAGGGACCAGTGAACACTATACACCACAGTAGACAGACACTGCTCTATAGCTTTGGCTTGCTATTTTTTATACAAGGTCAGGCTCGTTAAATGGATCTAGCTGCATGGTGAGCTGAAAACAGGTTTCTGTCCAATAAGATAAGGGTAAAAATGTATAGGACGCTGGAGGAAAATAGCAGACCACAGCCTGGAAAGGTGGCCCGGTGGTTAAGATCATGTACTTCTCTTGCTAAGGACCAGAGTTCAGTTCCCAGCACCCATGTTGGGCAGATCATAGCTGCCTATAACGCCAACTTGAGGGGATCTGTCGCCCTCTTTTGGCCTCTGTGGGCATTGCACTTACATTGTGCACACGGCCTCCCCATGTACACAATTTAAAATAAACAATAAATCTTAAATAAAAATAAGGAACAGAGGAGAAAGCTAAGATAGTCAAAACTTTTCCTAAAGAAAGATTTTTTTAAGCTGTCCCAAATCTTGGGAAAGTTCCTGAGATGACTGTCAGAGGGGGAGATAGGGACACACATCCACCAGTTAGAGAGTGGTGTTTAGTACTACTTAGAAGCAGAAGGACAGGGCTCTAGAGGTGGGTGAACTTTTCTGACAGATGTGCTCAAAAGGGAAAATCATTGTCACGAAACCTCAATCTTTCTGGGAGTTATTTATCTGGTAGAATCTGGCTGTTCATGGGTATAGAGTTGTTTGTTCTATAGTTTCTTTCTTCCTCGAACGTGGAATTGTCTCTATTATGCATGCTATGTAGGTTCATGTGTGCTAGGAAAGAACATGTGTCTAGAGGCACTTTTATAGTTTCTAACATGTGCTAACATGTGAGGTCAGAGAGCTGGGCTCCATGGAAATGGCACATACAATTGTTTATGAAAATAGATCATAGGAATTTCCAAGGCCCAAAGCCTTTGATAAGAGTTCCAAATGCTCAGTTAAAGTTCAGCTGAGGTACTTGTGGGTACGACGAGAAGGGGTTCTGTGGCTATGATTGTTTTCATGCTTGAAGATAGAACAAGTCAACAGCCCAAGTACCCTGTTGTCTTGTCACCATGCAGAACTGCTCCAGCCTCCCTCCCTTTCAACACATAAAGAGAGTCTGAGGTATCTTTGTTATGTGAACGTCTTCTTCAGTCCCAGAGTACCAAGAAGAGCTGGCATGTGGCAGGCAGGATGGATGCCTGTTCCAACGTAGTGTCTTAAGAAAGACCTAATACTATTGGCTTCGACATTTGGGATGAGGTGGACTCCTTAAGATAAAGTAAATAAAATAAAAGTGAATTTAGAAACTATTACAGAGAAACTATCCACATAGAGGCCAGCAGGGCAGCACTTAAGGCATCCTCCTGTAACTGGGTTCTATTCTATCAGGGAACTGTGCTCACTGGGTATAGCCAATCCCGTGTCGCTGACACTGGGAAGTTCCTTATGGTCATTTCATTTGAAAGTCACATTAATTTTCACAGGCTTTGAATTCAAATATTCTTAAACAAAGCCTCTTGGGGGGAGGATGACCAGCTGTGTTCATCATAGTTGTTTGATTCATCCATGAGAAAACTTAATCCCTTCTTGAGCAGCTGATTTTTTTTTTTTGATGACATTCTGTGACAGAGCTCCTGTGATGGGAAGAAAGGTTATAAAATGTTTTAATTAAAAAGTTTTCATCCTGCCCTCTTCTCTAAAAATATACCATGGAAGAATACTATTGTAATTAGAAGAAATATTTAGCTCAATAAAACTAAAATACAACTGCACATAATCAGGAAATGAGATAATTAAGATCAGATATCTTAAAGAGCCTACAGGGATCTGGTGTGAATGTGCACAGAAATTTACTCCAAAACCTGCAGGTTTTTCGGAGCAGACACGGAAGAACCCTGGCAATCAATGAATGAGTTGGACTTTTTCAATTTGTATGGCTAGCTTGAGAGACGTGAAGTTATTACATTTGAGAGACAGATCTGATGCCAGAGGTTAACCTACAAAGACTGGCTGTGGGCTGGAAGATAGCCGTCGGGATGTGCTCACCTCGAAAGCCTGCAGCTCTGAGCTCCAGTTCCAGAACCCAGTGTGGTAGGGAGGATTGTAATCACAGGACTGGAGGAGGTAGAGACAGTGGATCCTGAGACCAGCCTCATTTGATGGGTGAGTTCCAGGCCAGTGAGAGAAAAGAAAGAAGAGGGTGGTGCCTGAGGAATGATACTTAATATTGTCCTCTGGTTTCCACATACATATACACGAATATACACATACATACATATACACGCACATAAACATACATACATATACATGCACACATACATATACAGATATACATACATATACACATACATACATATACACATACATGCATATACACATACACATAAATACACATACATACACATACATACATAAACACACAGGTGCATCAGTACCCATTTCCTCTCTTCCCCTCTCCTTCTCCTCTCCCTCTCAGAGAGTGAGGTACAAGAATTAAATGATTATTCAGACAAAACAAAGCCATGTAAATGATGGTGGTGATAAGCGCTTTTCTTAGAAAAGAGGAAAAGTTGTGAAAAGCCCACAGTACCTTTGAGATGAAACTGAAGTTGAGCTTTTTAAGGATGACCGTGACGTGGGTTGACTTAGGATGACACTGGCACTACAGTAGGGAAGCCTGTGACAACGTGCTCCAGATGGACTCAGACTGCCGTAGCCACTCTTTCTGGCTGGCTTGAGCACCACCCAGTGCTCACAATCTTCGAAGGTCATCGGAAGTTCTTGTATTTGTTCTGCAAGTGACATCAGCTGCAGCCCTCTCATTGCAGGGAAGTTGATTCTCCTTCCACGTGGAAGAGCCTGACGTATCTGAGGTGGGTGACGTCTTGTTTGTCATGACGTGTGCTGCAAGTCCTCTCGGGCATTCCTCCCTTTCACTCCTTCTAGAGTGTCACCTTCTCCATCACCTCTCGGTGTGCATCTCCAGACCATGGTTCTCATGCACCTCAGCCCAGTCCTCCTGAAAACCCTCGATGGTTCGCTTATGCCCACAGAGGGAGGCTTGACTGGCAGTCATGATGTAGTTCTCCAATGGGAGCCAAAATATTTGCCTCCTGCACTGGATCCCCGTAAAGTACCACCTGTGCCTATGGCCAAGGCACAGCTGTGGGTCAGAAGCTCCCCCACCCCGCCTCCTGTCTTCATCTTTCCTGTTAGCTGATTAGGTGGGTTCAGCCGAGGTATCCTGCAGACCTGGAAGGCGGTTCTGTGGTTATGAATTTTGTTCTCCTGCTTGGAGATGGAACAAGTCAACTGCTCAAGTGCCCTGTTTGTCCTGGCCCCACGTGCAGAATTGCCCCAGTCTCCCTGCAGCTCTGGGTCTTTCTGCTTCCAGCTGCCAAACCTTTGTCCAGAACAGTGACACTCCCTGCCTTGAGTTAGGTCAAGAACCGCATGAAATGAGTCTTTCCTTTCCAAACTCCTAGAACTTACCGAATCCTCTGCAGCACTTAGCTGGGCCAGGAACATGGTCGGTTTCCAGGAGACAGGTGAACATGGGTCACCGAGTCCCCCCTGTAACTCGCGTAGATGGAATTTCCTTCACGAACATTTGCTACTTCCACTCTGTCTTGTACAGTGTGAGCAGTTACAGTGTAACTTGGCCAAACTTCTTTCAGCACCCTGAGAAACAGCACATATAGACTCAGAAAGAAGAATGAATTGCATAGTTGGTCTCATGGGGAAAACCGAGAGTGGCTTCTTGCTTTCCTTCGCACCATTTTTGATCTGGTAGCACAGTCTCTCTGTAGAGCCCAAATCCTTTTCTGATAGAGTTTGTATTTGGTTGCTGGATTGGTGAAAGCTACAGAAACATCATTTTTATCTTCTGCATTGTTTTAATTACTTATTGACATTTTTATTCTTTAAAAAGAATTATGTGTTCATATATATTAACTATTATAAATTATTTTGATGACTTAAAAAATGTCAATACTGAGTTGTATATTTGAAAATAGATTTTATTAGCTTAATAAAAAAAAATTAACCACCCCCAAAAGAATTGTGTGCTGGTGAGAAGAGCCCATGCATGTGGTATGCTCCTTTCCGTGTGTGGTGCTCCTGCCCATGCACGTGGGTGTGGAGGCCGGAGGTTGACAGAGGGTGTGTTCCTCTATCTCTCTCCACCTTGTTTTTTATGACAGGGCCTCCTGCTGAGGCTTGAGCTTACTGATGGGCTCGCTGACTAGTCAGCCTGGGGAGGCCACCTCCGCAGGTGCCGGAGTTACAGATGTGTACAGTGACAGCTGACCTTTATACTGGTGGTGGGAATTGAACTCAGGTCCTCAAGCTTGCATAGCAAGTACTTTACTTACTGAGTCCTCTCCCCAGACCCATTTCTTAAAATTTCCCATTCACTTGCTGGCGTGTTGCATGTTGAAGGAGCGTAGAGATGCTGTCTTTGTTCATCCCTCTGGCCAAGCACTGGGCATATGGCAGAAGTTGCAGAGTGAAACTGATTAACTCAGTCTTGGTACGGCAAGGTGCGTTCCTCCATACATTCTGGAGTAGGGTGGCCATAAGCCCTTGTCAGGTTTTTACAAAAGTGGAAAACCTTGCCCGGGTGCTGCTGGGGATGCTCCCTCCTGGTTTCCTACCAGACCCTGCTGTTGTTCATCTGCCCACCCTTGCTCTTGGAATCTTCTGGAACGAGAAGCTACCTTCTGCTATTCTTCCCTGGGGTTTTGCTCACCTAGTATGTGTGTCTATTTATATGTGCTTGGGACTAGGTCTCCAGCATGTGACAAATGGCCATCCCTCCTGAATAACAGACTGCTTCTGGATCTCTTCAGAGGACAGACAAGGCTTTAGCGTCTTCAGTATGGTTGTACATTCCTAGCCAGGCATGGAGGCACATGCCATTAGTGCCAGAGGCAAGCAGATCTCTGTTGAGTTTGAGGCTATCCTTGTCTACATAGTGAGTTCCAGGACAGTCAAAGCTACATAGTAAGGCTCTGGCTCAAAACAGACAGACAGACAGACAGACAGACAATTATATGTCTTTATGTTCTATATCTATTTATTTTGCTAAGCACACTATTTTAAGAGTCTCTCTCCCTCTCCTTCCCCTGCTTTCTTCCTTTCCTTCTTCTTCTCCCCCACGCACTTTCTCTCTTCAGCATTAGATTGGTGAGCACATACCATGTAACTTGATCCATACGCAATGCTGGAGACACAGTGACCAATGAGAGAAACAGGAGGTCTCTCATACCCTCTCAGAGTATGGTCATAAGTGATAGAGAGGAACTTCTACTTCCTTCACCACTATCTCATACATCTTGACGGTGGCCACTATAGTATAGAGACAGACCTGGGGTGACACACTGTATAATGCATTTGTTCCCTGTGAGGCGACCTCCGTCAGGAACTTAATCTCTTACGACTTCAGGCTTCTCACCCATAAAATGGGGAAAACAATAGCATTTACTTTGGGAGATTCACAGGAAGAACGATGAAATGCAATTTATGTTACAGCTCAGAGCCAAACCTGACTCAATAACTTCGGGAACTCACAATGAGGACTGGGATAACAGCTGGCAGCCAGCAGAGCCTTGGTTGAGGCGCACAAGTGCCTAATCTCCAAGGATCTGAAGCAAGCAAAGGAGAGAGGGAGGGGCCTGAGCTCCCCACTTCCGGCTCTCTCGGTGCGGCGCTTTACCTAGGGCCCTTACAGCCTCATCTGTAAATATTCAGTCTTTTTGAAGTACTGGGACTATGCTTAGTCACAGTACACTGAAATAGGATGAAAATCGTCCCACAGTCTGATGACAGCTGCATGTCCAGAAGAGGACACTGGGAGGACAGAGCATGCGTGTGCTCTCGGGTCACCCTTTAATGGGATGAGAACAGTCATGTGGGACCAAGAATTCAAGTTGCTTTTCTCTTTTTCACTACAGGTTTATTGCTTGAAAATTAACTTTAACTTGAATTAACTTTAAAATGCGTTCACAAAGTACTAAGAATGCGTCTATGGGAAACAGGAAAATTCCAACAAAGATGTCCTAAAAGACAAAACATAGCCCCCCAAGTCTCTTAGAATCCTGTTTTGCATTTTAGCAGAGGGATCCAAACGGACTAGTACTGAATACCATATAAAAACAGTAGAGGGCAAAATGAAAACAGAGACTCATTCTCCTGCTGTAGGCACAGCGTTCTCTCACACTCGCTGTTGCTGGGTGGCGTTTCATCGTACCCAGCCCACTGATACATCTCCATTTCATCTTCTGAACACCCCTTTTCAACCTTTTCATAGAATGTGGGACTCAGTGGTAAGGAATTTGAATGGCACCTGCAAGGGCGGGGCTTGATCCAGCACTGTAAAAACAAGTAGCCCGAAACACATACTTCCTCATGTCTGCCCGAAACACATACTTCCTCATGTCTGCCCGAAACACATACTTCCTCATGTCTGCCCGAAACACATGCTTCCTCATGTCTGCCCGAAACACATACTTCCTCATGTCTGCCCGAAACACATACTTCCTCATGTCTGCCCGAAACACATACTTCCTCATGTCTGCCCGAAACAAGTACTTCCTCATGTCTGCCCGAAACACATACTTCCTCATGTCTGCCCGAAACACATACTTCCTCATGTCTGCCCGAAACACATACTTCCTCATGTCTGCCCGAAACACATGCTTCCTCATGTCTGCCCGAAACACATGCTTCCTCATGTCTGCCCGAAACACATACTTCCTCATGTCTGCCCGAAACACATACTTCCTCATGTCTGCCCGAAACAAGTACTTCCTCATGTCTGCCCGAAACACATACTTCCTCATGTCTGCCCGAAACACATACTTCCTCATGTCTGCCCGAAACACATACTTCCTCATGTCTGCCCGAAACACATGCTTCCTCATGTCTGCCCGAAACACATGCTTCCTCATGTCTGCCCGAAACACATACTTCCTCATGTCTGCCCGAAACACATACTTCCTCATGTCTGCCCGAAACAAGTACTTCCTCATGTCTGCCCGAAACACATACTTCCTCATGTCTGCCCGAAACACATACTTCCTCATGTCTGCCCGAAACAAGTACTTCCTCATGTCTGCCCGAAACACATACTTCCTCATGTCTGCCCGAAACACATACTTCCTCATGTCTGTCCGAAACACATGCTTCCTCATGTCTGCCCGAAACACATACTTCCTCATGTCTGCCCGAAACACATACTTCCTCATGTCTGCCCGAAACACATACTTCCTCATGTCTGCCCGAAACAAGTACTTCCTCATGTCTGCCCGAAACACATACTTCCTCATGTCTGCCCGAAACACATACTTCCTCATGTCTGCCCGAAACACATACTTCCTCATGTCTGCCCGAAACACATACTTCCTCATGTCTGCCCGAAACACATACTTCCTCATGTCTGCTTCTGTTTGAGTGTGAATTTCCATGATGAAAAGATTCAGAAAAGTCCATAGTGAAATGAGACACTACCTTATGAACTGTTACCGGCCCAGCATAGTCAGGGATCCTCCCTCAACCTCCCCATCGAGACTCCGCCTCTCACTTCCTCCTCCCTCTACTGGTCCTTTCCCTTATATAGGTCACTTGTCAGTGTTTCTTGGCATAGCACAGAACACAACTGTAATTTAAGAAGAATTTTTATAAATCCAAGGCTGAGTGTGCACAGGGCAGGAAAGAAGCTGGAAGGAAGGTCTGCGTCTCTGTAGATCTTGAGGAGAGCTCAGATTATGCTGTTGAACGGCAGCCAGTATTTATTGCACAATAAGCATCCCGTTAATGAAAGAATCAGTCCTTACGATGTCTACAGTAAGTCAAACAAACGGAAAATCATGTCTAAAAAATCTACATGTAAAATTTATTTTCTGTGTATTTGACTTTAAAATATATCTCCTCCTGTATTTTTGGGGTGTCTGTGTTATATGTACTTAGTATAGGCATGTGTATGTATGGATACGTAGATGTAGGGTTCATAAATTCCTTGATCACGCTCCATCTTTTTTCCGTTTTTTAAGCAGTTTCTCTTTGAGCCTGCAGTTCACTGATTCTGCTGGGCAGGCTGGTCAATGGACTTCAGGAGTCTGCTTGTCTCCCCCTCCCAGTCTCCAGCGCTGGCGTTAGAAGCACACACAGCCACTTTCGGCTCCTTATGTGGATTCTGCCAATCCAAACCCAAGTCCTTACGTTTGTGTGACAGGCATTTTACCAACTGAGCCAGCCATCTTCTCGGTCCTTTTTATAAATTGATATTATTTGAAAAATGTATACAGGTATAGACTGTATGTGGAGCATGTCCCTCTACCCTGCTTCTGCTGTGTGTCACTTGCTTTTCTCTTCTCTCCTGACAGTTTACATACACACACATGCCCGTGCACACACATATGTACACACACACACACACACACACACACACACGACTTTTGTGACTATATAAAATTTAGGAGCTACAAAAAGAGAGAAAATGCACTGTCTCTATCTTCTGAGACTTAACTTGCTTTGTACGATGATCTCTAGTGATACCTGCTTTCCTGCAGATAACACAACCGACTTTGCTTTTCTTATATCTGAACACAGTTCCATTTCATCTGGGTAGCGTCCTTTCCGATCCAGTCTCTGATGCTGGACACAAAGGCTGACTCCATAACTTAGCTATTGTGAATACTGCACAGTAAGCATTGGCTTGCAGTTAAGCCGGCTCACACATCAAAGGATACGACTACCGTGGGTTTGAACTTCAGAGCTTTCCAAAATGTAAACTGGATTCAGATAAATTATCTTTTCATTTCAGTATGAGATGGAGAGTGTAGGCAGCTCTCCAAGACTGAAATCAGGGCAGGCAGAGTGGGCCGTGGTGGAAGAGGCCGCATGTCCAGACTACTTGAGAGAACAATCAAAAAGAGATTCTGTGCTCCAGTCAGGGTCTAGTGGGAGGTGGCAGGTTCTCTCAGAGTGGTCATGTGAGAAGAATTTAACTGAGAGGTGACTCACGAAAGTGAGGGTGTGGCTTTTCGGAGATCGTTCAGAGTTGGTGAAGAACTCCTGGAGCTGGGACTCTTTGCTACGTCTGAGGTCCAGGCTTGAGGAGTCTCTAAAACCAGTGAAATGTTGCTGCAGAGAAAGGGATGCCTGATGGGAGATATTTTAGTAGTGACAGCAGAGCTGTCGGGTCCAACCCCAAGCCTGAGTTGGGGAGGAAGAGGCGGGATGTAAATACCAACTTCACTTTTAACCACCTGTCAATCTTCTGGTCATGTTCTCTATTGGTGCAACCCAGCCGGAAGTCATGCATAGGGAAGTTTCAGGCCACCTCTAAGGTCAAGTTGAATATGGCCCAGGGCAGGGCGGGGCGGGGCACGGAGGGGAGGGGAGGGGAGCGGAGGAAAAGGGGAGGAGGGGAGGGGAAGGGAGGGGAGGAGAGGAGAGGAGAGTAAGAACTTGGAAGGGTGGTTTTGCGTGATTGTTTTCAACAGTGCAGGGCTGCTTCGGGACTTTCCTCTAGTGCACTGATCCCTGAGGTGAGGGAGGTGGGTCCTGCCTGCAGTGGCAGCACCAGAGAGATGCTAGTTAGAAATTGAAAATCCATGACTGCACTGGAATTTCTAAAGTAACATACCTGTGCGCAGAGCCACACATTTCTAACAGCTCTGTTTGGGAAGCATACTTTAAAAGATCCCACAAAATTTTGGAGCAGGAAGAAGCAAGCCCAGGGCTTTGAATATCGTATCTCCCAGCACCCCAGTATATCCAATCTCTTCCCAATTTTTTCAGCCTATTTTCAAATGGTCCCATAAAATATGCAAGCTAGACCAGAGACAGGGTTTCCAAATGGTGTTTATCTGATGTGCTTTCTAAGGTGTGGGGTCTCTGGGCCAATCTACTCAAGCAGGATCATCCTGTTACTTTTGTGATTTTTTTTTTTTACTTGAACACAGGACCCTGAGACTAACATGTCTAAGAAGCCCTTGTGATAACCCTTGTTATCAGTGCTCCTTGTTTGGGGGCTCTGTAGAACTGTGTGCTGCAACCATTCAGTGCAGGTGGAGTCTAACACCTTTAGTGCCTATACAGATGCATATTTTACTTTATTTCAAAATAGTACTACCAGCTTATAGCCAGAGGTGCTATTTTTTCATGGCCTATTCTTTCTGAGATAGTCCTTTCTACCCTAATACATGTGTAATTTCTAAACCAGTATTTACCTTTTTGTGGCATACCAGGAGCTGTTTTAATAGTTTTTATTGCAGTGTTAAATGCTAAGAAATTGCAGAAATGCATACACATGGTGCATATATGTACATGCGGGCAAGACTCATATATAGAATAAAATAAATTAAAAAAAATTTAAAAAAAGATTGAGAAAGTGTCCCTTTATACTTCTTACCTCCCCTTGCGTGTCTGTGCTAGCCACATAAGCATTAGGCCATAAATATTTAAAGATGGCAAGCACATGGTTCAACAAGCATGAACTGGGCTGTTCTAAGCCTGGTTGGATATTTTAGCTTATATGAAACCCAATGCGTCCTGTGTGTCCATTTTCATAGTAGCCAGAGGTCAATAATGCTGAATTGACCTCCTGTGTCATGCCAGGAAACCTCAGAATTTCTTCATAGAAAGAGATAAGGGGCAATCATCATTTTGGCTAGATGTAGAGGAGGGTAGTAGCAACTTGCCTTAAAGATAAATTTGCAAATCAAGTTCCCAATATTTTTCTGTTTGTTTGTATATCAAAGGTCACAGAATTAGAAAATTTCTCTGAGGTGTTTTTACTCATATTCTGTATACAATAGTAATTACTTATATCAAATAATATTCTTTTAGGAACCCATTGGCTTTTGGTTTATAGCACCTTTTGAGTTTTTAGAGCACTTGAAGACTATTAAGAGCAAGGAAGACTGATTCTCCTGCCCCAGTCACTTTCCGTAGATCTTGTGTGATGCTAGAATTTTAGGAAGATGATATGAAATTGAAGAAGAAACCAAACAAGTACAAGGTTAGACAGATCAGCACCATGGCATCCATGTGTCTCTGAGGGTCTTCAGAGAAGAAGGGCTGTTTAAGTAACCTTCCTGCTTTTCCCTATTTCTTCCATACCTGACAGAGTATCTTTAAGTAGTTATTAAATACATAATTTAAGTAAGGAGATATATATACACATATATATGTATATATGTATATATACACATATATATGCATATATGTATATATACACATACGCATACACATATAAATATATATCAGCTGCCACCTTGGTCACCGTGTTCTTCGGAATGTAAGCAAACAGGACCAGTTCTATCCAAGAAGTGCTCTCACAGTGCCTGCCCATTTGTTATCTCTCTCTTTTTTTTATTGTTGCTGCAGACCTCTTGACCCTATATTTGTCTTATCTGTAGTTCTTCCTCTCTCTGCCCTGCACAGAATAGCAGCCAAGCCCTTCTCCTTGGTTTCCCTTCAACAGGTTGCATGTGGGATGTTTATGTACAATGAAAATTCTTTGTGTGTGTGTGTGTGTGTGTTGGAAAACATTTTTCTTTTCTTTTTTTTTCCTTTTTTATTTTTTATTTTCTAAGTTTTTTTATTTACGTTCCAAATCATTTCCCCTTTCCCGTTTCTTCCCTCCCTGAAAGTCCCATAAGCCCCCTTCCCTCCCTCTTTTCCCCATTCAACCCGCTCTCGCTTGTCTGTCCTGGCGTTCCCCTACATCCAGTCTTTCCAGGACCCGGGTCTCTCCTTCCATCTTCTTGGAAATCTATTGATATGCAAATTGTGTCTAGGGCAATGGAAATTCTTAACTATCCCAGTTGGGAAGCAGTTACACATATAAGATTAAATTATTTTTTTGTCCTGAAAAACTCTCCTGGGAAGCATAACTTCATACTCCTTAGGTGGTACCTGTGTAGAATTTTTTCTTTCTAAAGGCTTCAGGATTGAAAAGATGGTCATGGGCTATGGCAAAAGTGTGTAGTGGAGAAACCCATCATACATCTGCCAGGGGGTCATGGTGAACATCGGCAGTGGGGTGGAAAGGGCGTCCTAGGTGAGATGTGATGAAGTGTTTTATTTCTGCCGTACCTCTAACTCAATGTAGCCATGACAAAACACCCAACAAACCTCAGGAGAGGACCATCCTGTAGCACACTTGACCAGGTCTCTGAAAACTTTTAAAGTTGTCAAAAATAAGACAAGCTCGGAAAACTCTCAAGGCTAAGAGCAGCCAAGGGAGGCGTGATGGCTAAATGCAGTTTGGTATTCTAGAAGGGATCCTGGGGTGTAAGAAAGTTTAAACCAAGGGAGAGCTGGAAGAATGATTTCAGAGATAAAGCACTGAAAGCATGAAGCAGAGGTCAGATGCCCAGCACACCATGGTGGCCTAACTGTAATCCCAGCACTTGATGGAGGAGGGTGGTGCAGAGACAGGAGATCCTGGGGCTGGGTCCAGTGAGAGTAAATAATGTGGAGAGCAGTCAAGGAAGACACTCAGGTCAACATTTGCCCTCTGCATGTGAACACATGTACATGGGCATGCCTGTACACGTAGACCCATACAAATGTAAACACATATATGCACATGTACATTCGTACCCACTTGAAAAGACTTAGAAAACTTTGAACAAGCTGCACTCTCATACATATAGCATAAAGTTTCTCTACACCCATTTCCCTCTTACATCCTCTTTCTGTGGCATTTACATCCTACTCTGTCATGTTTGTGCTTTACTTAATTATCAAGTTGCCACAACTTAGAAGACTCACCCTGAGTGTAGGTCTTCTTTTGGGTTGGCTATGAACTGTTTGAGTTGAGCTGAGCTAGTGAGCACCAAGCCTGCATGCCATCTGTGGTGGTTTGAATGAAAATAGCCCCCCATGGGCTCATAGGAAGTGGCACTCTCAGGAGGTGTGGCCTTGTGGGAAGAAATGTGTCACTGGGGATGGGCTTTTCGGTTTCAGAAGCTCAAGTCAGGTCCATTGTCACTCTCTCTTCCTGCTGCCTGACAATCAAGATATAGAACTCTTGACTCCTTTTCCAGCACCATGTTTGTCTGGGCTCCAACATGCTTCCTGATGAAAATGGACCAAAGCTCTGAACCTGTAAGCCACCCAATTAAATTAAATGCTTTCCTTTATAAGACTTGCCATGGTCATGGCTTGGTAAGATGGTGTCTTTTGACAGCAATAAACACCTAAGACACCATCTTACTTACTTTTTAGTGCTGTGGTAAGAACCATGATGAAGGCAACTAAGAGAAAAAAGAGTTTATGTAGTTCTCACAGCTTAAGAAGGGTAAAGCCCCTGACCATCATGGTGGCGAATATGAAGCAAGCAGGCAGGCATGTTGCTAGACCAGTACCTGAGAACTTACATCTTGATCCACAAGCACCAGGCAAAGGGAACTTACTGGGAATGACATGGCTTTTTGAAACTCCAAAGCTCATCTTTAATGACATACCTCCTCCAACAAGGTCACATCTTCTTATCCTTGCCAAATGATTCTACCAACTGGGGACCAAGTATCCAAATACATGAGCCTGTGGGGCCATCCTCATTCAAACTGCAACACATGCATTCCATTCTGGCTCTGCTCTTGATGGTGGATGTGATGTGGACCAGCTGTCTCACAATCCTGCTGCTGTGACTACCTTGCAGGGATGGACTGTGACCTGGAAATCTGAACTAAAGTAATTCCTTTATCTCCTAAGATGCTATTTGTTGTAGCAACAGAAATGGATGCAAAATATTCTAGCTCATTCCTCTTCTGCTGCGGAGTGTCCATTCCTGAAAACACTTTCATCTCCATTAATTTCTTTAATGGAGCCTTTGAGATTTCTTTGTTCTATCTTAGCAGACAGCAGCCTGACTCTAGTTCCTCTTAAGCAACCCTTGAAGACTGAGATTCGGGGGATTTTTCTCTGTGGCTTCATCCTGAACATCTCAGTTATACTAATGGGAAGCTGGCTTGTTGTGAGGAGTGGGGTGGCTCATCTCTTAAGTACTATCACAATAGTAATTGCTTGTATTCTCACCTTCACAATTACCATTAATATATCTCTAAATCATGTACCTGGGCTGGGAAAAAGAAGCTTCCACTGTGGGTGGTGCCAGGTGCTAAGTGCAGCAGTGAATAGTTAAACCACTCTGAGCTTCCAGCAGGGTACTCTTGGCTCTTCTGCCCAACAGCTCTGCATTCACAAATCACACACACACACACACACACATACACACACACACACACACACACACACACAGAGAGAGAGAGAGAGAGAGAGAGAGAGAGAGAGAGAGAGAGAGAGATTGAGATTTAATATGCCTAACTTCTCAATGGCTGGGCACTTCAAAACCTCCCCACACCTAGCACACACTCCCCTCCAGTATTCCTACGTTAACACTATCTAAATATATTTCATCCCTGTTACCTCAGACCCAGACAGAGGAGTGGCCCCCTGGGGCCACTTTCCTGGATTCTTACATGTTGGTGGCCCTTTAAGTCTCATCTTTCTGCCTCCTCAGCATGGCCATGCTGCTCTTTTCCTTCCGTTTGTCCCTTCTCTAGGAAATCTAAAAGTCCTGCCTCTATCAACCTGCCCAGCCATTAGCTGTTGGCAACTTTATTTCCCAATAAGAGCCAACTGGGGACAGGTTTCCTTTAGCCTATGTGTGGAACACTGCCAACAGATTTTTTGTGTAACCCAATTACATGAGAACACAAGTCGCTACAGCTAAGGACATGAAGATCCCCTTAGTGACAGCAGGTTCCACAATTGCCAAATGCCATTGCTTCTAGAGATAACATTTTAACAACATAGTGGGTTTGATTCAGTCACTTATGGGTTTCTTCTAAGTTAAAACAAAACAAAATTCTCAGATGATAATAGTGGAAGCAGATCTTCTTAAAAACAACTGGTTTTAAATTCCATTTCAGATGACGTTCTTGAATGCTAACAGCTCTACACAGCAGCACACCATTAGAATGTGTTTCCTCCATACAGGTGGGAAATTGTGTTGAGGGCATTGCTATACTGATTAGGGCCAAAGAACTCTATAAAATGTCCAGACTCTTTGAGTAACAGAGACTATTCTTCTGAATGGGCAGGCAGTAACAGCAAAAGATAAATTTGCAAAGAAGGTTTCAGTTACTACAGCAATATTGTTCTAGGTGTGCACGGAGGCAGGAAAGCACACACTGGAGTTTACAGGGTCTCAAGTTCTGGAACAAAGAATAAACCATTGGTACCTGGGTTATAGTAAGAATTGAGACACTTCATTAGGAATATTAAGAGCTCTTCAAGGGTAGAAGTGGGCCATGTGGGCAGAGAGCCAGGGCCACAAGAATCTTGGCCTTCTCTGAGTCGCTCCCATCATGCCTGCCATCTCCCATGTTGGACGGTAGACACTTCTGCCCATCCTCTGTCCCTTAGATGTAGCAATGGTGGGGCTTCCAGTCTTCTTTCCAACTGGCGTGACGTTACTCCTCATGCACATCTCTCCACCTTCCTGTCCTGCTGTGATGTCTTAGTGCCGTAACCGAATGCAGTCGAAGGGCCCGTGTAGGTGAAGAGGTGGAGAGGAAGGGGAAACCAGCCCAAGCAGTCTAAATAACTGAATAAACCTCCATTACTGCTTGTTAAGAATAAGAGGTGAAAGGATGAGAGAGTGAGTGACCGCTGCACCCGGGGGTCCAGATAACATGCTGAGTGAGGTAAGGACGTGCCTTAGAAATGTCCAAGTCACCACCAGGAGTGGGAAAGCAAGGATGTGGAGAGGCAGCTTAATGTTCATGGGCGGTGTCTCCTCCATTGCCTCCTCTTTGTCCTTCCTTGTTATTGTTTTTGTAGTTTATTAATATTATTCACATATACTTTGGGGATTATACCTGAGGAACTAAGATCACTGAATGATTTACTCTTTATTGCACACACACACACACACACACACACACACACACACACACACACACACACACACACACTCACACACACACACACACACACAGAGAGAGAGAGAGAGAGAGAGAGAGAGAGAGAGAGAGAGAGAGGAGAGAGAGAGATTCTTGGTTTTATTTTTCCCAGACCTCAAATAGATCTAAGATCTATTTAATCTTAGACCTACCTTTTTTTATAGATGATTGTGTTAGTTTTAGGCAGATTTAAAAAATGAAAAATAAAAAAGACCATGACTTCTCCTAGGTGTGGTGGAGGAGAAAGTTTATTGTAGATAAACTCTCCTTCAGGGAGAGCAGAGGCAGAGGCAGAGGCAGGGACCTCGGAGAGAGTCCAGACTGAGCCACATGAGGAGAGAGGGGGAGGGGAGAGCAAGGGAGGAGCACCAACCAAGAGGGGTGGCCTGGCCAAAGTCCCTGGGATAGAGAGTTCGGGTAGAGGACCCTGTGACAAGTAGAGATGGGGGTGCTGGAAGAACCTGGCAGCCAGCATCCACTTTGATATGTCAGTGGGTGCCTCAGTTAGACATTTGCCCCAGGTTTGGAGCCTAACGGGTTGCAAGTTGTAGAGTATGATAAAAACATAAAAATCACATGAAATTATTTTTTATTTTAAACAATGACATCAAAAAAAGGCAAGGTGTTTTCATATGACCCAGTCTGTGCAAGGATTTAATAAATTCTAGATGTATCACAAAATGTAATAGCACCCACTATCTGGTGGTCATATTCAGGGCTGAAGCTCCAAACTGGGAGAAATGCAAGAATTCTGCCATGAATCTCAAATCAAGCACAATCAATACCTTCTTCCTTAGAGTTTTCTTCAGTCAAATGATGTGTCACACAAGCTTGGAATGATTGTGCAGGGTAATTGTTGAGCTTTGTAGTGCTATGTATTGTAAGGCTAAATTCTGTATCTCCAGGTCTGGCTGCTTCAGGAGTGAATGCCCATGTATACCAGTTTTGTTGTGCAAACCTTGCTCCTTAATTTAAAACTATTGGTTGAATAAAGATGCCTAGGGCCTGTGGCTGTGCAGAAGAGATAGGCTTGGGGTCTGAAGCAGAGATCATGAGGAGAGCAGAAGAAGGAAGAAGGCACCGTGTGATAGGTGCATCGTGAGCGTGTGGCCATGAGATCCGCCTGTTGGAGTAGGAGCGGCTTATGCAGAACCCGGCAAGGGATATCTCAGGGTTATTGACCGGGAAGTAGACAAAGCAACACAGAGGGCTGATACCTGCTTTGTGTTTTTTATTTCAGAACTAAATGAACTAAGTGGGATAGGTCCCCCAAATGATATTTACCATATAGGAAATGTGTTCTCCGTGGTAAAAAGTGTGACAGGATTAGGTTGGGGATTTAGACAGGAGAATAAGAAAGACCTGGGCTTCTCTAATTCTGAGGGGTCCAGGAGCAGCTAATGCAGGCGAGGAGACACATCCTGTGGTGAGAAGGATCCTATAGAGCTCGGCTTGGAGACATCACACAGGTGGTGCCACCTACACCGTAGTAATTCTTTTAATCAAAATGCTATCAGTTTTCCACTGAGCACAGCAAGGAACCAAAGGTCCCCTAAAGTCCCCTATGTAACCAGACCTAGTGAGACAGGCAGTTGCTCAGTTTCACCCTGGGGGCTTGTCTCTCACATGCAAAGTACCAAATTCAAATTTACTGGTGGCTGAACCCATAAAAGCCCCACTTGCCTTTCCTCCTGTGAGCACTGACGTCCAGATTTGACTCCAGAACAACCTGGCTCTATAGTATTTTCAGTGTGCTTTGCTCACTGGCGTCTTCTGCGGTGGCTTCCTGAGCATGCTCATTGGTTTGATAAGACTTGCTGAGAATTAGAAAATTACCTATTGATAGGATTTGAAGAGCACAATACAGAGAACACACATGCCATTGGGCCACTTCTTCATTTTTAAAGATATTTACCTATGAGTAGGCATGCGTGTGTGTGTGTGTGTGTGTGTGTGTGTGTGTGTGTGTGTGTGTGCAGTTATTCATGCATGTAAAGACCAGAAGAGACAGGAGTGTTCTCCTTTTTCACCCGCCACTCACTCTTTCAGGACAGCATCTCTCCCTTAACCTGGGTCTCCTCAAAGCCATCAAGCTCCCAGTCCTCCTGTCTCTGTTCTCCTCAAGACAATTTTGTAGGTGTTTGTGGAGATGCCAGGAATTTTAGATGGGTGCTGGAATCTAAACTCTGGTCCTTATGATTGTGGAGCAAATGATCTTAAATATTGAACCATCTCTCTACCGAAGGGCTTGGGGGAGTATGAAGGGTAGAAATGGAAACCCCATGCTCAAATGATTGTGCAGGATGGACAGAATGACACACAAATATGCACAAAGCTGGTGGGACAAACCTCTAGATCCTATTCCTCCTTGGGGTTTAAGTTGTTCTGCCTGGTGACCTGGTGGTCATACGCCATGAGAGCTACCTACCCTTCCCTACATGGGGCTCCAATCTGAAATAGTGTGTGTGTGTGTGTGTGTGTGTGTGTGTGTGTGTGTGTGTGTATGTGTGTGTGTGCACTCATGTTTGTGTCTGTGTGTACGTGTGTGCATGTGTGTCCGTTTGTATGCATGTGTGTTTGTGTGTGTGTCCATGTGTGCGTATATGTCTGTGTGTGCATGTGTGTGTCTGTGTTTGCATATACATGTGTACATGTGTGTTTGTATGTGCATGTGTCTCTGGATATATGTGCGTGTCTGTGTTGTATGTGTATGTATCTGTGTATGCATGTATATGTCTGTGTGTATGTGTGTGCATGTGTACATGTGTGTGTGCATGTGTATATATGTGAGTGTGCATCTCTGTGTGTGTCTGTGTGTATGTGTTGCAAGGGCTGTGTCAACAAATAGCTCAAGTGCTAGAAACATGGGGCTCCTTTGGAGAGGAGAGTCTGAGAAAGGGAGCCTGGGAGAGAGCCCCTCCTGCCCTCTGCTACCTTCCTGATAGCAGCCAGGTATCACTACTCTCTCACTACTTGACTCTCACTAGCACAGGCCTGGGGTTTTTGGACACCTGCTAGTTAGCAAATTCCGGCACCAAAGTTCTAAATTCTGCTTTTAGAAGCATCACTGAAGTATCTTCATGGTAGTGAGAATGGAACACTTCTACAAATCTTCCCAAATTCCCACCGCCACCTAGCAAAACAGTGGTGACTGCATCTAGTGTATTTGGATTAAACAAGAATCCTGGAGATTCATTCTACTCAAACAAGGGATCACCAGGAAGAGAAACATCCTCACCCAAAGACAAAGAAATCTTGGAGTCATATTGTTTTAAAGTCAAAATGAGGAGCTTAAGTGTGACTTAGAAAGTCTGAATTTTAGTAGTTCCTTCTGGGAGCTGCCGTGTACACATGCCCATCACACCCCCACATACACATAATTAAAAACCAATAAAAATTAATTTGAATCCCTTGCTCTGTGCTCTGCCCCACTGTGCCTGAGAGGAGAGCTTTCCATGCCCAGCTGGCTCCACTGTGGTGAGGTAGCATATGCGTGGTGAGAAGTATGTGGTAGAGGAGAAAGCTCTCACTCAGGACAGCTGGGAGAAGAGTGGAGAGCTGAGGGAGTGGGAGGCAGAGGCCAAGGTAAGACTCACACCTAAGGATTCTACCCACCTTCTCACATTCTCAGCACCTCTCACCAAACCTTCAACACTTGAGCCTGTGAGAACATTTCATATTTCAATAATAAAAGTTTAGTTCCTACCATCTTTTTTGGACAAATAGAAATTCAATATTTTTTTTTATCAACCTCTGTTATGGTTTTAAACATCGACACTTGCCAATCACTACGGCTTTAAAGCCATGGTAAGCTTGAGTTGGTTTGTGCCGGCATCTCCAGCATTTCTTGCCTCCAACTCTTTCTCCGTATGAAGCATTCCAAGCACGTGGTATCATTAAGCATGCTGTCATGTGTAGTATTTCATAAGACTAGGACCAGATCCGTGTGGTTTTATATCTAGTTTGTCTCCTTGCCATTATTTCACGCCACTCTAGTTTCACAAGCACACATGTAAACAGCAGGTCCAATCGCCTCGCCAAGCATATCACGATTTATCCAACAACAGGCACCTTAGCTCCATTGAAAGCAATGCTCCCACACACCTCTCTGCCTGGGATCTCTACGAGCCTCTCTGATTGTCTTTCTTCAAGGGAGAGTCTCAAGTCCGAAATTTCTGGAGCTCAAAGCAAGTTTAGCCTCTTCGTGCTTCTAAATGAGAGCGCCAAGTTTGTTTCATAGTTTTACATTTTTATTTTTTGTGTGTGTGTGTGTGTACATTCATGCTTGCATGCCACTGTGTGCATATGAAAGTTAGAGTCTATGATAGGAGCTGGTTCTCACTATCTACCATGTGGAAACCAGGAATCAAACAGGGTCATTAGACTTGGAGACAAGCGCTGCTACCAGCTGATCCATCTGCTTGGTCTCTGGTTGCTGGTTTGTTGTGTGTTCATTTGTTTGTTTTGTTTGATTGGTGTTGAGTCAAGTTATTTTATTATACAGCTATTTCACATTTTATTCACTATTTTTTCTCATTAGGATTATATTATTTTATGATTTGCAGGTGCATTTATTTGTATTTTAGGCAATTGCTTCTTCATAATAATTCTATTTGCCCCTAATTTTATGCTATCTATAAACATAAAATGCTTTTATTTTTATAAATCAAATTTATCAACTTATCCTTTTTATTATAGTTCATTTTTAAGTAACAAACATAAATAAAATTGTGAGAATCAACTGGCACAGCCTTGCTATTTAAAAAAATAACTCAACTTTTTAATTAATTTATTGTACTTCATGTGCATTGGTGCTTTGCCCGCATGTATGCCTGTGCAAGGGTGTTGCATCCTCTAGAACTGGAGTTACAGACAGGTGTGAGTTCCCATGTGGTTGCTGGGAATTGAACCTCGGTCCTCTGGAGGAGCAAAGCCATCTCTCCAGCTCAGCTCTTTTTAACCAAGGGTTCAGGCAACAGAAAATCCAGAGTATGTGCTCTCACTCTGGCCCACTGTGGTGCCGCTGCTACGCTTTAGGCTTTTCCTGTGTGCTCTGGAGCACTGTGGAAGCAACCTTGCAGATGTATCCCAGCCTCTGCCTAGATGCTTTCTATTTTTACAGAATGTGTTGCTATCCCTACTGTGGACACTGCTTGTCTGTTAGTATTTGGTGATAGCTGACTGTTCCTGTGGGATTTTTATAAACATCTAGCCATTTAGACAAAGGCTTTGATGGCTAAATACGGCACTTCACAGCAGAGGTGGCTGGCCAGTCTCCAAGCTTGCTTCCTCCTAGTGCTGTCCCAGGCCGAACACATTGTTCAGTCGTGCTGTTAGCTGCAGCTTGTCATGGGGCCATGGCCAATGAGGTCCGATGTGCACCCTTTCCTGACTTGACCCATGACCGCGCTTTTTACGTGGTCCTCTAGTCTGTTTCATGGTAGCTCCAGAAGTCCAGCATAAAAATAACCAGAGCTGCAAGCTGCAGACTGGGAGCCCCCAAATTACCGTCAGTTAGAACCTTCCTCTGAATCCATGAGGAGGAACGCTGCACTCTTAGTAAGTGAAGCCATGAATGTTGGTGTTTCTTTAGTGAATACTTTATTCTCACAGTCAAATGAGGGGAAATTC
Organism: Tokudaia tokunoshimensis; assembly: GCA_036184795.1. Lineage (NCBI taxonomy): Eukaryota > Metazoa > Chordata > Mammalia > Rodentia > Muridae > Tokudaia > Tokudaia tokunoshimensis. The sequence continues at coordinate 36,827,081 of BTHU01000018.1, read as the reverse complement.
AGACATTATGCATGCGGAAGACATTTGATACAAGGTGTATGACATGGTCCGGTGGAGGGTATGCATCATGGTCTATACTAGACTGGAGGGACCTTTTCCTTCTTTCATGTCTGCCTCTGCTGCCAGTGGATTCCCTACCCTATTAGATCAGCAGGATGGAATGACAAACTCGTGTTTGACAGACTCTTCCTTGACACGGCTCTGCCTACCTGACACAGCGCCTTATTTTGAGGATCTATTTTTATTTTATGTGTATGAATGTGTGTGCTCGTATCACAGGCAGACAATGCCTTTGGACATCAGGTCCTCTGGAGCTGGAATTGGGGGCAATTATGACCCATCCTGTATGTGGATGCTGGGTGCTGACCCCGTGTTCTCCAAGAGAGCAGTCAGTGCTCTTAACTGCTGACCCCCTCCTTCCAGCCCATGTTGCTTTATTTTAACTCTGTTGTCCAGGAATCAACCCTTTTCCTAAGAGGGTCACTGAGATTGGTGTCATTGAGGAGGTTGTCCTGAGGCTTCTAGGAAGATTTGCATCTAGTTTTGGACATTAAATGACTGAGGCACAATTCAAACTTCTGCTTAAATATTTTAGGAACGTTCTTTTGGGAGATGCATGTAGGATTGTATATTTCTATCTAGTATCTAGGAATCTCATTAACTACGTCCAGGATAAATGCCAATTTTAAGTGTTCTTTCTCAAATCTCTCTCAATTCTGTTTGGATAAAGCTTTCATTTTGCCTGGGGCAAAAGGCTGTTAGGTTAAAACTCTCTAGTTTTATGTCTGAAAATTAGGGCGGGGGAGAGAGAAGGTACAGCAGAAAATGAAAAGGGTTGTGCAGAATGGCTACAAACCTCTTTGTAAGCTTGACCAAATGGGTAGCTAGCAAATGGGTCCCGGGATTCCTAAGAAGTGCTACAGAGCCTTTTGAGATGCTGGGGCAACAGAGGTTCAACTCTTACCAATCAGGAATCAGCTTATTGCTGGGCTGGATGTGAACTTGGACCATGAAACAGGCAAAACAATGAACTTTTGTCCTGGAAAATCCCTGACAAAAATGTATAGATGAGAACAGTGCCAGTCAGAGATGACCTGGTTTGCCTGAAGTCACCCTGGTGCCTGGAGACAGCAGCACTGGAGCTGAGGGCTCCTCGTGGCTTTTGTTACAACAGATGTTGTTGATTTACTGCACTGAGTTCTGTGCTAAATATTTTACTTATTTTATTTCAACCTCACAAAATTATATAAAAGTTTCCACACATTTGATCATCCGTGCCTTGTGTATTTCTTATTTACCTATGTGGCAGCCCCTGTCCAAGGTCCTGGGATATAGCTATGGTATCTGTGTTCATATTCTTATAGTCTAGGGAGAACAACTACAGTGTCTTCCTAAGCCAACAAACGTGAACATCCTTTTTTCATTTTAGAGACAAGATCTTGATGTATAGCCCAGGCTGGGTTTGAACTCATGATCCTCTTCTTCCTCCCAAGTGCTGGGATTAGAGATACGTGTAGCCATGCTGGCTTAAACAAGAACATTTCAACAATGAGGGAGAGTTTTGTCTGGAGGAGGAGAGTGACTGAGATGGAAGAAAACGGCTTAAAATTTGAGGTGGTGACATTTGGATAGAGTCATAAAGACAAGAGTGGTGTTTAAGGGGACGGCAAATCCAATCCCCAGGGGGAACAGCAGATACAATCCCCAGGGGAACATTCAAAACAGGAGTGAAGGCTGGGTGGGGTGAAGGGACTCTGCCAGCAAAGACAAACATAAGGATTGTGGGGTGCTTCAGGAGGAAAGTGAGGTGACCCGCATGTGGACATTGCTGTAGTTGTTTCTCCATTATAGTGGAAATTATGTCCATTCCTTCCTCCCACCCTCATGCTCCCAGAAATAAGACTTAGACTCAAAAATATTTACAAATATCTTGGCCACATGGGTAGACTCTTCTCTGACTAGAATCATAATTTAGAATAACCCATTTATTTTAATCTACATTCCACCTCATGCCTATGCTCAGGTACCATGTGTCCGTCTCCTCATGTCTTCCTGGGTGAGTCTTCCCATGCCCGGCTCTATCCCAGAATTCTTTCTGCCTCCCAGATGTTCCACCTAAGTCATAGGCTGTGGGTTTTTTAATTGATAGATGATGTGTCCATACAATACACAAGATATTCTCTCTACAGACTACTTCCTCCTTTCACTAGTGAAAGGCCAAGGTACACAGAAGTTCTGTGACTTTTCCCAAAGTCATGTTCTATGGAGTAGCACGGGTGGCACCTGCTGGAGTTTGAGTGACTCCGGATCCCATGGTGCTCTGTGTCCACTGTCTCTGGCATGTGCACACACTATTCCTACATATGAAATAGTGGTACTAGCTTGATAAGTAATGTTTATGAAATGTTTGCTTTCTTCCCCCTTGAAAAATGGCCCAGGTGTGTGTGTGTGTGTGCATATGTGTTTGTGTGTGTGTGCATGTGCATATGTGTGTGTGCATGTGTGTGTGTGTGTGTGCATGTGCATGTGTGTGTACATGTGTGTGTGTGTGTGTGTGTGTGTGTGCGCGCACGTGCGTGCATGTGTGTGATCACATCGTGCTCTGAGAGGACGGAAGGAACTTCATTCCCCTTGTGTAGGCACCTATGTCTGGATGTCTTCCTCCAGCTGCTTCAGGGGCTTTTGCCCTACGTAGTGCTGCCACACCTTGGGACCCTGGTCAAGCCAATGCATGGGATGGAAGGCAGACGCTGACACAATTTGCTTGGAATGTGTAGAAATACAATGAATAATGGAGGAGCTCCTTGGTGTTCCTCCTGATCCTGAATGAAATCATAAGGGAAACCACTAAAGGCAGACCAAGTCCTGTCCTCTGCGCTTCCTACACAAATGCTGTTAGGAAGGGCTGGACAGGTAGATACTCATCAGTGATTATAGGTCAGGTGTGGTGGGAACAGGAAGGGATGTGCTGATGGCTCAGGGCAAGACGTTAGAGCTTACATGGGTGGTGAGGGATTTACACAGTCAAGAGGCACTGAAGCCCGAGAGACATGCCAAGGATGGCTATGTAGCACAGAGAGGGGCATCAGTGGCAGAGGCTAGTAGTCATAAACACACTTAAGCCTCAGGTTTAGGCTCTTAAGTACTGCTTTCCATCAAACCAACCAGCCAACCAACCAACCAACCAAACAAACAAACAAACATCACACCTACCCAAGGGAAAAAATCCCTGAGGGTCCTTGGAGAAATGACAGGTTTCAGAATTAGGACATGCAAGGGCAGAATGGGCCTATATTATAGTAAACCAAAAAATAAGGTTCAGTGGTAGATGGGACCATGGCAAAAGTCACAGCTGGAAGCCAGCTGGAACAGGCCTGTCCTGGCCAAAGTTAGGAAGGACACAGAAGCTGGGAGGCAGTGGGCCAGGCCATCAGAGTGGTAAGGTCAAGTGGATTCAGAAACCCTGCTACCCTCATACCTGAAGATGGTAGGTGTTTCATCTACTCCCGACAAGATCTAGCCCCAGGGAAGGAGGAGACAAGTTCAGGCTCAGCTCTGAAGAGCTCACAGGTTTCTTACAAAGCAGGAAGCAAGGGATAAGAGAAAGTACAGATGGAAGACTAGTAGAGGGTAGAATGGGGAGACAAGTCCGAGGGCAGCCAGCTAGCCTCCCAGTCCCGAGCCGGGAAAAGTATGCTGGGTAATTGCAGAAACAGAGTGGTCATGCTGTCCTCGACACAGAAACAGCAAAGGATGTCCCACCCCATGGAGGGGACTGTGACAATCAATCATGTAGGGTCAGCGCCCGAAGCCCCTCCACATGAAGCATCCCTAACATCTCAGACCAAGACAATAGAAAGCATCTGCCTTTAGACCCCAACCACCCCAAAATGTATATAAGACTCTGTCCACAAGGAATAAGGCACATGAGAGTTATTTCATCAAAGGCCATCTGGAAGTGTCTGTCATAGAGAGCTGTCACACTATGGGGAGAGAGTTCTCTCCCAAAGCTTTTAGGAAGTCACTTCCTGCTTGCTCGTGGCCAGACCCAGCAGCTCACCTTGATCTGACTCCCCATTCCGGCTCACGCACCAACTCTGGAGCAGTGGTAGCCTCAGAAGATGGACTTCCGCTCCCCGTCAGAGAGTCACTCAGGCCAGCCATCCCACCATCTCAGCAGACAGCAGTACATCAGAATCCAGTACACCAGCTAGAAGCCATCTGGAAAGGCTGCCTACTGGACAAATCTGGGATAATTTGAACATTAAAAATGATAAATTTAGTTCAGTGAATAGAAATTGAAATCTGAGTCCACATTAGCACAAATAAACAGTTACCAAATTCATAACTTGTAAGTTTGCTGAGGAATGGAATATTTACATGGTTTTAAAGTACCTTCTTGTAAAATACTAACAAATCACAGAAGAAAAATGAGCAATTTATAATGGTAAGTCTGTTAGGGTTTTTTTTTTCTTTGTTTTTTGTTTTTTTCTTTTTCTAGCTAACAGTTCTAGTACTGAAAGAAATCAGAATTCTGTGCTACCTGCTCGGGGCAAGAAGAAAAACATGGCACCACGTTTGTGATCTTGCTGTCAAAGATGCCTATCCTGAGTTGGACTGTGCGCATATACCAGGAAAACTCAAACTGAGGTCTAGTCTTTAAAATAAATCAACTGTAAGTTTTTTGTTTTTTGTTTTTTTAAATACCAAGGTCTTAGGAGTAGAAGGAAAATGAGAAGGTTGCTGGTTTTGCTGGTGGAGGAAGGGGATACTGGGGCAGAGAAACGCAGTTCACAGCCACAACTCTCCCAGCACTGACGGCCACGTGGTGGTCGTAAGGTAAAGGCACTCATGGGTGACGCTGCAGGCCAGCCCTTATTTTCAAAGGACTAAAATATTCTGCTTCTGCAGCTTCCATATATCTGTGTGATTATTTCCAAGTAGAGTATTTAAGAATTAAATCAAGGGGTCGGAGAGATGGCTCAGCAGTTAAGAACACTGACTGCTCTTCCAGAGGTCTTGAATTCAATTCTGAGCAACCACATGGTGGCTTCACAATCATCTGTAATGGGATCCGGTGTCCTCTTCTGGTGTGTCTGAAGACAGCTGCAGTGTACTCATATACATAAATAAATAAATAATTCAAAAAAAATAAATCAAAGTAGGACTGTGAAGATAGTCCATTTGATGAAGTGATTGCTTTGCATACACAAAGATCTTAGTTTGGATCCCAAGCGCCTATGTAAGTACAGGGGGACATAGTGCCACTTACTCACAACCCCAGTGCTAGGGAGGCAGAATCTGGACTCCTGGGCTTGCTGGCCGGCCCAGTCTACTCAGTAACTTCTAGGCCCATGAGAATCCCAGGCTCAAAAAAGAAAATCCAAAAATACATGGAGGGTGTGCCTGGAGAAAGACACCTCTGATTTCTACATCCACGCCTGTATGTGTACACAGATGACACCCACACACATGAGCTTGCACACACATGTACACACAAAATAATAAAATTGATTATAAGGTTAAGTAATTGGTGTTTATAATAAAGCCGTGTCAGGAAGCTTGAGGGATTGAAACTGGATTGTCTGGGTTTGAACCCTGGCTCTTCGGCTGTGCATACTAGCTCGTTTTAGTGAGACCATCAGGCAAAGCTCTTGGAGAAAAAGTGCTCCTGTACTGCACAGGGTCAACAGATAGGCACAGCTGTCAGAACATCTCCACATTTCCTTCCTCCCAGCAGGTCAAATGACTGCCAAGGGCCCTTCTCAGAAGTCCTTTCTATGCTCAAGAACTACTGAGCCCAACTTATATAGGGTCTATTATGTTATCCAAGAATGTTCCAGAAACTTTGGGATTACAGACTTGAATAAGAGCTATTGGAGAACCTGTGGGGCTGTCTTTGGTCTGCCTGATACAATTGCAAGATATCACTAAGTTAAAGCATGCTGATTGCTAGTGACCTCCACCCAACCCCCACTCCATCCCGGGAATCTGGCAGCAGCAAGAATAGAGTTTCTCAGGGTTTGCAATCTGGAATTGGCTATTGGAAATTCCATTTTTAGAATGAGAATGACCCCAGAGATTCTCTGTCTACCTCTCCTCTTTTATAGGCTAGGAACCTGAGCCTGAGAGTGGTGATGGATACCCTGCATAGGATCATACAGCTCAGAACTCAGACGATCTGACACTGAAGTCAGTGGTCTGGGTCATGCTGAGGTCCCATGGGAAGAGAGAGTCCTTTCTGCTGAAGAAACGTGTAAAATAGAGCTGAGAGAGACTTAGCAAATCCCCCAGCTTGAGATCTTCCTGCCAGTGACCTGAGAATGTCTCATCTCTGAAAGTCTCCAGAATATACTGGACTTCAGTGTAACATGTTTCATAAGCTGTAAATCAAAGCACTTCTGTAGGCTTTTATGCAAGTAGATAAGGCATCGGCTGCTGGCCTGAGGCTCTGACCTACCACACTATGAGTCAATGGCTGTCAGACTCCATGCACCCTAGTCTCTCCATCCCCGCTACATTTTAGGAGACTCCAACTATTTTTGGTAAGAAAACAAGTATCTTTCCATCTGCCAGTGCATTTGCCAAGACACATCCTGATTCATTACACAGCCACCAAGATACAAAGCCCTAAAAATAGCAGACTCGCTTTAATGTTTCATTTGGCATTGGGGCTCCAAGTTCATATGAACTCCAGTTGGTTTTTAGACTGATTTCACTTCATTTCCTGGGTATTTTCCTCTTTGGCTGTGGAGGGCAACTTGTGTTTATCTCCATCTCTGTTTGGCTTTAGATTAAGGCTTTGTGCTTAAAAAGAAAAACAACATTTGACCACCCATCTGTTTAATATTTATTTTGCCTTTTCTTTTTTTAAGCTCCCTTGTTATGCTAACATTACTGTTTCTAAATAGAGTATCCATATTTGGTTGCATTGTTCCTTTTAAAATCTTTTCCCCTTGTTGGTCTAATTAGAATTTATAATATACTAGGACTAGAACCCCATCGAAGCAAAACCCAAGACTGCATTCACAGATCCCTGTGGGTAGACACTGGTGAATAATCTTCTCTCATTTTCATTCATTTCCTTCAGTTTATGAAGCCATGGCTTGTTTGGAATGCATTTCCTGCTCAGCATCGCTATGTCCTAGTAAGCTGGAAAATGGTGGTTGGGGAAAGCGTGTCTTGAGAATGAGAATCAAGTACAGTGACGCACTATGGTCATATTCTCCCAGCAGCACTCGGCTGTGGACCAAGGAGCCAGCCTTGCCAGGGGCTCCACATCTAGCCGTTCCTTAGTCCTGTGAGGTCTAATAGAGCAGGCTAGGGAGACTAATTCGTTATTTCTTAACTGACATCCAGGTAACCATAACTTTGCAATCTCTGCTCCTCCTCCTCCTCCTCTTTCTCTCTCTCTCTCCTTCCCCCCACTCTCTCTTTCTCCCTGCCCCTCTCCATTCTTCCTCTCTTTCTCCCTGCCCCTCTCCATTCTTCCTCTCCTCTTTCCATTAGAGTGTACAGGGATATAGCTATATTGGTACATGATTTTAAGGAAATTGTTGTTTGTTGTCTATCTTCGGCCATGTTTGTGGTTTGGGGACACTTGGAGGTCAGCAATTGCTGTGGCTTGGAGCATCTCTGTGTTTAGATAGGCACTTGAGAGAAACTGGATTGAATTGATTTGTTTAAACACTGTCATTGGACTCACTGAGAATCTGTTACCTTTCTAAGTCTGGCATTTTCCTATGTGATTCAGGCATGGTGCTAGCCAAGCCAAGGTTTTCAGGAGTGGATGATGTTCCTTTAATGTCTGTGTTTATTACATAGATTGTGAGAGCTTGGGAAAACTTTAAAAAAAAACCTCTATAATTCAAACTTACAGAAAACATCTTAGAATGGCACAATGATTATTCTAAGTGCTTTCACCTGGAGTCTCTGAAAATACTACTTTATGCTATTTGACTTTTATTTTATTATATATTTAGCTGATTGGCTTATTCCTCTCTCTCTCTTTCTCTCTTAAAAACTATTTTCGAGTTAAGTTGGAAATAAATGCCCCCTTTTCCTGATATAATTAAATGTATATTTTCTAAGATCGAATTCATTTCTGTTGATCCAGATATGATTTGTGTCAGCCTGTCATTGTGTCTTCTGTAACTACATTTTTAATCAATTATGTTTCGAATTGTTATGTTGGGTCCTGCTACCCATATGCCTGACATTTCTCCATCCATTGTATTTAATTGAATGGAAAATACATTATTAGTTCTTGGTTTCTGAAATCCAAGTGCTGGCTTATGTTTTCCTGGAAGCTCTTGGAAATCCACTTTAAGTCCAGGCGTCTTAGCCTTTCCTTTGTCTCCAGGAGCCCTGGGCTCACTGGTGAGTTCTCCGTGAGCCAGTGACTACAGATGCAGTTTTAGGCCCCAGAAGCCTCAGCTGTAGTCACTAACTACCCAGACTCTTTTCCATGTGGGTTCCCTTGTCCTGTGACTTCTGAACACCCCTGTGTGAGGTCTGTATCTTCTGGTGAGGCCCTGTCCACAAAAGAGATATTGTGGGGGCCCTGGGGAAGGTGTCCCTCTTCTGCTTCCTCAAGGCCTGTATTGTCTTCTCCACTAAACATATAAAAGCAAACCTCAGGCTCTATGTCCCACCCTAACCTGGCACTTAATGCTTCACTAAAGGGACCTTGGGAGATGCTTTTTCCATGGTCTTTCTTTCCTCTCGGGACCTTATTGCTTATTGCTTCTGCTACTGTCCATTTGGCAAAAGACAACAACAATTTGAAAGTGGATGGTGGGAGCTGAAGGTTGGATAAAACTGTGTGGGCTGCAAGCTCCTTCACCAATGTTTCTGTGATTTCCAGTATGAATCTGAGTTCACACAAAGAATCGAGACTCAGAAAGGATCAAGAACTCAGGGGAAGCCAGATAGATTGTTATTAGGGACAAGACTCCATACCCAGCTCCATTTCTTACTAGCAAGGGTTAGCAGCCCTTGAATTATCACTTACAGAGATGCTCACTCTTCTAAAACCACACAAGCTTGTTGGAGGCTCTCAGGGTTGAATCAATGGTGATAATGATAGTTTTGCATTTTTATTATACATATTGCACATATTACAACTTGATTTCAGCTACACTGCTGTAAATGGAAACAGGTTGCATTTGCATGCTTATAGGACCACACTGCAGGGAGGAGAATTCTAAACTGGTCTTCTTCCTCCTCTTCCTCCTCTTTTTCCTCCTTCTCCTTTTCTTCTACCCCCTCCTTTTCTCTTTTCCCTCTTCTCCTTTCTCCTCGAATGGAGAGACAGAGACAGAGACATAGTGTGTGTGTGTGTGTGTGTGTGTGTGTGTGTGTGTGTGTGTGTGTAGAGAAAAGTAGGAAGTGGTGGAGTGAGTTAAGAAAGAATAGAAAGGCCCAGGACCAGCAGACCGGAGGGACTGGGGGATTATTTTTAGTTGTCACGTGATCTGACCCACCTGAGTGAGTGAGAAGAGTTGATCAGCTAAGGACTCCAATGTAGAAAGTATTCTGGTCTCAAGAGCATCCTGTCATCCTCCACTGACTCTAACTAGGAATAGTTTATTGAACTCCTGGGATGTCCAAGTCATCCTGACTTTTTTAAGTATAGATGATTAAGATATAGACCTAGCCCTGGCATCCTAGTAGGGTGCGCCTTCTGCCACAGGTCCTACTCTGTACTATGGTTCTCTTTAACCAAAGCTTCTTGTGTCAATTGCTTATTAAGTATGTGCCATTTGGGCAGAGTCTGCAGTGTGCAAAGACCAGAGTCTGTATCTGACTTTCTTGTCATTTAGCTGTAGAGTCTTGGGGAGTTATGACATAATTCTGTTGTTAACTGCCTAGAGACAGATCACTTGTCCTAGGTCAAAATTCAGTAAAGACGTCTGTCCTTCAGGAATCTCTCTCTGGGACCACAACCCAAGCTATGGGATTTCCACATGTGTTTTTCACAATGGGTTACAGTTATATAGTTCTCGCTATTCCCTGGGGTCAGATGATTATGGGGATGTGGCACTGGGCTCAGGGCAGTATTACCATAATGAGTCTTTATGATCACAATTTAATTAAAAAAGAAAAAAGCTAGGACCAGACAAATAGACAGATGTCAGGGATGATGTCTGGGAGGAACACACACATGAGATGCTCATGTCTTTAAGACACAACATCTTCTTGACATATTGATGTGTCACCAACCAGAAAACTCATCTGAGTTTTTGAGTCTCAGAACTTTTCTTAGGGCTCATTGTCATTGACCACATGCCAGTTTCATCTCCTTTCTCTCCTTTCCTTGGAGGTCAAGCTGCTACCAAGTAGTTCAAAGCTCCAAATCATGAACCAGTAGGTGGATCTTTTCAAATTATGGGCATCCTTCATTCAGAAACTACCTAGGAGATGATCATAGGTACCATGTTATTTTAAGTTCAGTTGTGGGGCAGGGTGCCCATTAAAAATAACAAAGATGCATCTTCTTGGATGCTGAAGGCTATCAAATGTCTATGGAGGGTTTAACTGTGTACTGGTTTTGTGTGTCAACTTGACACAAGCTAGAGTTATCACTGAGAAAGGAGCTTCAGGTGAGGAAATGTCTCTACAAGATCCAGCTGTAAGGCATTTTTTTTTCAATTAGTGATCAAGGGGGCAGGGCCCCTTGTGGGTGGTCCTATCTCTGGGTTGGTAGTCTTGGGTTCTATAAGAAAACAAGCTGAGCAAGCCAGGGGAAGCAAGCCAGTAGGTAACATCCCTACATGGCCTCTGCATCAGTTCCTGCTTCCTGACCTGCTTGAGTTCCAGTCCTGACTTCCTTTGGTAATGAACAGCAATGTGGAAGTATAAGCTGAATAAACCCTTTCCTCCCCAACTTGCTTCTTGGTCATGATGTTTGTACAGAATTAAAAACCCTGATTAAGACAACCTGCATTTGTCTATATCCCTTTTCAATGTGCCAGACCGAATGACTGCTTGACCTTCCCCCTAATGTCACTCTGAGCATGAAGGACACAGAGAGAGGACGAGGAATATGGCTGCTAAGAACAAATGGAGCCCGATTCCAGACAGCACAAAGGAGCCAGTATTGAGATTCATATGAAGTAGGACGCTATTGAAGGTTTTGACCAGAAAAGCAGATATCAGCTAAACACACCATAAATGGTCATCCAGATGTGATCATTCCAAACCTTCAGTGTATTCACGAAAGGCAAGCCATTCCCAGGGCTGGGTGATAAAGGTGGCTGTGTCTGTGAAGCCTGCTTGGCTGGTGAGTAACAGCACCACATCCTGCTATTTCCCTCTCTGTTCATTGAGAACAGCTTGTTTTCACCAAGTACTTCTCACAAGTAAAGCTCAGGGCTGGGCCTGGGTTTTTACAAATGTTTCTGTGATAGAACCCTCAGCTCAGCGCTCCGTATTGAACTTCCTGGTCCTCTACCAGCTTTGCTTAGCTCTTCTTACTTTTTCCCCCAGTACTGGACATTGAACCAGAGCCGCATGTGTGCTGGACAGTGCTCTTTTATTGAGCTATTTTCCTCAGTTCTTTATAACTTTTTAAAAATTATACTCGTGTGTGTGTGTGTGTGTGTGTGTGTGTGTGTGTGTGTGTGCAAGCATGCATATTGCAGTGTGCATGTGACAGCCAGAGGACAATTTGAAACAGTTAGTTCTCTCTCCCCAATATGTAGGTCCCAGGGATCAAAGCCAGGGCAGCAGGCTGGGCTGCAGGCGTCCTTATGCTCTGAGCCATCCTCACAGCTCCTTCTTCAGTCTTGAGAAGGGTATAGTGACTGTTGTACAGCCATGCTGTTTTACAAGTCACCCAGTGGCTGGCTCTACGTTTCTCCAGATGGAGGTCAGCAATGTCTACAAAGATAGCCAGCATTAGGTCAGAACCCTTCAGTTATACTGTGTGTGACCTAATACCTAATGAACAGCTAGGCGAGCAGGGATTCTAATTAGCTCATGACTTTAGAAAGAGTTCAGCTCATGATAGTTCGATCCTGTATATTTGGACAAGATGTCATGGAGTCAGAAGCATGTGGTATAGAAAATCACTTCATAACCAACAAGGAAGGGGTGTGGTCTGGGGGAAGAGAAGAGAGAGGAGAACTGGCAACACAATACAACTTTCTAAGGTAGGTTTCCAGTGGTCTTCCTTCAACTAGGCCCTAGTTCCTTGATGAGAGTTTTTGCAAAGGGGCTCAGCTCTTGATAAACTTGACTTGTGGAATTAGGGTGCTGAACCAATGGCCACCCAATAAAAGCTACCCAAGACATGTTCTAAGTTTGTTATCTCATGCTCAAGTATAATAAGGAAAGACAAGGTAGAGTGAATGTGGGTTAGTTAAAAGTAAGAGAGGACTCTGGAGAGTGGGATGGGGCCAAGGAAGACATGCCAGTGTGCTGTCCAGTGATCTCTCAAGAGTCTCATGGTAGGAATGGGATGGGGACTGGGGTATCCTTATTGAAACTTGTCATTTTTTAATGTATTATGGGTAAGCCAGTGAGAAGTCAACTGTCCTGTACATACTCCTTGGCCCAGCTAGAGACACATTTCTCCATTATTCATCTAGTCTGAGATGGGTTATCACATATATTTTCTAACTGGTTCATGATACACCATGGGCCCTGCTCTTACTTCCTGGGGACAGTTAATGACTATCTCAATGCCAGGCAGAGACCAGGTATCTAAAATATGATTGGGAAGGACCTTCCATAGCAAATAGTCCCAATAACCATCATCTATCACTTGATTTGCATCCCAAAACCATCACTGAGATTGTGGCAATCTCTTGCTTCCCACAATATGCATTAAACTGGGAAGGGTTGGCCATCAGAGATGCCCACATGAAGACTCATACCAGCAATGACTGTTGTTCATCTGGTGACAGAGGAGTTAGGTAACATGGGATGAACTACTGTCCCAGCCACTCAGGTTGGAAGCAAAGTGAGCCTCTTTCAAATGTGGACATGTGGTTGTCCCTACAGCAACACTATACAACAGTGAGGCCATTGCATCTAAGCCAGTGGCAGAAGTTTTACTAAGAGAAAGTTGGTCTCCTTCCCAGGTACCCAGGATATACATCCGCCCACCTTCCTCCAAACCTGTGGTGATGAAGGAAGCAGGAGACAGAAGGGAACTGTGGGAAGGGGAAGGTGTGTGGGTTAGGAAAGGAAGCATCCTGTGACTGCCGCCTCCAGCCAGCTCTGCAGGTGCAGTTGCCCACACAGGCGGTTGGCAAGCTACATAGAGGGCTTGAGCTGGATGCTGATGAGACCTGCCTTGCATGGGTCCCTGGTCACTCGTGTGCTCTGTAGCTGTGCTCAGAGATGAGCAATAGGAAGCAAGCAGGCGCCGAGTTAGGCGCGTTTTCTCTGCATCGAGGGCTGTACTGTTTCTAATTGCTATCACCCTCTTCGCTTTGCCTGGTGTTTGTAGTTATAGGGAAACTAGGGAAGAGAAGGGAATGTGGTTCAGCAAGCCAGGGCATATGGAGAGGGTGTGTTGGAATCAGAAGCATGGTCCATGCCTGGAGGAGAGGTGTTTTATAAGCCTGCTGGCATTCCAGCTGGTCTAGGCTGAGGCAGAAGCCTAGGAAGGTGTGAATTGTTAGTGGCTTCATCTGATGGACTGGCAGCCCTGCCCTTCTTACAGTTACATTCTTCATATGGACAAGACCTCGTCCTCTCGCTTACCTCAGAATGAGCACCCACATGGGACTTCCTCCCAGCTCCCATTTGCACTCCTGGCCAGCATCTTCCAGCAATGAACTTGGCCCTAACACCCTGGCAGCAGGGTGCATTATGGATGAGTGAGAAGTCAACAGCCCTATACATACATGCAGCTAGAGAGGCATTCCTCCATTATCCATCTAGTCTGCGGGGTTGCCACATGTATTCTCTAACTGACTCATGATGCCCCATGGGTCCTGCTCTTACTTCGTGGTCTAAAGAGGGATGTCTTCCTTTTTAGATGGGATGACCAACTAAAGTTCTCCTCCCTACTAGAAATAACTCTTTAAATACTACACACACCAGGTTACCCCTCTCCTCGCTCCTGTGCAGTCTACACTTTGTCAGCAGTGCCTGTGGCCTGACCTGAGACTCCATGCTCTAGGGAGAAGAGAGACTTCAGTAGGGAAGGTGAGAGTCACTTGATCCCACTCGTAGATTTTTGAGGAATAGATTAAAACTAAATAGACTTAAGAAGTTCCCGCGCTTCCATAGTTTGAGAATTGGGACAAATAGCCATTGTGGAAACATTGAAAGAAGTCAAGGGAATGCAAGTCTATGGGGGCAAGTGACTTGTTTAGGACCATTAATTAATTGATTAATTAATCAATCAGTTAACTAATGTAACAGCAGTTGAGTACTGGGCCCTGAGAAATGATCTGAGACACTAGTTCTAGGAGGCTGCAGAGGCTTTCAAACCTTTCAAACCTCCAGAGGCTCAAGAGCCTTTCAAACACAGATGCCTCCAAACATGTCGGGAAAAGTCAAAGCTGCCACTGACGGACACAGGAGGGAGCCAGACTCACACAGAGGCCAGGGTGGTGTGCCCTTTCCACATGCCCGCGGAGCATGACCTCTCCCTGTTCTGTATTTGTAAGCTCCTTACTGCCTTGGCCTGAGACTGCTGAGCACACTGGATTCACCCTGTGTCTTAGTTTGGCTTTCTATGCCTGGGATGAACCACCACGACTAAGACAACTTGGGGAGGAAAGGGTTTATCTAGCTCATCACTGTTTATCACTGAAGGAAGTCAGGACAGGAACTCAAGCAGAGCAAGAACCTGGAGGTAGGGGCTGAAGTAGAGGCCTTGGAAGGGTGCTGCTTACTGGTTTGCTCATCATAGCTCGCTCAGCCTACTTATAGAACCCAGGACCACCAATCCAGGGATGATACCACCCACACTGGGCTGGGCCCTCCCACATCAATCACTAATTAAGAAAATACCCCACAGGCTTGTCTACTGCCTGATCTTATGAAGGCATTTTCTTAATTGAGGTTTCTTCCTCTCTGATGATTGTAGCTTGTGTTTGGTTGATGTAAAATTATCAAGCATGCCCTGTAAATATGCTTTCTCCAGGCTTTAGGTACATGCAGAAGATTAAAATTCTCTCAGGTTTCTATCAATAACAATTATACCATATATATATATTCCCAATGTCAATAGCACATATTATTGTTTTTATTACAGCAACATTCTATTTCTAGGTCAATATTTTCAACCCTGCCAACCATGGTGTGGAACAAATCCCACGGAATTTCAGGGGGCAGATGACAGCTCCAGGTGCTTGCGTCTACCTTATGAGCCTGCGTGTTAGCTGGGCTTGACTCCTGGCCGTGAGCTCAGATCGGGTCTGTCTCACAGACATTCGTTCTTCTTGGGTTAGCAGGTGGCCAGGACATATTCTTCTCACAGCTATATCAGAAATTTAACATGGGAAGCGGAAGGTCTTTTGTGCTGAAAGCCTAGACACTGCTCACTGTCACTTCTGCCCATGTCCCAGGAACCATAGCAAGTCTCCCAGGTGATAATAATATTTCTGTGGTAGAGTCAAGCCACAGAGACACATATTAGGCTGTAGTCAAGCCACAGAGACACATATTAGGCTGTAGTGGAGCCACTACAGAATCCCACTGCAGAGCCAAGAATGGTGGGTTTGGGCGGACAGGGCCAATTGTTGGCTGTATAGCTGCATAGAAAAGGGCATCTGGTCCAGCAGACTCCCAGGAAGGCTCTCTCTCATCCCCTTTGCCTTTAGTTTCACTGTCAACTCTGATTTTCAGGATACCTAGTCCTCCAAGCCCCTGAGCCATGTGGTGGTTACACAACGCAAGTCTGGTTGGTTCTTCCCTCTCCTCCTCCCTCCTCAGACATTTTCAGGTTTGTTGAGTCAGTTACCACGTGCCCATCTGCTTTCCAACATCTAAAATTTCATCGCTGTTATCTCTTCTTTGTCCCTGTAGGTGTTTGCCTGTAATAAAATCCTTTTATTGTCATTTGTAGGCTTTGGGAAGAAAGTAAGGCTAAATGCCCATTTTCAATCCATCATCGGGCCCACCTGACTCTTTCTTGACACTGTAATGATCAGCGGCCATTCCCACACCAACAACTCAAACTTTAATTGTGGCTGCTCTGAGCCCCATGTTGCCTGGAGACAACCAAGTAGAGGAACTTTGATGAAGTGCTTGATGTCATGGTGACTCATTTCTTAGTCTAGATTGTAGGAGCACAGCATCACTGCAGAGCAACTCTGATGTCATGGTGGCTCATTTCTCAGTCAGAGCAACCTTCTTTGAATCAGTCTTGAGTACATAAACCCAGACTTGAAGACACCATCCATCTCTTTGGTGTTCTGATCATACAGTATTATATTTTATCTGAACCTGGGTCTTAAACCTTAGACTATGTACAGACAGACAGACAGACAGACAGACACACACACACACACACACATACATGCTATATATTCTTAGATCAGAGTGTGGTGGTTTAAATATGCTTGGCCCAGGGAGTGGCACTATCAGGAGGTGTGACCTTGTTGGAGGAAGTGTGGGTATGGCTTTGAGACCCTTCTCCTAGCTACCTGGGGAGTAAGTCTTCTCCTGTTTGCCTTCGGAACAAGATGTAAAATTCTTAGCTCCTCCTGCACGATGCCTGCCTAGATGCTGCCATGTTCCCACCCTGAAACTCAGAACCAGTAAGCTAACCCCAATTAAATGTTTTCTATGTAAGAGTTGCCTTCGTCATGGTGTCTGTTCACAGCAGTAAAACCCTAAGACATCAATTAAAATAAAAAGAATCTAAACTTCAGTTTCTTTTTTTCCCTCCCAGTTTATTAGTAATGGTGCTAATACTTTACACACCATGATTTGATCACTATTTGATATTTATAGGGTCTGACCACTGGCATTTCATTTTGTTCAGATAGGAGTCAGAGGTACAAGAACAGAGGTACAAAACGTTATGACCTGATGTCTTTTGGCACTGGGAGTTCACAACAAACCTGGCAGGAGTAACTATAGGCAAAAATCATCTCAAAACATTTTCTAGTGCTGGTAAAATGGGCCACAAAAATTTCCAAGTAAGAACAGAATGGGACCAACCTGAAACCAGAAAACTGGGGTTCAAATTCCCATTTGGCCGTTAAGTTCCATATGACGTCAGTAAATTAATCTCAGTTGAGAAACAAGTCTTTTTGCTTGTTGAATTGTTGGGGAAACTAAAGAGACAAAGGAGTTCTGTTTGCTAAGTAAATGCTGTACTCAGAGACAAATCTGATTTGGAAGCACTTGTGAATATCAGTAGCTTACAGAAGGTGATCTGCGCAAGTAGCCCATTGTTAGGAGATTTCTGCTCCCTGGGGACTCTATTTCTTTCTTTTTATCTTTATAGTATAGAATAGAGCTTATTTAGGGCATGGGTAGGGGAGTTAAGGGGGTAGTAGAGGCAGAGAAAGGCAGGGAGGAGAGAGTAGAGGAGTAGAAGCCCGCCATGACCTTGTGGAGAGATGGGGGAGGGGAGGGGGGAAGGGAAGAGCCCAAGAGGGCAAGAGAGAAGCTAAGAGAGCAAAAGAGGCAGGAGCGCTCTATTTCTTAAAAACTGAATGAATGCTGAAGTTTGTTTACTATCTGATATACTTAAAAATAAACTCCTGCTATGGATGTAGCACACAGCAGGCCATGTTCTAAGGCACTTTGCATACATCAGGTCATCTCCTTGGAACATCTTGGTGAAGGGTTTGTTATAGTAGTGTTATTGCTGTTGCTTTAAAACAAAGGAAACTGAGGCTCAGAAAGGTAAGACTACCCTATTGACTAGTGTATCCAAGATGTACCACCAGTAGCTTGGCTCCAGGGTAGCACTGCCCACACTCTGGGACTCTGAAACAACTACCATGCACACTACCATTCTCTGTTCCTTTCCAGGCTCTTATCCCTCTGAGGTTCACTGCACGAGAGGGTTCTTTTCCAGTACCCATCCCTGCACACACGTTCCATATCTGTGGCTTTAAGTGCCATCTGTATTAGTTACTTCACTTGTTGTTTTGGCCAAACACCTAACAAGAAGCAACTGAAGGGAGTTGATTTGGGCTTACAGTTCAAGGTAAACATGGCAGCAGGTGGCATCTGTTGTTGTAAGACTCAGAGAAGCCTTAGCTTACTGGGGACCTGCCCTACCCCCCACCCCAAGTGAGCAATGCGGAGCCAGGGATTGATGCAAAAGCAAGAGGAATTTATTGTTCCAGCATGCTGGGGTCATCATCCTGCACCTGAAGGAGAGGTGGTGACCCTGGGTGGTCTGTCAGTGAGTTTTTATACAGTTTCCAGGGGCAGAATAGAGCATCAGCAACTAGGTACAATATGATTGGCAGAACAGTACATCCTTTAAACTGATTGGTCTTTAGGGAATGAGGTAGTAGGGGCTTAATTAGCCTCTTCCTCCCAGCCTATGTGCTCTCTCACCTGTCTCTTCCAGGAGGGGAGGGGTGCCTGGTGGAATTTTCCAATGGCTCTGAGCTGACCTCTTCACTGTCAGGAAGCAGAGTGATACAGAAAGTGGATCCGGGCTAGGAAAAGCCCGCCTCTCATGACCTACTTTCTCCAGCAGGACTGTGCCTCCTAAAGGTTCTACAACCTTCCAAAATAGCACTGCCAGCTGGGGACCACATGTTCAAATACATGAGCCCCTAGGGGACAGTTCCCATGAAGACACAACACCACCTATCTGCTAATGAATTCCTGACTCCTATGTCTTGGTTCCCAGAGAGGCTGATCCAACTGCTTATTATCTTTATTTGAGTACCTTAAACCCACTTCCAAGTCCTTCTACGTAAAATTTACTAATGATGTTTCTTCTTACTGTTTCTGCTCCTTCTCAGGGTAGACTTCACTGAGGCAGGCAGGTTCAAGGCATGAGAACAGCCTTCATGTCCCTATTCATCCATGTATCTGTCTAGTTCATCATTATGTCCTTTTGCATTACTTACATTGCTCAACATTGTTGATATCTGTATCTTGAGCCAACACTCTAGTCCAGATCAGTACAAGTGACCCTTCTTCAGTCTTTGCAATCCCCTGGTCCATACTTCACAGTGCAGTAAACAAGATCTATCTAAGATATGAAACTAACCATGAACCTTCATGTTTAGACCCCCTCAGAGCCTCCCACTGATCTTCAAATAAAGCTATCTTCCTCACCTTGGCTCCCGAAGTGGGTGGGAGCTGCCTTCCTGTTCTTTCATTTTCTTCTACAACCAGAGGGCATTTCCTTTAGTGAGTCCCTCTCACCTGAAGCCTTTGCATATCACTTTTGAGGAAAGCTTGTTAGGCTTGTCCTGAGAACAGTCTTAGTCCCTGACCCACTCCCTACCTTTCCACATCCAGATCTTTGCCTTCTTTAGATATTCATTTAAAGAGAATTTTTTTTCTTTCTTGACTTTGGAGACTGTAAGTGCCTTTGATCACCCTATGTAACACTTAGCATAGTTTATTGCAATTGCTAGTTTAATTGTCCGTCTCTGTGGCTACACTGTAAATCCCTAAGGCCAGGCTCCGTGTGGGTCCAAACTCATTAATTCTTGAAACTAACAAAATGTCTGGTACATAACAAAACTCTATTTATTGACTATTGAATGTTACATAAAACCATCAAAAGGTATAAATTACTCAAATAAGACCCCCCAAAATTCAATGCTTTTTTGTCTCTAGTAGATCAGATCACCAAGTGAGGAGACACACTGGAGACACATCCTTGCTTTATTCAAGATGTTGGGAAACCAAAGAAAGTAAAAGGCAAATGTTTCTCCCCGTCCTTCAGAAGCACAACTGCAAAGTTAGTTCTGATCATTTGCAACCCCAGAGCAGCAAGATACTGGTGAAGCAGTGGCCAGAGACATGGGCAGTTCGGGGGTCTCTAAACGTACCACGTCCCAGGAAGCAGGAAGCACTCAAAACCATGTATCTGACGCTGGCCTCTTCTCTCATGGCTCCCAGAGGAAGATTCAAATGTTTCTTGTCTCCACCTGAGTTAAAACCACCTCCAGCTCCTCAGACCAAAAAAAAAAAAAAAAACAAAAAAACAAAACAAAAAAAAAACAAAACAAAAAAAAAAAACCAAAACAAAAAAAGCCATACTCATGAGCTTTCTTCTTCCCCACCAGGCCTGCTCTGTCCAGGAGACAGATGGCATCTGCTGCTTCATTTAGCTTTTTATCCACAACTCTTCAGGCACTGAAATCACAGCTGGGTAGAGGATTCACTGGACGTTTAGAAAACCTTGAAATCAGGGTGTGGGTGTTGTGCTCACCTTCACTGTCTTAAAACTTGACGGTCAAATGCATAATTATCCTGACCAATCATCGCCTGTGTTCACTAGCAGAAGATGTGTTGGACATACCAGGCTTCACAATATTAGCCCAGGTGCTTTTACTAAACAAGTTGCTCCACAATCACCAGGACTAGTCTCTTCTGTTATGAAGTTTCTTGGTCTTCCAAATGGATCCTGTGGCCAATAACTGGCCTAGCCTTTCAACAGGGATGAAATTATCCTGGGATCTGTTACCTACTATCTTGTTCCCATGAATTAAGTGGCAGGGTTTATAATTAGAAGCCTATTTTTGCACACTTTTTCATTGACTGTTCTACTCCCCATTTTAGCCCTTCTTCATCTCTCCTTGCTTTCATTCCCCAACTCTGACCATTCCTGGCAGGAATTGTGTATATCTTTTTCATCATTTGTCTCCTGAGTCAGTCTAGTATGACGTCTGACTCACAGTAGCCCCTGATTTTGAAGTAGTGAGTTTAATGAACACTGTAATTAGGAACATGTGACTTAGCCTGTTACTCTATTCCTAACCTAACAAAATGGCACCCTGACTCTCGTATCTGGTAGTGGGGATTCACAGAGTCCTACTCAGGTCTTCGCAGTTAAAATGATGAGAGAGGCAAACAAGGACAAACCTTGTGTCGTACAGACAGAGAGGAAGTCAGCACTCCTCTTGAAGAGGCTAGGAGACGTCTAACATGCTTATGGCGAAGACATTGCTATCTTCATAGCTTGTAAATGCTATATTTTATAATGTGGAACATGATAGGGGATGAAACCTGATGCTGACTTCTGGCCTCTGCATACAATGGCACACACATACTTATACAGGACACACACACACACACACACACACACACACACACACACACACACACCACCTCTCCACAGCCCTCATAGAGAAAGTGAACACTGATCTGGTAGACTGTTACTCTCCCCCATTTTTGTGATAGTTATTCTCTATGTCAAGTCCTACATGGTTCCCAATAAAATAAGAGGCTGTGAGGTGTGAGTTTGGAGGATGGTGTAATTAAGGGGCTACTGTGGAGGCACAGGCAGACGGAGGGCAACCAGGTGGGCTGTTCAAATACCTGGAACAGCGAGACACTATTGTGACACTGGGTATAAAAACAGAAGTCTAGGGGAACTGGAGGTGTGCAGACCATCTTTGCAGAGGCCCTGCTAGGGAGATGCAGCTACCCTGAGAGCATGGTGCAAGGCATGCCTGTAGCGTGAGAGGGCTGCCCTGCTCTCTCTCCTCCTGTCCTTTGATTGTGGACCTGTGTACCAGAGGCTTTCCATAGAGATCTCTGGCCTAGCTGGGTGCAAGGGTTCAGGCAAAGGGGAGAGAGTACAAGCAGGAAAGGAGAGTCGTCTCCGCTGCCTCCACTGCTACAGCTAGCTACACCTCTGTCTCCGCCATTGCTGTCTCAGTTACTCCACATCACCCCGCACTGACTAGGGCCAGGCTGGGCTAATGAGAGGCTGACTAGTCAGCGAGGAGTGTGTGGGAGCTTCAGGTGGCATTTTGGCAGAGCAGACCTCTTCCCAAGTGGCAGTGTTATAGCTCTTATGACGGAAGCTCTCAGACAATGGAGTAGTTCTCACACACCTTTATTGCTTCTGGATAGGATTCTTATATACAGTTTTGGGGCGGGTTGGGGTCTAACAACAGGTACTTCTCATTGGCTTGGTCTGAGAGCTTGGAGATACCTTATCTGCATGTGGGAGGGCTTGGTGCTGCTCCTATGTGACTGATGGCCACATGCCTCTCTAGGGGTTGGTTGTGGTAGGCTGTAGCTATGTGACAGGACCAGTGGTTCAAGGGGCCTGTCCAAATGCCTGCCGTCCCGTGCAGGTGACAGTCACCTGCTGGGTCACTGGGGTTTTAAGCCTGAGCTCGACCAGGGACCAGGCTGTCTATCACGGCTTACCACCCCACATTTCATCTCCTGTACTATCTCCAATTGGCATGGCCCAATGGGTAAAGGACCTCAGGGACAACTGCAGAAGTCAGCTCCTAGGTCACAGAGGACAGAAGCTAGGCCCGCGGAGCAGGAGGAAGCCAGTGCATGCCCTTCTTAGTTGATGATCTCATTCACTAAAGAGCTGTTTGCCACGGCTTCTTCCTGCTCCCACCTCTGCAGCCAATGCTAAGGCTGGCTGTTCCTTGACTTCAGCCAGCCCCCCCTTGCTTTCCTACTCACTGCATGCCTCTCTTCTGTTTTGTTTATATCCCTTGCATTTGAATTCTAACCAAGAGAATCTGATGGTGTCCCCTCCTGCACTAGACAAGGTATCCCAGGCCAGCCTGGGAAGCATGCCTTTGAGTGAGGCACTACGTCTTATTAACAAGCATCAGGCTGGTCCTTGGAGTGTGTCGATGTGGGCTGTGGAGTAGTGGACAGACAACTCAGAGGACATAGACCAGAAGCCATCTTAACAGTATATTGTCACCCTCCCCTTTATCCCACTGGTTACATCCTCAGAGGTGAAGGGTGAGAATATCAACATTAGGTTCACAGAAAGAACTAGCTGATATGCCCTGTGAGGGGAGCCAGGATGAGTCCTGGAAACCACCAGATTCCAGTCATAGGACATGGTGTGTCTGCAGCTCTGCTGCAGGGTTGGCTGGGGATCAGCCCTGCCCCCGATGCTGTGCTTAGACTGCGCTCTCTGAGCTGCTATTGTTCTGCTGCAGACCAGAATAGCCACGGTCCATTTAGACTCATGCAAAGTATGTACATCCACCAGTGAGACTTCTGATGGGAGGCAGAAGGGCTCGTGCTTTTTGATCCTAAAGCACTCTGAAAAGCTCACAGATAGAAACGGAATGTTTTCTAGCAATTTGGATTATGTTAAAAGTTAAATTTACAAAAGATGGCAGAAAATTTGGCTGTTGGTAGAGTTGAGGTTCTGCAGGCAAGCTGCCCCTATATCTAGTTCCCCACTCAGCATGACTTTATTTTAAAAAGCAACAAAAAACATCTATTTTTGTTTTATGTGTAAGAGTGTTTGCTTACAGACGCATATGTGCACCACATGCATACAGTGCCTGTGGCAGCCTGAAGAGGGTATCAATCAGATTCCTTAGAATTGGAATTACAGATGTGAGCCACCATGTGGATGCTGGGAAACAAGAGTCCTCTGCAAGAGAAGCAGGTGTAAGCCACCTCTCCAGCCCCAGCAGGACTTCATCTGTAAATATAGCAGTATTGAGTAAAATGTATTTTGGTATATTATAATATGGTATTGCTGACAGCACACCTGATTTCAAAAGACTGAATATATGACCTACTGAAAATTAATGTTCTTGGTGCCTCAGTTTCTCTGTCTTTATAACATACATGATTGTGTGTGTGGGGGGGATTAAATGAGCTGAAGAGAACGTCTTTAGAATAGAGCCTCTAATGAATGTTACATTGTATTATTATATATCTCATTGATGTGTAAGGATTCCATTAGGTAAAATGTGAAAAGCATTTGGAATCATGACTGCCCCCAATTCAGTCCTTTAAGCTAAAGACTGTAAGTTGTCATGTTGCAGTGTGTCTGTGGAGTACTGGGGATACAATCTACTGCCTTGAGCATTTGAGACAAGCTCTCTGCCACTGAGCTATGCCCCCAGCTCCAGTAGGCTGCATTTGTTTTCTCCAATAGGCTGGGGGACAAGACCTGCACCTCTCCTGGATTCCCCCATAGCCTGCTCACAGCATTTTCCACCTGTGTTGTCAGTTAGATGCTGCTTTCTGTCCTAAAATTTACAGGCAAGACTGGGAAATTCACTTCTTGAGGCTATAAAATGAAAAAATTGCCAGGGATGGAGAGATGGCTCAGCAGTTAAGAGTACTTACTGCTCTTCTAGAGGTCCTGCGTTCAATTCCCAGGAACCACAAGCCACAATTACAGCCATCTGTAATGGGATCCGATGCCCTACTTCTGGTGTTTCTGAAGACAGCAATGGTGTACTCATATACATAAAATAAATAAATAAATCTAAAAAAAATGAAAAATTGACATAGCACAGCAAGATCCAGGGTCTCTGTGTCTGTTGATGAGAGGTCTGTAGCAGGTGGGTTGAGGCTACACCTGCCTCTGCTCATCATCATCCCAAATGGTTTCCCAAGTGCATCTGGGAACTTGAGCTGAAGGTGAGGCTGGGTGTGAAAGATCCCTTTTCTGGAAGCTATTCGCAGCACTGGAGATGAATGATGTCAAACGAGACTTGGATGGCTCCTTTTCAGATTACTCTCTCTCTGTAAGATATTTGCCTGGTTTCAAATGTCAATTTCATACCCATGATTGAAAATGAAATTCTACCTACCACCATGAAGAACTGTTGCTTGGAAAGAAGTTTTATCCAAAGGATGACTCATTCCAGTAGAGTCTAACTAGATTCCTTCACGAGGAAAAAATAAAATAAAATCCAGATGTTTGGAAGGGGAGAAAAAAAGAAAATAAATATCAACTTACCACTCTGGATTTTGGTTTGCCTTACATGAGGCATATCTTTTTCTACCTTAAACCATTTGACCTGTACCTGGGAATTTTTAATGACTGTAGAATAGACACAGAATGATGACTCATTTCAGGAATTGCTTCAGTGGATTGAGAGTTTTCAGTCACTGTTTTCTGTCATCTGTCATCCCTAGACCTTCATAAGTGTCTTTGCAGGTGCTTGGTCATGACAGCTGCACCCACCACAAAGTCCCCAGTGTGAACCCTTGTCTGTCATGTTAGCTGGGAGGATGCAGTTATTTCTGGAATCTGGCTCATACGTTTATATTTTGTGGCAAAATTTTGTGAAGCACCAGATTATGTAGAAAGTGAATGTACAGACATTCTGCTAGACTTCTGATGAATGGGACACATAGTCTACTCTTGAGGTCTAAAATCTATTGGAGTCTAAGTTACAGGAGCATATGCCTTTGATGAAATTTCTTTCTTTCATTTGTTACTATTTCATATATGAAAATCCTAAATATATTGAGCCCTTCCCTTGGTGAGAAGTTTAAATTTATCTTCTTCTCAAAAATCAAAATCACTTGTAAACTTTCTTTTTAAATTTTACCTAAGATATTTCCATAGTGTTGGTGGTAGTTTCTCCCAACTCACGATCCTGTTTGGAAGCCTCTGGCTCCACCAGCTGCTTTATCCACTTCAGGGAGGGCAGATTGGTTACTCCGTGTGGTGTAACTTCTACTTATAAATCATTTTACTTTGTGTAGCATTTACCTTCATCATCAGCTGACTGGGTTCTGCTCAGTTCATTGTGTGTTGCCCTGACCACTGTGTGTTGGACTGGTTCAGTTCATTGTGTGTTGGACTGGCTGTCCTGTCACAGCTGTGGGCATTAGCACCATCTTGCCCTCTGCTGAATCACAATTGCTGTTCCTGAAGCTGTGTGTATTGGTGGGAGAAAAACTTCAGCCCAGAAGGTTAAAAAGATGTTCCCTCCGCATCCCAACAGCCAGTGCTTTCTAGTATATTTGCATTTTAATTATTTGTATCATTACTTGATAGGGATATGCAGAGGTCTTCTAGCATCACCTAGACCTTGTTTCCTTGGATGGGAAATAGCTATAAACATAGGATAGTATAGTCAATATAATCCTGCAAGGGTTCCCTTCGTTTCTATGTTTCCACTGAGGACTTTTCTCGTCTTGTCGTTAGAAGGCTCTGACAGGACCTTTAATTTATATTGCCACCCAAGACAACTAGTTTTGTTTGCATCTTTGCCTCAGTAACTGCTTTTCTGAAGTATTTGTGATTCATTTCAAGATGGCACGTGACAAACACACTTCTAGTTATCCTCCTCTCCAAACTAAAAATGGGAAAAGTTTGCTCTGCTCAAAATGTGGATGCATATTCTAAAAGCACAACTTCAACCTTGAAAATAACCTTAAGTGCTTAAAAAAAAAAAGAAGCAACAAATGCACATGAAGGCCTTTCTCTTAAAAGCTGTTTTTCTGTTTTGAGTGGCATCATGGGTAATCTTAAAAAACAAAACAAAACAAAAAACAAACAAACAAAAACAATGTGATGGGAAGTTACACTGCCACCTACCCACAGTCCAGCCTTCAGGCTATTAGTTAACATTTCAATAGAGATTCCCAGCTGCCTGGAGTTGTCCAGAGGATCTAAGGAAGGTGCCAAGTAGAGAGACCTTGCAAATGGCGGGTACCCTGCTCTAGAGACCTTGCAAATGGCGGGCACCCTGCTCTAGAGACCTTGCAAATGGCGGGCACCCTGCTCTAGAGACCTTGCAAATGGCGGGTACCCTGCTCTAGAGACCTTGCAAATGGCGGGTACCCTGCTCTAGAGACCTTGCAAATGGCGGGTACCCTGCTCTAGAGACCTTGCAAATGGCGGGCACCCTGCTCTGTCAGCCGGTTCCACCAGGCTTGTCAGTGCCCTGTGTCACAAGCTGATAAGTACTCTACATTAATGATAATAAACATTATTAATTAAGAAGATAAGGTTAGCTGAGCAAACTCTTCTGTCAGACAAAATGGAGAGGAGAAGGAAAGCTGAGCTACTTTAAAGCCTTTAAGCTCCAATTTGCAAATAAAGAGAGAGAATTAATTAAAAACAATCATTAAGTCTTTGAAAGAGCTGGGGAGACAACCTACTTAGCAATGCTTTCAGCTGGTTCCTGTGCAATTAGTTTCTGTGTGATTTAGGGATGCATGCCTCATTAAAACTACACTTCAGAAGGCCCATCAACCAGGCCATGCCTGCCTTTCAAAGACCTGGGATCGGTCCTACAACCCTGAAAACACCAGATCTTTAAATACAGGGCTATGCTGGCCCCCAGGACTGTGGGAGGACTTTCTTTTATACCTGATGATTTCTATGGTTGCTGCCATTTCCTGTCTCTTTGTTAATCTATGGACCATTTATCGATAGCCACTGATGACCTGGTACTTAATTACTCAAATGAATTACTTTTTCTTCTGACATCAAGGTACAGAGATAAATCTTGCTTTCTACATGATAGGGAAATCAGGCTTTCTCAGTGTGTGGTAATCCTAGTTGGAGCCAAACACTGACAGTACAGATTTAGCACAGCATCTAATAATGACATCCATTGTGTATTATAGTCCATTTGCTGGATGAGGCAACACTTAACTAATTGACTTGCAGTAGTGAACACAGGTTACTGTGACAAAGCCATGAAGATGCTGACAGGTCACCAAGTAATAACCTGTGGTTATAACCCTGTACCCAGCACAGGTTGAGAATCTTAGCTCACCTATAGGCCTGAAGACGTACCACATTCAATGTCACTGTTTGAACATCATAGGAGTGGTTACATGTAGCATGTTGTTTTTACTGTCATTCTCAACTTCTCATCATTGACAGACAGACAACAAGACCAAGCTGGGCTATGCTGTTTGCCTGCTTAGCCCAACTCTACAATTTGGATTTCGTCTGCACCATATCATTCAGATCTGTATCTGACGATGCTCTCTTTAAGAACAAGATGGCTCCTAGACTCCATAGAACATGGTTAGTGAGAGTTGTGGCTCTGAGTCAGATTGTTGGACTCAATTCTCCACAGCTTTAGCAAAGCATGGTAGACTCATGGAGACAGTGAGCATCTCTAAGAGACAGTTGCTCTATCTCTTAGAAGGGTTAAGAGCATCAAAAAAGGCTAGCTGTAAAATAGTTAACGTGAGTCTTTAAATTCATTATTATATTCATTTAAGTGCGAGTCCAGACTGGTCTACAGAGTGAGTTCTAGGACAACCACAGCTATACAGAGAAACCCTGTCTCGAAACACACACACACACACACACACACACACACACACACACACACATACATACACACACACCCAAAAAGCAAAAAAAAAAAACAAACCTATTATTATATTCATATGCTATATTGCTTGTCCATACATATAAAATAAGTAGTAATAATTTCTCAGTGTTGGTAGGGGTCTAATGATCTAGGGATCAAATGAGAAACTGGTATATGATTGAAAAATAAGATCTGGAGTGCATCCCCGAACTAGCCTGCCCCCTCAGTTGGCCTTCTCAGACCTCTGAACAATCAGGCCAGTGCTGTCACAATTTGAAGAGTAAAAGCCCCTCCAGCCTCCTGCTGAATAGTTGGTAGTGCTAAAGTGTGGAAACTTTTGGATTTGGGGCCTTGGAAGACGGAGTAGGTCCCTGAAGGCAGGTCCTTTGTGGTCTCTTCTCTGGGCCTTTTTCTTTGTCTCTCTTAGGAACAATTTTTTGAAAGATTTTGAAGCACTGAGGAGTCATAAAAAAAAGTTTTTCCAAGACGTGTTTAATGCAGAGGATAAATGGCCAAGGGTAGGGCTTTCAGAAGCATCTTGTCTTTTGTAATGTGGACAACTGACAAGCTGGGCCTGTGGCACACCCCCAGGGCTTTAGTCACTACAAAGCTGGGTATCTGTGCTGAGTCTGTGGTTTGCTTGTTTGTTTGTTTTTATGATTTTTTTCTTTTCACAAGAATATAAACCCTAGGAGTGTAGGCACTAAGTGTCCGCCTTGATAGTACCTGCAGCCTCAGGAGCTAGTATGAGACCTAGGCTATAGTAGATGATCATTAAATATCTGTAGGTAGAAAACATACAGTTCTTAGCTGGTGATAAGGGTGTGCTCAGTGTACCACACTGTTAGAAAGCAGTCACTAGAGGAACATCAAGTTCTCTTTGATTAGGTTCATTAACAGTTTTGTTGTTTAGGAGAAGTGCTAATTGTATCTATCGATAGCAGAACTTGGATGGTGTATTTAATGTCATGAAATAAAATTTAAAATTATCTCAACTCAAGGCAAGGAGAATAAATGAATGAAGAGGCAAATTTGGAATGTCTATATTTAGATTTAAATCTCTGTTTCTCAGATTGAATGTAACAGCCAAGGAAAACAAAACAGCAGCAGACCAGTGTGCAAGAGACTTGGATTTATTGGACATGTGCTGAGCTGAGCCCCCAAAACTATATCCTTGTAGAATTTTAATGAAATCCCACCTCAGTTGTACATGGAAACCTCCTGGGGATGTAGCAAATTAACAAGCAAAATGTACTGATGCTTGGGCCTCAACCCTGGGGGCTTCGACTCTGCTTCGGTTTGGAAAGAAACCGTTTTGCTTGATTTTGCTTTTTCTGCTTTGTTCCCTAAGCAGGTCTAACACAGAGCCTGGAACTGGAGCATCTGCCTTGGGTGTGAACCCAGCATCCCAAATCGTTTCTTGCCTAGGATGTAGCACATCCGCTTGGCCCCCAATCATTCTTCCTTCGCTAATTTTCTCTTCTTCTCTTGAGAGTTCTTATCTATATCATTGTATGTTGTTTTCCATCTTTATGAAGTCTCCATCCTATAAGCAATAGTCCTTCCTGCACAGTCCCTTTCCTGACTAAAGAATTGCCCAGCTCCATGGTCTCCACTTTCTCTATTGGACCTCACTTCTCTCAGAGTTTCACCCTCCTTTACTCCACCAAGTTCTTTCTTCTGTGACCTCTACGTTTCTAGAATCAGGGATAAGTATAACTTACTGGCTATGGTGGTTTGAATGAGGATGTATTGGAATAGTAGTTTCCCAGCTGAAAGAACTGTTTGGGAAGGATTAGGAGTTGTAGTCTTGTTGGAGGAGCAGTGACACTAGGCTGTGAGGTTTCAAAAGACTTGAGCCATTCCAGTGTTCTACCCTCTCTCTGTCATGTGAGCCTTCAGCTGTCATGGATTCTTAGAAACCATAAACCTCAGATAAACTCTTAATTCTAGAAGTTGTCTTGACTATGATGTCTTATCACAGCAACGGCAAAGTAATTAGGACAATGGTTAAAACCCAGCTTGAGAGTTTATCAAGCCTAAATTGTACTTATTCCACTTAGCTGTAGGGTACCTCTGAGGTTCACTCTCATCTACAAAATGAAGGCCCCAATTTCAGGTTCAGGATCTGGGAGGGGTTGTCCATGGATTAGTTCATTTCTCTGAATAAGGAGGAGTTACTCTGAGAGGGTTTTGTAAGATTGCCTTCCAGTCAGAGCCCAGCAGCTTATCATCTAAAACCCAGTCCAGACTTACTACCAGTGTTGCAAGCTCAGAGCATTTTAACAGCTATTTAGGCATGAAACACACAGGAACATCTTGCTTGAAACTATTGCTGTCCTGTTATTTTTAGCTCTGCCTTCTCTAACATGTTTTCTTCTGGAAGTCACGGGAGAATAGGATGCACTCAGAACACAGTCCAAACTCCAATCTAGCCTGCCCACTCAGTCAGCCTCGCTCCTGTCATCCGCTTCTAAACTCCTCTAGACAACCGAGCCCGTCAGTCACAGTTTGAATGTTAAAAGCACCCTCCCAGGTTCATGCTGAACAACTGGTTCTCAGCCAGTGGCACTAAAAGTATGCAAACGTCAGGATTTGAGACCTTGTTAGAGAAAGCGGGTCACTGATGGCAGGTCTTTGGTGGTCTCTTCCTCTGACTGCTTTCTTTGTCTCTCTTTCTCTACATCCACCATGAGGTGAATGAAACTCTACCACAGTCATTCCTGTCATCACGATGTTCTCCCCATGAAGATGGAGTTCATGCTTCACAATGAAAATAAGTTGTATTTTGGTCTCAGTGACTAAAAGGAATGAGTAGGCTGTTCCAGGCGTGGGCCTCTGTATGAGAAGCTCCCCTGCATAGATGGATACTCTCTAACTCAGTTGACTATCTCTCCCTCACACTGCCTCAGAGCCCTTCATCTTCTGTACATTCTTCTGCATCACATTTCATCTCAGACCTGAATCCTCATCCTCATCTCTAACAATGCACACTTGTACATGTATGTATGAACCTGCAGTTGAACTCAGGGCTTCCTATATGTGTTATATTGATACTTCCGTTTCTCTATCTAGGTTTTATGTTTTATAAGAACAGGATTTTACTCTTCTTATTGGCTGTGCACTCCTGTTGCTTGGCATAGTCAAATATTCAGATTGTTTTCTAAGTGGCTAGTAATGAATAAAGGCATGAGTGGTGAAGAGTCTATGATGCTGGAGAATAGGCAAGCCTAGATCACAGAGAGTGGCCGGAGAGGACAATGAACAATGCTCACCCCTGTGATTACTAATTAGAAGTCCTTGGAACAAAAGAGAGAGGTCTGGGTCCATCCTGTGAAGAAAAGCTTTGAACTATTTATTTGACACCACCACTCTGTGCACCCATTTTAGCACATGCCTCAGAAGGAAGTCATCCTAGCTTTCTTGCACAGTATAGGAAAACATAAATAATGCAATTCAGAGTTTGCAAAATGAGTGATATGAAAGCTAGTGTTTCTATCCTTAGTTCTACCCACTCTCTAAGAGGCCCACCACCACTCTATCGAAATGTCGGCTCTACCTAGTTTGGCTACCAGAGGCATTTCCAGTTATTCATGCTGAGACTCAGGACACCCAGGGGTTCTTAGTGAACCCAAGGGAGGAGACTCGGCTGCTCAGCCCCTGGCCTGCAACTTGCTGAGTCTGAAAGCATGAACTTCTTTTATTTTATTTAAGTCTTTTTATTTAAATTTTATATTTATTTTTTATTTTATTTTATATTAAGTCTTTTATTTAAAAACTAGGAATCGTCACTACTAAAGATGCTTCTACACAGTGAGTTGGGCAACTCATGTAAAGGGCTTAGCTTGATGCTAATTCATCATTGCAAGGCCTTTCAAACACATTCAGTTACCCTTTAGTCACCTTTGTAGTCATAGAAACATGCACTATGTCAACAGGTGTATTCCGAGAAAACCAGAATTAGTTTTTAAAACCAGAAGCTATTGGAGGCATATCAGTGAGTTAAAGAATGTTAAGTACTGGATAAATAGGCTTTGGAAAGAAGGGGTGTGAGGCATGAGAATTTATGAACCATCTCCCTGAGGTGCTGCTGTGACTGGCGGCTCAGCTTCCGATGCGCTTATTAAACGTCTGGACAGAATTAGACGGCCTGCCTTGTGTTTGGGTCATTCCACAGTGAGCAGAGGAGCATGGAGACCCAGGGCAGAAAGTTCTAGAAGGCCACTTGCTGTCTAGACAAAATTCCCTGTGGTCCATAGGCCATCACTAGGGATCTAAGGACTTCTCACACAGACTTCTCTTGACTTATTTTCAGCATCTTCCATGTTCGTATTTAATTGTTTTCTATTATAATCTAGCATTATTTCATTCTGTCTTTCCAAGAAACTTTCTTTTGAGTAACTACTACGAGGTTGATTCACTTATGCATCATTCATTTAGGCAACACAAGTTGTTGGAACTCTTAGCACTTATCATCTTGTTTTCCAGAAACCGTTTTGCCTCAATGAATCAAAGAAATTCTTATGCCCTCAAGGACTTCCTTCCTAGTGAGAAGAGACAATCAACAAAAATAAACATATAGCATCACATGGTTGGTTCAGGGGCTCCTCATGTGGTTCCTTGGGCTCACAGTCGAATGCTGGTGGAAAACTTTAAGACAGAGAGAAGGTTGTTGCCCTGTTTATGCATCTGTCTTTCACCTTTCCTGTTTTGAAGACTTCACTGATTCATTTGTCTGCCATATATGATTGTCCGGCCCTGCCAGCTTAGGTTGAAATCTACCATTGTCTATATAACCTTCTGAGCTTAGAAAAAACTGTGAGACTCCCTTTACCAGCAGGGCTTCTCTTCCTCTGGACTTGTCTGGGGAGCTCGAAACCCCCACACTCTACCTGCAGTCATGTAGCCTTGGTGAAAGTACAGGTCCGGCTTCCTCCCACCCACAATATGAACTCATTCAGCAAGTGCCCCTGGAATGTATCCCCATGCAAATGAGGCATCTGAATACCTTAGCCTTCAGCCAATGACCTTTACCCTCCCTGGACATTTCTACCCCCTCCCCTAAAACTACATAACCCTGATTCACCCCAAATAAAGTTGATCTATCTCCCTGAAGCTGGTCCCAGAGTATTGTCATTTCCATTTGTACTTATGGGCTGTCTGAAACCCCATTCATCCACACTGCCCCCTTTGTCCTGGTGGGTCAGTGGCCAATGACCCTGGGGAGAAGGCCACTAATGAGCTGGCTTTTCTCCTCAGGGGACGGGCATAGTAATGTTCCCTAGATAAGATACCCTTATGGTCTAGCTACTGGGTGATGGCATTTTTCCTTAATTGAGGTAGCCAGGTCCTCTCCAGAGTGGCCCATTGCAGGTGGGTTGGACAGAGAAGAGAATACCTGGGCCCTCCAAGAGCTCTAACAGTTTGGAACATACTGGCTATCTTAAGAAGACATTCCTTTAATCTCATGCAGCCAATCTCTGTTCTCTGGAATCAGGTTGGTTTCTTTGTATTCATTTTTAAACTTTTTTTCTCCACAAATACTTTTCGGATTTTAGACCAACTGTAGGATATAAATAAGAAAAGTAATCATGCCTCATGACTTAAGTCACAGAAGCTCTGGGAGAACCCAGCCCAGGTAAAAAATGGTTAACAATGGCAGTAGCAGGTTTTGTTTTATTTTATTTGTAATAGAGATCAAACCCAAAACCTTGTGCATCCAAAGCGAGTGCCTGGTTACCAAGCTGCGCCTGTAGGCCCAGAAATGTTGTTTTAAAGACAAGTTAGAATCCTCCTAAATCCACTCTATCTGTAGTTAATGCCCGTGTTTACTAAATTTGAGAGAGCTAGATTAATCCTTTTCTAAGGACTTGGGCTCAAAGTAGAAAATGAGATGAGAAAATGCTTTGAAATGTTTTTATGTCTCTGTGTGTAAAGCCATCCTCTGCACAAACGGGACAGCCTGAGATCAAACCCCAGAACCCACAAGGGAAGAGAACCAAGTCCAGAAGTCACGCTCTGCCTCGTCCGTCATGTGTGCCATGGCACATGTGCGCTGTGCCCCTGCACAGTCATTTTTAATTGAGATGAAAGAAAATTCGAGTACAGTTATTAGATGCTTCTATGAAGTGGAACAGTGCGGGTTGATTGTGTGATGCTCAGATGTGGTCCCTGCCTTCAGGATGTGTGTTTCTTCAATGACAGGACTGTCCTTGACACAGCTTTGGTTCTGGTAGCTGTGTTTGGGATGGTCAGCTGTGTTGTGAGTATATTTAGCTTATGCTAAGTGCCCCTGGGAGGACAAATATCATCTGTTTTCAGTTTAATTGTGTTTGGGATATGGTACATTTTTTCCAGATGAATAAATATTAAGCTTTTCCCACTTCCTGAGAAAATTAGGATTGAATTTGAAGCACAAGCTATCAAACATTTTAAATGAAATGAAAATGAAATTTAAGGAGTGATGGGAAGTTTACAAGAACTTTTAGAATCATATTGCTCTGTGAAAATGCCAGATTTTGGATGAAAAATTGTATACAAAATCTAACAGACCAGAAATGATTCTCATCAGCATGAACGATTAGCACAGCTGACCAGGGGGTTGGAAAGAGTGTCTAAGTGATGTTATAACTACACAATATCCTCTCATAACACTTAAAACTTTTCAAAGTTGTGTTTGATCAGATGTTTGCAACTTCTATAGCTCCAGGAGCACATAGACTTTGAAATTTGCATTTCATATATAAATTATTTTAAGCATTATCACTATCATAAAATTTTTACTCCAGGCTACTGAAAAGATAAATTAACCAGCTGCATTTATTTGTTTCTTCATAAAGTATAACTTTCCCAATAGAGATCTTAAAGGAAAAGTTAAACAAAAATGGAAATAGATTTAGGACGATTGCACACTCCACTTTGTCTACACTTGGTGGTCTTTCTATGATGGCTCCAAGATCAACCCCCCTCTCCACCCCGCTAACAAACTTTCAAGTCCTCAGACTTCCTCAAGCCACTCCTGTATTTTTTCTTCTTCATCCTCTTCCCTTTCCAGAATCATGATGTAAAGTAGAAATGCACATAGCAGACTGCTTTGAATGTGAAATGTCTCTCCTGTCCCCAGGAGCACATGTTTGAACACTTGGGGTCCAGTGCTGGTGGCATTTTGAGAGGTCATGTGACCTTTAGAACTGTGGTCCGACCAGCATAAGTTGGTTGCTATAGGTGGGCCTTGAAGTTGATAACTCTTCTAGTATTTGCTTGAGCTTTCTGCTTCCTGATCAGTCAAGATGTGAGCCAATGCCTCTCACACTTCTGCCATCATGGGAGCATCACCCCAGGTCCCCTGCCTTCCCTGCAAGTGAATTATATTCTTGGAAGCTATGAGCCAAAATAAATCCTTCCTCCATTAAGTTGCTTCTATTGGGCATTTGGTCATGGTAAATGAGTAAAGTAACCAACACAAACTTAATTCCTTTTCTCACTGTGTTGCTGCAAAGAATAATATAATATTTCTCATAGTTCTGGAGGCTGGGAAGCCTAAGACCAGAGTACTGGAGACTCTGGTGTCTGGTGAGGGCTACAGGTTTTCTTGAGTCTCACTTGGAAGAAGGGATGAGGGGCAGGGGATTAAGTACCCTGTGTGGTTTCTTTTATAGGAGCCTTTATCCCACTCAGGAGGGAAAAGCTCTCATGATATAATCATCTCTCAAAGCCTCCACCTCTCTATACTATTGTGTCAGACAGGAAACTTCACATACATTTGGAGGACTGAAAATATAGATGTAGCCTATAAAATTTTTCTTTATATATATGTACATGTAATACTTTTATATATAATATTTATATATATATATTGAATGTGTGGGGTGTGTGCATGTGTGTGTGTGTGTGTGTGTGT
The DNA here is from genome assembly GCA_036184795.1 of Tokudaia tokunoshimensis. Taxonomy (NCBI): domain Eukaryota; kingdom Metazoa; phylum Chordata; class Mammalia; order Rodentia; family Muridae; genus Tokudaia; species Tokudaia tokunoshimensis. The sequence continues at coordinate 36,791,021 of BTHU01000018.1, read as the reverse complement.
GTGTGTACACTTGTGGAAGTCAGAGGACAGCCTATAGAAACCAGTTCTTTCTCATTCACTCCACCTTGCCCGTTCTCCCATTAGTGGTGGAGACAAGAATGGATAAAATAGAGTATATTTCATGTATGGTGCTCCATGAATAGATTTGAAACTTGTGCAGAGGCTTAGAGAAAAGACAGAATCCTCCTGGCCTGTGCTGGTAGCTTACCAGCAGCTGGACTCTCTGAGAACTGTTGGGTCTGATGCTGGGAATTCAGCCCCACAGCAGGGCAGCTCATTTGCTTGACATTTTATGCCCTATACCCCCATAAATTCATAAAGCCTGAAACAGAGCTGACTCATACATTTTAAATGTATAAAGAATTGTGAATTTACTTCTTCCATTTCCAAATCATAGTAATGAAAGATTTTAGAATGCCATTTTGAAAGTTAGAATATGTTTGGATGTCACTAAAGTAACTTTGAGTTGAAGGGACAATCTATAAAAACTATCTAGTACTTTTTTTCAGTTCTAAATTTGCTTGGAGAGATCACTTTTCTTTAAACCAAAGATTTTCAATGAAATGTATAAAAATCATTTCAATGAAATGATTTTCTCGCCGGGCGGTAGTGGCGCACACCTTTAGTCCCAGCACTTGGGAGGCAGAGGCAGGAGGATTTCTGAGTTCGAGGCCAACCTAGTTTACACAGTGAGTTCCAGGACAGTCAGGGCTACACAGAGAAACCCTGTCTCAAAAAACAAAAAAACAAAAAAACAAAAAAAAAAAGAAAGAAATGATTTTCTCTTAAATGTACAGATCACAAGTACGAAAGTCACAAAAGTCTGTTTTAAATCAGAATTATTAGTTGGCTGAAACTAAAAATAAAGTAATAGCTGTCACTTCTGGAACACACAGAGCTTCAGTCGTTTGTTCCACTGAAATACAGTGCCTCTGTTCTGTAGTCCTCGGGATAAACTGGTGCACTCTTTTGATAAAGCTCTGAGTTCTGTTTCAGCTGAGTTCAGTTCTCCGTCAAGGCTCAGAAGAGTTTTTGGTGTGTTGACGGAGAAGACAGTGGCAGCAACTGGCACATCAGCAAATCCACAAATGCACAGAAATTAGTAATTACGTGTTCTAACATGTCAGTTCGGTTACCTTTTCATGTTGAATTATTACAATTGATGTTTTTAAAAAAAATCAGGAAGGACCTTTAGACCTAAAACTAATTGTACTGTCCTTGGGACTTTTATCCCCAATAAAGGTAGCATGGATGCTTATTAATTCAATAATGTCAGTTGGGGGTTTTAAAGCAGATCTTCCCGGAGGGCTTTGGCCTTCTTGATAGCTTTGGAATTATATTATAGAGATCGATTAGGTTGTCTAGACAGGTGGCCCCAGAGGTATTAAAATGAGCTCTTTGAAGAGAGAGCTTAAACACCAGACATGTGTCCATTAGTGATGGGACCCGTAGACCACATCTGCCTCAAAGTTTTGTTCCTCAGACTTGCTGAGTTAGTCTTCTCCCAGGAGGCTTACTTAGATCATATCTTTCTTCTGAGACTCTCCTGCCCTATGAATATCATCAACTCTCTGTACTTGGTTATCTACCTTTGCCATGGGATCCTGGAATGAAAAATAGGCTTATTCAACAGGACTTTTTACCCAATGAACCATTTCCCATTCCTTATTGACTTAAAAAAAATGTGTGTGTGTGTGTGTGTGTGTGTGTGTGCGCGCGCGCATGTGTATGCAATATGCACTTGGAGGCCAGAGGACAACCTTGGATGCCATTCGTCTGCAGCCATTCGCCTAGTATTTGAGCCAGAGTTTCTCATTTGGCCTGTAACTCTCTGGCAAGCTAGGCTGGTCCCAGCAAGCTCAGGATTTGCCTGTCTCTGCCTCTCCAGCTCTGGCTTACAAATATATGGCATCATGGTTTTTTAATGTGGATTCCTGACTTAGAACTTGGGTCCTCATGCTTGCGAGATGGGTCCCATCACTAATGGACACATGTCTGATGAGCCTTCTCCTCAAAGACAGCACATTTTAATACCTCTGAAGCCACCAGTCTAGACAACCTAATAAATACCCATGCTACCTTATTGGCTCCTTACTGGCTGAGCTATCTCCCCAGCACTATGGACTGATCCTCTTGTGATTTCTCACTGTGTTTTTGTACATATATGGAAGGCAGCTCACTTGGATTATGTCTTATTCTGAGACTCTTCTGCCTTGAGAGTCTAACCAGTTCTCTGGGCTTCATTATCTACTTCCATCATGGGTTGCTGGGATCAAGCTCACCAGGCTTATTCAATAAAAGCTCTTACCCACTGAACTACCTATCATTCTGTATTGACTTTAATATATATATACATATATATATGCATATATATATATGTGTGTGTATACACACACACACACACACACACACACATTGTCCTATTAGAGCTGTCCATGAAGACCCCTCTACTCCAGTGTTCTTTCTCTCCAATGCTTTATCCCTTTCCAAGAAGCCTGTAAACATTAAGAAGTCGATCCCAGACTCCAATAGTATTGGCCTCTGTCTTTTGTACTATTTTGTTGTTCTGCATTAGTGGCTAAACAAATCAAGCCCCGAGCAGCCTCTATAGCAAGGTAAGGCGTGCCCTTATAGGGAGTTTTCACTCACTTCTGTTATGCTGTATGTTTCTTTTAGGTCACCTCAAATCTGGTCTCGTAGAGACACCTGAAAGTGACAGCCATAAAGTAAGTGAGCACTTGGACTTCTCCCCTTAGCTCCGCACGGGATTGTGGGTTTTGTTCAAAGGCTTTCACAAGAATCATTTTGTTCAAATATGTTATCAGTGAACAGCAGCATAAGAAATGGGGGCTTTATGTTTAATAGAGACACTAAGCCATCGCTTTAAAATCAACAGAACTAATAAATGGACAGAGATAAAATTAACAGAGCTCAGATTATCTCCTAGGTCACACTCAGCAACCTCCCCTGCCGTGCTGTTGGGTCATAGGCCAAGAGGTATTTCAAATGGTACCAGGCAGACATTACAGCAGTGTCTGGAACTTACTGGGTACGTGTATGTCTTGGGATGTACAGAAGGATTAGTTGGCTCAGCAGTTTGAGATAGCAGCTCTTGGAGCCCTCTGACCCCTATGGAGAGGCAATGAGGAGTAGTGGGAAGTGGGCCAAACCTGGATCTAGATGCTTGAGTGTTATCCCTGTCTTGCTACTTAGTGGATGTGCATATGCCGGCTCCTCTCTGTGACTTGGTTTTCTCATTCTTAAAATGGGTCTAATAGTACTGGCTTGTTTGGTGATTCAATAACATTGCAATAACTATCTGAGCTTGTTGTATTTGTGCAAAGTGCTCTAGTAAGGTAAGGTACATAGTAATCTCTTTTTAAAAATGCTTGTCGTGTGTGTGTGTGTGTGTGTGTGTGTGTGTGTGTGATCTCTGATTTCTTTTTTTCTTTTTTTCTTTTTTTAAAGACAAAGTCTCACTCCGCAGCTCAGGCTGGCTCTAGATTCACTATGCAACCCAAGCTGGCACTGAACTCACAGAAATTCTTTTGTCTTTACCTACTAAGTGCTAGGATTATGGGTGTGAGCTACCATATCCAGAAAAATTAATGAATATAGCTTTCTCTGTAGCTCCTATGAGGAGATTGAAGTGCTGGTTCATTTTGGAGGCATTGACACCCTTGTAACAAGGAGCATACTGCTGCTCAGACCCTGGCTTCCAATTCTGTCCTGCATTAAAAGCCAGGTTTCTTGGAGAAAGGGTTGATTAGGACAAAGGCAGCAAATACACAAGATGATCTAGGAGTATCCAACAGCCTAAAGCAAAAAGGACCAAGCAAAACATCTCACTCACCCCACCCCTCGCACACAAACGTGGGGCCCAGTTGCAAGAGCTCCACACAACAAATAAAATAACATTGAACCATAACCCAGAGTGAATGATACAGAACTACACTCATGTGAAAGACTGGACAGACAAATACATAAACGGTGGAGCTCCTGCTCCTGCCCCCAACCCTGCAGAAGAAGAATCCCAGCTGGGTCACAGACAGGAGGCAAAGCACGGGCTACACAGTGATCTTCTTCCATCGAGTGCGGAATGGGAAGGGTGAAAATCTGTGGCCGAGCCTGACAAATGCTACTTGAGACAGGAGTGTTGTCTGAGACCTGAGCCTCATTCCTGCCAGGCAAGCTCTCTCTGTCTCAGATGGCCTGCCATATTACTAAAAGGAATCTTTGATCTGTGGTGAGAAGGGCACTTTACCTTTGTGATTCTCTTCTTGACATGTTCCCTGGCTCCAATCATGAGGAAAACATTAAACAAATTCTAATATTTACCTATTCTAAATATTTGGCCAACACTCTTCAAAATCATCAGTGTGAGATGTTGTATGAGAAATTGTTCTAGGCAGATGCCTAAGCCAACATTGTGACTGAATGTCATGTCATGTTCCGGGTTGACGCTGGGACATGATCAGGACTTGGACAGGATGTAAAGCTACATAGCATGGATAGAGAGCGGTGGCTAGTTGACAAAGAGACTACATAGGCTATGGCTTATTGTCTTTGTGGTCATTATTCTATTAACGAAAGATTAGCCTTTGGGAAGCTGAGCTTGGAGTCCACAGGCACTCTCAATCTGTCTCCATAATGATTCTACAAATTCTCAATTTATAAATATTGGAAAGAGAATTTTAATTTTTTAAACTGAAGTATACCTCTCCCTCAAAAATATCAACAAACCAAGCACTGGTTTAGAAAAACACCTTCTAATTAAAGAACACAAAAACTAAACCTTATGTGTATACATGTATATGGTACATATACAGTGTACCACAGAAGCTAGAAGAAGCTCTCAGATCTCCCAGAGCTGTAGTTTAAAAGCAGTTGTGAGTCCTGTAACATGTGTACTGGGAACCCTCCAGTCCTCTGCAAAAGCAGGTCACTTTCTTAACCACTGAACCATCTCTCCAGCCCCTACCTGCTAATTTTTAAGTACGAAAAAAAAATCACACTGGAGAGACGGCTCAGAAGTTAAGAGCACTGACTGCTCTTCCAGAGGTTCTGAGCTCAATTCCCAGCAACCACATAGTAGCTCACAGCCATCTGTAATGGGATTCAACGGCCCTCTTCTGGTGTGACTGAAGACAGCTACAGTGTATTCATATAAATAAAATAAATAAAATCTTTAAAAAAAATCACTTTGGTATGTAATTAATTTGTGTGCTAAGACTCCTACCTAGAGGAGGATATTCATCAATGGACTTTAAAATTAGATGGGCTATATATATTTATAGAGCTTTCAGTTGTATTCTCATCCTCCTGGGAAGGAAGAACAAACTGGATGTGGTGGTTTACATCTATAATCTCGGTACTCATGAGGCTGAGGCAGGAGAAGGACCTTGAGTTCAGGATCTGTCTGGCTGCAGGAGTACCCATTTGGAAAATAAAATTACAAACAAACAAAGAACAATAACAATTCGAAAAAATAGAACAAAATAATTGTCAAAGGCAAAACATGATTGTTTGAGTGCAATGAGAATTGGGATTCTATCTGTTTCTTCTGCATCACCTGACGGTAAAACTAAAGAGAGAAGATGTTTCTTTTGGCGTATGGATTCGGAGCGACAGCAGTATAACTTAGCAGGGAGAGAAGATGTTTCTTTTGGCGCATGGATTCGGAGTGACAGCAGGTCTAACTTAGCAGGGAAATTGGGGCAAAGCGCTTCCTTCTGTGGCGATGGAGTGTGAGGCGATAGGAGTCACCTGCTCCAGAGCACGAAGCACAGAAAGCTAGCTGGAACCGGGGTGTAACTGCTGAGGACCTGTCCTTATGGACCTAAAGCTATCAGCTAGGCCTTACCTCTTAAAGACCCCACGGCCTGCAAACAATGCCACAAGTGAGGGCCTCCTGCTCAGAACACGAGCCTGTGGGACATTCCAGATCCAAACCACAACAAAACCCATGTGTTTTGTGCTGTCCAGTGCTACATAAAAAACTACCACAAATATGGGACTTAAAGTCCCGAGTCTCTCATTTTCTTTGTGGCTGCCACCTGGACCGATTCTCATCTGAGAAGCAGTACTCTTTGCTCTGTGGCATCTCATAGCCCTGTCCCCACAGGACAACTCATTGTCTCAAATTCAGCAGAAGACAGTGAATGCTCTAGTCTGCTCAGTTAGAGTCTTCCCGAGCAGTTAGGGAAGTATCCATCCAGTCGGCAATGCCACCGCTGGCGAAAGTTGAAAGACAGTCGACGACGCCTTGCACTTCACGGACAAGGGTCGCACTCTATGGATCAGGGGGTCACCTGAGGGTGTGCACATTGTAATTTGAGAATTACATGTGCAGGCTAGGAGTCGTGGGATGTTGGGATCTCCACCATGGACGGACAAACTTACAAAAGACAGGATGCATGGGATGTTCTCAATGCCTGCTCTCCAATAGATTTTGGTAAACAAATGGGTTTTACTCTACCCCCACCCACACACCAAAAAGTTGTCAACAGCTTACAGCACTCCTCAAAGTTACCAGATGAGGGTTGGTGTTATAAGAAGAGTGAGGAGTCAGAACAAATATTTAGAGATAGATTCTTAAGTATATCAGCATTTCTCTGACTAGCCCTTTTTTTAAAGCACATAAATTTGCACATAAATATGCTCTTGACTCCATGGCAACCATGTTTGTGAATTTTAAGAGCTCACTTCATCACAGTTCAGATGATATAATAGCAGCGCCAGCTTTTCACGGTTACTCATTTTAAGGCCACTTGGTGTTTGTATATTTTCATTTTAAACTTCTGTTCACTGATAACTAATCAATAGAATGATACCATTGAAATTGTATGTCTTATGCTTTGCATGATGCTGATAAAATTTTGCATTTTGAATGTATTAGATACTCATTTTTGCAGACTCCTTATTATGAATTCTGAGTCCTTATAAAGCATCACTTCCAGAGATGCGGTATTACCATGTTGTCCACTGGTTACTGTAACCACACCTGCATGTTTGGCGTCTCATTTGTTTCTCTCATCTTGGCTTGGTGGCTCCTTAAAGAGTCAAGAATCATCCAGAATCCCCACTTCGTACTTACGCATCAGAAGTGCACCTGCCCAGCAGCTTCTTGCCTGCATTGAACTCAGGATTCTGCCAGTATCTGTGGGTGGGTTTGGGTCACATGATCACTGTGCCTATGATGAGACACGAACAGGGGGGTCTTTGCTATTCAGGACACAGATCTGCAGCTGCCTGAAGGGGTGGCCGAGGGTGGTAGGGTGAGGCCAAAGGGAGCCACTGTGTGCTCGCTCAGACACCTGAGGGCACAGGATTCTCAGTGCTCCCCGGGATTCTCAGTGCTTCCCCCGCCTCTCTTTGCTCCTTTCCAAATCCTCTGTAGCTTTCCTCACTCATTCACAGTAAGCCTCCAGCTGTAGGTGTTGGCTTCTCTTATGCCAAGGGCTTTAAAGAGCTGTTGTTCAGAGGAGCAGAGCTATTGGTGAAATAACTCATTTATCACAGAAAGGTCAAAGCTTCCTTCCTTCCTTTGGGGTTGTTTTCTTTGTAGGAATTAAATAAGGGCATCTTTTAAAAAACATACAGACAGTAAGTGAAGGTAAATACAAGTAACCTTTCCTGCTTGAGGCAAGCGAGAGGCCCAGGGGTGCATTTATCTCTGGATGCGTCTTCCTCAGGATGCCTCCTGTGGAAGGTCCTAGAATCACAGCTCCTGATCTGTAATATCACTTAAACTCCCCCGTGTGCTTCCTTACCGGGTGGTGCTTGGACCTGCCTGTTTCCGCAGATTTATTAGACACACATGTTAACATATAAATCTGGAAACTCACCTCTTCCCGAATTTCCAGATGTGTTTAGCTGCTGGTCGTTAGGTTTTATGTGGGAAGAGGCGGCACTTTCATACTTGGAAGCAGGGCGTTGTATGAGGCACACCTCCGTGTAATACATCTGCCATCACACGTCTGTTCCTAGGGGCTTCTTGCTCATCAGTGGTTAGGTCCAACTTGGACTTTTGTGTTCAGGAGTACCCGAGTAGCACCTGAGTCTGGCAGTGCAGGCCTACATTGCAAAGGTAGGCAGGTGTTTATCAATTCATGTTTTCCCCTTTATTCGGCGCTGCCTCTGAGATTGGTGTCTCCAGGAAAGCTGACACTACCTCCTCCAAGTCTGACCTCTCCTTTTCTGAGGTTCAAGTCACATGGAGACACTAAACCCCCTGCCTGCCCACCTTTCTCTTACATTGATTGCTGTTGGAGCAGTTTCTCTCCAAGAGACAGAATCTCTCCAAGATCTAAGACTACAAGATCTTCGGAAAGCAAGAAAGTTGAAGCTTGCTGTGTTGATAACCTGCAATGCTGTCTGTGCTCAGTGTCCACAGCACTCAATGCCATCTGCCCTCGTCCCTGCTATTTTTTCTTAATTTGATCTAACATTGTAAAATGGAGTATGGTACAACCTTTCCCTGTTTCGGGAGCACCAGGATAGGGTCAGCCAAGCGAAGCACCCACACCTGTCTTTGGGACCACCATCTTCCTTTCCTGACTGACCTAGAGCCCACCCCTCCTTTCTAGTGATCTCTTTTACATCTCAGCCCCTGAGGCCTCTCCTCAAGGGGGTTCCAACTGAGAATTAGCCATCCTAAGTGAACCATGTGCTAAGAAACCAAACCCATGGGAAAGATGACTTCAAGACTCTAAGCACACACCTCCAATAGTGAACTCTCAGACTCTGAGAATGATGGAAGTATTTTTTATCCATCTGGCTCCCCTTCTATCATATCACAAATGCAGTTGCTCATGCTGAGAGCTATTTAAAAAAAATTAAAACCTTAACTTCTGCTGTCAGGATCAGATAGCCTAACAGAAGAATCAAACTGCAGGATGACCGGCACTGAAGTAACCTTTCTCGTCTCCTGATCCCGGTTCTAGTTTTAGTTTTCCTGCTTACTGGTGGTTCATCCTGATCTGTTCTCATCTACAACACCTCCCTAACACAATCCACAGGTGCTATGAGGAGTCACTGCATTGGCAATACAGCCCTCTTGGTACAACCAAACATGCACGGCACAGTTTTGTCAGTAATAAATTTGAGCAAGGCAGTTTGGAGGTCAAGGCCAACGGCAGGTCTACTGAGGAAGAAAGAGACAGAGGTGGGTGTTGAAGACCATCACAGAAGAGCACTTTCCACTTTGTAGAAAGCACGGCTGCTGGCCCATGGCTAAGCTTGTTCAGCCACAGGTACCTCCTTCATCTTGAAGCACCTACTGGGGAGTGGTACACAGCCCAAGTGGGAGATACCAGAGACAAAATTACATCAGTTTAGTTTAGAGGTCTGATCGGCTTATCATTCTAGATTCAATTAGCATCTATTGTGTGAAATAAAACCAGTTTCCATCGGGATGAGCAGAGAAGGTTGACTTTGCAGTGGGGCAAGGCAGAAGGAAGTAAGAATCCAAGGACAGCTTGGCTATTCCAGAGTTCCTGTTCTTACTGATCGTACGGGATGGAAATAGAGAGCTGCCCTGATCATGCCTGCTCATATAAACTGATCTTTTCTTATTGGTTGTTGTAAATAACCTTAACCATCATTCTCCTCCTCCTCTCCCACCTTCTCTTCTTCCTCCTCTCCTACCTTCTTTTCTTCATCCTCTCCCTCAATTCCCCCTCCCCTCTTCTTCATCCTCCTCCTCTTCTTTTCCTTCATCTTCCTCCTCCTAACACATTTCAGGCTTCAGTTTGTTTTCATAGTACTTAGCATGTATAAACTCTTATGAGCTGTTCTGTGTACATTTAGTACATGTGCCCTGTTCAAAATTATGACCTCCCATAAATACTTGTTTACCATACATCTTATTGCTGCAGTTGAGGGATAAAGGTGGCACCCTCCTTGCTTGACACCATGTGTTTCCAAGTCTCCCCCCTCTCTTGCAGTCTGTGGGGTCTTCAAAGCCAGTGTCTGCTCAGTCTTATTACCCCCAAGCCACTGTAAAGAGTACATGTTTAGGCAACAGTAATCTTGTTTGAAAGGGTAAACAATTCTGGATCTTTCCAACAACACAAATGATTATAAGAAGTATATGAAAACACAGTATGAGATTATGGATGTATTTTCACTGCATACAAGGATGGTACAAAGAAAGATGGACATACATGGCCTCCAGGATGCCACGAATCCCCTAAGTCAATGCTGTTAGACTCAGTGAAAGAAGAAGACGTTTGGAAAAGTTGCAACTGCCTCGAAATTCTGGTCATGCTGCTTGGAAAGAGAAACGAACTCCACAACACAAGCACATAAAATTAGAAGGATGTAAAAGCAAGCCTGATGCCAAAAGGGAGGGACTGGCAGATTGGAATGGATCCTTGCAGTTGCCTGGTGTGTGATTTCACACTTCTCTGAGCTTTTGTTCCATGATATTTGTAACTGAGTTTATCCCTATTCCCCTGTCAAAAGCAGTGTTTTTTGAGGATGGATGTTTTCTTTCCATCCTTGTTTACACCTTCCCATCCCGCTGTTTACAAGATTGGTCTCTCACACTCTGCCTGGGGTGTTTTCTATTATTGTGCAGTTAAAATTGCCAAAGGACTCTTTAAGCTGCTCTGTTTGGGAAGCTGGGGGAGCTGCATTGCTGACTCTCAGCAGGACTCAGCATCTCCCCCATGAAAGAGGCGCATCGTTATGATCCTGTGACCAGCTGTGAAATTTTGCACATCCAAGTATGTTGAATAATTGAATGTATCTGTTGTGTATCTCATTACAGAGCATTTCACATAGGCTGGTGCCTAGGGTTGAAGGAAATGGGACTCTTCAAATCAGAGCCCTCGCTACCTTCCACCCGGCTCTGTGTGGGAAGTGAAGTTCCATGACTTCCTCTCCCTTCTCAATAATCGCTCACATCTTCATTTGTCTCGCTCATTGCATGATCCTAGCATCCGTGTTCAGATGATGCTCTGCCTGTAACACAGTTATGGTGGCACCCAGGATGCACTGAAAAGGACACTGTAGATTTGACTTGATTTTCTAAAGCACAAAATCCAGAAAAGTACTTGAGAGGCACTTGTTTTGACTACATTTGATTTAAGTCTAACTGTGATGGTTCTTTGTACCAAGAGGGACAGACTTAGGCATATCGGTAGAGTCAAGTTTGCCCCTGACTTTCTGGAGTTCCTTCTTCGCTTTTTCTTACCTGGAGTCTTTCCCATTCCCTCCCTAGGCAGGTACCTTCTCTACTTTCGATGACACTTTTTACTAGCCACGACCTTCGTCTTGGGCCAGTTGATGCTTCACAATTTCTGTGTCATTCCCTCTGTCCTAATTTCCCCCATGATGCATCTCTGTTATTGATCCTTCAGGAATAAAGCTATCTAACCTAAATTGGAAACCTTTGCAATGACATTGGTGACTCCATGCTTTCGCTTCTTAAATGACATCAGGCCTGCCAGGAGGAGTGTAATGCTCAACTGAGAGGGAATAGTTGAAAGCTCTTTTGTTAAGAGAGATCCCCTTTGAATGTAAGTACTGTGCTAGCTACTTTTCTGTTGCTGTGGTAAAATACCATGACCAAAGACAACTTATAGAAGGAAGAGACTATTTTAGTTTATGATTCTAGAAGGATAAGAGCCATTCATGATGGAGAGTCATGACAACAGGTAGCAGGCATAGTGGCAAGGTCAGGAAGTTGAAAGATTATATCTTCAACCACAAACAGCAAACACAGAGAGTAAACCAGAAGTGGGGTACTGTTATAAACTCTCCTTGCATGCCTCCAGTGACATGCCTCCAATACATGCTCTAGCAAGGCTGTAACCCCATTTCCAAATAATGTCACCAACTGGGAACCCAAATACTTGAGCCTATACAGGACGTTTCTCAATTAAACCACAGGGAGAGAGGCAATAGAGTATCATGCTCCTATAGAAAATGTATAGCTTCTTAGCAGAATATGATGGAGTAGAATGGCTTCAACCTTATTTTTGTTGTAATCTGTAACTTCAGTTTGTGTGAGCCTGCTTCTTTAACTATACAGGACTATGTGTTGTCAAATCTCATAGGGTTTTCTTGAAAGTTATAAGTGTTCCTCAGCATACGACTGAGTTATAAGGTTATTGAAAAAGGAGAATATCGTGAGTCAGGATGCATTGACTCTACCTCATAACTGAACATGACTGCCTAACAGCACTGTAGACTGCAGAGCAGGGGTTGTTTCCTCCCCTGATCACAAGGCTCATACTGCTGTCCATCACAGTGCACAGTATGGTTGCACATAAAAGATAAAAATTCAAGATTTGAAATTTCTACCACTGTGAAGCTGAAAATTGCCAAACTAAGTGTAAGATGAAGATGTCTGCTTGGCATTTTATAAGTACACAACAATTGAACAGTTAGTTCCCTATCTCCTCAGCATGTGTTTTAAGAAATGACTGTAGAGCCAGGACAAGAGATTCCAAGGTTTTCAAAGCTGCCTGTGTCTGAGGTACACCCAATGTCTGAGAACGGCATCAATACAATCATCAAGAAGAATGATTTAGACTAATGAGTTAGCATCATACAGAGGCACTATTGATACTGGGACCTCACTGGGACTCCTCTCAGATATTCTATTATTGTCCTGTGTCATGGAGATCCTGTAGTTTTAGATCTGTTGAACCAGCCCCTTTATGCATTCTAGCAGTTCATGGATGAGGTAAATCTTGGGGTTGCCAATTCAAAGCTCTGGGTCTGGACCTGAGAGGTATCTGAACTGGTCACCTGCCACCTCTCCTGCTCTCATGCACTTGGGGCTGGTTCACTAACTACCCTGCTGCCTACTGAGGTGCAGGGCCCACTCTCCCCCACTGTTGCAGCTGGTGAGGGACATGGCCAGTTCTCCCACTCTCATGACCTCAGGCCAGCTTTGCTGCTGGCCATCGCCCAACCAACCAGAGACAGGGCCAGCTCTTCCACACTCATGCCCTCAGGGCCGGCTCACCCACAGCCTCCAAATCCAGGTCCAGCTCTTCTGTGCTGCCCAGGTGAGGTGCAGGGCCTGCTTTCCCACTCTGATGACCTTGGGGCCAGCTCTCCTACCTGCCACTGGTGGTAAGGGTCAAGAAGGAAGGAGAGGGTCATCTTTCCTTTGCCCATGTCACCTCATGGAAGGCAAGTTGTGGAGCCAGCTCTCCCATGCTCACACCCTTGGGGCGGGTTTACCTGTGCCCCCACCATCAGGGGTCAGCTCTCGTGCTGCCCAGGTGAAGCATCCATCTCTTTATGCCTTCTGACTTTGGGCATGGCATGTCCAGTTGTCTAAACCTCTTGCCACCAGGACTCCCTTCCCACAGTGGACCCTACCCTGGACCTGTGAGCCAAAATAAGTTCTTCCTTATTTAGGCTGCTTTTGTTATAACACGTAGAAACATAGGCACACCCTTTAACTAAGGCAAGGGTGATTCTCTTCTGCTTGGCTTCGCCCTGACCCTGCTGTGTACTGGATCACATGGAAAGTTCCAGAGATGCCTCAGAGCCCAACTTCCTGTTCCTTAGTTATTTATGACCCAATCTATGGTACTGAATTCAGTTTAAATATAAACTTGTCAAATTAAAAATATCTATTGAAATGTTGCTGTTCTTTCTAATTAAGTAACTATACTGAAAGATATAAGTTGGAAAGAAAGCATAAATACATATTTGCTCAGGAACATCTTTCAGGGTGGGTGACAGACAGCACACACTGGCAGCACCTTGGCTGCTGGCTTTAGGAATGGCTTTATTGTTACCCAGGCCTGTTTTGTGTTATTGTTGTTTTTAGTCATTCATGGATGACTGACTTTGGACCTCAATGGTAGAGTCGAGTAGCTGCAACAGAGAACATATGCTCTGTAGAACTGAAAATGTTTACTGTCTTATTCACTGCAACAAAATGTAGAGAGTCTGTGACTTAGGTTACTAGTGTACTTTCATGCTCTTGGCTCAGAATGTGGATTAGTAGCATGTGGAATCCCTGATTGTTTAAGAGATTTCTATCATACAGAAGACAGAAGCTTTTACAGAAACCATGATAAGCTCCCATCTGCAAGAATAGGATGACAAGGGATCCAGTTCAAAAGGTCAATGGAGAGGAACAGTGGCTGAGTGGAGTTCTCTCAGAGTCTAGCTGTGACTTGATATCACAGAGATAAACAATGCTAATGTGAACTTGACATTGTCCACACCTGATAGATACTATGTTTGTGAAAAGGTGAATTCTTTATATCAGCTCCCAGTGACTTGCTTATTTCATTACTCCAGTGGCTACTTTTTAAAAAGATTTATTTATTTATTTCATTTATTTTATGTGTATGAGTGTTTTGTTTACATGTGTGTGTGGTGCCCAAAGAGGGCAGAAAAGGTCACTAGATACCCTGGAATTGGAGTTACCATATGAGTTCTAGGAACCAAACTTCGGTCCTCTGAGAGAATAGTAAAGTGCTCCTAACCAGTGAGTCATCTCTCTGGTCTTTAATATGCTTGCTTCTAACTGATTCCCTTTAGTAATTCAGTAAATAGTTTATATCTACCAAACTGTATTTGTCCCTTTAAAAGTGATCTAAGCTTAAGTCTGAGTGTGAACCAATGGACAGAGGAAGGCCTTAGGTTGTGTCCTGAAGGTCCCCAAGGTGACCACAGGGAGATGAGCTGAGAAAGACCAAACTGTGACAGGCTCTGAACACTGGCTGGGGAATGTGAACTTCAGCCAGTAGCCAGGAACATCTTTGACCCCAGCACACCCACACTAGGACTTAAGGATGATCATTTGGTGGTAGTGTGTGGAGGTCGCAGGTAAAGAGACTAGAAATAGTGGACCTAGTTGAAGGCCGTTTCAAAACACTGGTAGGATTTGATGACAACCTCACATCCATCTGTCCCAGGATCTGTAGAAGGGAAGGCAGACTTGAGAGAGTTGTTTAAGGCAGTACCAAGAGCTAGCCACTGGAAGAGGGGGAGGAGGAGGAGGAGGAGGAAGAGAGTTGATGTGATTGGGAGGCCAGAGATGTCAGTTTTTCAACTGAATTTAGAAATGCTATAAAACACCCACAGAAAAACAGAGAAAGGAAGAGATGGAGGCAGGGAAGGAAGAGAGGAGCAGAGGCTGATATAGGTAGAGATGAAGACTTAGAGTTATTTTGTTTTTGTTTTTCTGAGAAAAAAAATCATTACTAGGGACATGGAGATAGAAAATGAATGGGTACAGTTAGAGACAACCTCTGAAGGAACAACTATAGTGGTTGTTAGGTTAAAAAGTAGGGAACCTAGAATTTAGTTTCAGATAGAAAAGAACACTATTTTAGTGTAAAAAATTCCCATAAAAACTTTCAGTATACTAAGTAGAATTTAATATTGATCTAAAACTCAAATTTAACTGCAAGTTCAATATTTTAATTTGCTCAACCTGGCAACTGTAGACAGAGTTAATGCCCTCCTGTATACACTGGTCAGGAGAGAAAGAGACAGTGGCGTGCCTGGGAGTGCACACAGTCCTCAGGGAAAAAAACAGGATGCTGCATTGTCATGGAATCAAAAGGCAGAATGTATCAGAGAGAGATGAGCAGAAAGGACAAGGCCATTGTTTTTGACAGTTTGGGAATGCATAGGCAGCTTGTGGAAAGCAAGTGAAAGCTGGCCTGGCGGTTTCAGGAGTAGAGGCGCTGGGAAGGAATCTGCACCCCGCCCCATTAGGAAGCATGATGTGTATGAGGAGGAAACGCAGAACTCATCCCTGCATGATTGAGCAAGGCTGAGGAAGAGCAGGGAGGCAGATGCAAACTGGGAGAGGAGTGACGGGGAGATGCTGGCACCCTGGACGGGACATCTGCGGAGGAGAGGGGGAAGGGAGTGGAGAGGGGAGCGGGGGGGGGGGGGATGCTCCCTGTTCATCCTCTTCCTCTCAGATCTAGATGCAATTTTAAGAGGAGAGACTGAGACATAAAGCCCTGTATTTGCAGCTAGTCATTGAGAGAGAATGAGATGGAGGGAAATTGTTGCTTGTGGCAGGGAGATGATGAGGAATCCAAAGGTGCTTGCTCTGGTCCAGGAGGGGATGCTTTGTTTCCCTCGGTTTGCATTTTCTCTCTAGAAATCCATACAGACTCACAGCGGGCAGGCTGGCAGGCAGGCAGGCTCCTTACAAGGAGAGGGAAACAGACAGCAATAGAATTAAAGGGAGCTTACTCTTCTCTGTATTAAACCTGGATATTCTGCCCAGAAACCGTCAAGGTCATTTGTCCACATCCCTGGTCTAGGAAAGGTGCAGCAGGCGTGCCTAGGGCAGGCATGTTTGGAGTTTTTTGGCGTCCTAATCTGGAGTTGTTCCCATCACACAGACTGTCTGTGGGAACCAGGGCCTTGCTGTGACTCACTTAAGTAACAGGGACTCGCAGATAGATGCACACAGGTCCCAATCACCTTTCTTTTCTCTGGAAATAACTGGAAATTCTACAGAGGGAAAAAGATGTGGTCAAGTCTGCAATTTCCCAGGCACTCTACCTGTCTCCTTGGAGGAGTAGGGGTGCCTTGTACAGCCCTGGGAGGGAGCCATTGTAGAGCTGCAGAAATGAGAGAGCCCAACAAGAGAGTTAGTCCAGGGAGGGGGTGGGGCGGCTCTGCCTGCAGGGGAAGCTCTTCGGCCTCCAGGGACCATTTCCAGTCCTGCTTTAAAGAGTTCTCTCCCTTCTCAAGGCCCCCACACTAACGCACAAATGAAATTCCTAAAGGCGACTACTGCTGTCTGGTTATTTTTAGTATTTGATGTTAGTATTTATCAAGCTTTGCAGTGTTAATTTGTCCTCCCACCCATTTATCTTCCTGCCTCCTTGTGCTGGGCTTAGAAAAGATGCAGAAGTAGCAGCAGCAGCTGGAGACCTCTCGGGAATGTGTCCTAGAGAGAGGAGAGGAGACTAGATCTTTAAAGTCAATCTTCCTCATCTCTGTCTTGCAGAGAACGATCTGGATTCTGTTAGCTAGGAGGGAAATAAAAACGCTGGTGAATATGAACCCCTTAGAATGTGTGGGCAGCATGTTTAGTTGGGTCAAGAGGTTGGGTCACAATACTGGATTAGGGAATCCTCACGTGCAGGAGATGTCCTAAGGCTGAACTGGGCCAGAGGCCAGGTAAACAAGAAGTCTGAGGGAGGCAGATCCCAGAGGAGAGAAGAGTAAAAGAACCATGTAAACAGCTGGGGCTTGAGATGGGTAGAAGGCTGGAGAAAAATTGGACCAGTCTGGGACTGGAGGAGAAAAGCCCTGCACTGCAATAAACTCCACCCATTGCTTCTTCAACTTCCTGCCAGAGTGAAAGTCAAAGCAGAAACATTGCTCCAGAGAGAAACTCTCGGAAGCCTTCCAACAGATGGCTGCCTCCAGGCCACAGGCCTCTCCTCTGTCCATCTATCTTTTTAGTTCCCAGGAAGACAGAAATGGTTCCCTTTGGTAACTTGAAGAAGAAAAGCATTACTTTGCTGTACCAGTCTTAGGGACATTTTGGTGGCTGTGTCCTGGTTGGGTTTCTGTCAACTTGACACAAGCTAGAATCATCTAGAAAGAGAAACCTTGGTTGAGAAAAGATCTCTAACAGAGTGTCCTATAGGCAAGTCAGTAGGGCATTTTCTTGATTAACCCTTGGTTAGGGTTAGGGTTAGGGTTAGGGTTAGGGTTAGGGTTAGGGATTGATATTGGAGGGCTCAGCTCGCTAAAGAAGGTTCTACCCCCAGGCTTATGGCCCTGAGTTCTATAAGGACACAGGCTGAGCAGGTTATAAGGAACAAACGAGTAACCAGCATTCCTCCA
Source organism: Tokudaia tokunoshimensis (assembly GCA_036184795.1). Taxonomy (NCBI): domain Eukaryota; kingdom Metazoa; phylum Chordata; class Mammalia; order Rodentia; family Muridae; genus Tokudaia; species Tokudaia tokunoshimensis. The sequence goes on along the minus strand of BTHU01000018.1, from coordinate 36,773,207 downwards.
TGGCCTCTGCTCTAGTTTCTGCCTTGAGTTCCCATCCTCACTGCTATGATAGGACTGTGGTGTGGAAGTGTAAGCCACGCCTCTTCTCCCCAAACTGCTTTTGGTCATGTGGTTTTTCACAGCAGTAGAAGGAAAAGTAAAAGATTAGTATTTATCTGGCATATGAAGTCAGTAGAGCCAGATGGTACAGGGTAGGGCTGGGAAGGCGCTCAGAGCAATGATGTCTGAGAACTACCCAGATTTGCCACAAGACATCAATGCACAGACTCAAGAGTACAAGTGAAATCCAAAAAACAACTAACACAAGGAGATCTTCCCTAAGACGTGTCGCCTGCAGGGGCAGCTCTCTATTGCATCACCCACCAGAACATGTCAACTAGAGCAGACATGTTTACATGCTGAGAAGGAGTATCAATGTAAAATTCTACATCTGATGAAAATGTATTCAAAACTATAAAGGAAAAAAGTCGTAGTCATATTGTCTGATGCACAAAAATCAACACGAATGACAAAAATCAATAACCATTAGCAATAAAGACTCAGAACGGGGAGGGAAGTTTCTTGAGTTACCCCTGCAGGTAATCTCTGCACAACAGTGAGAGACTGAGTCCTTCACCCTACGATCAAGACCAAGGTAAGGACATCCCTCTCACAGCTCCCTCTCAGTGCTCAATGGAGCACCTGAAATCCTACATTGCAGGAAAGCAGAAAAGAGGCAGTGAAATCATGTGAAGCAGAGGGTGGGAAGAGTGCTCTTTCTACTCAGAGAGGCCACGGCAGCCTACTGGGGAAATCCAATGCTATGTGCAAAAACCCCAAACCAACAAATTAACAACCGCCCTGCAAAAAAATCCCTAGAACTAAGAAGTAGAGTTCATCAAGGCTACAGAATTAAAGAAAAATAATAATAAAAAAACCTCTGCAAATATGAACTACTGTATGCTAGTAATATATACATGTACCCTGAAGTTAAAATTCAATTTCACTTATGATCGCTTTGGGACACACACAGAGTAGTTGCCTTGCTATTAAAAGCAGAAAAGGAAAAAAAAAGCAGAAAAGGAGCATACAGAATACTTACCTATATATCTAAAATAGATTTTAAAATTTTTAATGCAGAGAATTGCAAATTTCCAATAAAAAATTAAAGAATATTAAAGTAAGTGAAGAAATATGCTTCATGGGATAGAAGACATAACAGAGTAACTATGTCATTTCTGCCCAAATTTATATTCAATCCTAGATTTCATGTACTTTTTATTTTTAAAAATCTCACAAAGAACTTGGGTAATATAAGCAATATTTTTCAATAATTAAATTAAAATTAGAATCCCTAGAGCCATGTTTCAAAGGAATAAAGTACACCTGTATTTTAAGATTTATATACAGTATTCAATTAATATACAATAATCAATGCTGCATAGAATCAACAGAGGGCTGGGCACATTGACAGTAAAGAAGTTCAGAAAATTTGGAAGTGATCATGAATAAGGAATAGCTAAGTGTGTCAGTGTGTCAAAGTAATTCATGGAAGAAATATTCTTTCAAACAAGTAGCGCTGGGGTAACTGGGTATCTATAGGTTAGAAACAAAGATTTTAGGTTGGTGAGAGAGTACAATGAGTAAAGATGTGTCTTAGTTAGGGTTTCTATTTCCTTGAAGAGACACCATGACCACAGCAACTCTTAAAAGCAAAAACATTTAATTGGGCTGGCTTACAACCCAAGAGGTTCAGTCTATAACCGTCGTGGCAGGTAGCATGGCAGCATCCAGACAGCCATGGTCCTCAAGGAGCTGAGAGTTCTACATCTTGATCCACAGGCAGCAGAAAAAGACTGAGAGCCACTATGTCTGACTTGAGCTTCTGAGACCTTGAAGCCTCCCCAACCCCAATGTGATACACTCTAACAAAGCCACATCTATTCTAACAAGGCCACTTCTGATAGACCTATGGGAGCCATTTTATTCAAACCATAGCAAGATGGTTCCACCAAGGCTGGTGACCTGAGCTGATGGATCCATGTGCTGAAAGGAGAGAACCAACTCTCCTAAGTTGTTCTCTTATGTGCTGTGTTTCAAACATGTGCACCTGCACGCATGGCCACACACACACACACACACACACACACACACACACACACACACACAGTATGACAGTAGACATGCAAAGGACAAGAGGGCTTGCATGCAAAGCCTTTTTTATAATGGTGCTAGAACCACAGTCCTTAATGGTATTGCACTGGGCATTAAGTTTCATGGAGGGCACACATCAGTCAGACCACAGCCCTGAACCATGTCAGTAGAAGTTCAGAGGGTATGTAGGCTCAATTCCATAGGGTGAAGTTGATCTTGTGCTACTATGGATTTATACCCACCTGGACATTTAATTTGCTTTTTCAATGACACATGCAATTGCGCAGTTTTCATCTGCCTGTTCACCGTGCCTGTCTTCCTCTTCCATGGTATGCCTTCCTCCTCTGAGCCTGTCTGTCTGTCTCCTCCAAAGTGTGCCCATGGGATCTATTGCTAGTTTTGTTATTATCTTGTTTTTATGACCAATTCATAGTATTTCTTTAGACAATTTGAATACTGGTTTGTCCTGTCTTTACTTTTTTAACTTTGAAAACATTATATTTTATCAGGGGGTGGTGTGGGTGGAGACCATACACCTGTCACATAGCACACAAGTGGAGGTCAGTGGACAGTTCTCTGGAGCTGATATTCTCTTCCCACCACATAGGACCTAGGGATCAAAGCCAGGCCCCCAGACTTGGTGGCAAATGACTTTATCTGCTGAGACATTTCACAGACCCCTCCCCTCATAACATTCTTTGTCATACCTTAATATTACAGTTGCAAATATGTCAATTTTTTTATGGTTAACCCTTATATACCTTGAAGATTCCTTTTCCATTTTGAGGTCAGAAAAATGTTATTTTTTTTAAATCTCCCTCTAAATGTTTAAACCTTTTTGCTTTTTGTAGCTAAACCCTTAATCCCCCTGGAACCAATCTTTGGGTACAGTTTCTTCTTGGCTGGGTAAGTTTTTTCAACTTTCATGGGAGTGCTAATATCTTTTAATAGCCCAGTGAAGGAGAAAATCAAGGGAGAAGCCTCCTCTGCAACAAGATTTGGGAAGAGGGTTGGCTCTCCCTAGACACCCCGCAGAGGAAGTGTGTTGAAATGAGACAGGTGTCCCTTGCTTCAGCCAAGGCGGCTTGCTTTAACAACTAGAATGCCTGAGCATCACATATTAAAAAAGAAAAGGAAACAAGAAAGAATGGAAGGTGGGCAGCGAGCCCCTGCCACTGCTTGAACTACGGCTCGTCATCTAAACAGCCACCTGGCTGGGGAAGGCGGCAGGCCTTCGTTATGTCTGGGATTTTAAAGTTAGGATCTCAGGTAGCCCAGGCTGGCCTTGAATTTAGCTATATAGATGAAGATCTTCTAGATCTTCAAGTACTAGGGTTACAGGTCTGCATTGCCAGCCTGGCTTTGCAAGTTTGAGAAAGGATCCACATGTCCCTACTGCAATAAGCCTTAACAGAGGAAGAAACCATAGGAAAGGTTCCTTGGTGTGGTATTCAGAGGACAGACTGTGTGGATAGTGCCTAGGATTGGAACTATCACTGGCGGAGGTCAGGAGACCTGACTTGAGTCTTGATTTCTCACTATCTCACTCTCAAGATGTTAGTGAAATTTTCTTGGCCCAGCGTTATGCTCTGTGTCCTAAAAGAACCCTTCTAGATGACTTAAGCAAACGTACTCATTTATTCTCAAATGGCAGCCCAGGAGCAGGCAGGCGAGGGTGGCAGCTCCTGTGGCTTTTGTCAAGTAACCTCCACTCACAGAACTTCTGTTCATAGGTCCAGAAGCCGCGCTGGTTCCCTCGTCCCTCCTCCTCAGCTGAGAACTCCTGCTTTGGGCAGCATCAAAGGAGGGAGAGAGGCAGACTCAACACTGGGGAGGCAGCCTGTGACATCTGTTGTGGTCCTGCTTCCAGCCATGATGTGGCCCCTCTGGCAGAGTTGTCTGGATGACAAATGAAAGACGGAAAGTAGGGAAATTCACACACTGTAGAATACATTTCATAACCGAGATGGATTTCTGAGTCATTCCCTCAGAGAGAGCCCTGTGCTGATAGAGTTCTGGTGAAGCAGACCTGGGAAGGTCCTCGTCCAGCCTTGCTCCTCTGGTCTCAGTCGCTGACAGTTTAAGGGCTGGTCCAGTGTATTTGGGCCCTGCTTTGATGCCAGCCTTCCCTTCTTGCTGAGCCTTATTGTGGTGGAAATATATGGATTTTTTCCATAATTCTCTTCTCCCCCTTCTCCTCAAAGAGCTCCAAATGCCTCCCGTGTCATCTTTGTGTAAGTTGACTCTAGTCTCACCTCTCGGTGAGACCATTCAAAAACAGGGACTTACAGAGCCAGCCTTGAATGATACTGGGACATTTTGTTAGGACCAAGGCTGACATCCTTTTTTGGGTGACTGAAATATGAGACATGGCCTGAGAACCTGTAGAGTCAACCTGCAGAGAACCCTGTGGCAGGAGAGCCACAGAAAGTCAAACAGGAAAGCAAATCTCTGCTTTCCCTAAACCAGGCTTACTCCTGTCTTATTTTATTTGCTTCTTTTTCCAGCTGAATGCAGCAAAATATTTCCTTGTATTGATTTTTATAGAGCGAATTTAGGTTGTACTCTTCATTGCCAATACATGATTCCCAAATGACAATTCTTATATTTTATTATTTTAAATTATTTCTGTATTTTGACAATATGTCATTCTTTCTCTCTTTCATCACCTCTCTCTCTCTCTCTCTCTGTGTGTGTGTGTGTGTGTGTGTGTGTGTACACCAATACATAAATAAGTTTATTTTGAAGTTGGTAGTCCTTGGCTATAGCTGAGTTCTCGTGCCCCTTAACCCTGCATTGTCTGTGTAGCATCTATCCAAAGTAGCTGAGACCATGAAACACTGTTCTTACAGAGGACTGTGCCTATGACACTCACCCCTGAGTATTTCAAGGCAACTGCGGGAGGGGCTGAGTTTCGTTGCTTCGCATAGGTGTGTTTCCTGTTTCCTGTTTGCAAAGACAACTCCAGAGAAATAAAAGTTACCTAAACTTTCGTGCTGCTGCTGAGTGAGTGTTCTGGTAACAGGGTGGCTGACTATGTGCGGTTTCAATTACAGAGCCACGGCCGGTTGCTAAGAGGACCTGCCTGGACAGAGCATCTCTGAGGCCCGAGTTGCTAGGACGCACACAGTGAGTTCTTTCCCAAGCTCCTGAGAGCCCTGAATTTTAGACTGTGTAAACTCTGATTTAAAATGCGAAGATGTTTATGCTGCTTAGATGGCTGGGTCTTCATGTTTGTATTTGGTAAACAGAGGGCACTGGCTTATGTCCATCCACAAAGCTTTGTCTTAGGGTGCCCATTGTCACTGTTAACATGAGTGTTTTGTAACCTACCAAAGGCAAAGCTGGGCATTTGTTGGAATTTTCAGAAGAGAAAGGAAAATATCTGTTCTCTTCTGTGGCACCTGATTAGATGGGAACCTCATTTAAGTGTTGCATTAGGAAAACAAAGCAAGTCAAAAAACAAAATAACAGACTCGGCAGTGAAGTAGGAGACTGGGTATTGCTTCCTAGAGGAAGACCAAGGGCATCTGTCCCTCTGAAGCTCCCCACTCCGTTTACTTGTAATGGGAAATTGAATCTATGGAACTGTGGATGCTGGGATTTGTTTTTGATTCCAAATAATTTTGAGAATTTCTTTCAGTACAGTAAGGGTCACACTGCAATAGTAAGCTTCCTTCTGACATGGGAACATTGTCACGTTCCTAACTTGTTGATAAGAGTCTCAAAAGCCATCTCATTGGCTGTATAGCAAACTGGCTTTTCAGGAAGGGGCCTCTCTACTGGTGTGTGGGTCTCTTAGAAAATGTTCAGAATAAGCTAATGGGCCCAGATGAGAACCAGCCAAGATTTGGATGCAAACTAATATGACATAGGTGTTGGTGTGTGTGTGTGTGTGTGTGTGTGTGTGTGTGTGTGTATGTGTGTCTGTATGCTGGAGTCAAAATATCACTATTAATCTCATGTGTTCTTGGCCAAATAGTAAGGGTAAGATGATTACACACACACACACACACACACACACACACACACACACACACACAATTAATAATGTCATATATATAAAGTTGGTCTTAGAAGGAAGAATGCCAATTTGAAATTTTTTTGTAAAATGAACTTCTTTCCGCTCTTAGGTGTCTCTGATTTAAGCATTAGCTTAGTCACACAGCTTATCTGCCTTTTCTGGGTGAATGGAGAAAGTGAAAGTAAAATTCTTTGTTCCAAATTTGGTAGGCCAGCCCTTTCCAGGAAACCAGTGGGACAGTGCTGGATTACCAGAAGTTGTTCGGATCTAATGGCTTTCTCCCTGTTGGCACTGGAGCTGTTGTGTTTCTTCTGGAGGCTGAAACAAAACTGTGCATTTAAGTCCACTAAACACAGGCAGCTGGAGGTGGTCTCTCTTCTTGTGACAAGTGAACTGCTTATGGATGTCGTAGTACTAGACATGGCAGTCTTTCTGACACCAATCTAAACCATCATAGAAAATGTGTGAGACCCAACACATTTGCCTAAATGTGTTGCCTAAAGAAAGCAGACAACGTGTGAGACCCAACACAGGAACCCTACTCTTTAAATATGGGGGCATAGAGAAGGGTCACACTATTGGCTTCTAAAGTTTCGTCCTTGTTATTTGTGATGTGGTCTCACTGTGTGGCCCCGAGTGGCCTTGAATTCAGAGTCCTGCTTCAGCTTCCTGAGGACTAGTGTTATGCCTGGCTAGGCATTGGCTTATTCCTGCACCTGTCTGAGCATCCTCAACCCCCTTGCATTTGTAGTCTCAGAAGACTCTTTAGTGTGGATCTCTCTAAAGGGACCTAAAATGCTCAACATCCTCTTTGGTTGGTGTGGGGAGGTCCCAGAAGTTCCCATGTGCAGCATCTGCCATGCCCAAGGAAGACTAGGAAGGTAAGAGATTGACAGACAAGCTCTCAGGGAGTGAAGGAGCCATTTTTGGATGGACAGCACTTGGCTAGCTAGAGCAGGGGCAATCCAAGGCGGAAGTGACTCTTCAATATGGATGTAGACCTCTTCATGGGTTTTTTTCCAAAAGAATAGTAAGTTAGCTCCGGGCAGCAGTGGCACATGCCTTTAATCCCAGCACTTGGGAGGCAGAGGCAGGCAGATTTCTGAGTTCAAGGCCAACCTGGTCTACAGAGTGAGTTCCAGGACAGCCAGAGCTATACAGAGAAACCCTGTCTCAAAAAACCAACCCCCCCCCAAAATAGTAAGTTAGCAAATTCTCCCAAATTTTGTGGGGTTTAGAGAATTTTGTGCAAGAAATCCAGACATGAAGAAGAATTTCCTTGTGGCAGATCTTGACAGCAGAAAGTAGGAAGGCTATATATAAAGTAATTACTGTACATGATACAGAGAGAGAGTCTAAATTGGAGGTCTCTATAGGGTCATTGGGGAGCCGCCCCATGGAGGTAGAGAAGGAAAGATTGTAGTCAGAGGGGATGAAGGAGAACTTAGCCCACCAACTCAGCTCAGCAGGGCTCACATGGGGGCAGTGGACCTGCATGAGTGTGCATCAGGCCCTGCATATATGCTATAGCAGTCAGTTTCATGCTCTTGTGGGACTCCTAACAGCAGGAGAGGTTTCATCTCTGACTCTTATGGGAACTCTTCCTCCTATTGGGTTGCCTTGTCCAGCCTTGATGGGAGGGCTTTCACCTTGTCTTGTATCTTGTTTTGTTCTATTTGGCTGTTGTCTCTTGGAAGTCTGCTCTTTTCTGAAGCAGAAATGGAGAGGGAGTGGATCTGGGGAAAAAGGGATGTGGGAGTGGAGCTCAGAGGAGTGAAGGGAGAGAAGTTCTGGCCAGGATATATGGTATGAGAGAAGAATCTATTTCCAATAAAAAGAAAAAGAAATGACTTTAGAGTGAAGTCCATTGCTTCTCGGCCTTTTGGCTACGATCAGGTGTAGAGTGAAGTCCATGGGCAGACTCCAGCTTGTGCTTAGTGCTGACATTCCGATGACGACTGTCTGACTTTAGCTCCTCTATGCGAGGACTACATCTTCTGGAGTTCCAAGAAATTGCTACTTTCCCCCAAGTCTCCCCAGATGACCAGCTTCTCCACTACAGAGTGTTACAAAGAATTGCATCTTTTTCTGCAGTGGGTTTCTTTCTTTTCCTCTATTTTCATTAATAGCCACTTCCCTCAGGAAGGAAAATCTTAGGGACACATTGTATTCTGCACAGTAAGTCACCAATGATTTTAAGGTGTGCTATCAAATAACAGCTTTTAGCCTGAGGACTCGCCTCATATTATTTTCAATGTCCCATAAATGCTCCTATGTCACAAAACAGCTATTTTCCAGCAGACTACCCATCATTCTGGAATAATAATGGAGAAAGATTGTCTTTGAGAGAAAGCACACAGGGTGCCAAATATTCAGAAGACAATACAAGTTCAAGCCTAGATATTTACAAACACATCGAGACTAATGCTGACCAGTCACATAATTGAATCTAGGTCAGCCATTTTCTACACTTCATGCATTAGTACTGGAACAACTAATACAGCCAATAAACAAAACAAAACAAAACAAAACGCCTGCCTTTTCATCAGGATATACAGGAAACAGAAGAAGCGCAGCTAATTTCCTAGCAAGCTTGTAACAAGACCCCCTGGTGTTGTACAGAGATGGGACCATGAGCTAGAAGCACATAAAGGCTCATTTCAGTAATGAATGTGTGTTGACTCAGCACCCACAAACTTGAAACCTTGAGAAGAATAAGTGATATAGTATAAGTGATATAGTGATATTGATAGCAGTGCATGTTCCTAGAAGTGTGTTTTATTTATTCATTCAACAAGAACTAGTTGAGCCATCACTATGTGTCAGGCACTGTGCCAGATGCTGGGGATCAGGAAGGTATGATTTCTGCCTACCACTCAGTAAGGTGGGGCTATCCTTTGGCCCTGGAGTCTCTCCCAAAAGACCCATGAAGTGGAGACAGTTCCCATCCCATTGAACTATTGACAGGTGGCAGCCCTTATATCAGATAAATTGAACTAGAGAAAGTCAACGCACTGCGGGCATGCCAGCCCTCCATTTCTCCTTGATTTCCAGATGCCATGAGGCAAGCAGCTTCTACCAGTATCCACTCCTGCCATGTTGGTCTATCTCCCCTTGGGCTTAAATGACTTCAGCTGACACCTCTGAAACTATGAACCAAAACCAAACCTTTTTCTTTGGTCTGTTGATTGATCTCAGGTATTTTTCACAATACAAAGCCAGTACAAATATTTTTGATACAAAAATTTTTGATACAAAGCCAGTGTGGATTTCTTGGCAGGAGGCAGGTAACCAAATAATCACATAGAAGTATTCCACAAATGTGTTGAGTGATGCAGTGGGTGTGGGGGGTAAGGGCAGAGAACTTTGAGCCTATAAACATGATATCACACCTAGCTTCACTGGGGTAAGAGGGAATGTGTTCCATGAGAGTTCTGAAGGTGTTGGCTAAGACTTGAGATAGAAGGATAGAAGGAATACAAAGCTTTATAGAACGTTGGCCATGGCCAGTGCTCCTGTAAAGCAAGAGACCATGATGTAAAAAATCAATCGGTGTAAAGAGAATGAATGAGTATAAAAGCATGAATAGTCTGTAATAAGGAACATTCTGTTATTTCCTCTCCTGGATGTGGGAATAAAAGGAACTCATAGTGTCCAACAATTCTGTCCATCATAAGAAGTCATTTCTTTATTCATTTACATATTCAGCCAAAAAACATGAGGCAAAAAAACCATGTTATCATAGATATTATATTCTGGTGGAATGGGCAGACAATAAACCAGTACACAAATGTATAAGTTCTGTGGCAAGTTTTTATTTATGAATATGTGGTCTAAGTGGTATGTGGATAAAGTTTAAATATATAGAATGTTTCACTGAAGTATGTAACTCCTCTGTTGAGTAAGCTGAGGGTTCACATCCCAACTGTCAGGAAATGATGCTCCAGATGGATGCTCACAGCAGTCAAGTCAGTTGGACGCTGCAGAGAACTTCCAGAGAGACAAGTGTAATAGGAAAGGTGAGATTTGAACTAACTTACTCTTGATCCTGAAGACAGAATGCAGCCACTCTTCTCCTTATGCTCTGACACTTCTCCCTGGGGTCTGGGCAGAACAAGGGGACAGTGTGAGTCTCTACAGGGAAACAATCTACCTATGTGGCCTGAGAAAGAACAGAGAGGTAGAGCATTTCAGACTCTTCTGTTTCTTTGTATATGGGCAGAATAGAACTTATTAGACATGTAACATCGTTCCTAGACTTTCCACATTCTTCCCCTCCAGACAAGGCTTGGGTTTCAGTCAGCAGACACATTCAAGGAAAATCATTTCATCCCCATATTCCCTGGAGCTGTTATTTAATGGTGTACCTTAAAATTCTCTGTGGCTCATCACTGGGAGAGCAAGGTATCCCTGGAGCCCTGTCTGAGGGAGCCCCAGTTCTGGTGACACACAGGAACTTAAATAAGGTACATTTAACAGGATCAATTCTCATTTCATAGGTTTGCAGTGGGCCTATCTTCTCTGGTGATCTGCTTAAAGAGTTCCTCATGACAGGTGACCCTATTGACATAGATCTGTAGTCCCATCTATCCAGAAGGCTGAGGCAGCAGGATTGCAAGTCCAAGGCTTGCTTGGCCTACAGAAAGAATCCCTCATGGTGATGCTTGGATACAGACATAGAAATAGATGGTGTTAAGCCAGGACACCTATAGGGGGTCACTGTCAAGTCTGGGATACGAAAGTCAGGTTTGATCTAAGGGGTTCATACTATCAAAGAGAGGCAGAATAACAATGCGTTTGAATCAGGAAGATCAAACTTTCAGACTTTCAGAGCGTAAGGAATCAACATGGCTAACTCAGTAGTGGTCACTGTCTTAACCTGGGCTGCTACAAGAAAATACCATAAATACAGTGGGTTGTAAACAACAGAAGTTTATATCTACAGTTCTGGAGGCTGGGAAGTCTCCAATTAAGGAATTAGCAGGTTATGTGTCCAGGGAGAGCCCATCTCAAAGTTCAGAGACTGTGCCTTTACTGATGTTCTCATGGAATAAATGGGAGACAGTGTGAATGAGTGTGTGTGGCTAAGAGGATGATGGCATGTAGTACATATGGTATGTGCTGTGGTGTGTATGTGTGTTTCTTTGTGGGTGTGATATGTATGTCTGTCGGTTTTGTATGGTGTGTGGTGTTTGTATGTGTGGGGTGTGTATGTGTGTATGTGTATGGGTGTGTGTGGGGTATATGGTGTGTGTATGTGTGGTGTGTGGTTGTGTATGTATATGTGTGTGTGTGTATGGTGTGTGGTGTGTGTGCGTGTTATGTATGGTGTGTGGTGTATGTATGTGTGTGTGTTATATATGGTATGTGGTGTATGTATGTGTGTGTGTGGTGTGTTTATAGTGTGTATATGTGTGGTGTGTGTGTAGTGTGTATGTATGTGTGTGGTATGTGTGTGTGTGTGTGATGTATGGTGTGTGGTGTATGTATGTGTGTGTGGTATGTGTGGGTGTATGTGTGTATGGTGTGTGTTTATAGTGTGTGTATATGTGGTGTGTGTGTGTGTGTGTGTGTGTGTGTGTGTGCATGTTGTCCACCCTTTTTTTGGAAACGAGGTCTCTCACTGACCTGGAACTCACCAGGTAGGCCAGACTGATGGGCAAACCAATAAATCCCAGGGATCTTCCTGTCTCTACCCCTTTAGTATTAGTATTGTATGTGTGTGCCACCACATGTTCTGAGGAACATACATTTAAACTCAGATCTTCATGCTTCATGAAAAATTTACCAACTAAGCCATCTCTATAGTCCAAGTGTATGTGTGTGTTTGTGATCTCTTATGAACGCTACATCTCACTGATGAAGACTATGCCTTTAAAATATAATCATTTTTTTTTCAAATCTCATCACTATGGGGCTAAGATTTCAACATATGAATGTGACCATTTTGAATCAGTTTCATAATTCTGTTGCAGGAGTTGTCCTGGGTATGTAGGCATTGAACAGCATTTCAGGGGCAGTAGAATATGACCTCTGTCATGACAACTCTCTATAGAATTGTCAAATGTCCCCTGGGAGGGACAACATCACCCTCAGCAGAGTGTCACTGCATTGCTGTCATCATCAGTGACTCACTGATGAGTTTTAGCTTTGCCTCACAGGTACATGGCAAATGTGTCCATTCAGCAGTGCAATGTATTTACAGTCCTGTAGTGCTTAAGGTACAATCAAAAAGAATATAATGAAACTAGAATTAGAAGACCAAAGAATTGGGGATTTACTCATACAGCTAGTGAAATCCTAACACAGTAATGTATCTTTCAGGGGGTCATGTGTATACTTGAGAGTATTATTTTATTTGCAACCATCTTAGGGTCTTAACATCAGAATTTAGAACTTATGTGTGGTTCAATTATCTTTTACAAGGTACACTTTTGAGACTTTCAGTGCCATAGAAGTCTCTGACTCCAATGCTCACATGACTAGCCTTTGGGTAACATGTGCACACATATTTAATGAGATCAATTCTGGTTTTATAGGAAGCTAGAAACAACACAGGCCTGGAGAAGCCACTCTTGTGTCTTCTGGTGCCAACACTTGGCATTTTCATGTGAGTTGTTGTAATGGCATGTTGACTTAATCTTCCCTTAATATCTTAATGGTTTAATCAAAACTTCTGAAAATGGAAACACTGTGTTCTCTCTGTCACTATAAAGCTAAGAACCGGCACTTCAAAATCACTTTAATCATATGTGACTAGATCTCCCAGAGAGGTATTTCGCCATGACATTGAGCCCATGAACGACTTCATAATGTATATGTTTACACAGACATATGACTAATATATGGCTCCATAAAGAAAATGATTTCTTAAAATTTCTTTTTTCCATGTGATTCACATGAGGCTAGAACTATTTGTAAAATAGAACTGTCTTTTTTGTATTGTTCTCATGTTCAGGGTTGTTTAAGGCTCTCTCTCCTAGAAGGTTTTACTTTTTAATATTTTTAAGATTTATTTATTTTATGTATATGAGTGCTCTCTTATTACATGTAGATGTACATTATAGATGGTTGTGAGCCACCATATGGTTGCTGGGAATTGAACTCAGGACCTCTGGAAGAGCAGATGGTGTACTTAACCACTGAGCCATCTCTCTAACTCTTTCTAGAAGGTTTTAAGTGCTCTGGGTTAGTGTTCTCAAATGCTCTATGAGAAGGATATATTTTTCTGACCAGGACGAGCTCTTAGGTCCTCATGAAAGCTAACAAGCAATGTCAATAGAAGCCAAAACATTTCGGATACTATTGGTGACAGGAGTCCACTTGGTCGCACCTCAGATATCAGCAATGTCTGACTGCTGTCACAGCTTCCATGGGGAGTCGTGATGTGCTCGTCTTCCTGTAGTCTGATGAGGCTGGTCCACAAGCCATGTTAGAAATAGCCCCGCCCTGGACAGATTTGTGGGCTGTTCCTTTGTGTCATCCTGATCCCAGTTCCTGGCCTCTCCTGATGTATAAGAAGCACATTGGCCACACGCTGAACTGATGATTATGTAGCTAGCAGCACCTGCCTCAAGAATCATGGATCAAGTTTAGATCAAACTGTAGTACCACCATAATTAACATACCATAACTGCAAAAGGAGAAAAAGTGATTGACAATGTCCTACTTACTGAATTTTTAAAATACTTAGTCTACAGTATAAAATACTTAGTCTACAGTATAAAATCTAATACAAAGCACACATACACACACACACACACACACACACACACACACACACACACACACGTCCTCTTCTGCTGATATGAGCCTCATAAGCAAATAACACCTGATCAATAATTTAAATTTCTCCAACTTTATAGTGGCAAAATTTCACTTAGTTTGGGCTGTGGGTGGAACTCGGTGGTACAATACTTGCCTAGCATGAGTAAGGATCTGGGTTCATTCCCCAGTACTGGAAAAATAATCCATGTAATTAAAGTTCACTTAATTCAAATAAAAGGAGTGTGAGAGAAATATGAAATGACTTGTTAAATAGCCATGCTATTCCAGATGAACTTCCTAGTGCAAACTCTAAATTTGTCTTTAAACTCTGGATACACTGAAGCTCTTGAATCCAAGTTTATTTCCAAACTGGACTCATACAGGGTTAGATTACCATCTCCCACTGCCATTTCTGCTGGAAAAAGATTCATGGGATAAAAGTAACAGAATGAAATATTTGACAATATAATTTAAGCAGGAATTCCAAAGTTTTCAATTTCTGACTTGATCAGATCAGCAGCTCTCTATGAAACAAAATGGCGGGTGATAAACTGGCCCAAGGTGCTCCCAGACTCAGTGGTTTTCTTCCTTACACCCGTGGTATGTCCCTCCATGGGGAAGCATGTGAAGACCTTCAAGAATTAGAGAACTCACTGTAAGACATTTACCACTGCGCTCTTGAGCATGCCCCAGTCATGGCACATGGGCAAGCGCTTGGGGACAGAAGCCATTGCCTGCCAGGGTGGATTGTTTGTGGACAAGGCAAAACATCTCATCTGCATCCAGATGTGGAGTCCCCCATGTCGTTGCTAACAGTTATTACGGATAAGGACTGAAAGTGTACAACCAATGTATTCCCGATGTAGCAGTGGTCAGCATGCTGAATTAGTGTCCGCTGAGGTATCTTCATTCCTTCCCATTGGATATTCTTTCTTGGCATTATATGGGAATTAAGAAAAGCACATTGTTTATAGTTTGTAGATTAGGTATCACTCATCAAGGACAGAGATTAACCCTGAAGCTGGGATTAACCCTATCTAGGACTAAAGGGTTATGCGTATGGAAAAACAAAACAAACAAAACAAAACCTACAACAACAACAAAGCCAAGCATTCCCATATGCTTACATCCTTGTATAAGGTTCTAACTTTCACTGCTGGTGTGTCATGGTGATGGTGTCAAGCCTGTGAGATGTGGGATCTCCTTGTCACATTGTCCAAGCTGCTTGCTTTCATCTCTAACCTTGCCTGGAGGCTTTGAACTGGATGAACTTCACTTGAGGCCTCCTCAGAATCAGAAAGCAGCTTTCTATTGGTGAATCCCAGCTCTACTCTTGTCCATTCTCCTCAACTTAAGTTCTTACATGAGTTACTTTCCTATGGCTGTGACAAAACAAGTGTTTAACGAGACTTACTGTTCCAGAGGGTTAGAGTCCGTGATGGGTATGGTGGTTTGAATGAAAATGGCCCCCTTAGGTTCCTAGATTTGAAATCTTAGTCCCCAGATGGTGGAACTGTTTGGGAAAGATTAGAATTTGAGAGCGTGTATCAGTGGCATTGGGCTTTGATATTCAAAAGTCCATGCTATTCTCACTTGGTTCTCTCTTTGCCTCGTGCTTGTGGGTTGAGATGTAAGTTCTCGGCTACTGCTCCAGCACCATGCCTGCCTGTCGTCACCATGTTCCCTATGGTGGTGATAGAGCTCTATCCTTCTAGAACCATGAGCCTCATATTAAATGCTTTCTTTTATAAGTTACCTTGGTTATGGTGTCTTATCATAGCATTTGGAAAGTAAGGAATGCAATGGGAAGGTGAAGAGGAGGCAGCAGGAGGCAGAGAGCCCAGTGGGAATGGCAGGAGTCTTCCCTAAACCCTACCCCCAGTGACACACCTTCCCCAACAAGGCCACACCTCCTAATCCTTCCCAACAGTTCCACCAGCTGGGGACCAAGTATTTAAACATATGAGCCTAAGGGATCATCCTCACTTGAAGCACCACATTTCTGGGAAGAGTGAGCAATCACAAGAACTAGGAAAGGATGATCTGAGATCTCATTAGACAGGAGGCTTGAACAACTCTGAGAAGAAAGAATGGACAAGTATATTTTTCTATAAACAATGGCGGAAGACTCAATTTGCCAGCAGATCTCAGGTAGCCATTCAGCTGGGAGAGAAGAGATGAACTGCCACCCTGTGACTGAAGTTTGTTCAAAGATGTTTTAAGACCTGCAGACCACTTCAGGGATCTGACTGTGTATGCACGTGGACTAAGTCTCTGTCCTTTTTAGGAAGGACCTGGATGGCTATGTCTTCATCACACATTTTCAGTCTTCCCACTTCCATGTCCCTGGCTTTGTTTTTCCTTTGTTGTGTCCTAGAGTCACCAATTGATTATGGGCCCAGTTTCCTCTGTGTACTTGCTAATTGGATGTTTTGAAAGATTGCTCCATGCTGGCTCAAATAATTAGTACAGAATTAAAAGACTAAAGAATGCTGGGCAAGATAGACCACAATGGTTATAAAAATACAGCAAAAATCACCCAAAGTGGCTGTCATCGCAGTAACTAGTCGAGAGGGAATGCTGGGGCAGAGAGGCTGGAAAATAGGGGTATGCTTTTAAAATAGAATATTTGATTTATTAATTATTTGGGAGCTTCATATGTACATATAATGTATTTTTATTATATTTAACCTCCACTTGTCTCCTTATCTTCTCCCAGATCGTCCCTCCACAGGCTCAATTCCCTTCCAACCTTGCATCCTTTTCTAAAAAAAAAAAAAAATAACCTTAACTCACTAAATCCAGTTTGGACTGCCCATATACTCATGAGTGTGAGGTCATCCCCTGGAGCATGGCTGACCTACCAGGGGCCACACCCTTGAAGAAAATGGACTCTTTGTCACTACCCCACCCAGAAGCCATTGTCTTATCAATAGCTCCTAGCTAAGGTTGGGTGTCTCATGAGCTCTGACTTCATCCATAACAGAATGCTGATGACTGGCCTCATCTTATACAGGCAACCACAGCTGTTGTGCATTCATGAGTGGAGCCCAGTACCGTCCAGAAGACAGTTTCACTGTGGTCTTCCAGATCTCTGGCTCTTAAAGATCTGCCTCTTCTTCCAGATGGTCCGTAAACCTTCAGGAAAGGCCAATATAGACATCTCACTCATGACTGAGCACACCAATGACACTATCCTCCTCACTGGTAGCAGTTGTTGAGTCCCAGTAATCTTTTGTCATACAGATATGAATTTAGAGGGCACTTTAGTCTATGCCCATTTAGCAAAATAGTCATAGCAAGTTCCTCTGAGGCCTGAAGGTGGACCTGTTCTTGAGTTGAACATTCGTGAGGAGGTACAACCTCTTTGAAGGGCATATTGGCTGTGCAGCCAGCAATAGCTGATGCCTCCTGCTGGGGAGGAGGCTTCCCCAAACAGGGTAAAGAAAGGAATGAACTTAGAGTCCAACCTGCTGACATCTGTACCAGATTCTCTCACTTTCTAACTGGGCTTCAGAGCAAGTGACTTACCTTCTCTGAGCATCTAGTTCTTCATCTGTGGCTAAAAACCACAGAGTCCCCACATCATAAAGTTATGATCAGAATAAGTGAGATCACTTAGGGTGAGTGTCCAGACTACTTCCTGTACAGAGAAACCCCTAGCTAGCCATTATTAATACGAAGTTACACTATTTATGTCATGATGCAATGATAATAAAACATTAACGCAGGAATGTGCTTAGCCCAGCACAAATCTGGATTTAAGATCCCTTGAGAAGAGCTGGTTTTCTGTTTCTTCCTTTCTACACTTTTACTGGATGCTTTGTTTTCTCTCCCTAGTGCTCTTTCTCTTCCACTTAGGAACATGAGAATTTGAAAATTGAGTAAGAAAGTACAATTGTTCAGCTGAGTCCTTCACTTGGACTAAAACGGATATGTGGGAAATATTGAATGAAGGTCCCCAGACTACAGCTGCCCTAATAAGCCCTGGAAACCATTCCCACGTGTATTCCATCATCCTGGGCTGCTACTGATTCAGTACTTGGACACAGATGCTTTACAACTCCAGCGTTCAAATTCCTCATCATTGTTAGGATGTCAGCCTTCCCAATGGGAAAGATTTGTGCCTCCTTTTGCTCTCTGTGAATGCTCGCGTGTCTAGATAACAGCTGTGCAAATCCTTAAACTGGTTCATGGTTGAATCTCACCCACCTAGAGTCGCTTCTTTGATTTGATTTCTCTTAAATCAAGCTAGATGTCACCAGAAACATAGGCCTTCGTGGATACCAGAAAGGCTCATTTAGCAGCAATGATGTGATAGAAAGATCTAGAATGACTAAAGGTTGTCTTTAAGCTTTATCTCTACTGCTCTTCAATGGGGCAATACTGGGACAAGTCAGGGTGCAGGGTTAGCCTCCAAACAGAAAAGAATGGGCCAGGTGCTTCAAATGGGGGACTTCACAGAAAGTCCTTGCCTAATTGGCTAATCATTCAGAAACGGTTGTACAAACTTTTAGTCCTCCGTATGAAATTGTGAATTCTAACCCAGTGAATCATGGGGAAGCAGCTGCTTTCCCACCCTCTGCCCTGTACTCAAGGATTCTGACGAGAAGGAAAGAGAGCCAGAGGCTGACATCATGCCATCTTTCCCAGTCTAAGTCATTTCCTTAAACAGTTTCCCAAGTCTTAATCACTTGAGTCTTAGCTTCAAGATTTTCCCTGTATCACAGTCTATCTCTGCTAATTTTCTGTTTGATTGTTTTTCCCATTGATTAATTTATTCACTTATTCACTTTACATTCCAATCACAGACCCCCCCCACACACACACTCCTGGTCCTCTCCTCATAGAGTCCCTTCCTCTCAGCCCCTCACCTTCTCCTCTAAGAGGGTGGAGCTCCCCCTTGAAATCCCCCCCACACCTTGGCACATCAAGTCTCTGCATCCTCTCCCACTGAGTCCAGACAAGAGACACCAACCCACCCATAAAATCTTCAACCCAAAATTTGTCCTGTCTACAAGAAACGCAGGGACAAAGATGGAGCAGAGGCTAAAGGAATGGTCAACCAATAACTGGCCCAACTTGAGACCCATCCCATGGGCAAGCACCAATTTCTGACACTGTTATGCTTTCCACACAGAAGCATTGCATAACTGTCCTCTGAGAAGTCTAACCAGCAGCTCATTGAAACAGATTCAGATACTCACAGTTAAGCATCAGACAGAGCTTGGGGAGTCTTATGGAATAGTTATGGGAGTGGGAAGGATTAAGGGCCCCAGAGGTGATAGGAACTCCACAGGAAGACCAATAGAGTCAACTAACCTGGACCCTTCTGAATTCTCAGAGACTGAACCAGAAACCAAAACGCATACACAGGCTGGACCTAGGCCTTCCTGCACAAATGTAGCAGATGTGCAGCTTGGTCTTCATGTGGATCCCCCAACAACTGGAGCAGGGGACTATCCCTAAAGCTGTTATCTATGCTATTTTTAAACTTGATATCTTGGGCTGGAGAGATGACTCAGAAATTAAGAGTACTGGCTGCCCTTGCAGAGGACCGGGGTTCAATTTCTAGCACCCACATGGCAGCTCACAGCTGTTTGACAGCAATGCTCATTAAATAAAATTCTTAAGAAATAAACATAATACCTTTCCCGGTAATACTCAGGGGATTCAGGAAATACAGAGGATGGTATTCCCAGAAATCTTCCTGCATCTTCAGTTTTTTTTTAACCTGATGTACAACCTTGGCTCCAAAGGCAAATTCAATGTCACCAGACTGTAAGAGTTAGCAATGAACTGAATGCTTTTTCTAGCATCCTTTATACTTAAGAAATGGACAGATCTTAGGCATTATCATGATACAGATCTGATGGATTCAGGCCCACACATTCTCAAGAGTTAGCTATATTTAAAGAGTAAATACTTTAAAAAAAAACCTCTGAATTCTCTGAATTACAGAGGACTTAAACTATCTAGGAACACCTTCCCCAGCACGCAGCTGAGGTAAAAGCCAGCAGAGGGGCAGAGCCCTGTTAGGACTTGTGTCAGGTCTCCTCTGCAATGCACTAGGCCCAGCAGGAGCTGGTAGAATTTCAGTTACAGGGAGAGAAGCATTGTAAGGATCCAAGTTAACGGCCCAGAGAGCAGTCTTGGAGAACCTCCATCGCTTTGCATTTTCCCAGATTTTTCTATTTAATGTTGATATGGTTTCCAGCCTTTCCAAAAGGGTGCAGGAACTTATGAGGAAGCTGACTATGGGCCGCAGAGAGGCTGACTATACCTCAGAAAACAGATTCTGCCAAAATACAAGAACTCTGTTAACTGCCAAGAATGCTGTTGATCACCCTTTCAGGGAGGAATGCAGGGGAACCTCAAGAATTAAATCTCACTCGAAGCACACAAAACACAGTCTCATGTTCTGTTCTCCCTGAACATCAGCTAATGTATTTATAATGAAGTCTTGGTTTCCTTCCAGACCTGCGGGGATGCTCCTTTGTGTGTGCCTGATGTTCACTGGATACATATGAACACTCCCGTCTCTTCTTGTCCATTTTGACCAGATCATTTTACTGAAGGCCTTTTTTTCTCATGCATCTCCCCTTCTTCATTAAACAATTTTAATGATCTATTCATATTGCTTTATGTGTGTGAGTTTTGCCTGAAGTTATATACATGTGTGTACTACATTCAGGTACAGTGCTTGTGGAAATCAGAAGAGGATGTTGGATTCCCTGGAGCTGGAGTTACAGTTGTGAGCCACCATGGGCGCATTGGGAACCAAGCCAGGCTCCTATGTAAGAGCAACATGTGCTCTAACCACTGGTCATCTCTCCACCCACCCACTTCATTTTGTTCATAGGTCATAGGTCTAAAGCAGACCCTCGAACAAACTTCTTTTCTCCAAAACTTTCTTCTCATAATGAATAGAGTTCTTTTGGCTTTTCTTTTCTTTTTTTTTTATTAGATATATTCTTTATTTACATTTCAACTGATTTCCCCTTTCCTGGATCCCCCCTCCCCAAAAGTCCCATAAGCCCTCTTCCCTCCCCCTGTTCCCAATCAACCCCTTCCCACTTCCCTGTTCTGGTATTCCCCTACACTGCTGCACTGAGCCTTTCCAGGACCAGGGGCCTCTCCTTCCTTCTTCTTGGGCATCATTTGATAATGTGAATTGTTTCTTGGGTATTCCAAGCTTCTGGGCTAATACCTGCTTATCAGTGAGTGCATACCATGTGTGTTCTTTTGTGATTGGGTCACCTCACTCAGGATGACATTCTCCAGTTCCACCCACTTGCCTAAGAATTTCATGAATTCATTGTTTTTCAATAGCTGAGTAGTAGTCCATAGTGTAAATATACCACATTTTCTGTATCCATTCCTCTGTTGAGGGACATCTGGGTTCTTTCCAGCTTCTCTTTTGGTTTTTCAAGATCATGTCAAAGCTTTCTCCAAAGCAAACATTAATGTAGAGTCTGTGAGTCTCAATGGCAGCAGTGGTGGACTGGTCATTCCCAGAAGTTAATTCTGATCACGGTGTACATCACAGAATGACCTTGAACTCCAGGCACACCTCATTACTATTGCACAGTCCTGGGATAATTCGATAAAGGAACAGAAAAACCCAAAGCAAACTCAAACTAAACCAAAAAGCTCTTGGATTCCTGTGTGGGCTTCTGTGTGTGTGATGTCAGTTCTTATTTATTTCATATGAACTTTATGTGAGCAAACCAACTTCAGTAACTATATACACAGCTGTACCAGCACTGAAAAGAATCCCCTAAGAGAAAACAGGCACCTTGGGAAGCTGTTTTATTGTTGGTCTTTTGATCTGATTACCCTTGGAAACAGATAGCTATTTGGTTGGGGACAAAGCTACTTCTCTGCAGATATAAGCCACTGGAGTAGCCATGTCAGTCATTGCTGTGGGGTAGCACTTCCAAGCTCATGACATGAGAAGAGCCACAGAAAACTGAGCCACAAGGATGACAGATAGTCGCTGCTGCTTCTGGCAAATTAGCATTGCACCCATGCTGATGACCTGATGTGTTTTCTGTTTTTAATTTCCTCAATTTTCAAACTGTAGGGGAGCATAATACGCCTCTGTTTCCTAGAAACAGAAAACACAAGTAAATATTTGAGAAATTTGATATAGAGAAAGTGGATTTGAAGCTTCTCAAGAAGATGCATGAGATCAAGGCCCAGCAATCCTCATCTGCCCTGCATCTGGTTTAGCCAGATTGGAGGACCTCGGCCTCCCTAGACAATGCCTGAGTAGCACCATACGTTACATATAAGTGGACAGATAAATAACCCCATGCCAACTGGACTGCATAGTGTGGCATTTAAAAACTAGAATATGGAGTGGTGGTAAGATAGAATATAACATGCCTTTAATCTCAACACTTGGAAGGCAGAGGTAGGTGAATCTCTGAGTTCAAGGACCGCTTGGTCTACAATTCCAGAACAGCCAGGGCTACACAGAGATATCCTGTCTTGAAAAGCAAATAAACAAACTAATAATGATAATAGTAGTAGTAGTAGTGATTTTAAAAAGCTAAAATATGTGTGCAAACTTAAGCCCTTCAGTACACAGCGCTTTTATTTTATTTGTTTGTTTGTTTGTTTGTTTGAGCCTGCATTATTGCACAGTCTGTCTGTGATGATACCCAAGGCAAGCACTCCAACCTGTCATCCTGGATCCCACTGCCTTTCTTCCCTTCCCACTCCTTGATCTCTTGGCAGGATACCCAGGCAAGGATTCTGGGTTTGCTTCTATGACATGGTCCAGCAAATTAAAGATTTAAACAATATCAGCTTATAGCTCACTGTTCTGAAAGTTGGAGTCTAAATTCAAGGTCTGGACAGAGTGGAGCTTCTTTGGGAAGCCTAGAGGGGAAAACCCATCCTTGACCTTTTCATCTTCTGGAGACTGCCTCCATTCCTTGGCTCATACACCCTTTCTCTCACCATTCCAACCATTTGCCCTGAGTGTTCACCTCAGCTTTTGAGCTGATCCTCTGGCTGTCTCTCATACAGACCTTTGTAATAACAGAGGTCCATCCAGGAAATCCAGGTTGGTCTTCCACTCTTGAGAGCCTTGACATATCCTACTTCTGTATCCACTTTGCCATGTAAATAAAGTGTTTTCAGGTTCTCATCTAGGAGGTGAACATCTTTAGGAAGCTTTCCTCATACAGGACCTTACTGCTCTGCCTTCCGTCCTGTTCTATCGCCCTCCTCACCACACGTGCATGTACACACTATCTACACACACATACACACACACACACACACACACACACACACACACACACACACACATCTGTCCAGGCAAAGGCTGCCACAGTCCTAGAAGTGACTCAGGCCAACTGGACAGGGAATGGTGGGATGCCAAACACCCAGAGGGTGAGGGGTTAGGGTCAGTTTCAGTTTAGAAGGGCACATAGTTTGGGGGCTAGGACCCTTTGGTCCCAAAGGGTCACAGTCAAATGAAGGCAAGGTACAGATGTGGCCATCTGAGCTGGGGCTGTTGCTGGAGACGAAGCTGATGTTTGCCGACAGGCAGCATAAATAGAAACCTGTAGCTGGGCTGTAGTTAAAGGGAGACACCTGCTCCTCTGTCCTGTAAAGCAGACAGCAGAAATCCAGAACCAGACAAAAGAATCCAGCCTGACTGCATTGGGGCTATCTAATATACATGTTTATAATTTTAAGTATTATACATTTTGTACCTTTTGGGAAAAATAATGTGAAGTTGCAAGACATGATAAGACTTTGGCTCAAAATAAAATAAATACACGAAAGCACCCAAATTTAATCCCACTCGCTTCAGTCAGCCTGGGATTTCTGCACCCTCAGAGGCTGGTGGCACTCAATGGTCAGTGCCCTGCATTGTTGTTGACCATTGAGTTTCTTGGTAGTGAAGAGACTTATTTCCCACACCTATCAGGCTCTCTGAGAAGCCTGGGGTGTGGTGCAGGGTTGTCTCCATCAGTGACTTGTGGAAAGTTGTGTCCCTGTGTCACCTACAGTATGGCAGTAAGTAGCCTAGCTCTGTGTGTTTCAGAAGCTTGATTGGGGCTAATGGTAATGACAGAGTGTGTGCGCTCAGAGTCCTTGGTAATGTCTGAGTACAAGAGGGTGTTCTGATTGCTGATTACCATAGCTCAGTTCTCTGCCCTGCTGTGTGTTAGAGTCATATGAGGAACTTTAAAAAAAGCTAATGTCTCAGCCCCAGCCTCCATGAAATTCTGACCTCACAGTGGAGGACTAGCCTCAGCATCGCAGTTTTCAAAACCCCTTCTCCCTGGGTACTTGCACCATCACTCCACTTTGCTCTTTCCCACTCACCCTTCCTCTGAATGCTCACACACTCACTTCAGTACTTCCTCTGGGTCTTTGTCAAATGTCACTGTCTCTAGGAGTCCTTCTTTTACCCTCTGCCTAAGTTGTTCCCTGATCTGGCCAGTGCCACTCTCTGCCCTCACTGCGGGTTTGCATCTTTTTAAGCATTTTATGACATGATTTCACACAGCTGCCATAAGGAAGAAATGGGTGCCTTTGGGGGAAATGCAGTCTTGCCCCAAGGACTCATCCCTAAATTTTAGCTTTGCTGTTATTTTAAGAATACCAGCTGCAGAATGAAATGGTACCTTAAGCTGACCTGGCTGAAAGAGAAATGCTGAAAAGGATGGTGACAAGAGGGCTTGTGTGTGCATGTGTGTGTGTATGTGTGCACGCGTGTATGTATGTCTGTGTGTGCATGCATGTCTCTGCGTGTGCATGCATGTCTCTGTGTGTATGTGTGTATGTGTCTGTGTGTGTTCATGCATGTGTATGTGTGTTTCTGTGTGCATGCATGTGTATGTGTATATATACTATAGTTTAAAGATATTCCAAAAATAAAGGAGGGAGGATCCAAGCTTTCTAAGACTGGCCAGCTAGTCTGCAGCAGAGGCTAAGCTGACACATGGAGAGAGACCTCGTGCTTGTGGTCACCCTTACTGCCCTGTGTGCTTGAGGGTGTGTCCTGAGCAGTAGCGTCGTCTTCTTCTACCCCACGCCTTCTGCTCTGAAGGATGAAAAGGAAGTAGAAGGTTCTGGGGTGTGCAGGGGTGGACTTTGAGGAGTCCCACGGGAGACACCAGGAAGTCAGACACTGTGGAGATAGACTCGAACTCCAGCCTGTGGGTCGGAGCCCAGTACTCAGGCACAGTAGCTTGTGGACTTGACACTCTTAGCTCCCCCTCCATTGAGCCCTTTCATGTGAGGTGGCGGCAGTGGGCACCTCTGCCTCCTTGGTGGTCATGAAGAAGAGCGAGGATGAAACATCAACATTTGTGGGCAGGGCTCTTAGGGAATAGCAAGTTCTCCATGAATGTTTGTTATTGGGTTTTTAAAACTAAACTAAGCCAGGTAGTGAGGGCACAAGTCTTTATCCTAAATTCGAGGCCGACCTGGTCTACAGACTAAGTTCCAGGACAGCCAAGGCTGCATTGAGAAACCCTGTCTTGAAAAACCAAACCAAGCAAAAACCAAATAAAACAAAACCAACCAACTAAAACCCTAAGCTTCTAGAGAGCAGTAGGGAAAACTACCATGTAGTCACATGGTACTGTGGGCTGTCTAAGGGTCAATGATGAGAGAGAAGCTGTTGATGATTAAATATAATACTCAGCAAACTCAGTGAGAGCTGAACATAGTGGAGCCAGGATGTCTGTCCTTCCTAAATCTTTAGCCAAAGTTGTTTTTCTATACTAATAGAAAGTCATTGCAGGTAACACTTGCTTGAACTGTGAGTAACTTGCTTTGGACAAAAGATAATAACAAAGTAAAGCATATTCTATGTATTGTCTAACTTTTGTCTAAGACTTAGGAAAGTCAAGCTTAGGTAAGACCACATGGGTCAATTTATAGTCTTTGTGCCCGTGGCTCCAAGGGATAAGTTGGCAAAGGCAAACCCACTAAGTCCTAGAAGCAACAGAATCACAAGAGTAGTTTACTGTCAGATAAGGAGATGCTTTGTGTAATAAACATGTTCTTGATAAAATTGCCTAAAAAATGTTTTTGTTATTTGATTTATCTCCCTGTGAACTTATCTTGTGATGTGTGTAAAACCATTTGTTTCTGAATGATCATAATTCATGGTAACTTCTAGGTACAAAACAAAAACAAAAACAACAACAACAACAAAAACCCTGGTGGTTTTAGGGAACTCAATGGCTTTGTTTGCTATTTAAAATATCATTCTGGCAATGCCCAACTTACAAGCCCAAGGAATGTGTTTTGTAATGACAATTACATCATTCTAAGGTACCAAATGCTTACAGATTCTCTGAGGGCGAGGAATCTGTCTTCTATCTACTGGACAAATGTAGTGCAGTGACCTAAAACCAAAAGAAAAGCCTGAACAGGAGGCCAGCCTGGACAGCGGCCCTGCCAGGAAAAGGTGCTGCTATGGGGGACACTACTGTCCCCTCCCTGCCTTCCTGTCTCATGAAGCTATAGCATATCACATGGAGACACCGGAAGGAGAGCTCCAGAACTCTGGTCTTGTTCATCAGCTGCTCTTCACAGATTCCTAGTTGTCCTCAGTGGTAACTCATCGATTGCCTTTTCAGGTGTGTGGAAGATAGCACCAGGGCCTTAAAATCCTTCCCTTGCTTCACTCGGGCTATGTTTTCCTTGCTTCCTCCTGGAGCCCCATGAGTTCTTTGTTCCCTTTGCTCCTCCTGTGTGTTTGCTCAACCCCTGTGTTAGAATTTCTTTATGTTGTACTCTGTTACATCCATGCTGGGATTACCCCAGTGTGGGATGGGGAACCCCAATGACCCAGAGAGTGGCATGAATTTAATGCCTTCACAGAGAATGCCTCCTGAGACCAGGGTTCCCCCTTCTGTTATCACACAAATCTTAACAAGAACTCAAGCCAAAGATCAAAGTCTACTCTATCCACATCCCTTGCTTCTATGACACATTATGACAAGTTTACTAACTTCAAAAACTACTGAAGTACCACACTGAGTATCACTGTCTCACAGTTCTGGAAGCCAGAAATCTACACTGAGACTACCTGAAATGAAGTCAGCGTGCAGATGGGACCAATTCCCTGTGTAGACTCTGCAGGACTAGAATCTGTCCCTTGCTTTCCCACTGTTAAAAGTGATGAGCTTCGAGTTTTATTAACTTTGCTGCTAATAGACCTTCTTTAACTTAGTTTGTATGGTTCAATTTATTTAACTATCTACTTGTTTTTGTTTCTTGAGCAGGGTCTCATATAGACCATGCTGACCTTGAACTCTCTATATAGCAAGGGTGATCTTGAACTGATCCTTCTGCCTCTGCCTCCTCGTGCTGAGATTTCAGGAGAGTACCACCATGCCCAGTTCAATGTTTAACAATATCTTTGTTTTACAACCAGCATACAACTAAAAACATAACTGTTAGTTCTCAGGAGTCAGCAGGGCAATCCAGTTACAGCCACCAGCGTTCACGTACTCCCAAGCACTGTGCATTTACTTCTGGCTCTCTGTTTTTCTGTTTGACATTATCCTTCGAAAAAGGAAAATGAAGACTTAGCTCTTTACCTAGCTCACTCCAAACCCTTCCCATATTCATCAATGGAAACTGTCTTTTATTCGTAAGTTTCTCTTCTCAATTTCACAGTATCACAACTGAGAAAACAGCTTTCAGGCCAAAGGGATGGCTCAGAGGGTAAGAGAGTCTGCCGCATATGCGTGATGATGAGTTCAAATCCTCATGTAAAAAGTCAGGTATGGTTCTGAGTATGCCCGTGAGCCCAGCACTATGGGGGTGGAGGCAGGAGAATCATTCTGGCTTGCTGGTTGCCAGCCTAGAGCCAGGTTCAGTGGGAGTTCCTGCCTCAGGGGAAGAAGGTGGGGAGTAACAGTACAGGGTGCCCCATTTTCTCTTCTGGCTTCTGAGTGCCATGTGTACACACACACACACACACACACACACACACACACACACACACTACCTTTACTGATATGTTACTGTAAAGCAAAATAAGGAATATCTCAGTCACATGTGACATCATTGAATTTCTTCTTTTATAAATTGTTTTTATTCTCGAGGCCTTACATGGCAATCACCCTGTTTCTGGGGAGCCTAACTTTCTTCTCAGGGTATCTGACATTTCTGGTGGGCTTACAGTTCCTTCTTTTGTTGTTTCTTGGAGCTAAAATGACTAGTTTTTGCCAGAACTGTCCCCAGACCCACTGCCTAACATCATGCTGCCTTACATCTCCATTACCTAGGGGTGCTCCCCTTCTTTCTATCTAGAGGTGCTCCCCCTCTTTCTTGAGTTGGGTACTTTCCTTGAATCTCCTTTTCATCCTCCCTGATTTTCCTGATTGCTTTGAAAAGGAAAATAAGGGCCATGCTTCCTGGGAAAACACACTGACACAGGACACATCAGAGGTAATTATTTTTAACACGCATGAAAACATACCATAATCAAATTTGTGACGTAGAGATTAACTTCATTGCTCCAATTACTTATGGAGGCTTGTTTCCCCTCAAGAAGGCAGGGTTCCAATGTTGGGCCTGAAAATTTCCATTCTAGTTTCTAAAATTCTTTTTATAATAGCCTATTTCTTTCTAGAAACTTTTAGATCATCTCTGCTATTGGCATTCTGAAAACATCAAATAATATCTTTTTTTTCCTTAAGTTTTTGTTACAGAGACTTACTTACTGTATGGCCCTGAAGAGCTAGGACTCACATCCCAGTGCAACTGCCCTGGAGCTCATGTGATCTTCTTGCCTCTGCCACTTGAGCGCTGAATTAGAACTGAGTGCTGGGCTGGAGAGATGGCTCAGTGGTTAAGAGCACCGACTGCTCTTCCAGAGGTCCTGAGTTCAATTCCCAGCAACCACATGGTGGCTCACAGCCATCTCCAGTGGGATCTGATGCCCTCTTCTGGTGTGTCTGAAGAGAGCAATGGTGTACTCATACACATAACATAAATAAATCTTTAAAAATAAAAGAAAAATAAAAGGACTGAGTGCCATCATACCTGGCTAATGTGACTGATTTGGATGTTGAGACACTGTGTCGTGTCTATGAGCACATGCAGCGCAGAAGCACAATGCTGTCAAACTAGAAGGCTTGTTCTTGTAATGTCTCACTGTCATTTTCTCTTCTAGAACCCAGTCCAGGACATCTTGTTTCGACTCTCTGTCCTGTCCTTTGTCTGTACTCTCTCCCTCCACCTTGAGTCCCCTCTACTTTTTCAATATGTAAGAATATTTCCTAAATGTGACTTTAGAATTATTCACTGCATCAAAAGACTCTCGATATAATACTTTTATTTCTATGAACTCATTCTTCACTTACTTTGGTTCCTCGGTCTCTTATTCTTGCTTCTCTGACATGCTGTCCTGCCTTGCTTTTCTGGGCCATTCGACGGCCACTTTCAAGCTTTCTTCTGCTCCTTACATGTTTGTCTGCTGTTGTTTGTTTGTTTTCTCCAAGTTCATTCTCTCTTTGGTTGTTTGTCTTTCATTAGAGTCTGTCTTCGAACGTCTGGTGTCCCCCAGCTCTTCATTCAGAGTCAAGAGTGAGCAACTAAGAGTTTGCTGGCGCCGGTGCGGCCCGGAAGCGAGCTTGCTGGCGCCGGTGCGGCCCGGAAGCGAGCTTGCTGGCGCCGGTGCGGCCCGGAAGCGAGCTTGCTGGCGCCGGTGCGGCCCGGAAGCTCTGAGGGACTCTTTGTGGAGCTGCTAACTAGTCACTTGCTCATCTCGTTGGGGAATCCGTAATTATCTGTGCTATTGGTCTTTTCTGCGACTGTTCTATTTCTTTTCGGAGAAATCCTCTAATTTCCCTTTGGGCTTCTGACATCCTGGGTGCCGGGTACAGGCAGGGACTGTGACTCCCATTTTCAGCCTCTTGCCTCACACTTCCTCTTCTTCAGAGCTCCTGTGCTGTGTCCCAGTGAGTGAACCTTCAGACCCCTACTGGGGACAGGACAGCGACTGCCCTGGGGAGTTGGGGAAGATGCAGGGAACAGATGTCCTCCTGCCTGTGATAGCTGTCTGTGCTGCCAACTTGAGTGGACTTAGCATCACCCAGAAGACTCACTTTTGGGTATGTCCATGAGGCTATTTCCAGAGAGGTTTAACTTTGAGAGGGAATACCCACCCTGAATATGGCTGGCACTATCCTATGGGTTAGAGTCCCAGACTGAACAAACTCGGGGAATATAAAGAACCAGCCGGGCCCAGCAGCTTGTTTACTGCAGCCACTTCAGGCTCCCGCCGTGGAACCTCTCCCACCACGATGGACTGTAGCCCTTAAACTGCGAGCCAGACACACTCTTTCCTCCTGGAGTAGCTTTTGGCAGATGGTTTGTCACAGCCAAGGAGAAGTAACTTCCTACACCACTGCCTTTCCTTCTCTTCCTTGACTCTGTTCCATTCTACCCTCATTTTCAGAGGTGAGCCCACCTCCAGCATATGTCCCTGGTTCCTAATAATGTCTGTAGGCAATTAATTTCAGCCTTCCTTTCTCTGTAAACCCAACATATTGTCAAATTAATTTCCATTTCCTGAAATTGTGTCTTTTATCTTTCCTTTTTTTCCCTTTGGACTGTAGATATACATTTTTTATATTGTCTCATACATTTTGTGCAGGTTTTGTTTGGGGAAAGAGGCCAATGGGTGTGTTTAATTTGTCATATTTAATATGGGATCAATGTACATGGCTTTAACAGTTTGTCAAATGCAAGAGTGATAACCTGCATATTGTATTAACACATCTTATATTCAGACTGGGTCTTCCCTCTGGAGGTAAATGTGTCTGGAAACACCCTCACAGACACACACAGAAGTGTGTCATCTTCATCGTTCTAAATCCAGTCAAGCAGTCAGTGAAGACTGCATCCTGTTTTCGTAGGAACATTGGTCATTATAATAACAGCAGCGTATTTGCCAACTCATGGGGGTGGGGATGATATCTCTGTGAAACCAGGAAAATCCTGGGGAAACCTAGCAAGCCGGTCGCCTTCACCCTTACATGAATGTCTTTAGTTGTCAAGATTTCACCTAAGCTCTGGGAAGGAACAACAAAGTGTCTGTCTGACTAAGGCACAATACAATCTTGAACTTAAATAGATTGTTTGAACTTGTGATCTCATACTAGAGAGAAATACGCATCAAGAAAAGGGGGAATCAGGGAAAACAGGAAAATAAAATAAAAAAGTAGGACAGAGAGGCCCAGAGCAATTGTGTGTCTGACCTTTCTGGCTCACATTCTTCTGAAATGCAAGTGTCTCCTTAAAGGCTGTTTGAGTCTTTACTTCTAAGTGACCAACGTGTTTGAAACCAGACTGGCAGTAGCCTGAGACAGTTGTCCCTAAGTGACTCAGTTGCTTAGACTTAGGGGTAACACTGGTCTCAGGGCTAGCCATTGGTGTTCAAACCCCGAGTCCAAATCCTTCAAGCTTCCAGATCTGTGTTTCAAACAACTCAGAGAGATCACCTTGGCACAAAGGACAGCTTTAAACTTTTTGGGTCATCACTTAGTCGAAATAAAGTTTTCAATTTTAGAATACTGTTTCATCTCTCGTTTTGTGGGACTTAAGTTAGCTCTTGGGCTAACCCAGATGTCTCATCTCTGACTTAAAATCCTTGAAGCAACAGTTGTTCCTCAAAGTCCCTGTTTGTTTCTCTGTCTCTTGCGGTGACCTGTAGGTCAGTCAGGCCTCTCCCATGACTTTTGATGTATAAAACCATTGGTTTTCTTAACTTTACCCTTAGTTGGTGGTAGAAGGAGGTTAAATGGACAGAGAGTGGGGAGGGGTCCCCTGGGGGGTTTAAGCAGAGGGATGTTAATTGTCTTGGAGACCAGGCCGCTGAGCTCATGTCCCACACTTAGCCTGTCAGCAGAGAGCAGGCCAGCTCCCACTTGCTCCCCACTGAGGACTTATAGGTCTAGCCTGCTCTGTCACAATGAGGAACTTAGGCTGCTGCTTGCTTCTTCTGGCTGCTGCTGTCAAATTCAAAGCTGCCAGGGTCTTGTGGAAGGTCATTAATGTCAGAGAGAAATACATTCTAATTAGCTAGCGTCTCCTTTCCACATAAAACCATCAATTTAGTGCAGAGAGACTTTGATCTCTCTCTTCTAGGCTTTGCTACCATAAATGCCAGAGTGAGGTTTCTCTTATCTCTTCATTTATTTTTGTAGAATCTTTTATTTCCAAATATTTTCCCATCCCAGTAAGGCTAAGCCCCACATGAGATATATTAATGTGTCTGCCTTCCAGGAACTTCTAAGACTGCCTGGGGTGTTGCTTTCAAATGTTTCAATCTGCATTTAACAGGTAAGTAGATTCTTTTAACTAGCCAAAGAAACTCATGCATATAAATGCATTTAATGCTCAGATAACCCTATGGACAGGGATACCAGTATTATCTTCATTTTACATGAGGAAACTGAGACAAAGGGGTGATAGCTAATGATCGATAGAACCAAACTCTAAACACAGGCAAGTGGAACCCGAGTGGCCTTCCTGAACTTCATGCCTCTCTGTCTCTGGAGAAGAGTCTTTTCCTAGTTAGTGTTCTAGCTCAAAAAAAAAAAAAAAAGATTTATTTTTGTAGGGAACAACAGACAATCTAAAAATTTAGAAAATGTCTATAGAAATCTGGATTTTTCTGCTCATTTGAGTGTGAGTACCATTAGCTTTCATACTCAGCAACAGCAGCTGAGAAACAGCAGCTGTTTGTACAGGTACCCACAGTCAGCATCCCACCAAATTTCCTGGCTGCCTTCTAGAAACTTCAGGGCCCTGGATTCTATTTGTACTGCCCCAGTACATCATGAACTAGCTACAAGACACATCTATTGATGTCCTGGAGACCAGACTTGCTTCTTCCATGATTAGATTCCTGGTAAGTTCTGTCTAGTGATTAATCTGATGGTGTAGACTGAATAAGAATGAGTCACTTGCTGCCTGGGGTCCCAACCCTGTGTTGTTCTGACAAAGGTTTTTGTCACTTGGCTGATGCCGTGGAAAGATTCATCACAAGAAGCCAGATTTTCATTCAATGTAGAAAGATGATTTCAAAGTCATTGTCTGGGAGAGCAGGGGCATCACAGAGGCCAGGATGAGTTTACATTTCTTTATATGCTATGATTTGACATTTAAATGCCCCAAAAGGTCTACATACAGGAGATTTGGTCCCCAGCATGTATGCCATTGGGTGGCAGAACCTGTAGGATGTGGGGGCTCTATGAAGCTAGAGACATCATTGGAGGTATGCATTGTAGAAGATATTGAGACCTGGCCCCTTCCTGTCATTTTTTGTGCTTCCCAACTGCCATAAGTTGAGTAGCTTTATTCTACCCTGTGTCCCCTACCATGATGTCCCACCCCCAGCACAGGGGATCCAGGTTGATTCCCAAAATCTGAACTGTAGATCACGGAAACAGTAGAGATTACTGCAGGCCACACACAATTAAAAAAAAAAAGACAACTAGAGCTCCTTTATAGAGCCTCCGGCCCAAGCTGGTCAAAGGGGTAAGGACTGAAGAAGGCCAGGCTGCATCACTGGATAAAAGGGACTAGCAAGCTTTAAAATTGATTTCCTGTGCATGGTTACACATTGGTAATTGTCCATCTGGCACGGGCACTGCGCTAAAAAATATTTTCCTTCATATGCCCAAGCATTGTGGCCCTGAGGTGTGCAGTCAGGCAGCTGACTAACCCTGGTTCTCCTGAGGGTCTCTTGTTCCTGACACCACCATCTTATATCCTTGGATTTAGTTTGGTGTCAGCCTTCTGAGAAGACTGAGGGACTTCAGGTGCTCTACCTGCTGAAGGCACAGGCTCGGGCTGGAAAAAGCACAGAGCATCTCCAACAGCCAAAGAATCCTGAATTGGAGTCTTGAGCAGAGATTTTCAAATCTTCAACATGGCTGCATTCAAAGCTGAGCACAGTCTGACTCAAAGTTTGAGGCGTAAAGGGAACAGAAAACATGAAGGCACCGTTGTCATGCTTGCGACCTGCTTTGGTCATCCTTCAACTGTCTGACAGTTCCAAGCAAGAGTCAGCACTCATGGCCAAACGGCCTTCAGATCTACGCATCGTAACCCAGACAACGGTTGCTGTCTCTACAGCAGAAATGCTCTCTCCAGGGAGCGCATGTGGGTCAATCATGTGGCCTCCAAACTGGTGACTTTTAAGTTAATTAAGAGCAAATTCTATGATTTCACAGCTTGTCTGGTGTCTTAAGTTCATTCTGGGCTCATACCAAAGATATTTTGGGAATGAGGTTTCTCCTTGGTAACATTTCTCATTTGTGTGGCCATCACGAACTCCAGGGTTTCAGCTTGGTTCAGTCACAAGGAGCTTGTCATCTGTAAACATTCTAGTCTGTGGCCTAACCAGGTGTTTTTGGCTCAGTGACGGAAAACTGGCTAACATGTTATCTATACCCATAACAAAATTTCTTAATTTATAGTAATTTGTAAACACTAGAAATGTGTCATTCACATGTGACAAACCCAAGACGAAGATGCCAGTCCCTGTGCAGGCTTGTGAGGATCGTTTCCCTGGACACTGCTTTCCTGGTGTGCTCTTCCTCTGCCACTGGCCTCTTCCGCTAGGGTATCCATTTCAGTCAGGAGAGCAGATCCCCAGTGAATTTACAAATTCCCCAAATGCCACACCTTTCTTAAGACTGACAGAGTTCAGGTTAGATCTCAACATAAAACTTGGAGGGACATTCAGCCTATGTAATGGCAACAGTGTCCCAGCTGCACAGAGTTGTGGTAGAGATTAGTGTTTGGCATGGTGCCTGTGATGGTCTCTGGCAACCTGGAGCACCAAGGAGGTCCCAGGACTTCCTGGAGAACACAAGCAGATGTTTCGATTTTTCTATGAGTAGAGGGGCAGCAGTAGGTTTAATCCCTTACCAGTAAGTTCAAGTCAGGGTGGGATGATTCGTACTCCTAATGTTTGTGCTAGTTTTCAGTACATTATATAGTACACTATATATTCCTTGTCAAATTTAAAACCAGATTAGAGAGCCAGGATAGACTGTGAATGATGATACCAAACTTTGTTTTTTATTTTGATCATACTTACTATATGTTATTATTTTATTAGTTATGTTAAAATGGCGTGTATGCCCCTCTCCTTTTGGACCATGAATATCACATGGCAATTTCACAAGCTCCAAGATGTCTCAGAATCTTTGTTTATTATTTCTTTCCTTCTTTGTCCTCTCTTCCATCTTTTCATCTAGTTTAGCATTTCCTAAGATGTAAGTCCCCAAACCGCTAGTATCATAAGATCCATCAGAAGTAAATGGGATTTTGTGATCAAACAAATTTGGGGAAATTCTTGATATTTTATCTCCTGTTTTGGAAACTTGCTTTGAATGTTAAAATCTACTCAGCACTTGGGGCTAGAGAGGGGGCTCAAAGAGTGCACGTTGCTGTTCCTGAACACCCAGGTTCAGTTTCCAGCACCTGCTTTGGGCAGCCAGCCCATGACCACATGTGGCTCCAGCCCATGACCACATGTGGCTCCAGCCCATGACCACATGTGGCTCCAGCCCATGACCACATGTGGCTCCAGTTCCAGAGACCTGTCGTCTCTGGCCTCTGTAGACACTGTTTCTGTATGCACATAACTACACACACATTAGAATGAAGTATTTTTAGGAAAGAAAAGAAAGAAAGAAAGAGAAAGAGAGAGAGAGAGAGAGAGAGAGAAAAGAAAAAGAAAAAACATAGTCAAGCCTTTGGATTGCCTTAAAGTTAGGAAGAATACGAGTCAAATACTTGTAATCTGATGTTTCTCAAGCATGCTTTACCTCGGAATGTTCCCTCCCTTACATAAGCCTATTAACACCCTGCTGGATCTAGTAGGAAAAGTATTGATCTAGATTGATTAGTATGTGGCTTTCTAAGCTTGAAAGTGGCTGATTACTACTGCTGCCACTCTCATTAAAAGTGTAATATTTTAGATTTATCTAACTCTCAGAAAACAGACTTTGTGTTTTCTACCCTTGAAGTCACATGTTTATGGACATAAGGATAAAAATGAGAATTCTCACATATTTTAACATTGGCCCGAGTCTTTCAATGTTTTATCTTTGATTTTATAATATAGAGTGATTTTGTTCCAGTTTGTGTTGGTCTTAGTTTGTTAAATTACCCAAGAACCCCCAACAACCAGCCTTTTCATGGTCCTTTCTTCTCCAAGTGGCCTTGTACTCAGAGAGAACATTAACCTCATGCAAGTTCTTGAGATAAGTACAAAGCTTTTACAATGATATTGTTCTGTCTTCTTTTCCTCTCGCTACTTAACAAGAATATATAACCTATCAGAATGTGATTTGCTCTGTGGCAAGCTAATGTGCACACCAGCTAGCTGCTGTACCCATCTCCGGGCCAGCAATAATTTCCCAGTACCTTGGACTTCCTCGACTGTGCCCCTTTAAAGGAGTGCGTTGGGAAATGTGCCAGAGAAGGCGGGACTCCGTGGAAAATGAGCGTTTTCATAGGCAGGATGGCCATGAGAACATTTGGGCACTTAAAGAAGGCTAATGTGTTGTTGTTAGGTTTTGTCAACTTGATACAACTACACACATACCTGAGAAAGGAAATCCTGATTGAGAAATTGGCTCCTTCAGATTGGCCTGTAGGTGTGTCTCTGGGACATTTTCTTAATTGGTGATTGACATGGAAGGGCCCAGCCCACAAGGGGAGGTGTCACCTGTAGGTCTTGGATAGTATAGAAAGAAATCTGAGTGACTTTTTTCTTATCAAATAAATATTATATGCTCTTCCATAATTATCTGGATTAGGTTGACTCATTCATTGAAGCAAAATTTAATAATTATCTACTCTAGACCAGATACTGTGCTATATGTCCCATGTTCTGCTCAGGGCACACATACAGCTCCTAATCTGCAATCAGCTGTTAAGTACAAATTGCATGTTTATGCCAAAAGATAAGCAATTATTTTGATGTAGAGCTAGCTGCTGGATATGAGAATGTGCTGGGGAAAGCCAGATATGAAAACGATTTTATATATACCATTTATTTATAGTAATTTTCCCTTTATGTTCTTAGCTTCTCCATATCCCCTCCTACTATTTCCTCTCCTTTGTCTGTTTTCTCCATCTTACCTAACATAGTCAGTTGGCTAACCCATCATGTTACACGCTCTCTCCTTTCTGCTTGATGCCCATTAGCAGAGGTTCTAGAAGAGTCACCTGTTTGCATTGCCAGATTTCCTGGGATCCTCCAGGGCTGGCCCCATGTCCTTGTTGACGTCACTGAGATATAAGTACATTGGGGCCTTTAGGGAATGATGATGTTTCTATATGAGGGAGATCCTAGGCATAGTTCACTCCCCAGTCTTCCTGCCTTGGCCTTCCTGTGACCATGAGGCAACCAGTATGAGGAGGAAAACTCTGAAAGTGGCAACATGGGACAACACCTTTGATGGCATTCTTGGTCAACTCGACCTAAGTTAGCAGATCATGCTCAGGCCGTGGTAACGCTAGAACAGCTGCGCTGTCTGCACCAATTTATTCCCATCTCACAGAGAAAAATTCATTCTCAATGAATGCATCCCATATTCTTCTTCTCTGCCTTGATTTCTCCTTTGCTTCTTCCTGGAGCACACTGCACTATGCCCTCAACTCACCTGCTGCATTCCTGACTTACTGCCCTTCAGAATGGGCCTGTATCTAGGAAGAAAGTCTTATGGAGGTAATTCAATTAAAACACACCTGTTAGGATTAGTCCCAATCCAGTATGACTGGCATCCTTAGAAGAGGACATTTGGGTGCACACTCCCTGAGGGATGGCCATGTGAAGACAGGAGGAGAAGATGGCTGTCTCTATGCCCAGAAGATAGGCCTCAGGTGAAACTGCCTGGCTGACACCTTTCCTTGATTTTGTATTTGTAGCTTCCAGAACCGTAAAATCGAAGTTCTACTATTTAGGTTGACTTGGTCTGTGGTACTTTGTTAAGGAAGTCTTATCGATGAATATGTACTCTTCATTCATTCCTGTTTGGCATAAACCATACTTGAGAGCAAGGCTTTCTTCAGTGAGGCCTCCTATAGCTTTATGAAGACTAGTCCCCCGAAGGTCTTTTTCTTAAACACAGTAGTGTTTCTGGGAAGTCAGAAAGCATTTCCAGGGTAGAGCGTACTGAGGTCCTTATGGGGTCTGTGAGCCTCTGCTTTCCTTTCTCTGCTGTTTCTGGGCTGATTCGGTCAGTGGTTTGCTCTGTCATGGTATACCCACCATCCAGCATGTCCACCAGGGTCTACCTGATCCTGGTCTGCAACCTCCAACTCAGAGCCCAAACTAACTTTTGCACCTCAGTGCCGGAATGCTGACCAGGTCAAGGACTTCCTCTTGTGTCTCCTTGACCAAAACTGTACTGCATGCTCATGAACAGAGGGAAAATGGGAGCAAGAGGGCATCACCTCATGCATCTGGACAAGTCAAAAGTCACCCTACTTGACTAGAACGGAGCCTGCCTTTCTAGCAGTTCACAGGTTCAGAATAGCAGGGACAAGACCACAAATACAATTCTGAAAGAACAAACTTCATGAACTAGAGCCCACTTTGCTCTCCCTCTGCCTGCCTCCAACGGAAGGCGTGCATTGGTTACGTCTGGAGACATTTTCTGGTAGAATTCTACCAGATCACAGTCTGGTAGAATTGCTGTTGGCATTCAATTGGTGAAGCACCAAGAGGGATGCTTCCACGGAGGTTAAGGAACAGAAAAGCCCCTCAGAAAGCAAAGTGTCCCGCCTGTCTGTCAGGAGAGCTGCAGTTGCTAAGCGCAGACCCAGGAGGGAGGCGCTTCCTG
This sequence comes from Tokudaia tokunoshimensis, assembly GCA_036184795.1. Taxonomy (NCBI): domain Eukaryota; kingdom Metazoa; phylum Chordata; class Mammalia; order Rodentia; family Muridae; genus Tokudaia; species Tokudaia tokunoshimensis. The sequence continues at coordinate 36,734,408 of BTHU01000018.1, read as the reverse complement.
TTTGGGTATGGCTGCTGTCGGCAGCATTATCTTTTACCCCAAAATTCAAAACAAAAGAAGTATCATAGAGAAAAAAGTGGACAAACTGATCAACAGCATTACATTGGTCAGGAGTTGGGAGGGCAGTCATGTCCGCTGCGGTTGGAACTGCAATGCACAGCTCCCTGTAAGTCTAGCCTGCACTGTTACATCTCTGAGGCAGAGCTAGCTTGATCACACTGCCTACCTGATCCCAGTCTACACCTGTCTGTCAGAGACCTGAGCAAAGCAGGACAAACTGCACTGACTAAAATTAGAAGAGGAGATGAAAAATGATTATTTGGAAATAAACTGGAAGATGCCAGTTTAGATCCTCTGAGACTGCAGTCTGACACATAAGCAGGACTAAAAATATGAAAATATGGTATTGCCACTGTAATCACTAAATTTCAGCTAGCTCTAAATATAATTAGATCTTAGTTGCTGTGTAGAAGCATTGTGCTTTCACATTTAAAAGATATTAATAAATATGCTTTTGTATATTGTCAGTATATGCTTAAAATACATTCATGATTACAAAAAGTAGCTCTTTAAGTACTATACTCAGTGATTACATTTTTTTTATATCTCTCCACAGTGACATTTGCCATAAGTGATAAATGGTACAGTGAAGTGTATTTGTAGTTTAGATCACAGATCAGCAGTTTTAAAACTTCTTTGCCAGGTCATTTAAATATGGTTTAGATAAATGAATGACAGGCATGCTTGTTTCCACAAAGGCAGCAAGATTAAAAATAAATCAGTGTGGGGACCTGTCACTTCCTATGTAGACACCATCCTGTTCTGTTTGGATTATGACTACTGTCTTCAGCATCTTATATTTTACCTAAAAATTAAAAAGAAGATAAAGTAGCATAGGAAAAAAAAAGTGGCCAAATTGATCAACAGCATTGCTTTAGTCAGAATTCTCCTCAGGAGCAGGCCTGAAAGAATGAACATGCATCAAAGGAGAGGTTACTAGATTGGCTACAGAATGCTGTCAGGACCGACCAACAATGACTGTCTCCCACTGAAAAGACCGACAACCCTGTAGCTGTTCAGCCCATGAGCTGGATGTCTTGGCCATTGCTACATGCCTGGAGTGTTCCTGGAGAGCTTCTGGTCATATCTATGTGGAAAGCTGAAGAGACTTGGTTCTGCTGTTAGTGGAAGACAGCAGCTGCAGTAGCCGGAAAGTAGATGAAGTCATCAATGAAACCAGAAGATGAGCAGGCAAAAAGTCAAAAGCTTTCTTCTCAGACTTCTGTATTTCTGGGTCATCCCGGAGTCATTGTCCCCGCTTAGGGTGTATCTTCCCACTTAGTTCAATTAAGAAATCCCCTAGTGGGGCTAGAGAGATGGCTCAGCAGTTAAGAGCACCAACTGCTCTTCTAGAGGTCCTGAATTCAATTCCCAGCAACCACATGGTGGTTCACAACCATCTGTAATGGGATCTGATGTTCTCTTCTGGTGTGTCTGAAGACAGCTACAGTGTACTCATATACGTAAAATAAATCTTGAAAGAAAGAAAGAAAGAAAGAAAGAAAGAAAGAAAGAAAGAAAGAAAGAAAGAAAGAAAGAAAGAAAGAAAGAGAAGAGAAGGAAGGAAGGAAGAAACACCCTAGTGGGTATGCTTAGAAGGTTTATCTTAGTTGATTCTAGATCCAGTCAAGTTGACAATTAAGATTAACCATTACAGACATGATGCTGGGGTTTTATTTCAAAGCCAGTGTGCACATTTTTTTAAATGTAGTTCTCATTGCTTCTATGTGGACTCGACAACTGTGGATTCAAACAACACAGACAGAAAACATCTGCAGGAAGAAATTGCATATATCCTGAAAACAAGCAGACTTTGCTGTTCATGGTATTATTCCCTACATAAGACATTGTAACAGTGATTTGTGTGTAATTTGTATTACACTGGATTTTATAAAGCGTCTAGAGATGACTTAAAGTATATGAGAGTTTGTTCATATGCTTTGTGCAAGTACCCTGGCATTCTGTGTATGGGACTTAAACATCCAAAGATTTTTGGTGAGGACACATGTCCTAGATAGCTTTAACTGCCGAGTTGATGCAACCTAAAGTCAACCTAGAAGGGAGTATCAGTTGCAGTTGTGATTACACAGATCAGATTGGCCTGTGAGGGATTATCTTGAATGTTAATTAATTCGGAGAGGCCCAGTCCACTGTGGGCAGCCCCATCCCTAGGCAAGTAGATGAGTAGTATACACAAGTTTTGGTGCCAGATAGCAAGTAGCATTTCCCCATGTTTCCTGCCACACATTGTCTGTGAAGTGACTGTCTTGTGTGAAATAGCAAGCAGGCCTGTATTCAAGTTCTGGCCTTGAGTTTTTCCTTGACCTCACCTAACAGTACCAATAAAACCTTTGCTCACCTAAGTTGGTTTAGCTGGAGTGTTTGTCATAGCAACATACTTGCAACTAGAATAATGTGGGTCCTGGAACCAATGTCATGTACATACAAATGGATACCTGTGTATTATTATAGGAACCAACTTTGTACATGCAGTGAAAGACAGGATTAGCTTAAACTATTTTTCAGGCTGTACATTAAAAACCCCACTAAACAGCACATTTGCGTAAATGCACTGGGCTTCATTATTCAGAGTTGCCGTGGATATATTTCCTAACGTGTTCTTATACGTTCATGTGCATTACTCACATTCATTTCTTATACTTAACCAGAAGTATTTAAAGGTTGACTCAGTTTCCATTTAGTATCAATCTAGGGTCCTCTTAGCAATCTCCTTTTAGCCTGAAAATGTTCTCCAGTTGAGCTCTTCTGCTCGGTTGCTTGTGGAAGACAGCTAATGAAGTTTAACATGTCTAAGAGCCTTTCACTTCCTTATTATGCAGACATATCTGGTGTCGGCTCCAGGCTTCTTGCTATTAATAGCTGTTGAAGATGCACTGTACATCTAATTTGGCACTGCCTGTGGTGACACAATTGGTTCTCAGTTACTTTACTGCCAATATGTGCATCTCAAGCCACGGGGGGCTTTCTGCTAATTGATGAAGTCTCTGATCTCCAAGAGTAAATCTAAGACCCACTTTCCTCTCTCTGAATCCCTCACCATCTCAAGTCTCTTGGGTTTGGTGCTATCACTGAAATCAGGGAGGCAAACCACTTCCTAGATTTGATTTTATCTATGTTCCTCATCAGGGAATACGGGAGCCCTCAGGGCAGTTTCTGAATTTCCAAGATTAGAGCTGTAGACAGAAAAAATGGCTAACGGGCTTGTTTTGGATGCATATTTGTGGGACAAACATTTTTGTTTTGTTTAAATTGCTTTTTAGGCAGCTATGAGGAGGATGAGGAGTATTTGATTGGCAGTCATCTTTCGGCAGAACCTTTGCCCAGTCTTCTCACAAAATGACCATGTGGTGCCACCACTGAAGGTGCCCCTAAAACATCTCTTTAGTATGCAGCATCAACCTGTCTCCTGGAGCTTACACCATTGCTCCTCTCCACACCAGCCTCCCTCAGCCACACTGACCATGCCAAGAACAAGATACGAGGCTTCATCCTTTTATCTCTTCCTTAGTTGGGGTTTCCTGGTTGTTGGTTCATCCCTCTCTCCCCTTTGCCAACCCCTCCTCCTCCACAGTATCAGTCCCCATAGGTCAGGCAGGAAATGCTGGTTGGCCATCAAACAGCTTCCCTGGATCCTGAGAAGGGAACCAGGGCGCTCTAAGTGCTCAGAGGGTCTCTGGACTTGTCTGACATTTGATGTATGTTGTGTGAAGCTTTTTCTGTTACCATGGCACCGTATTTACCAGCATCAGTACCGAAGAAGCATGTAAAGAAGGGTAGCAGAAGCGTGAGTGTGAATGCTGGCTGTTCTACATGGTGAAATGTAGTGTGCCCCTCCTCTGGTAAAGGACTTGGTACATTCCTCACTTAGCCACAGTCCATACCAAACTGTGGAGATGCCCTGAGACAGTCCTGTCAATGCATCTGTAAACACAGGGTACGTATTGACAAAACACAGGCCTGACTCATCTGTGACCTTCCAATAAGCACAATGTCATTATTTTGTCACAGTTTGGTGTCAGTGAGAGTCTGCAGGTTGATGTGGCTTATTAAATATCTAGAATATACTGCTGTTTTCCAAGATTACTGAGTGTGAGTATCACCAAAATCTTTCATGTTTTAAAGATTATTAATATTTAGAAAGAAAAGCTTCACATGTCCAGCGACTGTCAACAGCGACTGTGACCTTGGGCTGTATGACCTTTCTGATGAGGTACTTTTCTCCTCTATTTTAGAGAACTGAGTTATCATCAGAGCAAAAATGGTTGGGCACTGTATTAATTACGGTACACCTAATAATGCTGTTATTCAGTGTCATGTGCTTTGCCTTATATGAAGGTCTATAGTGGACAAGATAGGTATGATACCTGCCTTGGGGGTCTTCAGGGTTAGAGAACACATCAACTAGCATGTGGAGTTGTACTATGGGATGTGTTTCTGTTCTGAAGCTTATAGTAGCCTATAGGACAGCAGTCACTTTTATGAGAGGCCCTCAAAATTCTTACAGCAGTGTCAGTGCTGTTTCAAGAGCCCCTCAGAGATCAGACAAGGGCCGGTGGAGATGTTCTGATGTCAAGGATCCACGTTTAGATGGGTGTCACAGAGACTTCTCTACGTGTTACTATTTTGGTGCTTTGTGATAGAACCGGAGAGTTGGCAATGGTTGGGATCTGCATGTATAATCTCAGTAGCTTCTGCAGAGAGTGATTGTGTCTGACAGCAATGGTAGTTGGTAGTTACCCACAGGAACCTCCAAGGAACCATCTGTGCCTAAGCAGAGAACTGACTGACTCCTGCTGGAGCTGGAACAGAAACTCTTATCTTGGGACGGGGGGCTCTGAGGTACATTTTACTTACACATCAAAATATGATTCACTGGTACAGATGTCCAGATGTTAAAATAGAATTAAACTGTTTGTGGATTTAGTATGAGTGTATGTGTCTTACCCTACAGTTAACTAAATTTAGTTCATTTATGGGGTGCCTAATATATGTAAATGACCACATAAGATACCGAGGGGCTTGTACTGGTTGGATCTGTCAACTTGACAGAAATCTAGACATATCAGGGAAAATGGAATATTAATTAAGAAAACACCTCCTGTAAGTTTGTCTGTAGGGCTTGTTTTTGATTGATAATTGATGTGGGAGGGCCCAGTACTATGTGCAGTGCCACTCCTGGGCAGGTGGCCTTGACAGTATAAGAAATCAGGCTGAATCGCTTCTCAGCCTTTTGGCTAAGATTAAGTGTAAGAAATCAGACCAAGCAAGCTGTGAACAGCAAGCCAGTAAGCAGTACCCCTTCATGGCCTCTGCATCAGCTCCTGCTTCCAGGTTCTGGCCTTAAGTTCTTGTTCTGACTTCCCTCAGTGAAGTTGCTATTTCCCCACTGCCTTCTCTTATCCCTCTTCCCTCTCTTACTAAGACCTTTCTTCCCAACAGGTTTGTCTCTCACTAAACATTAGGGTAAGACACACATACCTAAAACTACATCAAACAATCTGTTACCTGGAGCATGGGCAAGTCAGTTTGATAACAAATATGATTAATTAACAAAGCAACAACATTAAGTTCTCCACCCAGGTTTATGACCTCCCTCCCGGCAGCCAGTTCTAGGCCAGGTTTACAGTAATTCCCTCCTGTGGAGTGACCCTCAAATCCAATCAGCAAGTGGGTGGTTACCTCCGTCATAATGATGCCACTAATACATCTGTGTATTATCTTTCCTGGAAGGTTAGTACTGTAGTTTTCAGGGTTCACAGCTGGGTAACACTATTGATGACTTTAAATCCCAGGAGACTTTATAGTACTTTGCAGAACTATGAAAGCTAGTCAGGAGGGAGGAACTTCCAGCTAAGCTCCAGCATGATTCTGCCTTATAACCAAAGTATATGGCATCTTCAGTAATAAGGTCTTACCTTGAAATTCTGATGGGTGATAGCAGTAACTTGCATTTTAGTGGGGACCTCTGGTTCATTCTGAGCAACTGCACCTGGAAATGTATTTTTGTTCAGTAACCTTTAACTTCAGGGGGAGCGTTATTGATCCATGCAAGGTACCTCTGTGCAAACTCTTTTTTTAAAATTGCATTTTACTAAGCTTATGGAATAGGTTTCTGTATGGTTCCCCATGTGTCCTCATGTTGATTACTCTCCTTACCCGGCTTTCCCTTCCCGTTCCTAGTTAAACCTTCCCGAACCTTATGTCCCCCTTTCTACTTCATGTCCCCTGTGTTCTATTCTCCCCTCCACAAACCTCTTTGTTTCTTCTTTTCCTTCTAATGGCCCTTGTCTATCTTCCTAGCCTCTGAAGGTGCACCAGGTTAGATACACAAGTCTAAGAGTTCATAGGTAGTAGCCACATCTGAGAACGGAACATTTGGCATTTGTCGGGCTGGGCTGGGGTTACCTCATTCAGTATAATAGCTTCTAATTCCACACATTTTCCTAAGACTTTCATATCACAACTGAATAACACTCGTGTGTGTGTGTGTGTGTGTGTGTGTGATATTTTCATTATTTATCCATTGGTTGATAGACATCTTGGCTGCTTCCATTTCCTGGTTGTTGTGCCTAGAGCAGCAATGAACATGGGTGAGCAAGTGTTCCCATAGGAGGATGGAGTCTTGGGGGTATCCCTCTAGGAAGATGGAGTCTTGGGGGTGTCCCTGTAGGAGGATGGAGTCTTGAGGGTATCCCTGTAGGAAGATGGAGTCTTGAGGGTATCCCTGTAGGAAGATGGAGTCTTGGGGGTGTCCCTGTAGGAGGATGGAGTCTTGAGGGTATCCCTGTAGGAAGATGGAGTCTTGGGGGTGTCCCTGTAGGAGGATGGAGTCTTGGGGGTGTCCCTGTAGGAGGATGGAGTCTTGAGGGTATCCCTGTAGGAAGATGGAGTCTTGGGGGTGTCCCTGTAGGAGGATGGAGTCTTGAGGGTATCCCTGTAGGAAGATGGAGTCTTGGGGGTGTCCCTGTAGGAAGATGGAGTCTTGGGGGTGTCCCTGTAGGAGGATGGAGTCTTGGGGGTGTCCCTGTTGGAGGATGGAGTCTTGGGGGTGTCCCTGTAGGAGGATGGAGTCTTGAGGGTATCCCTGTAGGAAGATGGAGTCTTGGGGGTGTCCCTGTAGGAGGATGGAGTCTTGGGGGTGTCCCTGTAGGAGGATGGAGTCTTGGGGGTGTCCCTGTAGGAGGATGGAGTCTTGGGGGTGTCCCTGTAGGAGGATGGAGTCTTGAGGGTATCCCTGTAGGAAGATGGAGTCTTGGGGGTATCCCTGTAGGAGGATGGAGTCTTGAGGGTATCCCTGTAGGAAGATGGAGTCTTGGGGGTGTCCCTGTAGGAAGATGGAGTCTTGGGGGTGTCCCTGTAGGAGGATGGAGTCTTGGGGGTGTCCCTGTAGGAGGATGGAGTCTTGGGGGTGTCCCTGTAGGAGGATGGAGTCTTGAGGGTATCCCTGTAGGAAGATGGAGTCTTGGGGGTGTCCCTGTAGGAGGATGGAGTCTTGGGGGTGTCCCTGTAGGAAGATGGAGTCTTGGGGGTGTCCCTGTAGGAGGATGGAGTCTTGGGGGTGTCCCTGGAATGGTATAGCTGAGTCATATGGAAGTTCTCTTTTCAGCTTTTTAAGGGACCTCCACACTGAGTTCTGTAGTGGCTGTTTCAGTTTACAGCCCCAATAGTAGATAAGAGTTCCACTTTCCCCAAATTGTCAGCAGCGCTTGCTGTCCTGTTTTATTTATACTAGAAAGTTCTTATTTTTGAAACAGGTTCTCACTAAACAGACCAAGCTGGCCTCATCTCCCGCATACCCCCACTTAGGTAGAGATTCCAGGCAGCACCACCTTGTCTGGTATGTGGGGTTCTGTTTTGATCTCAGTGGATTTACAGCTTGGGCTGGGGACAAGAACACAAGGCAAGCAGACTTTCTGATTGGCATTCTCTCTGTGACTCTAAGTCTGCTCTTTATTCCTAATAGGGAAACAAGGGGATTATGTAAGGTGCCTTCTGCTAGTGAGAGCAGGTGTTTGCTTGATCACAATAACAAAGGTCACACTACAAATTCAAACTTATTACATATATTTCAGATCAGTATTACCTATGTTCAACATGTAAATCTTCAGTAGAAACTACTAAGATTTCTTCAGGCCATCAGAGATTTCAGTATAAATTCTACAGGAATGATATTTGAGGGCCTGACAAGCATATGCAGAGAGTTAGAGGGATTGGGAGAGCCTAATTCTATCTTTCTGGGTGGTAATTTAAAACTTAGAGATGAAAAAATGATTCTATAGGTGGACAAATGGAGGTTATAGTCTTGTGAATTAATCAGGATGTGGGGATTATGGGATCTCATTAGGAATTTTTCAAGTGTTGTTTAACTCTAGACTCCTTTGTCTAGTTTTGCAGTGATGTGTGGTGTATCAGCAGTCAAGGTCAGAGATGGAGGGGAGGTGTGATATTTATTGACATCCTCCATTAGACTTCAAGCCCTACCCACCAGGGTACCCAGTCCCCAGTCTAAAGCGTTCTGGGTCAGTTTCCACACTTTACCAGTGCATGTACAAAGGTCCTGGCAGCAGAAGTGAGTGTCAGTCCCTGCAGAGGGCTGCTTGGCTGAGACAGAAGCAAGCCTGGGTTTGTTTTGTTTTTTGTTTTGGTTTGTTTTACTTACTTTGGCCTCTTTCCTTGGGCTTTCTTCTGAGAGTCACCATGATTTGCATATCTTTCATTTGTGTTTACAAATATCTGTAGCTCCTGGAATTGGACTTTGATTAGTGAAAGTGACTGAGGAAAACAATGTGTGCTCTGAGCTGAGTGACTGTTAGACCCCTGCTCTACTGGATTTGACTGAGTTCATCCTTGCTGTAGAGAAGAGCCCTTCCATAAACTGCATGCAGAGTGCCCTCTCTCCTGTGGGAAATGTGGGAAACATGAGAAACACAGTCCTAGAGATGATTGGCTGTAGCACTTGTTCTTTGCAAGCCACGTTTGAAAAGTAGCACTGCTCAGAAACTGGTACAGGAGCCTGCTGTGTGGCTCAGTGGGTAAAGGGCTTGCTGCCAAGTCCGATAAATCTGAGTTCAATCTCCTGAGTCTGTATGGTAGAAGGAGAGAGTAGATGACTGCAAATGTCCTCTGACCTTCACAAGCATCAACCCCTCCTGTACATATAACTTAAAACAAGAACCTATGGTATAGGGTCTGAAGATGTAGCTTATGGAAGAGCTTGCCTAGTACATACAAAGATGTGAATTCAATCCCTAGCACATCACACAAGCAATCAAAACAACTTTCATGGGCCAGGTGAGATAGCTTGGTCAGTAAAGTGCACTCTTAGGACCTTGTGAGATTCCCAGAGCTCATATAAAGAAGAAGATAAGGACAAGAAGGAGGAAGAGGTGGAGGAGGAGAAGGAGAAGGAAGAGGAGGAAGAAGAAGAGGAGAAATACAAAGAGGGGGTGGAGAAGAAGGAGAAGTAAGAGGAAGAGGAGGAGGAAGAATACAAGGAGGAGAAAGAGGAGGAGGAATACAAGGAGGAGGGAGAGGAGGAGGGAGAGGAGGAGGAACTTTTGCCAAATGTGGTGGCACCTGCTTTTTTTTTTTTTTTTTTTTTGGTTTTTCAAGACAGGGTTTCTCTGTGTAGCCCTGGCTGTCCTGGAACTCACTTTGTAGACCAGGCTGGCCTCGAACTCAGAAATCCGCCTGCCTCTGCCTCCCAAGTGCTGGGATTAAAGGCGTGCGCCACCACTGCCTGGCGGCACCTACTTTTAATTCCATTGCTGACAAGGCTAAGATAGGCAGATCCCTGGGGCCAATGGCAGCCAGACTCAGATGCTTAGTGAGTTCCAGGCTAATGAGAGACCCTGTCTTTAAAAAGGAAAAAAAAATTACGGAGCCTTACAAGTGTAACCCGAGCTTGACTTCTGACCTCCACATGCAGGAGCATACGTGTGCACCTGCATGCATACACATACACATGAGCATGCACACACAAAACAACCCGCATGCTGCTTTACCCGCCGTTGGTGGGCTAGAAGCTGCATGGCCCCACAGATGGTTGGATGGAATGCCTCAGATTCCTGATGAGACGCAGGCTATTGCTAGGAAACGACACTTGGGATGTGCTCCCTTTAAAGTGGAGCACTTTAATAGATGAGGCACCCACTTCACATGGACAGGACCTAAAGCAGGGTGCTGAGCAGGTCCGTCCCCAGAGGAAAACCAGCACAGATTTCTGATTGGGAAAAGGGGAGAACCAGAGAACCAAGAGACCAGGAAAAGTGAGGGTGCTGCTGAGACCCTGAGAGCAGAAAGGTGCCTTCGACTGAGCCGCAGACTGGCTTTCTTCGGCAGAGGCCTTGTGCTGAATGTCACCAACACGTAGCACTTTTAGTTTGTTAGAGAAGTGCCCTGTGGAGCAGTGATCTGACACATCTCATCCCTTCCCTTTCCTGTGCCACTGCCAGGCTCTGACTCAGCCCGGGGCGGCTCCTGGAGTTAGTCTCCCAAAGGCTCCCATTACCCAGCCCCTTTCTCATTTCCTTTTGCCAGTTATGGGGAGAAGGATGGATTTGCCTTCCTCGGAGTTATTATAGAACAATGAGCATCTCTTCCAGGTAGTTATGTTCCTATAAATTCTCAGCAGTAGCCGAAGCCAGGTTTCCACCTGCCAGGGAGGGTTGAAAGCAGGCTGGCATTGCCAAGTGCAGTCAGATCTGTGGATTTCTCCTCTGCATGCTCTTCCCGCAGCCAAAAATCTCCGCCCCAGGGAAGAAGAACAATTATGAAAATTGCAAATTTTATTTTAAACTGAGATAGTCCCCAGTTTTAAGTGTTTCAATCTCTTTCAGTTTGAATAATATTTTTTGAAATATTTGAAATTAAAGCTTAGCCCCAGGATGTCAACACTGGGGGTTAATTGTTCAGTAGCATTGAGCCAGTAGAATTGTGTTTGTAAAAAATCGTTTTCATTGCTCACAAGAGAGGGAAAGGAAATTGCAGACACTTGGGTCCTCTGTGTTTTGTTTTGTTTGCCAACTAAACCATAAATAGCCCTTGGCCAAGACAATTCAATAAATCCACTGAATTATATTATTGTTAACATGCTCAAACTAGATATTCTGGTTTTTGGTTTGTGTACTGTGTTGCAATGCTGGTTACTTAATCTTGGACATAATGTTTTGAGTAAGAAAAAAAAGAAAACCTTTCTTATCGGCTGTCTTTAGAAGTCATCTTCTCACTCAAAGTGTGGCAGAAGATAGCCAGCATTAGCACCACCCAAGAATATTCTAGAAATGCAGATGATTTGTCTCTGTCTTTAGCCTGATAAGAACCTGCACTTCAGTCAGGTGACTTGTGTACATGTTGGTCTAGTCTGAGACTTTCATTTGTCCTCTGAGAAAAATGGAAGACCAGCCAGGTTCTCAGAGCTCAGGGTAGAACTACGCGCCATGGTAAAGAGCCACGTCTTGACAGCAAGCTCTGTAGCCTCCCCAGATCCAGGATATGGTGTTGCTGAAAGTCCACGACACCTACTTTACACCACACTTTACCATGATCACAACGTGGAGGAATGCTCTAGAACACCTTCCGTGGTGCACACTTTCTTAAAAAGTGATGAGAAAGACTAGTCCTGCTCAAGGACTGGCACGCAGTTTTAACGTCGACAGGTGAGGAATGCATCACTCTCTTCACTTCTAGAGCTTCTAGAGGTGTCAGGACCACAGGGAAGCAGGTCAGAACCCACAATATTGATGCTGGAGTTTTCAGTGTTTATATAAGGAAATGACTCCATCTACCCCAAACATGTCTATTGTTGACCGGCTCCTGATGTCAGGTGTTTGCTTAAGACAATAAACAGAACCTGTTTCTCTGATTTCAGGTTTACTGCAGTTCCTAGCTAACTCAGCCCTGTTCCTCGGACTTGGTTAGCTTTATTTCCACTGCAAATAGGACAATGCATAGAATAGGCTGGGTCGCCTGCGACCATGTCCTAATTTCTGTCCTTGTAAGAAAAGAAAAAACTCCTGTTTGCCTGTTTGATTGTCCAACCTTGCTGTGTACTGAGATGCAACAAGTCCATTTCCTTAGAAGCCATGCTTGAAGGTCAAATGTTGAAAGTTTCAGACAAAAGAGAAAGAAATGCCCTGGCCTGTGGACAGTTCTGAAGTCCCTGCTTCACCTTGGGTACAAGGGTCAGGCTGGCAGAGCCTGAAACAGGAATCCTGCTCTTTCATGAGCTTGGAGGGAGAGGGAGTTCTCACCCAGGAGGAGGCAGTGGACAGACCTAGCATTCCTTTGTTAATGAGAATGTTTCTATCTGAGACACAGCAGAAGCGGACCGGAAGGCAGCCCTCCCTTCTCCGTTCTTTCCTGCCCGCTAGCTGATGGCACAGTCCGGGCAAGCCCGGGAGACAGATTTGGCTAAAGAGCCCTCAGTATGCACCAGCTCAGCACAAGAGAAGGTTCCAACTGTTCCTAATAAACGCATCCCCATGGCTGCTTGGCGACAGCAGCAGCAGCAGCAGCAGGCGACAGAGGCTCCTTGCCTCCGGGGTCTCGGGGAGGTGGGTTCCCTGGCACGTACTAGAACTGAGCCCTCAGCCTGAAATGATAGGAGGGCCCATTGTGCCCATTTGTTGACTTGTGAGTCCTAGGGTAAAATCAAGCAGGGATAACTGGCAGGTCTCCATTCCAGTTGCTGCTCTAGATTCCCTGGGGCAGAAGATGCTGGTGTGTGTGTATGTGTGTGTGTGTGTGTGTGTGTGTGTGTGTGTGTGTATGTGTGTGTGTATGTGTGTGTGTATGTGTGTGTGTGTATGTGTGTGTATGTGTGTGTATGTGTGTATATGTGTGTGTATGTGTGTGTATGTGTGTGTATGTGTGTGTATGTGTGTGTGTATGTGTGTGTGTGTGTATGTATGTGTGTGTGAGTGCATGTGTGTGTGTGCGCGCGCGCGTGTGTACGTGTGCGTATGTGTAAGGAGGTGACAGTGCAAACCCCAGGAAGCGGTTCTTTAGGTCTCAGAGCTCATGGGAAAGACTCAAGAGAGTCCACAAAGCAAATGACCTCTAAGGGACAGTGAGGCTGATATCCTAGTTTTTCTCAGAAAGACTAAAGATGTAGATAATATACATTGTGAAATTAAAGGATCACATAGAGTCACACCTGTGTTAAAGACTCCATTACTAATAGACATTTTGGGGAGTCTCACACATGTACCGAGAAATCAGGGTTCCCTCTTGGGGTTCTTAGTATCAAAAATGAAAGAATGATTTTAGAACAGACTCGAGCAAAAATTTGATAACTATTTTCTAGAGTTTAAAAGAAAAACCCAGAGCAGTCAAGGAGTAAATCTTAGCAGATGCCTGGAAGAGGAACACAGAGAAGAGAAAGGGCTGTGCTGTGTGAGTTAAGCAGGTAGAGAGGGTAGCCACACCCTGGGCAGGTGGGCAGGTGGGCAGGTGGGCAGGTGGGCAGGTGGACAGGTGGACAGGTGGACAGGTGGACAGGTGGGCAGGAGGGAAGGTGGACGGGTGGGCAGGTGGACGGGTGGGCAGGTGGGCAGGTGGACAGGTGGACAGGTGGACAGGTGGGCAGGAGGGCAGGAGGGCAGGTGGGGAGGTGGGCAGGAGGGCAGGAGGGCAGGAGGGCAGGAGGACAGGTGGGCAGGTGGACAGGTGGACAGGTGGGCAGGAGGGCAGGAGGGCAGGTGGGCAGGAGGGCAGGAGGGCAGGAGGGCAGGAGGACAGGTGGGCAGGTGGACAGGTGGGCAGGAGGGCAGGAGGGCAGGAGGGCAGGAGGACAGGTGGGCAGGCGGGCAGGAGGGCAGGAGGACAGGTGGGCAGGTGGGCAGTGGGCAGGTGGGCAGGTGGGCAGGTGGGCAGGAGGGCAGGAGGGAAGGTGGGCAGGTGGACAGGTGGACAGGTGGGCAGGTGGGCAGGTGGGCAGGTGGACAGGTGGACAGGTGGGCAGGTGGGCAGGAGGGCAGGAGGGCAGGAGGGCAGGAGGACAGGTGGGCAGGCGGGCAGGAGGACAGGTGGGCAGGAGGGCAGGAGGGCAGGAGGGCAGGAGGACAGGTGGGAAGGTGGACAGGTGGGCAGGAGGGCAGGTGGGAAGGTGGGCAGGAGGACAGGTGGGCAGGTGGGCAGGTGGGCAGGTGGACAGGTGGACAGGTGGGCAGGTGGGCAGGAGGGCAGGAGGACAGGTGGGCAGGCGGGCAGGAGGACAGGTGGGCAGGAGGGCAGGAGGACAGGTGGGCAGGTGGACAGGTGGACAGGTGGGCAGGTGGGCAGGAGGGCAGGAGGGCAGGTGGGCAGGTGGGCAGGAGGGCAGGAGGGCAGGAGGGCAGGAGGACAGGTGGGCAGGTGGACAGGTGGACAGGTGGGCAGGTGGGCAGGTGGGCAGGTGGGCAGGTGGGCAGGAGGACAGGTGGGCAGGCGGGCAGGAGGACAGGTGGGCAGGAGGGCAGGAGGACAGGTGGACAGGAGGACAGGAGGCCAGGTGGGCAGGTGGGCAGGTGGGCAGGTGGGCAGGTGGGCAGGAGGGCAGGAGGGCAGGAGGGCAGGAGGACAGGTGGGCAGGTGGACAGGTGGACAGGTGGGCAGGAGGGCAGGAGGGCAGGTGGGCAGGTGGACAGGTGGGCAGGTGGACAGGTGGGCAGGTGGGCAGGTGGACAGGAGGGCAGGTGGGCAGGAGGGCAGGTGGGGAGGTGGGGAGGTGGACAGGTGGGCAGGAGGGCAGGAGGGCAGGTGGGGAGGTGGGCAGGAGGGCAGGAGGGCAGGAGGACAGGTGGGCAGGTGGACAGGTGGGCAGGAGGGCAGGAGGGCAGGAAGGCAGGAGGACAGGTGGGCAGGCGGGCAGGAGGACAGGTGGGCAGGAGGGCAGGAGGGCAGGAGGGCAGGAGGGCAGGAGGACAGGTGGGCAGGTGGGCAGTGGGCAGGTGGGCAGGTGGGCAGGTGGGCAGGAGGGCAGGAGGGAAGGTGGGCAGGTGGACAGGTGTGCAGGTGGGCAGGAGGGCAGGAGGGAAGGTGGGCAGGTGGACAGGTGGGCAGGTGGGGAGGTGGGCAGGAGGGCAGGAGGGCAGGAGGACAGGTGGGCAGGTGGACAGGTGGACAGGTGGGCAGGAGGGCAGGAGGGCAGGTGGGCAGGTGGACAGGTGGGCAGGTGGACAGGTGGGCAGGTGGGCAGGTGGACAGGTGGGCAGGTGGACAGGTGGGCAGGTGGACAGGTGGACAGGTGGACAGGTGGGCAGGAGGGCAGGAGGGCAGGTGGGCAGGTGGGCAGGAGGGCAGGAGGGCAGGAGGGCAGGAGGACAGGTGGCCAGGTGGACAGGTGGGCAGGAGGGCAGGAGGGCAGGAGGGCAGGAGGACAGGTGGGCAGGCGGGCAGGAGGACAGGTGGGCAGGAGGGCAGGAGGGCAGGAGGGCAGGAGGGCAGGAGGACAGGTGGGCAGGTGGGCAGTGGGCAGGTGGGCAGGTGGGCAGGTGGGCAGGAGGGCAGGAGGGAAGGTGGGCAGGTGGACAGGTGGGCAGGTGGGCAGGTGGGCAGGTGGACAGGTGGACAGGTGGGCAGGTGGGCAGGAGGGCAGGAGGGCAGGAGGACAGGTGGGCAGGTGGGCAGTGGGCAGGTGGCCAGGTGGCCAGGTGGGCAGGAGGGCAGGAGGGCAGGTGGGCAGGTGGACAGGTGGGCAGGTGGGCAGTAGGGCAGGAGGACAAGTGGGCAGGAGGGCAGGAGGACAGGTGGGCAGGAGGGCAGCTGGGCAGGTGGGCAAGTGGACAGGTGGACAGGTGGGCAGGAGGGCAGGTGGGAAGGTGAACAGGTCGACAGGTGGGCAGGTGGGCAGGTGGGCAGGGGCAGGTGGGCAGGAGGGCAGGAGGGCAGGTGGACAGGTGGGCAGGTGGGCAGTTGGCAGGTGGCAGGTGGGCAGGTGGGCAGGTGGGCAGGAGGGCAGGAGGGAAGGTGGGCAGGTGGACAGGTGGGCAGGTGGGCAGGTGGGCAGGTGGACAGGTGGACAGGTGGGCAGGTGGGCAGGAGGGCAGGAGGGCAGGAGGACAGGTGGGCAGGCGGGCAGGAGGACAGGTGGGCAGGAGGGCAGGAGGACAGGTGGGCAGGTGGACAGGTGGACAGGTGGGCAGGTGGGCAGGTGGGCAGGAGGGCAGGTGGGCAGGAGGGCAGGAGGGCAGGAGGGCAGGAGAACAGGTGGGCAGGTGGACAGGTGGACAGGTGGGCAGGTGGGCAGGTGGGCAGGTGGGCAGGAGGACAGGTGGGCAGGCGGGCAGGAGGACAGGTGGGCAGGAGGGCAGGAGGACAGGTGGACAGGTGGACAGGTGGGCAGGTGGGCAGGAGGGCAGGTGGGGAGGTGGGGAGGTGGGCAGGAGGGCAGGAGGGCAGGTGGACAGGTGGACAGGTGGGCAGGTGGGCAGGTGGGCAGGTGGGCAGGAGGACAGGTGGGCAGGCGGGCAGGAGGACAGGTGGGCAGGAGGGCAGGAGGACAGGTGGACAGGTGGACAGGTGGGCAGGTGGGCAGGAGGGCAGGAGGGCAGGTGGGGAGGTGGGCAGGAGGGCAGGAAGGCAGGAGGACAGGTGGGCAGGTGGACAGGTGGGCAGGTGGGCAGGTGGGCAGGAAGGCAGGAGGACAGGTGGGCAGGCGGGCAGGAGGACAGGTGGGCAGGAGGGCAGGAGGGCAGGAGGGCAGGAGGGCAGGAGGACAGGTGGGCAGGAGGGCAGGAGGACAGGTGGACAGGTGGACAGGTGGGCAGGAGGGCAGGAGGGAAGGTGGGCAGGTGGACAGGTGTGCAGGTGGGCAGGAGGGCAGGAGGGAAGGTGGGCAGGTGGACAGGTGGGCAGGTGGGGAGGAGGGCAGGAGGGCAGGAGGGCAGGAGGACAGGTGGGCAGGTGGACAGGTGGGCAGGTGGGCAGGAGGGCAGGAGGGCAGGTGGGCAGGTGGTCAGGTGGTCAGGTGGGCAGGTGGACAGGTGGGCAGGTGGGCAGGTGGACAGGTGGGCAGGTGGACAGGTGGGCAGGTGGACAGGTGGACAGGTGGACAGGTGGGCAGGAGGGCAGGAGGGCAGGTGGGGAGGTGGGCAGGAGGGCAGGAGGGCAGGAGGGCAGGAGGGCAGGAGGACAGGTGGCCAGGTGGACAGGTGGGCAGGAGGGCAGGAGGGCAGGAGGGCAGGAGGACAGGTGGGCAGGCGGGCAGGAGGACAGGTGGGCAGGAGGGCAGGAGGGCAGGAGGGCAGGAGGGCAGGAGGACAGGTGGGCAGGTGGGCAGTGGGCAGGTGGGCAGGTGGGCAGGTGGGCAGGAGGGCAGGAGGGAAGGTGGGCAGGTGGACAGGTGGGCAGGTGGGCAGGTGGGCAGGTGGACAGGTGGTCAGGTGGGCAGGTGGGCAGGAGGGCAGGAGGGCAGGAGGACAGGTGGGCAGGTGGGCAGTGGGCAGGTGGGCAGGTGGGCAGGTGGGCAGGAGGGCAGGAGGGAAGGTGGGCAGGTGGACAGGTGGGCAGGTGGGCAGGAGGGCAGGAGGACAAGTGGGCAGGAGGGCAGGAGGACAGGTGGGCAGGAGGGCAGCTGGGCAGGTGGGCAAGTGGACAGGTGGACAGGTGGGCAGGAGGGCAGGTGGGAAGGTGAACAGGTCGACAGGTGGGCAGGTGGGCAGGTGGGCAGGGGCAGGTGGGCAGGAGGGCAGGAGGGCAGGAGGACAGGTGGGCAGGTGGGCAGTGGGCAGGTGGCAGGTGGGCAGGTGGGCAGGTGGGCAGGAGGGCAGGAGGGCAGGAGGACAGGTGGCCAGGTGGACAGGTGGGCAGGAGGGCAGGAGGGCAGGAGGGCAGGAGGGCAGGAGGACAGGTGGGCAGGCGGGCAGGAGGACAGGTTGGCAGGAGGGCAGGAGGGCAGGAGGGCAGGAGGGCAGGAGGACAGGTGGGCAGGTGGGCAGTGGGCAGGTGGGCAGGTGGGCAGGTGGGCAGGAGGGCAGGAGGGAAGGTGGGCAGGTGGACAGGTGGGCAGGTGGGCAGGTGGACAGGTGGACAGGTGGACAGGTGGGCAGGTGGGCAGGAGGGCAGGAGGGCAGGAGGACAGGTGGGCAGGCGGGCAGGAGGACAGGTGGGCAGGAGGGCAGGAGGACAGGTGGGCAGGTGGACAGGTGGACAGGTGGGCAGGTGGGCAGGTGGGCAGGAGGGCAGGTGGGGAGGTGGGCAGGAGGGCAGGAGGGCAGGAGAACAGGTGGGCAGGTGGACAGGTGGACAGGTGGGCAGGTGGGCAGGAGGGCAGGTGGGCAGGAGGACAGGTGGGCAGGCGGGCAGGAGGACAGGTGGGCAGGAGGGCAGGAGGACAGGTGGACAGGTGGACAGGTGGGCAGGTGGGCAGGAGGGCAGGTGGGGAGGTGGGCAGGAGGGCAGGAGGGCAGGAGGGCAGGAGGACAGGTGGGCAGGTGGACAGGTGGACAGGTGGACAGGTGGGCAGGTGGGCAGGTGGACAGGTGGGCAGGTGGACAGGTGGGCAGGTGGACAGGTGGGCAGGTGGGCAGGAGGGCAGGAGGGAAGGTGGGCAGGTGGACAGGTGGGCAGGTGGGCAGGTGGGCAGGAGGGCAGGAGGACAGGTGGGCAGGAGGGCAGGAGGACAGGTGGGCAGGAGGGCAGGTGGGCAGGTGGGCAAATGGACAGGTGGACAGGTGGGCAGGAGGGCAGGTGGGAAGGTGAACAGGTCGACAGGTGGGCAGGTGGGCAGGTGGACAGGTGGGCAGGTGGGCAGGAGGGCAGGAGGGCAGGTGGACAGGTGGGCAGGTGGACAGGTGGGCAGGTGGACAGGTGGACAGGTGGGCAGGTGGACAGGTGGGCAGGTGGACAGGTGGGCAGGTGGGCAGGTGGACAGGTGGACAGGTGGGCAGGTGGACAGGTGGACAGGTGGGCAGGTGGGCAGGTGGGCAGGTGGACAGGTGGGCAGGTGGACAGGTGGACAGGTGGACAGGTGGCAGGAGGGCAGGAGGACAGGTGGGCAGGGGCAGGTGGGCAGGAGGGCAGGAGGGCAGGTGGGCAGGTGGACAGGTGGGCAGGTGGACAGGTGGACAGGTGGGCAGGGGCAGGTGGTCAGGTGGGCAGGTGGACAGGTGGACAGGTGGGCAAGTGGGCAGGAGGGCAGGAGGACAGGTGGACAGGTGGACAGGTGGGCAGGTGGACAGGTGGGCAGGGGCAGGTGGGCAGGTGGGCAGGTGGGCAGGAGGGCAGGAGGACAGGTGGGCAGGTGGGCAGGAGGGCAGGAGGACAGGTGGTCAGGTGGACAGGTGGGCAGGTGGACAGGTGGGCAGGGGCAGGTGGGCAGGTGGGCAGGAGGGCAGGAGAACAGGTGGGCAGGTGGGCAGGCGGGCAGGTGGGCAGGTGGACAGGTGGGCAGGTGGGCAGGTGGACAGGTGGGCAGGTGGACAGGTGGACAGGTGGGCAGGAGGGCAGGAGGGCAGGAGGACAGGTGGGCAGGTGGGCATGTGGGCAGGTGGGCAGGTGGACAGGTGGGCAGGAGGGCAGGAGGGCAGGAGGGCAGGAGGACAGGTGGGCAGGAGGGCAGGAGGGCAGGAGGACAAGTGGGCAGGTGGACAGGTGGACAGGTGGGCAGGGGCAGGTGGGCAGGAGGGCAGGAGGGCAGGAGGGCAGGAGGACAGGTGGGCAGGAGGGCAGGTGGACAGGTGGGCAGGAGGGCAGGAGGGCAGGAGGGCAGGAGGACAGGTGGGTAGGTGGGCAGGTGGGCAGGAGGGCAGGTGGACAGGTGGGCAGGTGGGCAGAAGGGCAGGTGGGCAGGTGGGCAGGTGGACAGGTGGGCAGGTGGACAGGGGAGCTGTAGAGAAGGGGTTAGGCATCTGAAGTACAAAAATTAACAAAACCCTTACTTAGGGTCTAGCCAACTCTGGGAAAAGGAAACAGAAGAGAAGAAAAGGGAAAGAAGAAGCTTTTCCCTTCCAAGTCCTGACACAGATTGTTACTCTAGGAGCTGGGGATTATGGAAAGGAAAATTCCATTACCTCACTAAAGGGCTAACAGGACTTAAAGTGAAATACCTCTCTCCCACTTTCCTAGGGGTGCTCCCTTAGCTATTCATTGACTCTGCCCAACTAGAATGTTAGGGCTCTAACTAGGCTAAAGTTTCTATTCTCTTGACCAGAACAAAATAGGCCAAAACTGCTGCTGTGACATCATGTGGCTATTTGACTTATTGGAACATCAGATTGTTGGGAGTTGGCATGTTGCAGATCTAGAGCCACATTATCTTGAGCTATTCTCAGTCCCTGTCATAGCCTTTTTTCACTACCTCTTTGTCTGAGGTACATTTAGGGGACCTATTAACAGACATAGCAAAAATTTGGGATTTAATAGTTTCCAAAACCAAAAAGCTAAAAATGTCATTGGATAGTATCTGAAACCTATAGCTAAAAAAAACTTGCTGTAATCCTTTATCTGATGTTTGTGTCAATGTGTTTAAAAGGCACCTTGATTCTCGGCTGACTTTTGCTGGGTAACTGTAACAACTTTATGAACTCATTAGCACATGGAAGATGGTCTTGGGAGCATCCTGCATCCAGATCCTGGGGCCATGGTCAGGCACATCCTCTTATTCCCTTTGAGATGCGAGCTGTGTTTAATGAGATTAATGTGAGCAGGCGAAATGGGCCATAGAGTGAAGACACTTGTCACTGAGCCTGATGACCTAATCTCAGTGTGCCACATGGTGGAAGACAGAGCTGATTCCACAATGTGTTCTTCGATCTTCATGTGCACACTGCAGAGTGTGTGCATGCGTGCATGTATGTGTGTGTGCCCGTATGTGTCCACACAAATAAATAAATGCAATTAAAATATGTTAAAGGTATTTGGGTAGACAGAGACAGTGCCCCACAGAGCTTAGAATTTCAAGCATTCTAGTACATTCCATCTCTCAGATTACTGCTGTGGTGATTGACCAGGGAATTTAAATGAACTTTCGAGTAAGTATATGCAAGATAATCAGACAGCAAGGTGGAGCATGCAAGTCACACCATGTCAGTGGGCTTTTCACTGTATAGACTTCTCACTTCCTTCCGGTGGCAGTCTCGAGAGGTGTCCCAGTGGCAGATAACATATGAAGTTTGTCCTCCTAATCAGCCATGTTGTTCTTGAGCTCCGAGGCTCACGTTCTCCCCCACTCCCCCAGTGGCCTCTGAATCCGTGCTGTGAAAGCAAACTATCTAGGAATGTTTTTCTAAAAAGTAAGAAAGAGGGCCTGGAGAGACAGCTCAGTGACCGAGGGCCCTGGCTTTCAAGGGACCAGGTTCAATTCCCAGAGTAGATATGGCAGTGCATTTCCAGGATATCCAGGATCCTCTCTGAACTCTGTGAGCACCCAGGATACACATGACACTCAGATATACAAACAGGCAAAACACTCACACGCATGAGATAGAATAATACATTGTAGAACAAAATAAAACAGAAGAAAGAAATCATCCTTTACTGATGTTGCTATACAGTTTGAACCTAGTATATCACATTGTTTGTATGTCAGACAGCCTCATGTTGCATGTGTCCTGTGAGGTTACCTTTCAAATGAGGGACTTTGCACATATCTGAGGGTCAGACTGACACCCTTGATCTGTCTCACACTGATGGTGACATCTAATGCTGCCTCTGTTTATTTAGCTTCAGTGAAGCCGATTTATAGATTTCATTATCTTTGATAAAAAACATTTCTTAATTGCTTATCCATTTTACAAAAGAGAGAGACAGAAAGTAGTGAAGCTGAGGTGATGTTACAGACACACCAAGACCAGGAAACAGCAGAGCGAATGCTATCCATAACACTGAAGACAACAACAAGGGTAATGAGTTTCCAAAACAGATTCCGGAACAGTTTCCAGAGTAGGATTTGAAATGCAGATTGTTTCACTGCTGATGCTGAACGCAGCCCAGGAGTCTTGTACCTTATATTCAAAGCACAAGGACACTGGAAAGCCATGATGATCAGCAAAGGATTTAGCAACTGAGCACAGATGTCAGAGACAAAGCCTGTAGTTCACTGACCCCAACTTCTGTAGGCATGAGGTTCACTTCACCAAACTTAGGGACTTATATTGAAAAGCTTTGAGAGACTCTAGGTACACAGAGATATTCCGAGTATAACATCACTTGGGACACAGTCAGCTAGGGTTCCACCTGCGTCCAAGAGCTGGGCACCTCGGTGATTGTCTGTGCGCCAGCTCTGCCGTGGGTCATTTGCCCTGCAGGGTGACCCACGCCTGGATCCCTCAGCCTCCACCATCTTTGCTCCAGTGACAGACCAGACAGGGACACCAGGTACACAGAGATATCCTGAGTATAACATCGCTTGGAACACAGCCCTCTAGGGTTCCGCCTGCGCCCAAGAGCTGGACAGCTCTGCGGTGGTCTGTGTGCCAGACCTGCTGTGGGACATTTGCCCGACAGGGTGACCCACGCCTGGAGGGAACCTACAGAGTGACCCGTGCCTGGAGGGAACCCTGCAGCCTCCGTCATCTTTGCTCTGGTGACAGACCTGACAGGGACAACCAAGTACACAGAGATATCCCAAGTATAACATCACTTGGGGCAAGGCACACTAGGGCTCCAACGGCACTCAGGAGCAGGGCAGCCCCTCAGCAATCTTTGCCAGGGGAAACCCGGTCATCCAGGGGTGCAGAAATAGCCTCGCAGGCTCACAGGAGGTTCAAGCACCAGCCAGTGACAGCAGACTAACCACAGAGATAACCAGATGGCAAAAGGCAAACATAGGAACGTTACTAACAGAAATCAAGGCAATATGGCACCATTCGTACCCAACTCTATGACAGCAGCAAGTTCTGAATACCCCATCACACCCAAAAGGCAAGATCTGGATTTAAAATCACATTTCATGATGCTATTAGAGGATTTCAAGAAGGACATAAATAAATCTCTTAAAGAAGTACAGGAGAACATGAATCACCAGGTAGAAGCCCTTACAAAGGAAACACAAAAATTGCTTAAAGAAATTCAGGAGAATATGGGTCAACAGATAGAAGCCCATAAAGAGGAAACACAAAAATCACTTAAAGAAATACAGGAGAACTTGGGTCAACAGGCAGAAGTCCTGAAAGAGGAAACACAAAATTATCTTAAAGAATTATAGGAAAACACAAACAAGTACAAAACCATCCAGGATCTTAAAAAAGGAAGTAGAAACAGCTAAGAAATCACAAAGGGAGACAACTTTGGAGATAGAAAAACTTGGGAAGAAATCAGGGATCATAGATACAAACATCAACAATAGAATACAAGAGATAGAAGAAAGAATCTCAGATGCCGAAGATACCATAGAAAGCATTGATTCAACAGTCAAAGAAAATGCAAAATTCAAAAAGCTTGTAACCCAAAACATCCAGGAAATCCAGGACACAATGAGAAGACCAAACCTAAGGATTATAGGTGTAGATGAGAGTGAAGATTTACAACTTAAAGGGTCAGTAAATATTTTCAACAAAATTATGTTAGAAAACTTCCCTAACCTAAAGAGAGTAATGCCCATGAACATACAGGAAGCCTACAGAACTCCAGACAGACTGAACCAGACCATAAATACCTCCCGTCACATAATAATCAAAACACCAAATGTACTAAACAAGAAAGAATATTAAAAGCAGTAAGAGAAAAAGACCAAGTAACATATAAAGGAAGACCTATCAGAATTACATCAGACTTCTCAACTGAGACGATGAAAGCTAAAAGATACTGGGCAGATCTCATACAGATTCTAAGAGAACACAAATGCCTGCCCAGATTACTATACCCAGCAAAACTCTCAATCACCATAGACGGAGAAACCAAGATTTTCCATGATAAAACCAAATTTACACAATATCTTTCCACAAACCCAGCCCTGCAAAGGATAATAGGTGGAAATTACCAATACAAGGGGGGAAACTACACCCTGGAAAAAGCAAGATAGTAACCTTCTTTCATCAAACCCAAAAGAAGATAACCACTCAAACATAAAAATAACATCAAAAATAACGGGAAACAATAATCACTATTCCTTAATATCTCTTAACATCAATGGTCTCAATTCCTCAATAAAAAGATGTAAACTAACAGACTGGATATGTAAACAGGACCCAGCATTTTGCTTCCTACAGGAAACATACTTCAGTGTCAAAGACAAACACTACCTCAGAGTAAAAGGCTGAAAAACAGTTTTACAAGCAAATGGTCACAGGAAACAAGCTGGAGTAGCCATCCTAATATCGGATAAAGTTGACTTTCAACCTAAAGTCATCAAAAAAGACACAGAAGGACACTACATACTGGTCAAAGGAAAAATCCACCAAGAAGAACTCTCAATTCTGAACATCTATGCTCCAAATGCAAGGGCAACCTCATTCATAAAAGAAAGTTTACTAAAGCTCAAAGCACACATTACACCTCACACAATAATTGTGGGTGACTTCAACACTGCAGATCAGGAAAACAGAAACTAAACAGGGACACAGTGAAACTAATTGAAGCTTCCGACCAAATGGATTTAACAGATATATATAGAGAACATTTCATCCTAAAGCAAAAGAATATACCTTCTTCTCAGCACCTCATGGTACTTTCTCCATAATTGACCATATAATTGGTCACAAAACAGACCTCAATAGATATAAGAAGATAGAACTAATCCTATGCCTCCTATCAGATCACTATGGAGTAAGGGTGGTCTTCAATAGCAACAAAAACAACAGAAAGCCCACATACACATGGAAGTTGAACAATGCTCTACTCTATGATACCTTAGTCAAGGAAGAAATAAAGAAAGATATCAAAGACTTTTTAGAATTTAAGGAAAATGAAGCCACAACATACCCTAACTTATAGGACACAATGAAAGCGGTACTGAGAGGAAAACTCATAGCCTTGAGTGCCTGCAAAAAGAAACTGGAGAGAGCACACTAGCAGCTTAATAGCACACCTGAAAGCCCTGGAACAAAAAGAAGCAAATACACCAAAGAGGAGTAGAAGGCAGGAAATCATCAAACTCAGGGATGAAATCAATCAAGTAGAAACAAATAGAACCATACAAAGAATCAACAAAACTAGGAGTTGGTTTTTTGAGAAAATCAACAAGATAGATAAACCCTTAGCCAGACTAACCAGAGGGCACAGAGACAGTATCAAAATTAATAAAATCAAAAATGAAAAGGGAGATATAACAACAGAAACTGAGGAAATTCAAAAAAATCATCAGATTCTACTACAAAACCTATATTCAACTGGAAAATCTGGAGGAAATGGACAATTTTCTAGACAGATACCAAATACCAAAATTAAATCAGGATCAAATAAACCATTTAAACAGTCCCATAACCCCTAAAGAAATAGAAGTGGTCGTTGAAAGTCTTCCAACAAAAAAAAGCACAGGACCAGATGGTTTTAGTGCAGAATTCTATCAGACCTGCAAAGAAGACCTAACACCAATACTCTTCAAACTATTCCACAAAATAGAAACAGAAGGAACACTACCCAACTCGTTCTATGAAGCCACAATTACATTGATACCAAAACCACACAAAGATCCAACAAAGAAAGAGAATTTCAGACCAATTTATCTTATGAATATCAATGCAAAAATACTCAATAAAATTCTTGCCAACCGAATCCAAGAACACATCAAAATGACCATTCACCACGATCAAGTAGGCTTCATCCCAGGGATGCAGGGATGGTTCAATATAAGGAAATCCATCAATGGAATCCACTACATAAACAATCTCAAAGAAAAAAAACCACATGGTTATCTCATTAGATGCTGAAAAAGCATTCGACAAAATCCAACACCCCTTCATGATAAAAGACTTGGAAAGATTAGGAATTCAAGGCCCATGCCTAAACATAGTAAAAGCAATATACAACAAACCAGTAGCCAACATCAAACTAAATGGAGAGAAACTTGAAGCAATCCCACTAAAATCAGGGACTAGACAAGGCTGCCCTCCCTCTCCATATCTTTTCAATATAGTACTTGAACTTCTAGCTAGAGCAATTAGACAACATAAGGAGGTCAAAGGGATACAAATTGGAAAGGAAGAAGTCAAACTATCACTATTTGCAGATGTTATGATAGTATACTTAAGTGACCCAAAGAACTCCACCAGAGAACTCCTACAGCTGATAAACAACTTCAGCAAAGTGGCTGGATATAAAATCAACTCAAGCAAATCAATAGCCTTCCTATACTCAAAGAATAAGCAGGCTGAGAAAGAAATTAGGGAAATGACACCCTTCACAATAGCCACAAACAATATAAAGTATCTTGGTGTGACTCTAACCAAACAAGTGAAAGATCTGTATGACAAGAACTTCAAGTCTCTGAAGAAGGAAATCAAAGATCTCAGAAGATGGAAAAATCTTCCATGCTCATGGATTGGCAGGATTAATATAGTAAAAATGGCCATCTTGCCAAAAGCAATATGCAGATTCAATGCAATCCCTATCAAAATCCCAACTCAATTCTTCATAGAGTTAGAAAGAGCAAATCTCGAGCTGGAGAGATGGCTCAGTTGTTAAAGGCTAGGCTCACACCCAAAACTATAAGAAAGAGCAAATCTCAAATTCATCTGGAATAACAGAAAACCCAGGATAGCTAAAACTATTCTCAACAGTAAAAGAACTTCTGGGGGAATCAGTATCCTGGACCTCAAGCAGTACTACAGAGCAATAGTGTTAAAAACTGCATGGTATTGGTATATTGACAGGCATGTAGATCAATGGAATAGAATTGAAGACCCAGAAATGAATCCACACTCCTATGGTCACTTGATCTTTGACAAAGGAGCTAAAACCATCCAGTGGAAAAAAGATAGCCTTTTCAACAAATGGTGCTGGTTCAACTGGAGGTCAGCATGCAGAAGAATGCAAATTAACCCATTCTTATCTCCTTGTACTAAGCTCAACTCCAAGTGGATCAAGGACCTCTACATAAAACCAGACACACTGGAACTAACAGAAAAGAAACTGGGGAAGAGCCTTGAGCACATGGGCACAGGGGTAAATTTCCTGAACAGAACACCAATAGCTTATGCTCTAAGATCAAGAATTGACAAATGGGACCTCATAAAATTACAAAGTTTCTGTAAGGCAAAGGACACTGTCAAAAGGACAAAACAGCAACCAACAAATTGGGAAAAGATCTTTACCAACCCTACATCCGACAGAGGGCTACTATCCAATATATACAAAGTACTCAAGAAGCTAGACTCCAGAGAGCCAAATAACCCTATTAAAAAATGGGGCACATAGCTAAACAAAAAAATTTTCACCTGAAGAATATTGAATGGCTGAGAAGCACCTAAAGAAATGCTCAACATCCTTAGTCATCAGGGAAATGCAAATCAAAACAACCCTGAGATTTCACCTCACACCAGTCAGAATAGCTAAGATCAAAAACTCAGGAGACAGCAGGTGTTGGCGAGGATGTGGATTAAGAAGAACACTCCTCCACTGCTGGTGGGATTGCGAGCTGGCACAACCACTCTGGAAATCAGTCTGGCAGTTCCTCAGAAAACTGGGCATGACACTCTCAGAGGATCCTGTTACACCACTCCTGGGCATACACCCAGAGGCTTCCCTGGCACGCAATAAGGACACATGCTCCACTATGTTCATAGCAGTCTTATTTATAATAGCCAGAAGCTGGAAAGAACCCAGATGTCCCTCAACGGAGAAATGGATACAGAAAATGTGGTATATTTACACAATGGAATACTACTCTGCAATTAAAAACAATGAATCCATGCAATTCTTAGGCAAATGGTCAGAACTGGAAAATATCATTCTAAGTCTAAGTGAGGTAACCCAATCACAAAAGAACACACATGGTATGCATTCACTGATAAATAGATATTAACACAGAAGCTCAGACTACCCAAGACACAATTCACATATCAATTGATTCCCAAGAAGAAGGAAGGAGAGGCCCCTGGTCCTGGAAAGACTGGATGCAGCAGTGTAGGGTAATACCAGGACAGAGAAGTGGGAGGGGGTTGACTGGGGAACAGGGGAAGGGAAGAGGACTTATGGGACTTTCAGGGAGGGGGGAATCGGGAAAGGGGAAATCATTTGGAATGTAAATAAAGAATATAGAAAGAAAAGCTTTCCATGCAAGTTATTGTTTCTAGGTAATTTAGCTACCTGTAGCTAGGCACATAAATCCTTCTGAATGCAGTTAAAAAGAAGTCACAGGGCTAGGGAGGTAGCTCGGTAGATAGAGCCCTTGCCTTCCAGAGCATGTTCAGACCCTGAGGCTGAGATTCCCACGACCCACCTGCAGTTCTTCATAGGATGGAAACAGGAGATCCTGAGCAAGCTGGGTGCCCAGACTAGCTGCATCAGTGAGCTCTGGATTTGATTGAGATATCCTGCCTCAACTATCAAGATGGAGAGCTGTAGAGGAAGACTCTTGACATCTGCCTTGGACGTCCACATATTCACTCTGGACATGTGTGCTCACATACATACAAACACTAGTGTACATAAGGAGGCACATCACACACACACACACACACACACACACACACACACACACACACACCATGCCAAATGCCTGTCTTGTCAGCTAATGCTGTCAGATTAGGAATAGAAACTTATTACTAACTGTGAGAAAACAAGGATGCAGACAGACGATGCAGGGTGGGATGACTGCTGTGTAGTTTGAAAGCATGTGTGTTACCAATCTGTCTCAGTGCAGGGTGTTTGCTGCAGTCTGTTTTAATAACTCATAATCCAGAGGTTAGAGCCTCCTCTCTCTGTCTTTCTTTGTCTCTGTCTCTCTCCCTCTCTCTCTCTTTCTCCTGTCTCTCTCATGTATGCACACGTGTGTGTGTGTGTGTGTGTGTGTGTGTGTGTGTACTTACCCATGCATTTGCAGTCCTGTTACATCTGGGAAACCTTCCTTAAAAAAGTAGCTTCCTGAATTAACTCTCTACTCAGAGACCTCTTTATGGGAAACTTTGGGCTGTTTGCTCATGAGAGCAGGTACCAGTCACTGCTTGAGCCACTCACAGGAAAGCTTTTGAACCAGAGTGAAACTGTTAGGAGTACACAAAGTGATGTGAAGTGGACGAATCTCTAACGGTAAGAGTGCATGTCAGTGGGTCATTATATGATGGTGAGACTGTTTGAAATGGGTCATGCCACCAACATCTGGTACACACAGACTGATAGCCTGGATTCCTTAAATTATTTCCTGTCAGAATGTCAAGGGGATTACAAAATTTAGGTTGAAGTATGCTTTTTTTTTTCTTTTAGGAAATGAGAATCAAATATGTTGACCTTTTCTGGGGGGAGGGGAACCTATTCTAGCCATCTAGTAAATAGCTTTTTTAAAAAAAAATCACTGTGGAATTTTCATGATGCATGCATATGTCAAGAAGGTGTGACTAAGGTAGCTGGATGCTTTGTCCTCCCAAAGGCACCATCTTCTGTTAGACTAAATGCCGACTTCCTCTGCATCCCTAAGATACCGCATCTCTCCATCTATCCATGCAAGGAATACCATGTGTTAGGAATTAGTATTCAAGATGGTAAAGTGGAAGAAACGTACTTTTTAAAAAATGAATAAGATATGTAAATGTGATAAATGTTAAAGGGAAATAAAACAAAACAAAAAGCCAAAAAGAAATTAAGCAGTGCCGGGGATGCTCTGTCACATTAACTTTAACTGCCATGGAGATGGCAGTGCTGTGAAGATTTGAAGAATGTGAGCGCTGGACCAACAGATGCCTGCAGGGAGAGTGACCGCTCACCTGAGGAGGACTTTGCTTAGAGTTTTAGTTCATACCAAAGAGATAAGTGGAAAGAGAGGAAGCTGCAATCAGGAAAGAGGGAAGACGTCCCCTAGACTTGGTAGCCACCGAGATGGATGTGAGGGACTTGATTTTACTCCAAGTGAAGCCACTACAGGGCCCCATGCTGAGGAAGCCGTGTGCTCTGTTTCTTGCTGTTACAGGAGTGTTTGGGCCCTGATACAGGGCAGGCTGATGGAGATGCACGCAGTGGAGAGCTGTGAGGAGCCACCACAGTCATCACAGGGAGGAATGGCTCAAAGCGGCCTGGGCTGGAGTGGAGGTGGTAGGAGGGTTTGGTGTTCAAGCCTAGTGATGCATTGAATGAGCCATTGTCTGAACCGTACCTATGCAGGACAGTCTCAGTGCTTGTCACAATGCCCCATCCATAGAAATCACAAGACAACTCCTTAAACAGCAGCCCATTGTGGGGACTGTACGGAATGCATCATCTAACGGGCGAGTAGAAAGCAGCGTGTTGTGCTTTGGATGGGAAATGTTCTCCCTAGGCACTCAGTCCACAGTTAGGGGAGCTGTTTGGGAACTTACAGAACCTCAGGACACACAGCCTCCCTGGAGGATGAGGTTCGGCACAGGAGGGACTTGAGGCTTTACAGCCCTATTCCACTTCCTGTCCACACTCAGCATCCCTGGTGCAGATGCTACCAGCCAGCCTCCTTCTTTGTCCCTGCAGCTTCCCTGCCTGGCAGCGTGGCATTGCACCGTGGTGGCTGTACCCCTGGAACTGTAGGACCTAATAAACATTTCCTCCCCTAAGTTGCTTTTGTCAGAAAGTAACCAAGCTAGGTTGACAGTTAACGTGAAAAAGAAAATAACTGAGAATATATATTGTCGGCTAAAGTAGGTAAGTTTTAAGGAAATTCTCCACACTGTTCTGGGGTTGTGGGCCAAGGAAGGAAAATTGTCTCAATCTGATGCAGTTTTTGGAATTTTTCAAGATTCCAGGGCAGACCTCCACACAGAGTGCTCTGTGGTCCCTGGGGTTGTGGAGGGAAGCGCAGGGACTTGCTGGTTTGGATAATTGTAGTAGATTTGCTAATGGTCCCTATTTCAGGAACCTGTAAATGTTTCAGTGTATGAAAAAAAAAGACTCTTTGAGAGTGTGATGGGAAAATAGTCTAGATTATGAAGGTATGTCCAAAGTGCAATCACAAGCACCTTCTAAAAGAGAGGCTGAGACAGGAGGATGTAAGGTAGTTAAGTGGCACAGTGCTAAGTACACAAGCATGAGAACCTGAATTCAAACCCCCAGTACTCACATAAAAAGTTAGCTAAGGCATCGATGCTTGGGGGAGCAGACGGGCAGACACCGTAGAGCTGCTAACCAGCCAGCCTACTGAAAAGGCAACCTCCATGTTCAATGAAGAGTCCCAGTCTCAAAAGACAATGTGGCAGGGCTGGCAAGATGGCCCAACAGTTAATAAGTTTACTTGTTGCTCTTGCAGAGGTCTCAAGTTCAATGCCCAGCACTCACACAGTTCCCTAATCCAAATACAGACACACGGGAAGATTCTGGAAGTCACCAGGCATAAAGACAGTACTGCCCAAAGGGCCAGTTTTCGTAGGCACACCAGAAAATCATTGATGTCTGAAGTCCTGTTAGCACCCCAGAGTCTTCAGTGCTGGGGGCAAATCCCAGCTGCCGAGGGAACCCTGTGAGCTCATGAAGTAAATGCTGCCGAGCCTTACGGTGCCTCTGACCTTCCACATCCTCAACTGTCTCTTCTTCTCTAAGGATCATCAGTGAGTTTTGATTCTGGAAATAAAAGCTCCAAGGTACATGGACACTGGGTGACCCCTGCCCCTGCTGACACCTTCCTGTGCAACTTCTCCAAGCTCCAACTCAGTACATCGGAGGCCAGAACCCATCCCCAGTACCCCCCCTCTCTCCCTCCCTCCCTCCCTCCTTCCCTTCCTCTCTCCCCTGTCCCCTGTCCCCTGTCCCCTGTCCTCTTCTCTTCTCTTCTCTTCTCTTCTCTTCTCTTCTCTTCTCTTCTCTTCTCTTCTCTTCTCTTCTCTTCTCTTCTCTTCTCTTCTCTCTCTCTCAAGAAAAGTCTCACAATCTGTCTCAGTCTGGCCAGAAACTCACTAGATAGCCCTGGCTGGCCTTGAACATGTTGCCACCTCCTGCCTCAGCCTTCTGAGCGCTGGTATGAAGGTGTGAACCTCCTCTGTGGGAGGGGGGAGGGGCCACTAGAGGACTAAGAAAAAGAAAACAGGAAACGGCCTTGTGAGCTGGTCCAGTGTGAAGACCAGGTATGCATAAGCCAGTCTGTGGTCTTGCGTATGTGCTGACTGTGTCTCTCCCTGTGCTCCTTGCCTTCCCCCTCCCCTCTTCTAGCCCTCACTGCCTACTGATTTAAAACGCCTGCCTACAATGCATGTACTCATATAGGAAGATCAAAGAAGCCAAGACTGTACAAAAGCCCTGATCAGTAATACTTGGGTCTTCTAGCCTTTGGGTACTGACTTGCTGGGGCCACCAGTCAGTATATCCAACAAACTGCTTCCTGGTTTATAACAGCTCAGTGCCGCACTCCATGGTCAAGTGTCCTACAACACCATGCCTGGCCTTCTTGGGTTACTGGAGTTTGATTAGAAGGTGACCATGCCTATTTACTTGTGTATTGTCTGGGGTGGCTTGCTGCCTCTGTGACAGCACAGATGCTGTGGCACGGTTGAGACGACATGAGCTGCTTAAAACCTCACAGTCGGGCTCTCTACAGAGACAGCAATGCAGTGCTGCACTCTGAGTCACGGGACAGGAGGGGAGAGACCCCGGGGTGACTCCCTTACAGCAGGGGCAGTGGTGCAGAGAGGACAGGACCCACAGAAAGGACTGCTGCAGAACCTCCAGAGACTTCAGGGAGCCTAAACTAACTTAGAGGACCAACTAGGTGTCTATGTAATTCAGAATGGCCATTGGTTGTTGAGCTGCTGCCCACACCCAGAAGTCCACACCCCAGAGAGGGCTCACTTGGCTCTTCCGTGCATTCTAAGGTGGCCCCTGTCTAACCATTCAACTACCCTTGTAAGATGAGGACGATCTGACTCATAGTGCTCCTGTTATGGACAAATCAAAGTTAATAAGAAATAATCGATGCTGCTAGGCAAAGGGAGTTTATCAATTATTTTCCCTTTCCAGCATGTCTTATTGTTGAAGTAAACAAAAGGAATAGTGAATTTATTGAGCTAATTCTGAAGAAACAATAGGGTTTTTATAAAGAGGTGGTGATAGATTTGTCTGGCCTTATTGTAAGGAGATGGGGCTCTGGATGTTGGTACCCAACACTTGGTGAGTCTATTTTTAATCCTGGAAGCTGTTGTCAACTTGAGAACAGCAATACTAATGTTTTGTGTATGGATACAGCTTTGCGCCCCAGCAGGACCACAGCACAATAGGCCAGGAGGCTCAGTAGATGGGACGGCTGGCACAGATGCTGCCGGTGGTAATAACAAAGGCCAGCTTCTATATAAAGGTTGGAAAGGGGCCAAGAAGGCAGTGAGCACAGAGTGCATCTTCAGTTTTCCATGCACAGGAGGTAGGTTTCTTTCCTTCCCTTATAATTTGAGCTGAGAACAAAGAAACAATTGACTGAATATAGAAGTCTCATGACAAGAAAATGACACTTTGTCTGGCATAATTGTAGGGCTCATATTGTTTCTTTTGTCAGTTGATCAAAAAGGAAATTAAAATCTGCTAGGCAAACTGCCCCCATGAAGATCAACAAATAAGCTCCTGAATTCAATTTTCTTTTCTAGGGTTTTAGAAAGCAAACGGACAGGTCTTTCCAGATATTTTCCCCTTAATGGATTTAGTCAGTACTCCTCCGGATGCCTGGTACTATGGACTTGCCCCCGTGTGGTTGTCGTCTCCCACCACACTTGGAGAATTTTATGGCTCATTCAGGGGCTTCCTGGTCCCAAGCCTCCCCGAAGAACAGCACATTCTGGGTATAATATTGAATTTTCCAGCATTTCAAGAACCCATCCAACCTATAAATGTCCAATGGTTCCTACCCTGGTTTTCTTACCCTGTGGATGTACATGTGTATGCAGGGGTGTGTGTGTGTGTGTGTGTATGAGGAGACCAGAGGTTGATGCCTAGTGTCTTTCTCAGTTGCTGTTCTTCCATCTTTTTTGAAGCGGGGTCTCTCACTGAATCTGGAACCCACCAATTTGGCCAGACAAGTTGGCTGATGAAGTCCAGGAATCTCATGTCTCTACTTCCCTAGCAATGGAATGGCTGGTGTGCCATGTTGTTCCTGGCTTTTTATGTGTGTGCTATGGATCCAAATTCACATCTTCATGCTTGCACAGGAAGCCTGATGGTTAGTTTTTGTCAACTTGACACAAGCTAGAGATACGCAGAGAGAGAGAACCTCAAGTGAAGAACTGCCTCCCATCAGATTAACTTGTGGATAAGTCTGTGAGACAGTTTCTGGGTTAATTTTCAATTAACCAAGGGATAATCCACCATGAGTGGTACCACGCCTGGCCGGGTGGTCTTAGGTTATGTAAGAAAACAAGCTAAGCAAGCCATAAAGAGCAACACGGGAAGTGGCAGTGTTCTAAGGCTTCTGCTACAGTTCCTGCCTTTAGGTTCCTGCCTTGAACTCCTGCCTTGTCTTGCATTCACATTCAAGGTGAACTGTAAGCTATAAGGTGGAATAAACTCCTTCCTCCCCCCCACATTACTTTTGGTCAGGTTTTTATCACAAAAGAATCTGTAGGGTCCTTCTTGTCATCCACATTGAAGACCCTTCAGACTACAGCTTTGTAAATTCGCCCCAGGAACAGGTTTATCATTCAGGCCCCAGGTCTCTCTCCCTCCTCTGTTGGCCTTGTTAGTTTCGTAAACTAACAACTTGCAGAGTTATATTGCCTTTATGAAAAGACATCATTTATTATCAGAAAACTTTTGAATTCTATGCAAATGCAAAATATCACAGGGAATCTGCACATACTAACAAGGCTTGCAAAAACAATCAAGCTGTGTGCTACCAACTTTGTTTAGGTTGAACATGATTCTAGTCATTAGAAAGGGGTTTCATGTTCATTCAGGTTTTTCTTTGTTTTGATTAGTAATATCAGCAAAATTCTAATGAGGAAAACAGAAGCCATGTTCGTTTGTCAAACAAAGGAGGTTTAATTGGAACTTGCAAGGTTTCTTCGAGAAACCTTGAAACTTTCTTCGAGACAGGTTTTTCTGTGTAATCCTGGCTGTACTGGAACTCACTCCAGGAAGAGTCTTATAGACCAGGCTGGCCTCTAACTCAGAGATACACCAGCCTCTACCCCCCACCCCCGTGCTGAGATTGAGACATGTGCCATCACCACTTGGCCAGGGTCTGTCTCTTAATCTACCACGTATCTTGCTGGAAACAGTATGGCTGTCACAGATGCTCCAGATGCTGACCACTGCTGCTACAGCCAGGATCTAATGGAAGTCAGCAGGATCCTGAGGGGTGTAGTTTTCAGTTTTCAGCACCCTGAAGCAGAGTCAAGCATGGAGGAGGGGTGGGGAATTGAGAGTAAGGAGACCAGAGCGCAGATCGTGTCCTTCGTGTGCAAGTGGGAACATGGACTGGGACAGTGCATGAGTTTCCCTCCCAGATCCATGAGTGAGAAAATATTTGGCTTGGCCTTTGTGTTTATATGTTTGTTTCCCAAAATATTAAAATGATTATTCACTTCTATTTATTATTGTTGTTTGTGAGTAGGGAAGTGTGAGAGTGCATGGCATAGCATGTAGAAGTCAGAAGACAGATTTGGGGAGTTGGTTCTGTCTTTGCACCATGTGGGTTTTGGGAATCACAGGGTTTCAGACCTGGGAGTAAGCACCTTGACTCACTAAGCCATCTCTCCAAGCCCTAATTGCCCCAAACATTTTTAAGTGTGTGTGTGTGCCTGTGTGTGTGTCTGTGTGTGCATGTGTGTGTCTGTATATGAGTGTATGTGTCTGTCTGTACATCTGTGTGTGCGCATGTCTGACTGTGTGTGTGTCTTTTTGTGCACTTGTGTCTCTGAGTGCATGTGTGTGTGTTTGTTTTGTGCATGCTCACATTTGGGAGTGTGAACATGGCTGTCAGTCCTCTCGTTTCACCTTCTTTGAGGTGGTCTCTCTGTCTTTGGAGCTTCCAGACCAGCTGGCTTTGGGCACTCTCCTGTCTGTACCTCTTCTCCCACTAGAGGAACACTGGGATTCAGATGTGAGTTAGCACATCTGCTTTTACATGGACTCTGTGAATCCAGACTCAGCCCTTCACCCCTGCACAGCAAACACTTTCCCCCTGAGCCATCTCCCCAGCAGACATTTGTGAGTAGTTTCCGTTTGTCTCGTACTTAAGGATAGACTCTGGTTAAAGCATTGGTCTCTACATCTCTAGTTTATCTTCATAATTTGTTTTGTTTTGCAAGTGTTGGAGCGAAGGCCACTGATGTGGATAAAACCCTTCATAAAGGAGCTAGCTAGCTCACAGATACAGTTCACTGAATCCTGTAATATCCTAGTGAGGGAAAGGGTGCCCCCATCTTCCTAAAAGATATATCTCCAAGAAGACGTCACCACTCTTGTTCTCAGAGCTGGGATCAAAACTCTCTGCCTCACATTCTAGCCAACATGGTGGCCTCACATCCTGGTGAAATTATTATTTTCACTTACAACTTGAGAGGTTCCTGACTATGGTAAGAATGGCTTTCTCTGTTGTCAATATACTTCTTCTTTACTTGGTAACAACAATTCTATGGTCTCAAAGACACAAACTTCTCTCCTGCGGGTGGCTCCTGAAATTGTAAAGCTTGTTGCCTAAATCTCCCCCATGACACAGGTCCAGGCTTCTTTCTGGTGTCCAGTTGCCCACCTGCCACTTCCTGCCAATAGACCCCACACAGGGCCCAGTGGCAGGCTAGCACTTAAGGAAGTTCATCAAATATTTGGTTCTCCAGCTGTGAGTATTGAAAAGCTCCTCTTATTCATGGTCCATGTGGGATCAGTCATGTGATCAGTCATGTGATCCGTGATCTCCAGACAACTTGATTCAGATGTACTTGCTCTCACCTATTAACTATACACGCTTAGAAAGGTTATTAATGTTTGCATAAAATCAAGTGGAGATGGCACCTTCCCCTTCAGCATCATTGTGCATAATGTTCTCAGTGTTGTAGTTGGAATATGTTGAATATTTAATAAGTACCAGTTCACCACTGGTATTTATGGCATCATTTTTTATTGATAATAACATACATAAAAATCCATCTCAATAAATAATGCTGTAAATAAAATTTGAAGATATATAATTAAGAAGCCATCTGTATAAGAACAGGATTTGCTTTCCCTGAGAAAACAACTGAATAAATCTGAAATAATCTGAGTTTTCACATGCAAGTGTGGGTAGATCCAATCAATCATGTGCATAAGCATGTGTGTACCTATGTGTGCATGAGGCAGATTATGGCACTGGTCTGCCATACAGCTGTATGTTCTAATAAACTAATTATGTTCTGATAAACAATGACAAATATTAGCCAATGACAGTGCACCATTGGCTGTTTTTCCTTTGCTGCTCTCCTAGGCTGGTTATTTGAACTGCCCATGGGTCATCTCCACGTATGGACAGTAGAGTCTCTTGGTCCTTTATTTGTAGCACAAGTGCTGTGGATCCTTTGCTTATCAGACAAGAGTTACACGAAACATTAGAATGGTGTGTCTACAGAGGAGCTCATTCATTCGTTCTGATCCAAAATTCTTTAAAGAAAATCTAATTAGATATGTATGCATGGCAGGGAGTGTCAAAATGGCCAGACAGTTTTAGCAGATTATTCTGGCAAGTTACCATGTCTGGGAAGGGACTGCAGCAGAGATCAACAGGGAGCTAACGCAGTAATGGAGGAGAAAATGAGATTAGTTTTGGAATTGTGTAAAGCTGTTTTTGAAGGATCAAATTCTGGGTCACAATAGGAGCAGCAATCAGACAAAATTCAAAGACAAAGGAAATACAAGTGCACACACAAGCACACACACAGTTACCCTTGTTCAATTTCTCCAAAATTGCAAAT
This sequence comes from Tokudaia tokunoshimensis, assembly GCA_036184795.1. Lineage (NCBI taxonomy): Eukaryota > Metazoa > Chordata > Mammalia > Rodentia > Muridae > Tokudaia > Tokudaia tokunoshimensis. The sequence continues at coordinate 36,696,432 of BTHU01000018.1, read as the reverse complement.
ACTGACAATTTGTTGGACTCTTAAACTAAGAATAATTAAATAACTGTAAGTGCCGGATGCTGTACACACACATGCTATGCATAGTGCTAAGAAACCTGCAGAGACACTGTGTGTTTAGTTCTTGTTACTGACCATGAAACAGTTACAATTCGTTTAAATGTATGAAGAGAGAGTCTATTATATTAACAAGCTTAATGATCTTCATACCCACAACTCCTAAGGATTATTCCCTTAAGGAAGGAAAATCGGTGAACAAGGGTGTTTAGATGTTGCTATTTATAATAGAGAAACTCAGACGCAAAGGAACCAGCCACAGTCAGGAAATGGTGGGTGATCAACGCAGAAGTATTGGAATTTAGGCTGCAACCGGAAAAGATACAAAAAGCTAGTTGGCGGTATCCATTAGCCTACAGCAAACTAAAAGAAAAGGAGCCATGTTTGGCTTCTCAAAATCCTGGCTTTGCGTGGCCGCCTGTGCACGAGCTTTCCAGCACCAGGCACCTCACGCAACATAGACATCCTGCCAAGACTCAGCCTCTCTGCAGTCTGGAATTTGTAGTACTTACCATGTGTGGCTGGTGTGAAGCCGAACAAGAGAATCCCAGTGAAAGACAGACAGCTCAGCCACACAGGCCAAGAGGATCCTACCCAGTGATGGCCTGCAACCATTGTTACAGTGCTCTCTGTCCAATCGACAGTTAAAATAAAGCATGAGAAGAAAAAAAAACAGAGAAAACATCTTGTTTGTGATAACAGAGAGGTGAGGTGTTCATGTTAGGATTTCAGTTTACAGTATTTTATAATTTTTAATGTTAGCATTTTCAAGGATATATTACTCTACTTAAACATTTCCTGGGGTGAAATGCCCTGGGGCTTCCTCTGAAGCAGCTGAGAGGACTCGCAGCCCTACCACGTGGGCTCAGAATGCCCACCCTGAACCAGAGACTCCACCGGGCAAAATGGTTCCCTTGTAGCCTGAGCTTTTCTGCATCTGGCTTAGAGAATCTGCCTTTTTAGATGTCTGATTATTCCACACCTGTGAGAATATAGTGTTGCTCCTTGAGAATCAAATCTTGTTTGAAATTTCTGGGGTCAAAGGGCCCTTTAAAACATGGATGGCTGCCTCAGAAGGCTGCATTCACAGGAGGTTGCTTCCATCTGACCTGTCCAGAATAATGGGTCTTTCATGTGGGCCAGTGAATGGGATGCTCTCAGCTCTTCTCTTTAGGGTGATTATTCTGAAAATCTGCACTGTCCACAAGGCCTTCTTGGCAGCTGGACAGTGAAATGCATCTTTCTGTCAACTCGGTCTCTTCTCTCTATTTTATATTTCATTTTGGTAGCTGCTTAGCTAAAGATGCAAAAGTCTTCACGGACCCTGCATTTCTGTGTGCCTGCATTCCTCAGACTGTCAGGGACTTACAAGGCAAGACAGGTTCCTGGTAGGCCTGGGAATGGTGAGCACAGGAAGAGAGACTTTGTCTTGACGGGGGGTGGCAAGGAAATAAAACGGTGGCCCAGAAAGAACAAATCCCAAGGCAAACTCTAATCCTGGTCTGCCATTACCCATGAGGAGCGCGGTGTTGACCAGGTCTCCTGAGGCTGCTGCTGCTGCACCCCTGGGGAGGGCAGAGCTGACCCTGCCAGGCCTTCGAGCACTTCTAGGAAGAACGAACACTTCTATTCTGTACGTGGATCCTTATATCGAAGGCTTAGTTTGGGGTTGGACAAGGAAGGGGAAGATATGTTAACTGTCTAAATGGAGAAAATGCCATTTTCCAGTTTTTAAGCAGGCAACACTTATTAAAGAGCAAGCTGTAAATAGACAGGGAGGACAAGCTGCTCTGAATGCGTTTCAAACATGACTACAGGATTTCATGGATTTCGGGCTAGCCTTGAACTTCTCACCCTCCTGTCTCCACCTCCTGAGTGTTGAAATTTCAGGTTGTGTCACCACGCCTGGTTTATGCATTTCTGGGGACTGAGCCCAAGGCTTTGTGCATGCTAAGTAGACACTCTACCAACTAAACTGCATCCCAGCCTCAAAAGACCAATTTAAATTTTCTTTTTCATTTTCTTCTTTTCACGTGTGTGTGGGAATCGCACATGTGGACAGTCTTACATCATCATTCTTCCTCCTACTCCACCTACTCTCCCAGTCAAAACCCAATGTGGAAATTACAGACAGGCAGCCACAACCACCAAGCTCTTTCACAAGTAGCTGGGGGTACGAACTCTGATCTGATCCTTTCATTTGTGTGGCAAGGACTTTAACAGCTCTGCCATTTCCCAAGTCTGAGATTTAACTTTGTAAGAACAGTTTTAGATTCATAAAAAAAAAAAATAAAGACAGATTTCCCATGAGGCCTGTCCCCACCCCTGCACAGGCTAGTTTGTTATTCTGTGTTGACACCTAGATCCCCAAGTCCACTGTGTTTATAAGGCTCATTCTTGATGCTGCACATAGTAGGACAAGGGTTCACTCTGGGCATTTCACATAGCAGGATCTGGGTTCACAGTGGGTGTTGTATATTTGGGGGGGGTTGTACAAATTTTAACATGTGTTTACAGTGTTATGGGGGAGAAAAGTTTCCCTCCACTTCTCATGGCTCATTCAGGTAGATCTAGACTGTCCTGATAGAAGAAAAGCAACCAAATACCATGTAAGTCTTACCTGGCACAGGTGCCAAAGAAGGGCATTAAGGCTGAACAAGTGCCCCAAAAGCGTCTCTGATTAGCTGTCAAAGACTGGTAGCTACAGGAAGTAAATTGTGTGGGGAGGAAAAGGAAAACAGTTCTTTTCAAAGCTGGTACAGAACAGTGTGTTTTTATGAATCTGCTGTCCCAAATGACAGTCGGTGTGCATTGACACCAGCAGTGAGAGAGAGTCCCTGTCACTTCAGAGCCTCACCAATTTGGTGCTGTCTGGGCTTCAGATTTGACAGTCCTCTGCAGTGACAGGCTCTGAGGTGGTGCTACAGTGTTCAGATTCTCATCTCCCTAACATCTGATACCGTAAACACTCCATAACGCTCTTTGTCTACATCGTCTTTGTTGTGGTGTCTGTTAAGTTCTCTGGGATGGTTCCTAACAAGGTTTCCTTCCTTGCTGAGTTTTAAGAGCTCTTTATGTATTTTGGATAACAGTCCTCTTCCAGTTGTGTCCTTGGCAAATGTTTTCTCACAAACAAGTCTGTAAATTCTCATCCTGTTGACATTGACTTCCACAGAGAATGTGTGCTCGTGTGCACGTGTGTGTGTGTGTGTGTGTGTGTGTGTGTGTGTGTGTGTGTACCCTCACCCGCATGCTTGCTCAGTTACCAGAGATCAATTTTAGATGTCCTCTGCAATCCTAATTTTTGAGACAGGGTCTGTCGTTGAACCTGGAGTTCACTACTTTTGATCCAAGATCTGCCTGTCTTGGTTTCCCTTGCTCTGGGACTGCAGGAATGCCATCTCCTGGGTAGCCTGGGATGCTAGGAATAAATCCAAGGGTCGTGCTTGCATGCAAACCCCTCAACTTACCTATGGAGCTGTCTCTCAAACCTCATAAGAAGTTTTATTTTGAGTGGAGCAGCTGGGACAGGATCCTTCTGGTCGCCATTTTCACCCGGGAATCAGGTGGCTCCACTGTCCTCTGTGCACAGCCTGCCAGGAGAGAGCTGGTCTCCCAGCAGCACTTTCACTTCTGGACTCAGAGGTGAGAGCTCCACTTTCTCTCCAATAACTGTCTGGAAGGGAACAGCTAGGAGCACACAGGGCATTCTATTAGTGGAGAAGCTGGGACATGGAGCCTACAAGAAGAGAGCTGATCTCCTAGGAATGCTGACACAGGCTTTCAGGCCCACAAGAGGGACAGGCTCCAGTCAGAGACAGCAAGACCAACTAACAGCAGAGATAACCAGATGGTGAAAAGCAAGCGCAAGAACCCTACCAACGGAAACCAAGGCTACTTGGCCACATCAAAACCCAGTTCTCCCACCACAGCAAGTCCTGGATAACCCAACACACCGGAAAAGCAGGAGTTGGGTTTAAAATCGCATCTCATGATGTTAATAGAGGATTTTAAGAAGGACATAAATAACTCCCTTAAAGAAATACAGGAGAACACAGGTAAACAGGTAGAAGCCCTTAAAGAGGAAACACCAAAATCCCTTAAAGAATTACAGGAAAACACAACCAAACTGGTGAAGCAAATGAACAAAACCATCCAGGATCTATGCAAAAAGCTCCTAACCCAAAACATACAGGAAATCCAGGACACAATGAGAAGACCAAACCTAAGGATAATATAGAAGAGAGCAAAGACTCCCAACTTAAAGGGTCAGTAAATATCTTCAACAAAATTATAAAAGAAACTTCCCTACCCTAAAGAAAGAGATATCCATGGACATACAAGAGACCTACAGAACTCCAAATAGATTGGACCAGAAAAGAAATTCCTCCCATCACATAATAATCAAAACACCAAATGCACAAAACGAAGAAAGAATACTAAAAGCAGTATGGGAAAGAGGTCAAGTAACATATAAAGGCAGAACTATCAGAATTACACCAGACTTCTCACCAGAGACTATGAAAGCCAGAAGATCCTGGGCAGATGTCATACAGATCCTAAGAGAACACAAATGCCAGCCCAAACTACTATACCCAGCAAAACTCTCAAATACCAAGGTATTCCATGACAAAAACAAATTTACAAAATATCTTTTCACAAATCCAGCCCTTCAAATGATAATAAATGGAAAACTCCAATACAAGGAGGGAAACTACACACTAGAAAAAAACAAGAAAGTAATCTTCCATTAACAAACTCAAAAGAAGAGAGCCACATAAATGTAACTCCACAACAACAATACCAGGGAGCAACAATCACTTTTCCTTAATAGTTCTTAATATCAATGGACTCAACTCTCCAATAAAAAGACATAGACTAACAGACTGGATATATAAACAGGACCCACCATTTTGCTGCATACAAGAAACCCACCTCAGTGACAAATACAAACACTACCCCAAAGTAAAAGGCTGGAAAACAAATTTCCAATCAAATGGTCCCTAGAAACAAGATGGAGCAGTCATTCTAATATCGAATAAAATCGACTTCCATCCTAAAGTTATCAAAAAAGATAAGGAAGGACACTTTATACTCATCAAAGGAAAAATATACCAAGACAAACTCTCAATCCTGAACATCTATGCTCCAAATGCAAGGGCACCCATATTCGTAAAAGAAACTTTACTAAAGCTCAAAGCACACATTGCACCTCACACAATAATAGTGGGAGACTTCAACACCCCACTCTCATCAAAGGACAAACCATGGAAACACAAACTAAACAGAGACACAGTGAAACTAACAGAAGTTAAGGACCAAATGGATTTGACAGATATCTGTAGAAAATTTTGTCCTAAAACAAAAGAATATACCTTCTTTGCAGCACCTCATGGTACCTTCTCCAAAACTGATCATATACAGTCACAAAACAGGCCCTCAACAGATACAAGAAGATTGAAATAATCAACAGCAACAACAACAACAATAATAATAATAAACAGAAAGTCCACATGCACGTGGAAGTGGAACAACACTCTACTCAATGATAACTTGATCAAGGAAGAAATAAATAATGAAATTAAAGACACTTTAGAATTTAATGAAAAAGAAGCCACAACATACCCAAACCTAAGGCACACAATGAAAGCAGGTCTAAGAGGAAAACACATAGCACTGAGTGCCTTCAAAAAGAACCTGGAGAGAGCATACACTAGCAGCTTGACAGCACATCTGAAAGCTCTAGAACAACAACAAAAAAAAAAAAAAACCAAATGCACCCAAGAGGAGTAGATGGCAGGAAATAATCAAACTCAGGGCTGAAATTAACCAAGTAGAAACAAAAAAAACTATACAAAGAATCAACAAAACCAGGAGCTGGTCCTTTGAGAAAATCAGCATGATAGATAAACCCTTAGCCAGACTAACCAGGGGGCACAGAGACAGTATCCAAATTAACAAAATCAAAAATGAAAAGGGAGACATAACAACAGAAATGGAGGAAACAGAAAAAAAAATCATCAGATCCTACTACAAAAGCCTTTAGTCAACAAAACTGGAAAATCTAGATGAAATGGACAATTTCCTAGACAGATATCAGGTACCAAAGTTAAATTAGGATCAGATAAATGATCTAAAGACTCCTATAACCCCTAATGAAATAGAAGCAGTCATTAATAGTCTCCCAACCCCCCCCAAAAAAAAGCCCAGGACCAGATGGGTTTAGTGCAGAGTTCTATCAGACCTTCAAAGAAGACCTAAAGCCAAAGCTCTCCAAACTATTCCACAAAATAGAAACAGAAGGAACACTACCCAATTCATTCTATGAAGCCACAATTACTCTGATACCTAAACCACACAAAGATCCTACAAAGAAGGAGAACTTCAGACCAATTTCCATTATGAATATTGATGCAAAAATACGCAATAAAATTCTGCAAACTGAATCCAAGTCATCCATCATGATCTAGTAGGCTTTATTCCAGGGATGCAGGGTTGGTTCAATATAAGGAAATCCATCAATGTAATCCACTATAAAAACAAACTCAAAGAATAAAGCCACATGGTCATTTCATTAAATGATGAGAAAGCATTTGACAAAATCCAACACCCCTTCATGATAAAAGACTTGGAAAGATCAGGAATTCAAGGCCCATGCTTAAACATAGTAAAAGCAATATACAGCAAACCAATAGCCAATGTCAAACTAAATGGAGAGAAACTTGAAGCAATCCTACTATAATCAGGGACTAGACAAGGCTGCCCACTCTCTTAATACCTATTCAATATAGTACTCGACATTCTAGTCAGAGCAATTAGACAACAGAAAAAGGTCAAAGGGATACAAATTGGAAAAGGAGAAATCAAAATATCACTATTTGCAGATGAAATAATAGTATACTTAAGTGACGCCAAACATTCCACCAGAGAACTCCTAAACCTGATAAACAACTTCAGCACAGTGACTGGATATAAAATTAACTCCAACAAATCAGTGGCCTTCCTCTACTCAAAAGATAAAAAACTGAGAAAGAAATTAGAGAAACAACTTCACAATAGTCACAAATAATATAATATACCTTGGTGTGATTCTAACTAAACAAGTGAATGACCTGTATGACAAGAACTTCAAATCTCTGAAGAACAAAATCGAAGATCTCAGAAGATGGAAAGCTCTCCCATGCTCATGGATTGGCAAGATTAATGTAGTAAAAATGGCCCATCTCACCAAAAACAATCTACAGATTCAATGCAATCCCCATCAAAATTCCAACTCAATTCTTCATAGAGCTAGAAAGAGCAATTTGCAAATTCACCTGGAATAACAAAAAACCCAGGATATCGAAAACTATTCTCAACAATAAAAGAACTTCTGGCAGAATCACCATCCCTGACCTCATGCTGTACTACAGAGTAATAATGATAAAAACTGCATGGTACCGGTACAGTGACATGCAGGTAGATCAGTGGAATAGAATTGAAGACCCACAAAAAAACCCAGACACCTATGGTCACTTGATCTTTGACAAAGAAGCTAAAACCATCCAGTGGAGAAAAGACAACATTTTCACCAAATGGTGCTGGTTCAACTCGCGGTTAGCATGTAGACAAATGCAAATCGATCCATTCTTATCCCCTTGTACAAAGTTCAAGTCCAAGTGGATTAAGAACCTCCACATAAAACCAGATACACTGAAACTAATAGAAAAGAAAGTGGGAAGACCCTCGAGCACATGGGCACAGGGAAAAATTTCCTGAACAGAACACCAATAGCTTATGCTCTAAGATAAAGAATTGACAAATGGGACCTCATAAAATTGCAAAGCTTCTGTAAGGCAAATGACACTGTCAATAGGACAAAACGGCAACCAACAAATTAGGAAAAGATCTTTATCAATCCTACATCCGATAGAGGACTAATATCCAATATTAGATAAAGAATTCTAAAAAGCTAGACTCCAGAGAACCAAATATAAAATGGGGTACAGAACTAATCAAAGTATTCTCTGGGAGCTGGAGAGATGGCTCAGTGGTTAAGAGCACTGACTACTCTTTCAAAGGTCCTGAGTTCAATTCCTGGCAACCATGTGGTAGCTCACAACCATCTGCTATGGGATCTGATGCCCTCTTCTGGTGTGTGTCTGAAGACAGCAGCAATGTACTCATATAAATAAAATAATTAAATAAATCTTTAAAAAAAGGAGTTCTCAACTGAGGAATACCGAAGGACTAAGAAACACCTAAAGAAATGTTCAACATCCTTAGTCATCAGGGAAATGCAAATCAAAACAACCCTGAGATTCCACCTCACATCAGTTAGAATGACTAAGTTCAAAAACTTAGCTGACAGCAGATGCTGGCAAGGATGTGAAGAAAGAGGAACACTACTCCATTGCTGGGGGCATTGCAAGCTGGTACAACCACTCTGGAAAGCAGTCTGGCAGTTCCTTAGAAAATTGGGCATGTACTACCTGAGAACCCAGCTATACCACTCCTGGGCATATACGCAGAAGACGCTCCAGCACGTAATAAGGACACATGCTCCACTATGTTCATAGTGGCCTTATTTATGATAGCCAGAAGCTGGAATGAACCCAGATCTCCTTCAGTAGAGGAATGGATACAGAAATTGTGGTGTATATATACACAATGGAGTACTATTCATCTATTAAAAATAATGAATTCATGAAATTCACAGGCAAATGGATGGAACTAGAAAATATCATCCTGAGTGAGGTAATCCAATCACAAAAGAACACACATGGTATGTACTCTCTGATAAGTGGATATGAAGCTCAGAATACCCAAGATACAACTCACAGACCATATGAAGCTCATGAAGATGGAAGACCAAAATGTGCAAGAAGGGAGAACAAAATAATCGCAGGAGGCAGAAGGAGGGAGGGGCTTGGGAGGGAGAGAGGAGGAGAGGGAAAAGGGGGGCCAGGTGTGGGAGGAGATGGGGGAGATGTCAGAGGGTCAGGAAATTGAACAGAGGTGTGTAGCAGTGGGGGATTGGGAATTTGGGGTAGCTACCAGTAAGTCCCAGATACCAGGAAAGCAAGAGGTTTCCAGGACCCAACTGGGGTGACTTTAGCCGAAATACCCAACAAAGGGGACATAGAACCTTTAGAGACTGCCTCCAGTAGATTGGCACAGCCCCCAGTTGAGGGAGGTAACCCCCACCCATCTCAAAAATTTTAACCCAGAATGGTTTCTGCCCAAAGGAAAGACAGGGACAAAGAATGGAGTAAAGACTAAAGGAAAGGCCATCCAGAGACCACCCTACCTAGGGATCCATCCAATCTGCAGACACCACACCCCAACACTATTGCTGATGCCAAGAAGTGCTTACTGACAGGAGCCTGATATAGCTGTCTCCTGAGAGGATCTGCCAGAGTCTGACAAATACATATGCGAATGCTTACAGCCAAACCTTGGACTGAGCATGGGAACCCTAATGGAGGAGTTAAAGAAAACACTGAAGGAACTGAAGGGCTTTGCAACCCTATAGAAAGAACAACAAAATCAACCAACCAGAACCCCCAGCGCTCTCAGGGACTAAACCACCAGCCAAAGAGTACACATGGAGGGACCCATGGCTCCAGCTGCTTATGCAGCAGAGGATGGCCTTGTCTGGCATCAGTGGAAGAGGAGAATTCTAAGTTCCTTACTAGGTGGGAGTGGGTGGGTGAGGGAGGAGCACCCTCTTAGAAGCAGGGGAAGGGGGATAGGATAGAGGGTTTGCAGAGGGGAAACCAGGATAACATTTGAAATGAACTAGATAACATTTGAAATGTAAATAAATAAAATAACCAATACAGTTAATAAAACTGATATTTTAATAAAAAATTTTAATAAATTTTAATGGTACTTTTTAATGAAGTACCTCTCACATGACTCATTTAGACCAAAAGTCCAATTCAGCAGCAGTCATGTAGGCTGTCTTCTTGATTAAATTCTAGGGCAGCGGTTCTCAACCTATGGATTGTGACCCCTTTAGGGGCTGAATGACCCTTTCCCAGAGGTCACCTTAGACCATTGGAAAAGACAGATATTTACATTCTTAGTAATTCAAACATTACTATGTAGTTATCAAGTAGCCATGGAAATAATGTTATGGTTGGGGGTCACCACAGCATGAAGTACTGTGCTAAAAGGTCTGAGCATTAGGAAGGTTAAGAACATTGCTCTAGGGTGGTTAGCATTTTCATTTTTCTTAAGACTGATGATCCCTCTAAAAACATGTATTTTATTTGTTCTTTAACAATTTCACTCAAGTATACAATATATCTTGATTATTTCTATTCCCAACTCCATCCTCCTATGCCTCTCCAGAATGCCCACCACGATGATAAGCTTTGAGCTAGTTTTTGTGCAGGTCATGATAAAATTAGTGTTAGATTCTTCCTCTTTTGCATCTGCATGCACAATCGTTCCAGAGCCCAGGGCCTCATTTGTGTCAGGCAAGTGCTCTGGCCTGACCCCAGCACCTAGCAGGCTTGTCCTGGAAAGACCGTCACTGCTCCATGTTATTGCAGTTTGATTGGGTGACTACAGTTGAGCTGTCTGTGAGCCCCGGTCTCCCACGGGCAGCACACTCGTGTAGCTTTAAACCTTGACTCCAATCAACCGCAGTCGCAGCCTTTGTCTCGCGGGCTACTCTAGGTCTCGCCTAGCCTCTTTGGCCTCTTTGGGTGAAATTCATCATCACTTTGTTGGCATCCCACCAATCAATCTCTGGGAATTTGATTGGACTGGGCTGCCTGTATAGATAGGAGGGTTGGTTTTTGTTTTTAACTTTTCCTATTTGCAGGCCCTTTCACCAATGGAATCTTAATGTGACCGAGGTCTATAGATATATAAAATAAGTATACAAACCAAACACTTAAGGATTTTAAAATTGCTAATATGTTTATTGTATTCTGTTTTTTAGATCTTACCTCAAGTTTATTTGTAAAAACAGCATAAGATACTGATCATCTGCAAATAGATGTAAGTAGGTGTGTCACAGCTATCTGTCTGTCTTCACATTGGCAGAAGCTGCTTCTATGGGGGTTTCACAGAGGCCTGGGCACCTTTGTGAGCCTGAGCTGGAGTTGAAGCCTCTGCCTTGGTTTGAGCCTTGGGCTTTGGTTGGCAGAGTCTATGATCCTTGGCCACGTAGCTCTGAATCCGCTTCCCAATTTTCTGGTGAGCGATGAAAGCTAGATGGCTCAGTTTGCAGCTGGGGCCCTTTGGCAACTCGTGTTTAACCGACTTAGACTTCACAAGGGCCTTGATGACCTCTGTGCATGTGCTCATTGTCTTTGCACTGTTGACCTGCATCTTCTTCTAGCCTTCCTTGTTGCACTTCTTGGCAAAGCGCATTCTCCTCAGGAACTTGGAGTCAACCTTCTTAAGAGATTTGTGAACAGGATTTCTTGAGGCCATTTCTGTGCCACTTGCGGGACTGTTTGTGTGTGGTGTGGTTCGGTTCTTGAATACAGCCATGTCTGTGCAGTAACCTGGGGTTCCTGCAGAGCCTGGGATTGGAAGAAAAAGCGAAGTTTATTGTAAAAATTATTCCTTGGTAAGCAAATAATTATACCATTCATGAAATGTGAAAGCAAACTTATTACTAATGAGATTGATGTCCCTGTTTATTTTTACATAAAAATTAGGTCTTAGATGAATATTTGATACTGCAGGGAGTGTAGTATCTTCAATATTTTTCAGCTAATTAATATTTTGAGTTTATAGTCATTAATGCTGAGAACAGGGCTTTGCATAAATACATAGTACAAAATGACAGATGTTTAAAGCCATTTCAGAAATTGTTGGGTATTCGGTCTAAAGCCAAAAATCTACTTAATGATTTTAATGAAACTCAAGTCAACAATTCAAACGGCAATTTTTTAAAAAATTGGACCTCGTAACAAAATTCAATCCAAAGACACACTGATTTCATACGTTGTGAGAAATGGTGGCAAGAAGATATTCAGCCTTTGTTTTCTGTAATTAAATCATTATTTTTTCTGTAAGAGCAAAATAGACTTGGTATAAAAAAATTTTGCATGTACATTAAAATCACTACAGTTCATAACCTGTGGCAGTCTTGGATTTGCACTGAATTGTCTCTGGCAGTGTTGGCGTTTTCTGGAGTGACTGCATGCACAGTGTACAATGCATATGCTGTGTGTTCGTAACCAAGGCTGCCGTGACGTGACACGTGCTATATAGATCAAGCTGGGGGGAGGTGACATTGGTAGTACTACCTCCCGTCTGACAGGGAATGTCTCCTCAGTCTTCAAGCCTTTGGCCTTAGTCACCAGAGTTTTACCGGTCTCCTTGTGTCTTGTACATGTTTAATCAGCTGACACCTAAGTATTTCATTTTAGGAGGTGCTAAAGGGAATGATACTGTGCTTTTAACTTCAAATTCTACATGTCCATTAATATATAGAACATAAGCAGCCATGTCTGTACTTTAACCTTGTGTCTTATAGCCTTGCTCTAGTTACTGTCTCAGAAAAAGCTCGCTGACTCATCTGCATTTTTTCTCTTTTTTAATTTTTATTTTATTTATTTGTTTGTTTATTTTTATGGCAGGGTTTCTCTGTGAAGCCCTGACTGTCCTGGAACTCACTCTGTAGACCAGCCTGCCTCTGCCTCCTGAGTACCTGGATTAAAGATGTGTGTCTGGCTCTCATCTGCATTTTTGTTACATAGGATTATGTTATCTGCAGAGTCGTTTTTTTACCTCTTACTTTCAATACCTCTTTTGTATTGAATTAGCTAGAATTCCCAGGAATGGTGGAGACGGGTGGCAGGGCACGTTTTAGCATTGTGCACTGAAGTATGAGCAGCTATGGGTTCTCTGACGTTATTCTTCACTGAGTTAGTAAGGTCTCTTTTAGTCCTTATTTACTAGCGATTTTCATCATTAACAAATGTTGTATTTTGTCAAGAGCTCTTCTGCATCTTTTAAAATGATCGTATGAAGCATTGTTTTTGCCCATTCATGTAATTGATTACCTAAACCGATTTGAAAATCTTGAGCCAGCCCTGTCTTCTTACTTGCTTTCTGCAGCATATGGTTCTCTTAACTATTGTTAGATCGGATTTGCAAGATTTTGTTGAAGATTTTTGCAACTATATCCATTGGAGGCATTGTTCCACTGTTTTTTTGTAAGGAATTCGGCATTAGGGTGACTTCGGTCTTATGGAATGACATAGCAAGGATTCCTTCTGTTTTAATCCTCTAAGGAACACAGAAAATTGGTGTAACTTCTTCCTTGTTTGGCATAATTCACTTGTGAAAACATCTGTCCTGTGCTTTCTGTTTAGGAAGATTATTAATCATTGATTCATATTTTATAAATATGAGCTATTCAGATTATGTATCCTGATAGCATTTTCCAAAGATATTTTCTGAGCATAAATACCTTAAGTCTTTAACTAATGTAGTAAGTATTAAGCAAGTTGCCAACATTTTGGAAGGGCAGGGGGTCCTTAATTTAAAGATTTTCACCATAATCCTAAAATATCTAAGATATACTAGAGCAATCTAATGATTGAAGGCATATTTACAATGTCCCATTCCTGGGATTGAACATGTGGAATATGAGTCTTCTGTGTGTCATACAGACTCTGTAACTTGAGCGGCATTTTCACAGTGTCTTTTCTGCTAATATAAAATGTCTTTTGCTCTGTAATTAGCAAATATTATCTTTAGAAATGAGGAATGAGATCTTTAAAAACCTTATTTTAAAATCTTCTATTTCACCTTGGAGTCAGACAACCTAAATTCCCAACTTCACCTGCTACTGGCCGCATGTTAAACAGGAGCTTGGTTACCCCTTCATTACTCTGGCTTGCAAAATGTTCCATAAAGGTGGGCCTGTAATCCTAGATACTTCTGAGACTGAGGCAGGAGGATCACAAGTTCAGTGGTAGCTTGGACAATTTAGTGGGACCCTGTCTGTCTTAAAATAAAATGGCAGGGAGGGGAATGCAGCTCAGTGGGAGAGTACGCCTGGCATGTGTAAGGGTGTACCAGTGTATGCATGCCTACCATAGCAGTGTATGCATCCCTACTGTAGCAGTGCATGCGTGCCTACCATAGCAGTGCATGCATCCTACCATAGCAGTGCATGCATTCCTACCATTACAAAGGAAAGAAAGAGACGAACAACAATAAGATGTTCCACACTGCCCTGGTTTCTCATGCACCCTTACTTAGATTAGCAATCTGCCATCTTATGCTCTCTTTCTGTTCTGTTAACTTGCTCAGCCACATCTCATGTCCATGAGACACACTGTTCTGTGCTGAGAACCAGGTCCTGAGGAACCCTTCAGTGAAACCCCAAATCGACTTAGATCCTCTCAGGCTAGCACTGGGTACTATCTTTCTGTATCTGTCATCATTAAGCAAATGATGCTTTTTGTGGAGACTGGAGATTGCCAGAAAGCTCATTGACAATTTTTGGCCACTATAAAACTCTACACAGTCAAGGTCTGTGTCTTTTTTGTTAAACATCTTATCCTTCAGCTTTTCAGACATTCTTGCACACAGAGAACACTCATTAAAAGTTTTAAATGAATATATCAGTTGATCTGGCATGTCCAAGGTCTGTTTCGATTTTTGAAGTGTTAGTCGGGTTAATTGTATTAGTTGCCTTTGCATTTGAGCAAGAAACATCTTCTTAAGCTGGCTGAGACAAAAATCGAAGGTATTGGCATGATGCTGATGTGCTTCTGAGAACCTATAGGAGGATTACAGGTCTTGGGAAGGTCCTGAGAGTTCAGAGAAGATGGCTGGAAACACACTGGTGAGATTCTGACTCCATGGCCCTTATTCTTATAGAAGGTTCTGTTGTTCCTCATTCTCAGGTGGATAGCATTAATGGATCAGAAATCTATTTAGGGCCAGCAAAATGGCTCAATAAGAAAAAGTGTTTACCCCACAAACTAACGACCAGATTTCAATCCCTGAAATCCGTATAAAAAGCTGGCTGTAGTCACATAGATATGCAATTCTAGAACTCCTATAGTGAGGTGGAAAGTGGAGACAGGAGAATTGCTAGAAAGCTCTTGAGTCAGTTAGTCAGGAATTCACAGCCTGGAAGAAACAAGAGAATTTGGCTCAACAAGGTGGGAGGAAAGAACCCACTGCTAGAAGCTGCCCTGGCATCTTCATACATGCTCTACAGACCCATGTACCCTCCACACATGCACTGCAGACCACATGTACCCTCCACACATGCACTGCAGACCACATGTACCCTCCACACATGCACTGCAGACCACATGTACCCTCCACAAATGCACTACGGATCCATGTGCCTCCACACATGCTCTATGAACCCATGTGCCCTCAACACGTGCACATAAGACTAACACTACTACTAGTAATATATACAAATAAATATGTTTTAAATGCAAATTTTTCCATTCATCTTGACTTTAGACTTCTCTTTGTTTGGTAAAGGACCCTTCCAACTGCCTTTCCACTCCCATCATTTCCATCTTGAAGTAGAATTTTATAAGAAAATTCCTTTTAAAAACTGCTTAGAGAAAAGGCAGGTCTTGGTGGTGTAGTGATTAGCATAGCCACCTTCCAAGCAGTTGACCCGGTTCAATTTCCAGCCAAAACACTCCTAAAAATGTTGTGCCAAATTGTGGTGGCTCACATCTTTAGTCCCAGCACTTGTAGGTAGAGGCAGGCAGATCTCTGAGTTCAAAGCAACCTGGTCTACAAAGTGAGTTCCAAGACAGCCAGGGTTAGATAGAGAAATGTCTCGGGAGAAAGCAAGAAAGCACACAAGAAAGAAAGAAAGAAAGAAAGAAAGAAAGAAAGAAAGAAAGAAAGAAAGAAAGAAAGAAAGAAAGAAAGAAAGAAAGAAAGAAAGAAAGAAAGAAAGAAAGAAAGAACCTGCTTAGAGAAAAGGCCTGTACCAAGTCTTGCATAATCTCTGCTAATCCACCTTCAACCTCACGGATTCTTTTTTTCTACCATTCATTTCCTATACTGAAGTTTTACTCCAGCATTTCTGGAAACTCCCTAGCATTTCCATTTTGTTCTTTCACACAACTTCTGCCTCTTTTTGGTGTTTTCTATTTGATAAGACACTGCCATAGTGATTTCTTTCATCTCATAAACCGTGGCTTCCTTTTTCTCTCTTAGCATCTTTATAATGGCTGCTGTGAAGTCTGTTAAATACAACACTGGATTTTCTCACAAGCAGCTATTTTGTCTACATTTTGTCTGTCTGTCTATCTATCTATCACCTAGTCTATCTGTCTGTCTGCATGCCTGTCTGTGTCTATTTGTCTCTTACATGCTTCTTTGTTTTATGACTTTTGATGAAAAGCTGCCCCTTTAAGTCAATATATATGTGGAGGTTTGGGACATGTTTCCTCTGGGGTGTTTTGTTTTGTTTTGGTTTTGGTTTGTTTGTTTGTTTGTTTTTCAAGACAGGATTTCTCTGTGTAGCCCTAGCTATCCTGGAACTCACTCTGTAGACCAAGCTGGCCTCGAACTCAGAAATCTACTGTCTCTGCCTCCCAAGTGCTGGGATTAAAGGCGTGCGCCACCACTGCCCAGCCAGTGCTTTATTAGGTTTACAAATGTGCTCATTTTGAGAAGTTGTAAATGGCATATTTTTAAGATGCCACTGCTGTGGACCCATTCCTAATTCGCAGGACTACATTTTATTTTTGTACTTATTTTTCATCCTGCAACCTTCTTGAGTCCACCTACTAACTGTAGAGGCTTTTTCACTTTTGTTTGTGCTATGAATTCTCTAGTATTTTCTGAGCAGATAATTATTTCATTCAGAGTTAATAGAGAACATTTTTTATTACTTCCTTTTCAGTCTGCAAAATTGAATTTCTTTGAGGGGTAAGGATGATTTTAATTTATTTTTATTAATACGTGCTGATTGCAGAAAGCAAGCTTTTATTCTGACATTCCTGTGCATGCCAGTGGTGTGCTTCGACCAGCTCTCTCTGCATTACTTCTCTTGGGTTTCTAGAACTTTCAGTTTGCTGTTGAATAACTGTGCTTGCCCTCACCTTGTTCCTAACATAAGAGAAAATGTTTGTTCTTCTCTCTGACGTATGGGGTTTATGTAAACATTTGCCATGGTAACAAACTTGAATGATTGCAGTGTATAATCCTTTATGTGTATACTTAGGGATTACATTTTCCAACACTTTTTAATGGGATATATATTGTGTTTGACTTTGGCATCAGAATACTACCATTTTTCTAAAATAAACAAGAATTTTTGTGTTTGTTTGGGTTTTTTATTTCTTTTTTTATTAGATATTTGCTTTATTTACATTTTAAATGGTATCCCCTTTCCTTGTTACCCCTCTGAAAACCCCCTTCCCATCCCCCCACCCCCTGCTTACCTCCCCCCCCCCACTTTCCTGACCTGGCATTCCCCTACACTGGGGCATCGAGCCTTCATAGGACCAAAAGTCTCTCCTCTCATTGATGTCTGAAATGGCCATCCTCTGCTACATATGTAGCTGGAGTCATGGGTCCCTCCATGTGTACTCTTTGATTGGTGGTTTAGTCTGGGAGCTCTGGGGATACTGGTTGGTACATATTATTGTTCCTCCTGTGGGGCTGCAAACCTCTTCAGCTCCTTGGGTCCTTTCTCTAGCTGCTCCATTGGGGACCCTATGCTCAGTCAATTGGTTGGCTGTGAGCCATGCGTATTTTGATCCACCTTCCAAGAAGGATCAAAGTCTTTGGTTTTCCTTCTTCTTGAGCTTCATGTGGTCTGTGAGTTGTACCTTGGGTATTCTGAGCTTTTGGGCTAATATCCACTTATCAGTGAGTATATACCATGTGTGTTCTTTTGTGATTCAGTTACCTCACTCAGGATATTTTCTAGCTCCATCCATTTCCCTAAGAATTTCATGAATTCATTGTTTTCAGTAGCTGAGTGGTACTCCATTGTGTATATGTACCAAAATTCTGGAATGCTTCACGAATTTGCTTGTCCTCCTTGCGCAGGGGCCATGCTAATCTTTTCTGTATTGTATATGTGCTGCTGAAGCGAGCACTGTTTTTTTTGTTTTGGTTTTTGGTTTTTGGTTTTTTTTAGGAGATTGTGTACAATTAGTGTCAATTCTTTCTCTGTTTCTTGAGAATTCTCCTGTAGTTCTAGCAGTTTCTCCTAGAGGAAGTATAAAATTATTTCAATTTTGTCAATAGTTCAAATCATGTATTTATATTGGATAAGTTTTGATGGTTTTCATTTTTTAAAAACTGAGTCATTTTTTCCTAAATTATCAATTTTACAGGTATAACATTGGCCACATCTGCATGTCTGTGTATTGACGCCCCTTTCATGATGATAACATGTCTGTCAACCTAATTTTTCCCTTCAGTCTTGATAAAGCCTGTTTTAAATAGCTAGCATGTTCTCAATTTTGTTACTTTTTCTGTTTCCAATTATTTTTATTTCTGTTCTTTTATTAACATCCGTCTGCCTATGTCTAATATGTCTTCCTTTCTTTTTATTTTGGTTTTTGGTTTTTGATTCTTGTTTTGTGGCCTTTGGTTTTTGGAGACAGGGTTTCTCTGTGTAGCTTTGGCTGACTATATAGACCAGGCTGGTCTTGAACTCAGAGATCCACCTGCCTCTGCCTCCCGAACACTGGAATTAAAGGCGTGCGCCACTATCGCCAGCTATCTTACTCATCTTGATATTGAAAAATAGATTATAGTAGGAGAATTTTTTTCTCTAATCTTTTCTTTTAGTGCTGTGCTTTTTCTTCCAGCAGCACATAAAGTTCACCACATGCTACACACACACACAAACACACTATACACACAAAATATACTACACACACAAAACATACTACACACACACTACAAAAACTACACACATGCTACAAACACTACACACACCACACACACTATTCACACTACACATACTACACACACTACACACACTACACAAACACACACAAAACATACTACCCACACACTATACAAAAATTACACACATGCTAAAAACACTACTCACACTACACACACACACACACACACAGAGAGAGAGAGAGAGAGAGAGAGAGAGAGAGAGAGAGAGAGAGAGAGAAAGAGAGAAAGAATGTTGTGATTTCATTTTCAGTTGAGTTTTAAAATTCTGTTTTAAAAATTGTCTTTCTATTTAACTCGTGGATTATTTTCAAAGCATGTTTTCCTAGTCTCCACATGTTTGGAGGTTTCTCCTGTTGTTTTTGTTCTTGATTTTCACTGATAGTCCACCGTGGTCAGAGAACCATCTTTATAATTTCAATTTGTTTACATTAACTTTGTGGCTGGGGGATGGTGTCTTTGCAGTGGCCTTTTAGCTGTGTCAGAAGAGCACGCGCCTGCTGGTAGAGAATTGCCCTGACACGTGTTGGTTCAACCCCATCAGCTGATGGTATCAAGATGTTTTCTTTGTCTCCTTGCTCCTTCTTTTCTTTCCTTCTTCCAATTAAAGAGAAAAAGACATTCTTGTCTCTAACAGTTGAGGACATTGTCTCAGCGGTAGAGTACATGCTTAGCACACCTGAGACCTGGTTCTCTTTCAGTAGTGAAAGGGAGCAGAGAGACTAGAACTGTAACTGTGGGGTCACCTGGTCTTCCTTCAATTCTGCAGGGTTTTAATATTTTGCACGGCTGTTGCTTGGTGCATTTGCATTTAGAATGATATGCCTTCATAGGTGACTACAACTTTTATGATTATGTCATAGTTATCTTTGTCTCTAAGAATTTAAATAAGATTTAAATGTGTCTTTATTAGCACTTATATACTCACTCTTGCTTTCTCAATTAGTGGTTGCAAAATGTATCCTTTTCTGTCTTTTGTAAATAAAACTTCACCATGCACCAACAACTGAATTTGAAGCGAGTTTCTTGTAGACAGAATATTTCTGGCTTCTTTGTGAAAAGCATAATCAGTTAATTTCTGTCTTTTATATGATATAGTTGCATCATTTATATTTAATATGATTACTGATGTTGTAAAGGTTGAGTTCTCCATTTATTTTGTTTTCTGTTATCTATGGTTCTCGTTTGTTGTCTTCTGAGCCTTCTGTGATTTGCTAAATGCGGCTCTGAAATTCATTGTGATTCACTGGATGTTCTAAGCACATCTCTAACTGTAGCTTTCTTATTGACGGCTCCATACAATATACAGCATGACTCTCACATGCCACTGTGTTCTCCTCTTACCAATTCAACGGGCACACAGAATCTTCATGTCCTCACATTTTCTTATTAGCATAAATATTCCCTGTATATGTATTTAGAATAACAGCAGACATTGTTTTGATTGTTTCCAATGCCAAACAATTTACAAAACGAGTAGAGAAAAGTGTATTACATTTAACTTTATTTTGATTTCTGTGTTCTTTCTTCCTCCGTGACATGCCAGGATTCCTTGTCATGCTTTCTCTTCTGATTAATAAGTCTCTTGTAGTCATTCTTCTGTGGTAAGTCTGTGAGTGACGAGTTATTTCAGTTTCTTAATCATTTGAGAGTGCCTTAACTTCCTTTTTATTACTGAAAATATCTTTTTTTTTTCTGAATATAATATTCTGAACTGAGTCATCTTCTTCCAACAACTGAAAATGTACTAAGTCCTTATCACTTCCATGTTTCTCAGGAGAAGTTGTCTGTCACTTTGTGTCTTCTTATAGATGAGGTACCATAGCTCTCTAGCTACTTTTAATACATTTTTTTTAATTTGGCTTTAGTTTTCAGAATCTTAATTATGGTGCGTCTTGGCCCTGTTAGGTATGGATGCTCCTATTTGGAGGTTTTGGTTTTTTTCTTCTTGAATTTTTAAAGTTCTTATTCTTGCAAAATTTAAGACATGTTTAATTATCATGTGTTTAGTTAGCTACACCCCCTTCCTTCTCTATAGAAGATTCTAAGGCTGTAGCCATTAGACCTATGTGTATAATCTCACATGTCTGGAACAATACTCTTCTTAATCTGCACTAGCCTTGGGAACAGAAACCCTTCCATGTCCCTTTTTAAAGGACATTTTCTACACAAACACACACCCACACAAACATACCCATATGATTCAATTAGCACTTATTTTCTTACATGAGTAATTTCAAAATTTATTGTTCTATTATCTTTGGGGGGAAAAATTGGGACAAGTTCTTACTACGTAGCCCTGGCTGGCCTAGAGCTCACTACTTACCAGGCTGACCTTCTACAGAAAGATGTACCTGCCTCTGCCTCCCTAGGGCCGTCATGCCTGGCTTATCTTTAGAATTTAACAGTCTTCACTTTTTTTTTTATTGAATGTGTTGTTTGTCTTATTGATTTTAGTATTTGGCCAAGAGTGGGGAAAATGAAGTGATTTTCGGTTTTTCTCTTTGATTTCTTGCCTTGGAGGTCATGGTGTCTATGTGGAATTTCCTTTGTAGTTATCCAGTTTAGGGTGTGTAGGATTTACCCAGCCTGATTTTTGTTTTGGTTTGGCTTTTTCTGTGCATTTTGTGGAATTCCTCACCCACTTGTCTTTAAAGATCCCTCCCTATTCTTGCTCCTTCCCTTCCTTCTTCCAGTTCTACATATACTCTTTCTTTCTTCCTTCCTTCCTTCTTTCTTTCCTTCCTTTCTTTCTCTTTCTTTCTTTCTTTCTTCCTTCCTTCCTTCCTTCCTTCTTTTCTTCCTTTCTCTTTCTTTCTTTCTTTCTTTCTTTCTTTCTTTCTTTCTTTCTTTCTTTCTTTCTTTCTTTCTTTCCTTCTTTCTAGTAAAATGACTTTTACTTACTCACAAAGTCTGATTTTAGATTTCTTTAGCATATTATTAAAAGCAAATGCCAATCAGTCCTCACACTCTGAGTCATCTTCATCTTGACTAATCTGAAAATAATGAAGTTTGTAAGTCTCCTTGTCAGATGTGACCACACGAAGCCAATCACGGAGATTATTCTTCTTAAGGTATTTCTTGGTAAGATATTTCAAATACCTTTTGGAGAACTGTTTCTCAGAAACAACTGTGATATTCTTCAGGCGCTCGGTGTGAATAACATTTCCAAGATTTCCAGTCTTTCCATTGACTTTAACCTTCTCCCGTAAAACTGTTCAAAATTTCCTGAATCAAAAATTCCATTTTCTACTAGATGAGTAAGGTCCAAATGAAACTTCCAGGTGACTTCTTAGGCTTTCTGCAGTGCCATGTTGAACTGCAGCTGTAGGAATAACCTATATTTACCTTTTCAACCAGACTTAGCAGTCTTCCTTGTTTTCTGTAGATTCCAGACTTTAACTTCTGATCACACTCAATTCAGGTTAGACCCCAACTGCTTCTTTTCTCAAGTATCTTCTGTTCTCCAAACAGAACATATAATGTCCTTTCTTCTTCAGGTGTAACTCTTAAGTGGGGAAGAGATTCTTAATTATTTAACTTTAATATGTTTGCTTTCTCAGATTTTGTTGTAGAGGAATTATTTGGCATTTTTAAATTGTGTGTGTGGTTTCTCCATGTACGTGCGGTGCCTACAGAGACTGAGCTGGACTTACAGGTGGGTATAGATGCTTGGAGAGTCTTCAATTGATTTGGAAATGATGTGTTAAAGTTCTCAGAGGCCCTGGATGTCATCTGAATAAAGAGTTGGGATTATAATAAAGACAGGGATTATGTGCTCCAGAGGGAAATAAGAATAGGGGAAATTTAATAAAATTAGGTATTATGGTGATTTGGTGGTGGGTCTTGGCCCTGTGAGGCTTCGTTCGCCTTCTGTTAATTTTAGAATTTAATCTCTAATTTATGGGGCCTGAAAACTTAAGCTACTCACCATGCTCTGACGATTGGGAGATCTAAACTTCCTTTTGTGTCCCAAGCCTATCAGAATCAAGTCTCTGCCTTGGTTTAGCAAATATCAATCTTGGTCCTGCTGTGCACTGGGCAGGAAAGTGACTCATTCTATGTTCGACTTCCTTAGTTGTGAAGTATGGAAGGAACCCCACTTGCCTCATAGGGTTACAGAGGGCATGATTTATTATATATGTAGAATTTACAGCAGTATTCCATACATAGTGAGCACTCAGTGCCAGTTAAAATGTAAATCACTCTCTGACACCAATGGCAGACCCAGGAAAGAATGTCAGCATAACTTACCCGTGACTCAGCTAGGGTGAGACTAATTTACTTGGAACCATCCATTGTTAGAAGATTCTGAGAACTCAGCACTTTTGTCTTCTGTTTTTCTCTTCTGCCTCATTGGGTGTTATAGAGGAAAGCCTCTCTCTTAGGTGTTAGTAGAAAAAGGAAAGCACCCTGTCTTCCTGTTGCTCCACATTCTTTCCCTAATCCTTGAGCCTTTGCTGTGTCTGGGCTCTGTCCTAGCCACTGGCATCAGGAAAATAAGACCCCTGCCCTGAAAGTCTTCAGGCGTCCATCAGAGCTGGACAGATAAACAAGAGCTGGTGGGCACACACTGAGCCCTTGCCCTGTGGCAGGCGTCTGAATTGTATCATCTATTTCCCTTGTAATACAACAACCTTATCATTTGGGCACTGTTGCTTGGGGCACCTTTATAAGTTGCCCAAAGTCCAATCATAAGAGATAAGATTTGAAGCAGAGAGTTTCAGGAATAGCTACAGAGCCTCCCACTGATGTTAAGACAGTAGAGACCCAGACATCACTGCCTAGCAGTATTGGGGGTTTTAGGGCTGATTAGGATTATCTACTCGAAGCTCAAAACACGTGCTAGTGCACAGCTTGTTCAGTGGCCTTCACCATGTATTTCGGGCAAAACAGTCAGACTAATAATAGATGGGCCTGCCTTAGTTTTTAGCAAGTAAAATTATCAGGGAGACCTGTGTTTGAGTGCATTTTAAAACCAGGTGAATCATTTTCACCTCAAAAGTGACCTGGGATTCAGGAAAAGAGATGACACAGATTCAGTGTAATGCAGTGTTGTGGGCAAAGGCACCTGTGTGCTGCCTGTTACTTAAACTAATTAGTCAAATGTCTGAGCTCCAAGGAGATCATGCAGAAGACTGCTTCCTTCCTTATATGTAAGCAAAAAAAAAAAAATCTCAATCCTATGTGGTTTACAGAGGAGAACGGGTAGCCGAGGGTTGGGTGCTTGCTACAGGAAGTAGGTCTTTGTATACGCATCTTCTGGTGATGAGTAACTGTCCACTGCTTGGCTTAACCTGCCAGCAATTTAAACCTAAGTCTGTGTACGGTGAAGCATACTTATTAAACATGATAGGAGACTCAGAATGAAGATGTACTAAGTTTTGCCAGATTTTGAACAAATCTGTTTAAAGCATTGAAATATAGAAGTTTCTGAGAATGTCTTGCTTAGGAGGACATCACCTACTGGTAGAGGGTGACATTGCAGTTTTATTTTCTTGATATTAAACTGTATAAAAAGGAGAAATGATTGACTAGCCAGCATAGCTTCAGAGCCTGGGCTAAGACAAGCGAGGCAGCCAACAGGGAGAACCTGATTCCTGGACACCTGCACTTCCCTTCCTACACCTCCCTCCCTCCCAACCCATAGCTAGGACCCACACTCCTAAACAGCAAACCAGATTACATATAGAATGCAAATCTAGAAAATAGAACTGTTGCTTAAGTCTGCCCCTTACAAGGCATTCAAACCACTCTGCATAGATACGGGGTTCAACTGCTGTCATTCTAACAAGTAGGTACATTCCCAACAGTCATCAGTCTGAAATTAAAGGATCTGACTTTAGACTTTGCCTTTATGTTTGCCAGGGTACAACCTATAGCATCAGAAAAATAACTTCTGATAAAAACCCATCTTCTCTCTTCATTGGGGCTAGCACAAAAGATGGAATGGAGGAATGGAATGCATCTGTGGCCAAGCAGATTGGTCATTAGTCCTGTGAAAGATCAGTTTCTACGCTACTAAAGAGGCTTTGTTCTGTGTGACCCAAGTGTAATTTTACCAGTTGGCCTCAGAGCTACTCATATCCCATAGTGTGTGAATACGCACATGTGTGAGTGTTTTGCACATGTGTATATGAGTGTGTGCACACATGTGTGCATGCTTGCATGTGTGTGCGCAGTGTGTGTGCGTGTGTGTCTGTGTGTAGTCCTAATGACCCAGGCACATAAGGGTCTTTTTAGAACAACCTCTTTCTTCTCCCCACCTTTCAGCTCCCTTGTTTTTTGAATGAGTTCACATTTTCTAAATGGCTTTTTCATAATACCTTCCTATGGGTTTTATTTAATTTTGTTTAATTGGCTTCCTGTTAATTAAGAATGAGAACGAAATGGGCCATAAGCACTCACACAGAGCTAAAGATCAGCTAAAGTGGCCCTGAAGGAAACGAAGCTCTAATCTGGGAACAGGTGGGCTGCACCGTTTTACTCCTCTGAGGTGGGCAGATTCCACTGAACTGTGGGGTCCCTTATGTACGGCAGGAGGTGGAGCTTGGGGTCTTCAATGGGTCTGGCCCCTTGTCTCATAATCACCGGGTCCTTTTAAAGTTGTGCTCTTGTGGAAGTGTTCTGGCCATCATTTTTGCAAAAAGAATTTTAGGTGGCATGGACCTTGGATTTATCTACCGCACTTCCTGTCAGGATCCTTCAGCGGCTCCGTCTTTCATCAACATGCTCTCAGTACACCGATGAGGATTCAGTTTCAAGAATATACAGTATTTCTATCAACAACACCTTGAGAGCTGTTTTCCCTCAGTTTATTTAGAGGGGAATTTAATTCACTAAGAAAACCACCTCATGAATGTTTGCAGTTTCTTTCTTTGACCGGAGGGGGAGGGGCTTTGTGTTGTGATAGTAAGACGAGGGGTCACAGCATGCATTTTCTGGCACCCAGAGAAAGGACAGGCAGGCTTTAATGATGAAAGTTACAGGCACTTGTGAGTCACAACTTTGAGGGATGAGATTGTCTGCTGGGTGCTGTTCACAATGGTTTTGCACACTGTGTGTGTGTACACACATGCACACACAGAGATGCACACACACGAGCACACACATCAGTGACAGATGACCTATTGAAATAATTTCAGAGCCAGTCTGTGGTTGCTACGACAACCAATGCTCTCTTGGCTTTTATCTGGCCATGTGACAGGGAATTTGACGTCAGCCAGAGGCAGAGTCTGTGGCTGAGTCCACACAGTCAAAGGCTTGTGAGAATCTGGTGGATGCTGGACCTCGCTGCTGCTGCCGCCGCCGCAGCTGCTGCTGTTGCTGTCGCTGTCGCTACCACTGTGGCTGTTACTTCCCAGGGGCTGCAGGAGCATGGACTACTAAACCCCACAGTTCTTCAGCGTGAGGTAATCGGTTTGCTTTATAAAGCGTTATAAAATAGGAGTTACGTGGTTTCACAGCCCCTGATGGTTTTCCCTCCCCTCTTAATCTCCTACAACTTTGCCTTCAAGAGCAGTTACTGACGAGCCAAAGAATGTGAAGCAGCTTCCAGTCACGAATTTCAGGCAGTCTCTGGAACTTGGTTAAATTTGGATTAATGTTCCATGAAGTAGGTTAAAATGTAATCTTTCTTGCGCAATGCTTGCTAACATACATTATTTAGAAATTCTCGTTTTGCAGCGTGAGCCAAATTTGTTCTAGGAATCCCTGCTTTGGTGTTGTTTGGGGTCTGGTAACTCCAGCACCGCCTTGCAGGGAGCAGCTAACTTTTCCTTGTTGCGGCGGCTGATTCTGCGTCAGCCCACAGCAGTCTGGAATTGGTTTCTACCTCATTTACAGCATGTATAATTAGCAACAATGGGAACCGTGAGAAAAGACTCTAGACTTTGAAAGTTGTGGTTATTATTGTAAAGGGGGCTTTTGGGACTCTGTAAATAAGAGGGGAACTGTCAACAGCTTCCTGTTTAGAGAAAAAGAATCTGCAATATGCCAAGGAAGTTGGGGTGGGACCTTTATGTGTGTGCGTGTGGTTGTTTTGTGGGTGTTACTGTGAGGTGCTATTTTGTGGCTCTCTCTGAAAACCCGGGTGAAGAGGAGGGGCTGGCTGGCCTTTTCTAAGAGTCCTGTAAGCAAGTTCTGATCTTTATGCTTAAAAATAATTATCTTGAGAAGAAAATAGCCTGGAACTAAATATACATTGGTGTGAGGTCTAGCTTAACTGAAATGTAGATTTCAGATGCTCGATAAAAATTTGCTCCAGGTCTTGCGTGAGTAATTGGGTGACTCTGATCAGCAAGGATTTCTCCAACACGCTGTGCTTGGTTGTTGTGCACTGCTGTGGCTTTGCCAGCTTCTTCTGCAGCTCGGAGTTTCAAGGAAACCTCAGGCTCTGAAACAAACAGAAGCCTAGATGGATAAACAGGGTTCCAGATCTTACAGATTTAACAGAAACGAGGCACATTTTATATAGCCATCTGGAATAGAACCAGCATTTGAAGGAACATAGACAGACTGGCTCCACTCTATATAGGTTGATGATATAGTTATATTTTAGTTTGGTGAAAGGATACATTGTTTTTCTGCTTGTGTTGCTGGGTTTAGAATTGTGAGTTCTACGTCTTGCTCTCGTGGATGAGAATTCTGGAAGCCCCTAGCTGCAACAATAAATGAATAACTACTTGTATCAATTATTTTCTAAGCCTCTTTCAGTGAATGGACCTTTTGATCAGAGCTTCCATTAGGATTGTCCACTGTCTGATGTGCTTGTATGTACCATGTATTTACTAAGACGTCTTCCGGTCATTTAGCTGACCTCACGGTTCTCATAACCCAGACGCTGCCTCTTTAATGTGTCAGTTGGCGTGTGACATTTCAGTCTAGCATGGAGAGGACCAGCTAGCACTGCCACTTAGAAGCACCTCTTGTAGTACACACTTGGTGCTTAACTTTCCTTGCCCCAACTACGCTATCTTCATTCTTTTTCTTGGTTCTCTCCCTGGGTTTTAAAATCACAAGATGATTATGTACGACACCCTCATGCCTGAGTCTGGATTCCAACAATTAAAAATGTGTGAGAGAGTCGGTATTAGTGGTAAAAGTTGGGGGAAGAGCCTCCCTGATCTCAAAATAAGAAAAGGGGGCTCACGAGAAGCATCTTCAGCAACGAGTCTGCGCTGCTTTCAAGGTCAAGTGTGTTTCAGCCTCAGAAGATGCCAGCATGGAATGATTTACTCTAGAAACCCGGCTGCTGAATTATTAAAGGCTCTGTGTCTAGTTTCAGGAAGCCTTAACCCTTTCGGTGCCATGAACATGTCTGGCAGTCGGGTGATGCTTGTGGACTCTTTTTCAGAATGATATCTGAAATGCATAAAACAAACTATGCTGGGTTGCAAAGGAAACTACTTTTCATTAAAATGTGTCTTAAAAAAAGAAATAGAGTATGAAAGAGAGCAGGGAGAGGGAGAAGGGGAGGGAGATATACAGAAGGTGTTGGAGGGAGCAAAGAGAATGGGAGAGATGAAGTTATTATAGTATAATTTAAAAACATAAAAAAAATAAAAAATAAAATGTACTATCTTTTCATTATGACAGGATAATTGCTTTGTTAATATGTTATTAAGTCATATAGCCTACCAGCAGGAGCAATAGCTACCACAGTAGGGGTGGTGCTACTCGTGAATACTGTTTTGAAATAGAGTTAGTCTAAGAATTGCAATATGAAATGCAAATATCTGCGATTTGTCTTGGCAACATCCCAGGCACTGTGGTTTGTGACCCACATTTTAATGGAAGGAAATACTAAATTTCAGTTTGGGGTTGTGGAAATAAAGATGACTTTTTTTTAACCACCCAAGTTCTTGGGGTTCTTCTGAATTCTGTCTGCTCTGGAGGTAATTAATATGTGAGTTTGTGGGACTTAAGGACATAGGAACACCCACACCCACCCCCAAACAAAGTCCATAACCTCATTTCGGTTAACCACAGCATCTGATTTTATTCTTGACCGTGAGAATTTCACAGTACACTCTAAATACCCAGTGCAGACGGGGATGGCGCAGTCCCTCAGCTGCTAATCTGCAACTTGCCTTTAATACCCCACCGCCATCACCCTTAACCCGCCTTCTGTTACCTGCACTGAGGAACTCTTACCTGGGTAGATATGGGTTATGAGGAAAACAGAACATTGACAGGTCACACAGGTTCAAACTGTGCGCCACAGAGGCCGGTAGCTATTTACAAAGAGACCTTCCCACATGAGGAAGATAAGTGGGCGGTGCTTACATGAAGCATACTGGGAAAAGAAGCCGCTTCCCAGAAGAGCCGAACTGGATACATAACATAGTTAAGGCCAAGTAGGAGGTGTGAGTGTTGTGTAGTATCATGTGTCAGAAACACTCTCATTCCCTACATTGTTTTGAATGAGATGAAAATAGTGTTGTCTTTCCTCTGTGCGACCAGGGAGCTTTGCTGTCCATTGGCTGCTGTCACAGCCCTGTATTTAGAGAGACCAAAGCCATCCTTTCAATTACATCAGCTCCTACCACACCAGCGTGAGAGAATGGAGCTAAGATGGTTTTGTACAAGCTGTTGTTTAAACCAAATCCAAATCCCTTGCATTTGAAATGGAAGCTGAGTACTTTCTCGTGTGGTCTCAGAGGGATTATAAAAGAGGATGTTCTCAAATTGTTCTTGCTCTTTGGATTAGGAAAAACACCTGCTTGGAGCTTGAGTCTCTGTAGCAACCTGCAGAGAAACTTGGAGAAAGTCTAACATCTCCAGCTGTCCCTTGCTTCTTGATGGAGGTGTTGGAAGCCTCAGTGCAGAAAGGAATGCGTCATGATTTTTTATGAAGTCGACTTTTCTTTAAATGGTATCTTGGGATGGAAAGCAACTAGCAACAGCTTTACAAAATGCAACATTTTTTTATTGTTTCCATAAGAGATGCTATAAAAGTTAGTGTTCATTGAGACTTTTATACAGAATTTATATGATAAATATTAAGTTCACTGGTGTTATATTCTCCAGACCAATACAGTTTTTATCTCTGTGCTTAAATTTATAGCTTTTTGTAAAATATATCTATAGATGCCATTAACGTCATGCTGAAATGGCTCAGTGCTTAAGAACACTTGCTGCTCTTCCAAAGGACCTCAGTTCCCAGAAAACATGTCAAAGGGCTCACAACTGCTTGTAATTCCAGCTACAGGGAATCTGACAGCCTCTTCTGGCCTCCACAGGCACCTGCATGCATGTGGCATACACGAGTGCATAAACAGAAATGACAACTTTTTAATTAAATTATCCTATGGTAATCTAGAATGGAATAGACTCATGTCACAATGAAGTTCTATACTTGATTTGCAGTCAAGAAATTGCTGATATGAAAGCTATTCCAGTTGTTGCCTTTCATAATGGGAGGCCTTTTCACTGTCCATGACTTCTGCTCAGCAGCTCCAGCAAAGCCAATGCTGGACGTCCTCCCTAAGTGGCTGGTCACTGTTGCTGTGACAAAAATACCCATCAAAGGGAAGGATTTGGTCAGGCATGGTGGCACACGCCTTTAATCCCAGCACTTGGGAGACAGAGACA
Organism: Tokudaia tokunoshimensis; assembly: GCA_036184795.1. Lineage (NCBI taxonomy): Eukaryota > Metazoa > Chordata > Mammalia > Rodentia > Muridae > Tokudaia > Tokudaia tokunoshimensis. Next base: position 36,665,901 of record BTHU01000018.1, on the reverse strand, counting down.
GGCGGATCTCTGTGAGTTTGAGGCCAGCCTGGTCTACAAATCAAGTCCAAAACAGTCAGGGCTACACAGAGAAACCTTATCTCAAAAAACCAAACCAAAACAAATACAAATAAACAAACACAAAACAACAAACAAAGGAAGGTATTATTCTGGCTCACAGTTAAAGGGATGCGGTCCATCACAGCAAGGACAGATGCTATCAGGACCCCAAGGCAGTTGGTCACATTACATCCTCAATCAGGAAGTAGACCCAGACGAATACTGTTTCTCAGCTTGCTTCCTACATTTTTATTTAGTCCAGGGCCCTGGCTCATGGAATGGTGCCTCCCACAGTTAGGATGGATTTTCCCACCTTGAGCTACCCAGTCTGGCAACTCCCTCACAGGTGTGCCCATAGATTTATCTATCTCCTAGGTGGTCCTAGATCCTGTCACGATGACAATCAAATTAACAATTCCATCAAGGTAAACATTTTAAATGATGAGTCTGAAATGTCTCTATTTCTGTTACACGTGTATTGGACATAATGCCAAAGAGTATGACTGTTTGTATGATCTGTGGTCCCCACAGACCACAAATCAGTTCTGTGATGATCAAATTTACAACATATTGAAGGCACAAAACAGTGTTCCACAAAAGTGATGTGTCATTTTTTTTAAATTTTATACATACTTTTTATTCTTTTCCCATGTCACACCCTGGGTCAGGTGCAGCAGAATCAGTCAATTCTCGATCACTTACTCATTGGCTTCTGTAGGCATCATATTACTTTAGGCATTTTGGGTCCCTCCTTACCATGACCCTTGAATGGTGTCTACCATTGGAACATAGAGCAATAGTAGCTCTGACTTCCTGACTGAACCTTCAGTCTTTGATACATTCAGTAACACCTACTATGTACCAATATTGGACTAGACATGAGAGATACTATGTGGAAAAAAAATAAGTCAGGTGTCCACCCTTGGCTACTTATAGTCTACCCGGATAGGGAACAAGAAACCAGGATTCCTTCCTTCATGGATACACAGTTTACTGTAGTCAAACAGCCTGGAAAACATTAGATTCCACTCCAGAATCAAATTGTAGAAGAGACAGCTATTGAATAGCTAGGAGAAGGAGATTGGGGAGAAATTTCTTTCCACCTGATTGAATCAGAGAATCTAGGTGAGTATGGGTCAATGGTTATCTGTCCCTCATTCAGGAGATAAGTGACCAAGAAAATAATTTACTCTTATGCCATTACTTGGGGTTTTTCAAAGGATAGGACCCACATTACTCTTTAGAAGTAATCTTTACATTGGTACCCAAATATCTCCCATGTTTTCTGTGTTAACCAGTAAGAATAGACTCTCGGCTTCAATAAGCAGACCTGGGTTCTGATAGTATAATACAATGCTTTCTGTCTTCACTCATTCACAAATCTGGTTTGAGAAAAACGCTGTTTCACACAGGTGCCCAGGGACTCAAGCTCCTCCTAAGTTAGTCTGAGTGTAAATCCTGTTTTTACCACTTGATGTTGGTTCCTTTTTACCAAAGTCACAGTTTCTCATTTGGACAATGCTAGTACCTATCTCATGGGGTTTTGGAATCAACTCCCTTCAGTAGTAATTGGCAGACATTAAGCACTCAATAGTTTGACCTGCCATCAGTTGTCTAAGCCTCTGCCAATGATGCCAGCACCATCCAAGAGGCTAGACAAAAGCATTTTCAGGGTTAGAGAAGGTATATCCCTGGTGTTGTTATAATAATAGATAACTCTAAGGAAGCTGTATAGACGTCAAAGTTCTTTTCATAGTAGCTATTTCCCCCTGAAACATCCAGTTTTTTAAATGAGGAAGCAGAGAGACAGAGAACATATAAATTTTCCAGTGTCACCAAACTTTATGATGAACCTCTGTTGTTTGGCTCCAAAGTCCTGTCCTCATTCACTAAGCAGCCCTGCTCTTCCCGTTGGAATACGGTAGGTTTTCCTCTAGAAGTGCTGTTACAGGTTGTGGCAGATTATAATCTCCAAAAGTGGTCAGGAAATCCTAATCACTCCTATGGATTCTTGTGAAATATTGTCATTCTGTATCCAAGAGACTCCACTGTATCACCCTTCCAACCTAAAGGAGCTTGTGATTGACCCAAATAAGAGACTATAGTGAGATGATGCTGCACAAATTTCAAGGGGAGATTATAAAAAGATACAATTTCCCTTTCTCTACAGCTCTCTTGTTTATCTCATATGTTATGTTCACTCCTGGAACCCAGCCTCCATGCGTCAAGAAACCCAGATATAAGCAGAGGCCATAATATAGTTGTTTCAGCTGTCCTAGTCAACCAACATCCAGCGCCAACTGTCAAATATGCGAAAGAGGAACTCTGAAGATGACTCCACTGCCCTGCTGTGGGGTTTCTCTCCCTTGTCCTTATGCCAGGCTGATAAGTTATCCTCTCTGAGCCTTTTCCCACAGTTGCCTTAAGCCCAAAAGCTTTGGGCTAATGTTTTTGGTCGTCTGAGTAAATAGTATACAGAAGATCATGGTGCAACATGTGTGTGAGGCTTCGACTTCAGAAACATAAAGGTTAAAGGGCTTCCGTGCTTTCATACAAGTATATAGCTTAACATGAATTAATTTCTGAGGAAAAGTGTCTTTTGGTCAATTTATGAACAGGCATAGCTGGGTCTGTGAGGTGCTTACCAAGCAAGCTTAGGACCTGAGCTCAGATTCCCAGAACCCACTTAAAAGGCCAGATATAGTTGTACACTTTGTTGGTCAGGGTGAAGTGGGGTGGAGTAGGAGATGGGCCAATCATTGGAGACTCACTGGACAGCAAGTCTAGCTAAAATGGTGAGCTCTAGGTCCCAGTGAGAGACCTTGTCTCAAAAACCTAAGATGAAAAAGCAATTGAAGAAGAAATCCTGACATCAATCTCTGGCCTCCACATATGCCTGTTCAAACAAGTGCAACACATACACATATATACTATATACTCCCCACACACACTCAAACACATAAGCACGAATGCTGTAAGACACATCCTGCTTATAAATCTGGAAGTGCAGCCTATATGCTGTACTGTTGCCGGGTCTGCAGATGATCCTCTGTGCCTTCCAAGCCTCACTCACAGCCTGCTGCCTGTCGTCCCTCCCTGTGGAGGCTGTGTGCACAGTCCTTTTTGTACTCTCTCCCTTGTCCTCTTTGTCCCTCTGTCTTTCCCACACACACACTCACTCTGTCTAACCTGTGGCCTGATGTCTCCTTGACACTCCCTTTTGACCCATTCCCAATGCTTCGGGGATGAATTTTTCACTCTAATGCTAAAACTAGGGGAATCCCTAGGTGGGGTAATATTCAGCTCACTCAGCAGCCCTTTTTCCTCTTAAACAAACTGCCAAAATGGCAAATGTCCTGCTGGCTTGTGGCTTCTTGTGCCAGTCAAACAGAATACTAGAATCCTCAGCAACGTTGTCCTTTCGCATTCACTCAGGGGCCACTCTGTGATCTCTGCTGGAGAGATCAATGCAGCCAAATCTCGTTTGCTTAAACTTCACCCCTTCCTGCTGGTCTCCGTTCTCCCCTGAGAAGCTGCTCTCCCTATATCCACCCTCCGTGTGTTAAGTTCACACAGTTGGGCACCTGTGAAGATCCTTCTGCCCGTGGACTACTGAGCATCTTCCAGTTGCCCCTCACTCTCTCTGAGAGACACTGGGTTGGTGTGAGCCAAGCACCCTGTCCTGTCAACAGTCAGAATGTGGTCCATCTTGACCAGGAGGCTGTTAGCTGTTCTGTCTGTAGCTGTCGAGATGATTTCTTTATCAAAGATACAAAAGGTACCCACTGCAGGGGTGCTGCTAGGACCAGGCACTCTCTGCAAAGTGTATACTCGGGTTAGGGAAGCCTGAACAGCTCCCAGAACCCAGGTCAGATCTCTGCCATCCATCCTGATTAAACATCTACAGCCTGGTATCATGCCAGACACCTAGAAAGTGCTCATTAAGTTCTTAGTATTGAGATGACTTTGAGCAGAAAATGAGCTTTGAATCTTAAATGGAAAATGTTTGACTTGATCATTGGATGTCAGGTGATAATCCATGAGTGACATTATGACATTATCTATTTAATTTTATGACACATAAGAGTATCCACCCATCTGGAATCAAGAAAATGTTTAAAAAGCCTAAAGACATGTAATTTATAAGGGAAGTCTACAGAGGCTCTGAAATGTTTCCTTTAATCTGGATTTGATCAGATAAGATGTAGGTTCATGTATGAACAGGGTTGTGATATTTTAGTGATCCCTCTCCTCATGCTCCATTCACCTTATATTTATATAATTATAGTTAATAGCCCTAGTGAAAATCCTGGACCTAGTGAAAAACCATTGTCTCATGTGGTGGTTAGATTGAGAGTTGCCCCCAGTGGCTCATATATTTGAATGTTTTTAGGAAGTATTAGAAGGTGTGACCGTGTTATTAGAAGTAGTGTGTTCCTGGGAGTGGGCTTTAAGGTTTCAAAAGCCCAGTCTCAAGCCCTCTCGCCTGCTGCGTGTGGATCCAGATGTAAGCTCTCAGCTACTGCTGCCTGCCTGCCTGCCAACAGCGTGCTCCACTATGATGCTTATAGGCTCACCTCTGAGACGAAGCAAGCCCTCAGTCAAATGCTTCCTTTTATAAGTTGCCTTGGTAATGGTGTCTCTTCACAGCAACAGAACAGCAACCTAGCCGCCCCATTACTCTGAGGAAAAAAAATATTTCAATTCACCAATGAGAAATTGAACTGTTTGGTGAAGTTTTAGTATCAAGCCTTTATATCTATCTTTCATAATATTTAACATTTTTGGACATTGATCATCAATATTGTATTAGGCAATGATGAGATGTCTTTAGCCAGAATACAGCATTCTTAAGAAAATTATCACAACTCACACACGGAAACATCTGCATAACTTGTGCATGTGATGTAAAGTATAATGGGAGTGGAATCCCTGTGTTGCCCGCAGAAGCGCTTGCTCATCTCTCTATTCAAGAGCAAGGCCGGGCATCTGGATTGACGACGGCTTAGACGCTGCATGTTGAAGATGCATGCTGTCATCTGGAGTCTTAGCATAATGGAAATTGAATTAGCAATGTTGTTTCAGCTCTCCAGTTACCTAGTGTCCTACAACAGCTGGAGACCATTAGCATGGTCTGATGAGAAGTGGAAAGCCTTTCGCTAATGTCGCTGACCAAAGCCGCCGGCAACAGTGATGCTTACAAGTGACCATAATCACGTCCCGGGTCTCTGCCCTCTGCTCTTCCTTGCATATTCCTGGCTACCCAGGAAGGAGCGGCCCGGGAACTCTGGGAAGCCGGAGCTACACTGTAGGCTGATTTGCCAACAGTGACCTCAAATGGCCATTTGCCCTCGGGGCCGTTCTCTTTCTAGAGAGCTTGGCCAAAACTTAAGTGGAAGTTACAGTTTTCTTCCAAGGACTTTTTCTGATATATTGAGATATGTTACAGAACAGAAACCACTTCAGAATGGTGGAGCTCGAACCACTGTTTAAAAGGAACTTCAAATGTGTTGGGCTTATTCTCAGACTATTTCCATCTTATGACGACTCAGAGAGAGGCCTCTCCTTCCCTGACTCTCTAAGCAGCTGCAGGTCAATGATGCTCTTGAGTTCACTGAGAGGCTGGGACTTGACCCCTCCCCATGCTTCCAGGAAGATCACCGATCAACCGCTGTCATTTTAATTTAATTTTTATTTTCAATTTCAGTGTGTCGGATGTTGGGGCTGGAAGTCGGGACACCAGGCAGAGCTTTCATCTTGGGTACCACCTCTACAACACTGTGGGTACCATTTTTATAAAACCCCTTAGCTTGCCATCTGAGCACTGAAAAGAAAATCTGCGCACCTGCGAAGCAGTTTGCCCCTGTGTGAATCTCAAACCATCTGTTATTGGCCTTTTTGTACTCCTTAGTTCTAATTGTTAACTTGACACAAACTAGAGTTACCCGGGAAGAAAGCTTCAGTGAGAGATTGTATCAGGATTGTGGCCTTGACTGTGGAAGATTTTCTTAACTAGGTTCATTGACATGAGGAAACCTGGCCTGAGAGTGGTCAGCACCATTCTCTGGTCGACAGTTTTAAGACGGAATTGAGCTGAGCGCGCGCATGCGTGCTCTCTCTGGCGGTGCCTCCCTGCTTCCAGCTCCCAACCGGATTCCCACAGTGACGGTCTATGACTTGGAATCTAAACTGAATAAACCTTTTCTAACTTATTATTGTCAGAGTACTTTTATCACAGTAACAAGAAAGGAAACTAAGGCAGTCTTCATATTCTTTTTACCAAGCCTCCTGAATTACTCTCAAATTCCTCCAGTCTCCTGGGATCTTTTTCCCACCGTAAATGGATTATTTCCATTCTCTCCAGGTCTACCCTTTCTCTTAGAATCATTTTCAATCTTGTTATGATATATTTATAAGGATTTTTTAGTGGCAAAAGGACTATGATCTTCAATTCCCCCTATAAATGAAAATGTATTCAGAATAAGTTTCCATCATGAATCTGTGGCCTTTGTTCGGTTGTCTTCTTGCAGCTAAAAAAAAAGCAACGGGGAGGCTGGCTGCCATTTCCACCCCAATGCCTTTAGAGGTGGGCTTTTAGGATTTTCCTCATTATATTACTGATCATAAATTTCACTAGAAGGAGTCCAGCTATGTCATTTGTTTTTCTTTCATTATTTCTTCTCAGGCTTTTGGAATCCCGGTTGACTCAGAGTTCTTTGGTAAAGCATTCCTGTGTGATCTTCTCTCTGTTTTCCTTCTCATATACCTTTGACTTTCTCCACTACATTCCTGCTTGTCTCTGTTTTCTCCACCCCTTTTTACACAGATTCAAAGATTTTCCCTGATTTTGTCCTTTGGATTACAGATTCATTTTTGTGTCATTAATTGCAATTATTCAACCTTCCCACTGAGTCTGATTGTTTTGTTAATTTACTTATTGTTTTATGTGTATGAGTGGTTTTGCTTAAAATGTATGTCTGTGTACCATGTGTGTGCCTGATGCCCATGAAGGCCATAAGAAGGTGTCAGATCCTCTGAAGTTTCAGATGACTGTGAGTCACCTTGTGGGTGCTGGGAATCAAACCTGGGTCCTCTGGAAGAACAGCCAGTGTTCTCAACCACAGAGCAATCGCTCCAGCCCCCAGGTTGCTTCAAGGCCTGCGAATGTGTGACTTGTCTAGCCAAATTAATAAAGAGCTGCATGACTGATGGAGGAAGCCATGGACTCCCTGGGTAGTTTGTAGGAAGCTCATCATGGAAGCCAGAGTCGGGAGCTGCTCATCATGGAAGGCACATGTGTGTGACACAGATGAGTCGAGAGAAGCTCACGAGTGTCCCAACTGTCCCAGGATGGAGAATGCTTTGTTTCTAGAAGTGAAGAACTTCCATGCGCCCTTCCAGGCAGTGTGGAGTGGGGTAGAAGGGGGTGGGACCTAGCATACTGCAGAGCCCTTTCAAAAGCCACTTTTAAGGCCCTTCTCCTTGTAAACTTAGACCTAAATTGCACAGGATTCTGGGAGAATGAGGAGCGCTCACTTCTTTAGCAGCTCACTCTGAAATCTGTTTTATGTCATCATTTTTATTGGCTTAATCCAACAACAGCTGTTTGATATTTTCCATAAATTCCCAGAAAGCCTTTGTATTTCTACCATGGCAACCTTTCCAGATACCCACCCTCTTCTACACGTCTTCTTTCTCACACATCTTTATTTACCGGGAGACATAGCTTGTGTTTTTAAGTGAGATTCTATGGATATCCAGGATGGTTGGCCCAGGGTATTGGCTCATGGCTGGCATGGGGCCAGGGCACACACCTTACTTTCTGTGGAGTAGTTCTTTCCTTTATCACTACAGACATCATTTCTGGCCCTGTTGGCTGAATTATAGATATGGGCCATTTTATAAAGCGAGCAACCTGAAAGGCAATGGACCTGAGCCAGACTCTGAGTATCTGCCCCAACTAAATCCTTCCTTCCAGCACTTCTCTTGGTCCCCTCCTATGCCTCAACTCTGTATAATACAAATCTTAGCTATATTACTAATCAAACAGTTGTGCAGTGTCAAGTCTGTCGTCTTCAGTTAAAACCTGAAGGTCCCTGTGGTAAACATGGAGCCTCCATAGGGCTGTGGTGAGGGGCATAACACAGATGAAAAGCTAAGTGGAAGAACAAAGAAATAAAGGCGCTTGATGCTGGCCTTGGAACCAGCACACTGTCTTTCCCTGCTGTCGGGATGGGTAGTCCGTGCGTGGGGATAGCTTGGTGAGGGCACGTAGGTAAGCTGGAGCTCCGTTGGTTGTTAGGGGGCTACTGGAACTTGTTCACAGAGAGCTGCTAATCACTGCTTCATCCAAACAAACCCCCTCATCTCTGTTGTGCCTCTGTGTGCTGAGACCTTCTTCAATTATTACCAGCCTGGGAGCACAGTGTGGGAGCACAGGTCTTGGTAGAATGTTGTCAGCCCTTCAGTTCTATAAGCATCAGTAAAGCCTTCGCCGTGGTTATTTAAAGCCTAAGCCAGCTTTCTTTGCACATTTTCATTAAGGGATCTGCTTGCAGCATTAGTCGTTGTGGTCATCTCTTCACAGGAGTGAGTGCTTCAAAACCAGAGAGCTTGGAAGGGGCTTTCAAGCCACCCTTGTTTTCTATGCCTGCTGGGAATTGTTGGAGGGTGAAGGCCCTCTAGTATGAGGTGCTGCTACTCGAAGGATTGTTTTGTTTCCTTGCTCAGAAGTTTCTCTGTTATTCTGAAAGTCTTCTCAGAGATCTTTGCCTACAATTTCCAATAACCTCATTCAAAAAAACAAAAATCAAAAAACGACTAGCTATCAGAAATAAGTGGGCTCTCTCTCACTTCTTGGTTAGTCAAAATTAATCTTGATTTTTGAGTGTGTGTTCTTTTACGCACAAAGTCAGAGCTCAATAAGTATGGGTGAGGTGCGTGGAAGCAGGATTAAAGGGGAGACTGAGTTTGCCCGAAGCAGAGCTGAGGAGCTCTTTTTGTAGAAGTGAATCAGATCCGAGGCGGGCTCTGCTGTTTATTACAGGTCCTCCATTCTCCTTGGTAACCACTTCCCTTTCCACCATGTCCTGCACACATCCGCCATCTTTTATTTCTAAGGCTGATTTACTCTAGGATTTGGAAGGTCTCAAAAGACAAGTAGGATCCTTTTATCTTCCAATGCACAGGATTGTCTAGGGTCTATGCTTTCCTTCCAAGGGGCCACTTATTACTTCCCAGCTTTTTAAGAATGAAGCTGTAAAACCCATCGGCAGTGTGACACTGTGAAATGGGATATCCCCAGTTGTGTGACTCTGAAGCTATCTTGGTGAGGTGCCAGGCTAGCCTAATAGGAAATGAGTTGCTAACAGTATGAAGTCCCCAGAATCAAGGGATGTGCTCCCAGCAGCTCTTGCAGCAGTCTGGATTAAGTCTGGAGGAAAGAAAGATGCAGAGGTCCTCAAATCACTGTGTCTCTGCTGAATCCCAACTGCTGGGTCAGTGTGGAGTGGCAGCCTGAGGTGACCCCAAGAGTCCTTGGTTGGAATCTTCCCAGGAGCCTTGGAGTAGAGGTAAAGCATCTGTTGTGATCATAAAAAGAGAAAAAGGTAAAAGATATGTTCTGCGGGGGTATGGTGAGGTGTGGTGGGCCCATGCCAAGACATCCCTTACCCCTGAGGGACCAGCCATACAATGGTATAGAATAGAGTTTATTTAGGGCATGGGGAGTGGAGTTAAGAGGGCAGTAGAGGCAAAGAAAGGCAGAGAGAAGGAGAGAGTAGAGAAGTAGAGGCCGGTCATGGTAGAGAGAGAGGGGAAGGGAAGGGGGAGAGAGGGAGAGCAAAGGGGCAAGAGGCAAGAGAGTAAGGGAGCAAGAGAGAAAAGAGAGTAAGAGAATAAGAGAGTAAGAGGATAAGAGAGAGGAGGGGGCAGGCAGCCCCACTTATAGTGGACCAGGCCTACCTGGCTGTCGCCCAGTAACTGTGGGGGTGGAGTTCAGACAGAGTACCAACAGAATCCTCCTGATTCCTAAGCTGAATTCAGGATTTTTGGATCTGAATCTATAGACTAGGGTATATACTTTCTAAAACTTCTAGGGTAAAGTCTTTCCAAAACTCCCCCAGTGATTCTTAATTCACACCCAGGAAGCCTAGAGAGCCACAAGCACTTCCTCACCTCATCAAGTCTGTAAGGATATGAACTACAAAGAGATCACTAGCATCTGGCGCTTCCAAAGCTCACAGCTGCTCAGCACACAGCAGAAGGGTGCAGGTCCTGTACTGTCTGCCTTAAGCATTAAGGGTACATCTCGCCTTTAGGAGAGTAAACTATGAAGTCACAATCCCAACACCAGACCAACATGGTGGGCCATGGAGCATCACTGCAAACTATTGTAGAAGTGGATCTGGTTCCAAGGAGACACATGACCTGTCCAGAAGCCTGCAATCAGAATCACCTCTGAGCAAGTACCCTCTTCTCAGCAGGCTTCATGCAGATCCCTCAGTGTGAAGAGCCTACTAAAGAGTAAGACTGTGAGACTTCAGTATCTGGCCGCCTAAGTAGGCCTGAGCTCAGGGGCCATGCTGCCTTTGTCTTCTCAGGAAGCCTAGGGGAGCATCCAGCTTACGGGAGAGACACGGTGTTGAGTGGCTAACCTACAGGCTGGCCAGGGAGGCGTGGAGGAGGAGGCCTCATGGGAGAGCAGCACCTTCCCAACAATGCACAAGTTACTGTGAGACTTTCAAAACTTAGTTCACATTTCCCCGCTGACCTTTTCAGACTTATACCTTTATCTTATATTAAGTTCCCCCTTCTCCACCTGTTCCTAGGGAATGATTGGCCAACCAGAGAGTTTTGGCTTCATGGATGTGTGCCAAACAAACTTCAAAATATTACATAGGGGCTGGTAAGATGCTCCAGCAGGAAAAGGCACTTACCACTTAGCCTAACTTCCTGATTCAATCCCCGGGACCTGTGTGGTACTGGAAGAAGAGCAACTCCTGAGAGTCACTCTGATTTCTGTGTGCACACTGTGGTGTGTGCCTCTCCTCCCATACACAAATCAACAAATATAATTTTTACTTAGATTCTGTGATTTCTGTTTTGTTTTGTAAGGTGTTACATGGGTGTGCAGAGGATGAGTAGAGTCTCCATGGCGATGGGTGAGTTTCAGATGCTCCATGAGTCTCTGCATTCCACTCCAGCTCTATAGAAAACTATCGGGGGTTGCTTGGCAATGTTTAAGAGGAAATTATCCAAATTTCTTCCCTTGTCAGTGTGTTTCTGCTGTGCCTAAGCAATATCCCATGACCAGCAAGCAAAATTAGTCATGTCTTGTCACCACTGAGGTAACCAGCATCAAACTCTTATTTCTAGATGAGAGGACCAAAGCCCAAGGGAGTTGACTTCACCCCAAGAGCATGTAGTAGAGTCAGACGCATGATCCTTAAACCTCTTCTCTCCTCTGACTCTGCACACCCATTGTCTCCCATCAGACTCAGAGGGATGCACATAGATCAAAACTTAAAATTGTGTTCCATATACACCATTGGTCCTGTGTTTAAGAAAGGAACATTAAACATTGGTCTCACTAAGAATACTGATAGAGCTTTAAGTACAGTGCCACTGCTAATGTCTGACTGTAGATATTCAAATGCAGACCCTGTACTTAAGATAATGCTCCCAAGCCTTAGGCAGGGCTGAGGATGCCCATCCAGGCAGTGGGTACTCCTGATTCACCCAGACTCCAGACTTAAACCTCCAGTCCCTCCCGTATGTCACCATGTCCTGCTGCATAGAGCCCTACATGGCAGTCTTCCGGAGACATGCACATTCAGCTTGAGTTCAAATATTTTGCCAACAAGCTGGGCAGTGGTGGCGCACGCCTTTAATCCCAGCACTCGGGAGGCAGAGGCAGGAGGATTTCTGAGTTCAAGGCCAGCCTGGTCTACAGCCTGAGTTCCAGGACAGCCAGGGCTACACAGAGAAACCCTGTCTCGAAAAAAAAAACAAAAACAAAAACAAAAAACAAGAAACAAAAAAGAAAAAAATATTTTGCATGGGAACCTTTATACAAGGATGGTTCAGCCATTCAACTTGAGTAGCAGTAGACGGCCCTGGCAGAGGGATGGAAAGAAAGGAGCTAACTCAGGAGATGATGTGCTACTCAACCAAGGAGAGGGGACAATGCCAGGACACTGCCCCTACCACTCGGGTGCCATGTTCCTGGGCAGAGGCCTGTGCAGATGAGCTGCTGGATCTTGATGTGGGTATAGAACTGAAGAAGACTCATTAATTCACAGCAGCAAGGCCTCTAAATCAGAAGAGGTTCCAGTCTAGACTCTGCTATTAAACTCTGTGGCCTCAGGCAAGTTACTAAAAATTGAACACTCTAATCTGAACCATGAGAACAAGAAACACTCCAGAATCCACACACTTTAAGCACCAAGATGACACCACAAGTGGAAATTTATGCACCAAGAAACTCATTTCATGAACAAAATTATCTAAAATACTAGATTAAATTACCTTTAGATAATTGTACCTGGATGTAATTTTATACACGGTGCCCATAAAGCAGAAATGAATGTACAGAGATTTGGATTTCACCCTCAAGACATGTCGTTGTGTATAGACAGACATTTCAGAATCTGAAGGAAAAAAATCTAAAACCCATAACATAGTAATCACAAATGCTCTGAGTGGGGGATACTAACCCGCACCCCTTAAATGATCAGTTCTCTGATTTTGGAAAACAGAGATAAAAACCTCAATTATCCACAATCCATGGAGACCATGTTTCATGAGATGTTTCATGGGAGGGCCTCGAAAGAGAGCCCCTGATTTTGGAAAACAGAGATAAAAACCTCAATTATTCACAATCTATGGAGACTATGTTTCATGAGGTGTTTCATGGGAGGGCCTTGAAAGAGAGCCCCCGAACCTCGAGAGGCACAGGGTAGACCTATGGCATCCAAGGGCAGGCCTTCTCCTGGGACAGAATGAGAGAGGCACCGGGAGAACAAATGGATACTGACACAGCTTGAGTCATAGCACAGAAAGCTACTAAAGACATAGGCTATGGAACCAAGTCCCAAGAAAGTCTAGGGTTCAGAATCCAGGAATGTTCATGGAGGAGGGAGGGGGGCTCAGGAGCAGAATGCTAGGTGACCAGCGGGTTTGGTTGGTTGTCACTTTCCTTAAAAATGTCTGAGCCAAGGGAATGAGTATCTCAATAGGCTGTTTTGACAAGTGTATGTGTTGTTTAGAAGGTGCTCTTTCTCAATCCTGTCTTTAAGACCACAGACCGGTCAGCTCTTCCCACCTAGTGTCCACAGCAGGCGGGCTCTGCAGAATTCCCCGCAATAAACGCATGTGTTGGATGAATGAAATACGGCATGCTTCTTGAGTGTGAGACTTCTTGTTGCTTTTAATTTGTCATCAACCTTTCAGTGGAGAGTATGGTAAGATATATTTCCTGGGGCTGGAGTGGAGGTTCAGCAGTTAAGAGCACTGGCTGCTCTTCCACAGGACCCTAGTTCAATTCCCAGCACCCACATGGTGACTAACAACCATCTCTAACTCCAGTCCTAGGGGATTCAATTCTCTTCTAACTTCTTTGGGCGCTAGGCAGGATTGTGGTACAAAAACACATATTCAGAGAAAACACCCATACACATTAAATAAATATTTAATTAAAAAGAAGGTGTTTCCCAAAGTTGACTATGGAGTTCTTTCTAAAATTGGAATTCTTAGCTCCTGCAGCTCTTTCATAGTCTCAACACCTAGAACCTCTGCCTGTAGGTCCCTTCTGTTCTCATGGCTGTATGCAACTCTCAGTAGAACACGGCCTCAACTCCCAAGTCTTTACATTCAGGTAGAGGCAAAGGATAAGGCGATGAACAAGAGCGGAAGCCCTCACCTTGCTTGTAGTCTCTCCAGCACACAGTTGCACTTCAAACTGTATCTCTGTGGAAGATCCTTGAGTGGGTGGGATATCTGTCCTCACTCAGGCCACTCCTGTGACTGCCACAGATAGCGCCTCGGGTGTAGCTGGGAATGTGCGCTCAATTCACCACACTTCTTGGGAAGAGGCATCTTTTGGGGGTGTTTTGAATGGAACCCAGAAGCAGGGGGCTTTAGCTACACTAACTTGCTATGTCTCTTATCTTATTTATCCAAAATTAACTCACTGAAGCCTTGCTCATCTCTTTTCAAAATAGTCATTGCAATAGTTTGCAAAATTAAGCTCTCCACAAACATTGATTCTAATCTAACAGTTCCTGTAGGCATTAGCCTTGACTGCTGATGTTCTGCTATCGTGCCAGCGTGACACTTGGTACAAACACAGGCAAATGCAATCGATGTTGTTGCTGTGTTTATTTTACCTTCATGGGAGTCACAAATCCAAGTGGAGAAAAGAGGTGAGGCAAGACAAGCCTGACTGTTTTCTAACAGGCAGTATTTATTTTAAGCAAATTCTCAAACAAATAAAGCTTTTATGTCTATACTTCGGGCTTCTGTGTCCCAAGAATGATGTACTGTGTGCTTCCTCATCTGGAGGTACCACAATGCTAGAGTAGTCTCTGCCAAACTCTGCAGAGTGACCAGGTGGGGTGGTACACATCTGTTACCCCAGCACTTAGAAGGATCATGAGATTAGAGCCATCCTGGGCTACAAAGTGAGAATATGTCTTAAATACATAAGGAAATACAAACACCTCTTCACTGGTCGTGTCAGACACAGTCCTTACAAGGGACTCCCTCCCACACCTGGGAGTCATACCTTGTGGCAGGTCTATCTGCAAGTTGCCTGCAGCCACTCACTTTTTATTATTTGGAGAATGTGTGGCAAGAGAAGCAAACAATTCTCATAGGAGGAATTGGGATGTACATCAAAGCCACAAAGTGCCAGGGAAGCAGCTACTTTGTCCAAATGGAATCAAAGAAGTATTTAATTTGGGGGAATGTATTGCCATTGCTGTGATCCAGTACCTACAATGAGCAACTTCAGGCTGGAAGGGTTTATTTACATTCACATCTTAAGAGGATAAAGTCTACTGTACTAGGAAAGCTCATCATCACTGCTTCTGCAGAAAAGAGGACGGGGGAGGGGGAGGGGAAGGAGAAGGAAAAGAGATGGAAGAGGAGGTTCAGTACACCTTTAATCCCAGCACTCAGGAGACAGAGGCAGGTGGGTCTCTGTGAGTTCAAGACCAGCCTGTTTTATAAACTAAGTTTCAGTCCAGCTAGGGTTATATAATGAGACCCCGTCTCAACTCCCAACCAACTCTCTCTCTTTCCTCTCTCTCTCTCCTCTCTCATTCCTCTCTCTCTCTCTTCCTCTCTCCCCTCCTCTTTCTCTCCTCTTTTCTCTCTCTCATCTCTTCTCTCTTTCTTCTCTCCTCTTCTCTCCTCTTCTCTTCTCTCTCTCTCTCTCTCTCTCTCTCTCTCTCACCATCTCCTAACATGGAAGTAGAGTACAAAGAGAACATAAGCTTGCACAATCTTCCCAGACATCTCCATCGCTGAGTAAATGTTCAATACAGAAACCTAGAGTGAATATTTACATTCACACCACAGCAGAGTTATGTGGAAGCCCTATACACATTGTTGTTTAAAACCTCAGTGAACATATTATCTTAACTTATGACACACTGCGGTCTAAAATGTATACGTATACACATACACATACACTTACACATACACATATATGCAATCTCCAACTCACGTGAAGAATAAGTTACATTTAGTTTTAGATTAAACACATCTGTATTGAAAATTATTCGGAACCCTGACTTTCAGGAAAATGACTGTGGCTGCCTCTACCCTGAGACTTGAGAGAAAAAGGAAGCCTTGGAAGTTTGCAGTGTTTGCCAAGTGTGTCAAGAGTCCCGGTTGTCCCAGATGACAGCTGGCACACACAGGCAACTCAGTCGCTCTGACTTAATTTTTTCCTTGGTAAAGAAATAGCAACTACTCGCCCGCCTGCTTCTTTGCAGGAAGCCAACAAGTTTGCATACGGGACCTGTCATTTTTAATCATTATTCAGTGTAACTTTGGTTGCCAGAGAATAAAAGCTTGCTTGTTGGGAAACCTTGGATAACAGGGAAGTATCCAGAAATGAAAGTGGTATTTCCACTAATTTGGCTACTAATGATATTGTCAACCTGGGCTTGAATTTCTTTGAGGGAGCTGGGCTCCTACACCACGCACTATTCTTTACCCCAAATGACATTCAGCTGTTTAGAGGTGGGACAGTGCATCTCTAGGGGCAACCAAACAGGGCTGCTTTGACTACTCCAAAGTCTAGAATGTGCAGAGAGGGCTAGTTAGGTGCCCTGGCGGAGCATGGAAACACAAAGCAGGGTTTTAAAACTCAAAGCTGTTCTCCTAAAATATATGACCACACTGTGTGCAGGTCTGGGGTCTGATATTTCTTGGTTTCTTCTTCAAATAGCAATGGTGTTTTAGGAACCTTCCAGAACTGCAAGGTTCTGTCCTTCACACTCAATGACAAGAACAGTGTGAATCTGTCAACAGTCTTTCCTGGTGTTTGAGCTGTACCTGGCCAGTGGGTCCCCATCAGAGGAGGTCTCCCCCTTCTGCCAGCATTCTCCAAAGTCCTGGCATGGAGGTGGCCTTTGTTAACTGGGTTATGTGATTCCTCCTCCCCAACCCACCATGGCTAATTTTATTTGAGATTTCACAGTGCTTCTAAATTTATGTATGTAAACAAACAGGGACACACTTTTCTTCAAGTCTTTATTAGAATTAAAATTAGGAATAGTTTTCATCCTTCATACAACGGAACTGATGAAAGAGCTGAGCTCAGGTGGGTGTTCAAAGTGTCTCAGCAGACACAGAGGGGTGGGGCGCTCTCACCTGCTGCTGACCTGGCTGACTGGGTTAGTTTTATAAGGTGTGGTCAGAATGAGTGGAAAGTTTACATGGGTGGTTTTCCAAGGGAAGAAAGATGACCTTCCACTATTAGGTTCAGAAAATAACAAGAGTCAGGTTCAGAAAATAACACTTAAAAGCTTGTAGATCAGGAATTGTGATTAGCTTTCTTTATGAAGAGGGAGATCAATTAGGACCATCTGTTGGGCATCCAGGAAGCATCAATCATGGATTCCAGGAAACTGCAAGAATTTGGTCTTGTTTTATCTTATTTTGCTGTTACTGTTGTTGTTTTTGTTGTTGTTAATGCCTGTTTGTAACCTAATAAGAGAGAAGGAAATGGTGTGGATTCAGATGGGTAGGGAAGAGAGAAGGATATGGGAAGAGTTGAGGGAGAGGAAACCATTATCAGAATATATTGTATTAAAAAAATCTAGTTTCAATTTTAAAAAAATGTGTAAGTTAACACAGAAACAAAAATTTTCTCCCAATTTAGAAATTCAGCTTAGGGCTGGAGAGATGGCTCAGTGGTTAAGAATGCCGACTGCTCCTCCCGAGGTCCTAAGTTCAATTCCCAGCAATCACATGGTGACTCACAACCATCTATAATGGGATCTGATGCCCTCTCCTGGTGTGTCTGAAGACAGCTACAGTGTACTCATATACATTAAATAAATAAATAAATAAATAAATAAATAAATAAATAAATAAATAAATCTTAGGAAGTTCCGGTTCGGTTAGACCTCCAGTCATGGCTCATTTTTCTCGTGACAGACAGACTGTTTTTTCTTGTGTCATAACCATAAATGACCAATTCCCCTCAAAAAACATTTTAAGAACTTCTTTGTGAGCCTAACAATTTGCCTGAAAAGCAGCTTTCTCCAAAAGCTCAAAATAACTTGAGAATAAGAAGCTAATGGATGGGGCTTGGGAGACTAGAGAGAGCATTTGTGGTGGTGTGCTCTGCTGTGAACATGACCTTGACAACTGAGCGTGCAAGCTCTGTGAGAACGAACGGCACAGAAATGAGGTTAGTGTGCGCTGCAGGGGGAGGGGCTCCAGGGCAGTGAGGGACTGCAGCAAAGATCTCTGTTAGCACATTAGCCTCAGGCTGTTGCTGAACTGGCCTCTGAAACTTCAGTGTGGCACTGATTGATGTGGGTGTTTCCAGGGTGCCCTGGTGCTTCCATAACAGTTCTTTGTCCTCCTAACCTGCTCCATGTCGCAGCCTCCTGAGTTCTGAGTTGGTGTTTCCTTCCTTCCTTCCTTCCTTCACCCCCCCACTCCCTTCCTTCCTTCCTTCCTTCACCCCCCCACTTCCTTTCTTCCTTCCTTCCTTCACCCCCCCACTTCCTTCCTTCCTTCCTTTCTTCACCCCCCACTCCCTTCCTTCCTTCCTTCCTTCACCCCCCCACTTCCTTCCTTCCTTCCTTCCTTTCTTCACCCCCCACTCCCTTCCTTCCTTCCTTCCTTCCTTCACCCCCCCACTTCCTTTCTTCCTTCCTTTCTTCACCCCCCCACTCCCTTTCTTCCTTCCTTCCTTCACCCCCCCCACTCCCTTCCTTCCTTCCTTTCTTCACCCCCTGACTTCCTTTCTTCCTTTGCCAAGACAGGGTTGTTTTTGCTGGTCTAGAACCTGCTCTCTAGACCAGATCTCCAGACTGTCCTTGAACTCATAGAAATCCACCTGCCTCTGCCTCCTGAGTGCTGGGATTAAAGTCATATGTCACCACTGCCTAGCTTGAATTGCTGTTTCATCCTATTGGTATGTATAAGTTGGTATATTCATCCAAGGCTGGGTTTAGAAAACCTTTCTCCTCATGCCCAG
The DNA here is from genome assembly GCA_036184795.1 of Tokudaia tokunoshimensis. NCBI lineage: Eukaryota > Metazoa > Chordata > Mammalia > Rodentia > Muridae > Tokudaia > Tokudaia tokunoshimensis. Next base: position 36,647,135 of record BTHU01000018.1, on the reverse strand, counting down.
TTCCTTCCACATGCTTACCCTACTTCTCTACATTATAAGAGCGCCTACAAACTCCATAATCAAATCTCATTCTGGACATGAAAGAAGTTTCTAGAAGCATCGTACTTTTCCCTGGAGGGTGCTCTTGAAAGGAATCTGTATCTTGAGGCCTCACCAATTTTCATGCCATCTGATTATTGTGCACGATGGGCTCTGAGGAGAGCTGTAGGTTCCAGCAGCTCTCACCGTCAAGAACAGCAGCGGGCCTTTCCCAGCACCCCATTCCAAACACTGTCCCCCCAGAACAACTCGAGAGCAGCAAATGTTTCTGGTGCTCCTTGGATCCATACAGTGTCCTAGTAGGAAAGGCTGGGACTTTATCGTCTCTCTTGTCCAGTCTGGAGCTAGCATGTGGAGGCCGTCATCTTGAGTGGGATGTAAGTTCTGTGTGCATGGAGCGCTGTCCAGAGGGGAACCTATAAAGAGTCTGCACTTGGTACCTTTTGCTTCAGTGCTGGAAGTAGGTTAGGGTACAATGTCCTTATGCGGTTCTCTACCCGACTAAGAGTTCCGTCTGACCTTGATGGTTCCCACTCGACTATACACCCCCACCCCCTCAGCAGAACTTCCTGCAGGAGTCGTGCTCTATCATGGGGCAATCCGCTCATCAGAACAACATGACTTTAAATTGTGGTGTAACCACTTCCTGACTGGCTTTGTAACAGTTCTCACTTTCTTTTAACATCTGTTTCCTCCCACAGTGGCATTAGCATCTACTCTGCAAAGCCATTGAGATTAAATAGAGTGTCACATGTAAAGCACCTGCCACCGGTGAGGGCTCCAGACACAGCAACTAATCATAACATGCTGGAAGAAATCCTTTCAAGGTCACGCCCCAAAGCCTTTCCCTGGACCCTCCTTCCCTGCCAGTGACTCTCTGGTCCCGCACCCCTGTAGAGCAAAGGTCTTCCTGAGTGGGTTTGATTTTTGTCAGTTAGACAAGAGCTAGGGTCCTATGGGAAGAGGGAGCATCAACTGAGAAAATGTCAACATCCGATGGGCCTGTAGGAAAGCCTGTGGGCGTTGTCGTGATTGAGGAGGAGGAGGGTCCAGCCACTATGGGAGGGGCCACCTCATGGCAGGTGGTCCTGGATGGTCTGTGGAGGCAAGCCAGCAAGAGCAAGCCAGTGTAAGCAGTGATCTTCCACAGCCTTTGCCGACGCCCCCTTCATGGGCCCTTGCCTCTGTTTCTCCCAATGATGGACTGTGACAGGAATTCATGAGGCAACTAAGCCCTTCCCTCCCCAGATGACCTTTGGCCGTGATGTCAAACATAGCAATGGAGAGTGACCTGGGGGTAGGGGAGGCACATGGACTGCCCCTGCTCTGTTCCTCACATTTGCTCCGAAACCCACTTCTCCAGTGGCACTTCTGTTCTTAAGGTCACTGTGGCCATGTGTACTGACAGTTACCAGCAACCAGGATCCAGGAGCAGCACTTGGTAGATACCACCCCTCCTTTGAGTGGCTGTCCCCTTGGCTTCATAATGACATCTTTGCCTTCCTCCTAACACACCCTTGCTCTTGAAACATCATGTTATTCTTTTCTGACCACATTCATTATCCCAGTAAATGCAACCCATTCACTGACTCTTACAGCTTCAAATGGTGGTACTTACTGGCTTGCTTAGACCCAGCTTTAAACCCAGTACCCAATTCCAGAGTCATAGCTGAGCCTTTCCAAGATTCTCCACTTGAACATCTACCTAAGGGCTCTCCACTCGTGTGTGTGTGTGTGTGTGTGTGTGTGTGTGTGTGTGTGTACATGTGTGCATACATGCATGTGCGTGTTTGTGAGTGTGTATGTGAGTGTGTATATGTGAGTGTGTGTGTATGTATGTGCATGTATGTGCATGTGTGTGTGTATTGTGTGAGAGTATGTGTGTGCATGTATGTATATATGAGTGTATGTATGTGCATGTGTGTATGGTGTATGTGAGTGTATGTGAGTGCGTGTGTGTGTCTGTGCACATATTGAAACTGTGATGTTCCACATGCATGGGGAGGGGGCGCTCAATCATAAGGAACGGAAGAGTGTGGTGAGGGCGGCACATGTGTCCCAAGATCTGCAGACTAAGTGGCAAGCTGGAAACCTAGAGTAATGGTGAAATTCCTGTTGAAAGACAGCATTTCTGTTTATGTTTGAAGGAAGGGAAAATGCTATTATCTCCATTTGAAGGCAGTCAAGTGAGAGGAACTCTCTCCTACTAGTTGGGGGCAGGGGGGGTCAGATTCCTGTCTTCCTCTAGCCTTTGGATAGTTGAATGAGGCCCAGCCATGTGGGGGGCCCTGTGCTTTACTTAGTGTGTCAATGTGAATATTGATCTCCTTCAGACAGAAGCAGCCAGTGTGCTGTCCCACCAAACGCAGTGGCCCAACCAAGTGGCCAGGAAAAACAAGCACCACGCAGGAGTCCAAACCCTGGACTCCTGGGCTTCTGGACCCGAATCACTCTACCTCTGGATAAAGTTTCCATCTTGAATGTTTTTACCTTGCAGGCACACGTAGATATTAATAAACCTGATACATACTGACCAATCAACGTAGCCTTATGGGTGAGCCACAGGTCCCAGTGAGAGATCGTCTCATTAAACAAGGTAAACGGCTCCTGAAGAATGACGCCTGAGATTATCCTCTGGCCTCTACAAACACACATGCATGTACACACACACACACACACACACACGAGAGAGAGAGAGAGAGAGAGAGAGAATAAAAAATAAGAAGGGTAAAGTGACCATTGGGGAATGAGCAAGTCCCTGCTCAGTCACATTTTTAAATATCTCTGTCACTTTTGACTAAACAGCAAGGTCTAAAGAGCAAGGATGTGTTTTGTATTCTACTGATCATTTTAAGTTCTCAATCAATATTTGTGACTGGGAGATTTGCTTAGTGTATTTTCATCCAAGTGATTTTGTGGGGAGTTTTTATTATAATGTCCAAAACAAGCATGATTCCATCCTTAGTGTAGATACTGGAGGAGTAAATGGCCTGGGGTCTCGGGGTCAGGGAGAGGTCCTCCATAGTGACTTCCACATCCTTCATTCTAGGCAGGGACACCTGTGAGAGAGACACACTAACAAGCTGTCTGCACGAGCTGACCACCTGCCTCACTAGAGCACCCGGAGACAAGGCTCTGCTCTGGCAAATCTGCTGACCTAATTTTGAAAACTAGAAGGCATTCGGGGTGCCCCACATTCTGTTCCTAACTCATCCCCCTTCATGAGAACTGGGACCTCTGTCCTGCCCCTACCCCCAGGTAGCAGTAAGGATGGAAGATCTCCTCCCACCCACCCCCAAGGAGGATGGAGACCCAGCACCAGGCCTGGGGCTATAAAAGGAAGACTGCAAGTTTGTTCCTTACTAACTGAGATTTGAGCCCTGACCTAGCCCTGGGCTTCTCTCTGTGGTGCCTTTGAAAAGGGGCCAAGCTGGTAAAGAAGTGAGGCAAATCGGGAGGATAATCGAGTGATGGTTTTCATATTCATGAGTGCAAACTTTGCAGGGCATCACGACCCATTTGAACTGAAATGCTGCTGATGCCAAGTGAGATGCCTGTCCCAGGACAGAGCACAGCCCCTTTCTGTGAGAACTCAGTATAGAGTTTGCTGATCTATGCACTTGAAAGAAGCAGCCAGTACTCATACTGGAAGTTCACTGGTGTTTTGGGCACTTTCTCCATGTATCCAAAGGAGCAAGTCATTGCTGGTTAAGATAGGCAGCTGCACCGGAAACCTCAGCCGCTCCCATCCAAAGGTTGGTTTGCATTGCCCCGAGGATGAATGAGATCCCTGCCCCCTCATGTCATCATCTGTCTTTCCCAGAATAGTCATCAGCGTGGCCTCTGGCCAGTGCTTTCCTCCTTCCCAGTGCAGGAGGCTCTGACCCCTGGCCACTGCTCTGCTGGGCTCCCAGCCGGCACTTGTCTCCAGCTGTCTCTGAGCCCCTTGGCCAGGAGGTACTGCTGCTGAGTGATAATCATTGTAAAAATAAAACCCGTTGCTAGCCAGGCCAGCCAAGCTGCGTGGGAGGGTGGAAAATTCAGGCTATGTGTTCTTGGTGTGACAGATTGTCAATAGCTGGGGTGTTCTGCGTGGAGAGCTGGGATGAGCTGTTCTGTTGATGTCACTCAACAGCCCTTGGAACATCTCCTCAAAACCAGGCTCAGGGGGCTGGAGCTATAGCCACAGTCTGACTATGCGATTGGCCGCCTTCTTGATTTGAGCCACCCCTGGGAGTCTGGTGTCACCTTGGGAACCTCTGCATCAGAAATCAGGTGTAGAATCAGCTCTTAGCTGAATTCCAAGGGAGAGCAATTGCTGGTTACTTCTACAGGAATGTGGCCCAGCTCACCCCCAGTTTGCCCCATCAAAGGTACACTTCCCTCACCTTGGGTAAGCTCGGACACCAGCTTGCAGTTAGCATTTGTCATGTGGAATGGCTGTCGCCCTGGAAATTCCATGTGAGATCTAGGTGCTGCTTATTTACTTATTTGTTTGGAGGGGGAGGGGTCTTCTTTGGGGATGTCTATGTAGCTCTAGAGCTTTGGTTTCCTGAACCCTTTGCTGTGTGGTTGGATTGAGGCAAGAGAAGAAAGGGAGCATCACTTCCCACCCAAGACGGCAAGTCTCCGGTTGGCCTTGAGAGGTTTCTTCAGTTCAGGTGAACATTTCCAGAAAATAATATAGTATCACGTCTCCCTTTTATTGCTGATGTTGTTCCCCTTCTGTGTGTCAAGAGATTCAGGACAGTCCCTATCCCTCCTCCCAACCTATGCTCTCCTCTCACCTCTTCCTCCTCCTCCCTCCTCCCTCCTCCCCTCCCCCTCCTCCTCCCTCTTCCCCCTACTCTTTCTTCTCTCCCCTCTCCTTTTCCTCCTCCCCTTTCCCTTTCTCCTCCTTCACCTCCGTTCCCTCTTCTTCCTTCTATTCTTTTCTCTCCTCTCTGCCTTGGTACATTGTCTTTAAACACACCGAGGACCACTCTGGCTCAGGGCATAGGCTTCAGAGAGCACCTTTGTGAGAACTGAACTGCTCCCAGCCATTGGCATGGGAGTACCGTGTAAATCAGCTCTAGACACGTTGCTGTAAACCTTTCTTATTATTAAGTAGTATTCACTACTGTTTCATTTTATGAATGTGTCTTTGTCTTCCAAGAAGCATTTCAGATTAAGCAACGGTGTTGTTGAGGTCGTGGGAGGCTTCTGCCCGTGTGTTTGGCTGAGGGATTTGCAGGCGGTTGCCATAAGCACTAGAATGCCAGAGGCCTGTAAGTGTGCTGCAAGTATTGATCTGTAGAGAAGACCGGAGATGGACATGGAGGTGTAGCTTCCCTGATATCCACTGGAGCCAATGCAATTGGACTTTCCTGTCAAAGAGCCCTGAGATCCACATGGGACTCAACTCTTGGGTTTAGAGTTAGACTGAACCTTGCATCTCTTGGATGTGTACATTCAAATTGCAAAATAACGATTGCACAGCCTGCATGTCAGCACTGAGCATACGAACCGCTCGTACTGTGGAGTTCACGGTCTCGTGAAGGCCCATGCATCTGTAACCATGCAGTAAGTCTGTGAGCACTGGTGGTAGCAGTCCAAGGCACAGCAGATGCATGAACAGAGTGAGAGCCAGCTGAGAAAAACCGATGCGTGCTGCAGGCCAGTCACAGCACCTGTTGCTTGGTTCAGGCCTGGGGCTAAAGCTGCCTCTTCCAGCTACCGAGTGGGCTAATGCCTTTCAAAGAGAGTGGAATGTCATAGAAAGTGCTCAAGGCCTTATGTGACACCTAGAAAGTGCTGCTGAGTGACAATCTGCCCTGCTGGCGTTTCCTTGGGAGTTAGTGTCGGGGACAGGGTAGAGTGAAGCATCAGGGGAGACCCAATGAGGGTGAGGGGCTCAGGGACCTACCTAGCAAATCTGCCCCTCTGTAGTTGGAGCAGGAGTGAATGGTGAGAGGCTCAAATGCTTGAAAGGTAAATTGGGCCAGATTGTAAAGCCATGGATAAGGTTGGCTTGACCTTGAAAACTGTGAGTGAGCTGTGCCTGTGAGCAGAGAGAGGAGTTTTTGAAATCTGCCCTGGTAGCTGTGAGGGTTGGTGGTTTAGAAATGAGGAAAGTTACAGAGGAGAGGCCAGATCACATTCACTTGCCCAGAGCACGCTGCAGGCCTGCCGCGTCCCAGTGTCCCTGCCAGTAAATGAAGGCCAGGCCAATCACCGTGACAAGAGAAGGGAAAAACAGTATAATAAAAGTTTTCTGGGGTGTGGTGCTGCACGCCTTCAGGCCCAGCACTCAGGAGACAGAGGCAGGAGGATAGTTCTGAGTTTGAGACCAGCCTGGTCTACATAGCAAGTTCACAGCTATACTGAGACCCTGTCTTAAAGAGTAGGCCCTGAAAACACATACATACAAGTAATATTCTGCGGATTGAACAAGAGATAGATAAACTGATTGATCAATTGGCAGGCCATGATTGATTGGGAGTGGATGGGAGAAAAGGGAAAGAGGAAAGTGATGTAATTACGATCTCAAAACAGAAATGTATATTTTAAAAATTTTAAAAAAAAAGTCAAACCTGGGAACCATTTAGAAGTAGGGTCATAGAGAAAGAAGACAAGTGTAATAGCCTAACATAGGAATGGGCTCTGGGGACTCTGGGACTCAGTTTCACCAGGTGTGGGAGGAAGACAGCCTCTTCTTCCCAGTCTCCTCTGAACTTCCTCGTGCTCTGGGAAAGGAAGCTACAGGTGAGCGGGTCCTGTGAGAGGGAGGTCAGGGCATGAGCCAGATTCACTTCCAGAGAGAGTCTAAAAGTTAAGCCGTGACGACCAAGGGACCAGAAGCTTTGGTTGGGATTCTTACGGCTCTGTGTGGTACCTTGAATGGTCAGTCTGTTCTCTTTGTAAAATGGAGACTGGCGTTTGACTTTGGAAAGTAGCTTTTCCTGTTGAAATGGAAATGTTATCAGAGACAGCATGAATCATGGAAAAGAGGAAAATACGGTGCTGTTTGATGAGATCTTGTGAACGGGCTCTGAAGGCCACCTCAGGTAAACAGTGGGCGCGAGTGGCGATGAGTAAATAATGACATAGGACAAGCAGGAAACGGGGATGGGAAACGGGGCTGGGAAACGGGGCTCTGGCGTCAAATGGCTTTGGCTTATTGGAAAGAGGTTGTTCGAGATCCGAAGGAAAAGACAGACAAGGATGGAGTTGCCGTTGCCTCTGACTGTGCGGATCTTTCCAGAAACTACCAGAGGCACCTTTATTCAAAAGACAGCTGTGGACTGTAGGCTAATTTATCGCCAAGGTGAATCAACGCTAATCCTTTATTGCATGGGAGAGATTCTAATGGGATAAATTTAATAATCCTGAAACAAAACACTCCACGTGTATTGAGCTAGATTCTTAACAGGAAGCCTCCTTCAGTGAAACTCTGTTAGGGTGCACATTGAAGAAGCATGCCACATACAGGCACAAAGAACGTTGCACCCTTCTTTTTTTAGTTAATTCTCTAGAAATTCCATACGCCATATTAGCAGGCAAGCCAGTGTCTGTGTCCGGAAGAGATAACCTCAGTGAATTAGGCCACAGAGATCAGCACAAAGGCAGTAGTGGCGCTCTCTTTAAGAGTCTTTGCTATGCAGGATTCTCCAGCGCTTTCCCAATTCCCTCCTCGGAGTTCCTCACCGCCTCAGAGTGGCGCTACTTAACAGGACCCCAGTGCTGCTGGGAGCCACGCCCATCCTACTCCAGAAGCCATCAGGGCGGCCTGAGCCGTGCTAATTCGAGGCCTCTTAATACATTTGCCACCTAAGGGGCTATTTCCCTCCAAGTCCCTTCTTTCAAACAATGGGCCAGATTTTCTATAAAATCCTCAAAATAAAGGATCTTGAAACTGAGTTTTCCCCAGTCTGGTAGGTTCCTACCATTAGAAACCTCAATACACATGGCGTTTTGGGGGATTGGTTTTGTTTGTTTGTTCTGTTTTGGTTTGCTTTTCCCCATCCTATCGATGGTACCGTCTGAGCTCACCGTATCATCTGACCTTAGAGAAACTGTCACCGCCGTACATTTTCCCTGGTGAAAGAAAATTTTACTTTATGTCCTGAACCACCGTACATGAAAGTTCACAGATACCATGAAGGCCAAAGGTAAGTAAGTACCTAACCCCAAAAGGTTAATTCTTCCTATTCTGTGTACGGCGGGTGTTAATCATTCATCAAAAAGTCAAAAAGGATTTGGGCCTAGGATAACAGCTAGACAGGAGCGACGTTGTCATAAAGTTCCCTGACTTTTCCGTTTCTGCAGGTGAACCTGAGGATGTAGGGTGCAGCTGGCAAGAGCAGCTGGGGAACAATGATGGAAGGAGTGATTTGGACGGAAGGGAAGAGGCTGGGGGGGATGGTAAGGCCAAGAGCCTGGAGAGATGCATCATGGGTAGTGCGCTCCATGAGAAAGTTCTCTGTGTTCCAGCATTGGGCATCAGGACCGATGGCTGCCTGGTCCATTGTTTTTCCAAAGGCAGCTGTTCCGGGTGTAGCTAACAGGGCATAGCTGAGCAGGCCAAGCTGAGGGCTTGTCAATGCGATAAACATGATGCATAATTTATCATCCAAATTGGAATACTTTTAGAACAAAAGGAGCACTGTAAAAATAAAACCAGGGCACAGGTGTAAGCAGAAAGAAAACCAGGGCCTAGAATCGACTGAGCCAATAATTGTGAATAATAAATTATTCTGGTTACTAGGGAAGCTGGGGGAGGGGGACAAGCTGTGCCAACCCAACGGTGACATGATTGGAGACCAGTGGAGCCATACACAAGGCAATTGCCAGCAACCATTCGAGGTGATGTTTAGCAAGTGCCAAACAAACGGTATTCACAGAGTGTGGCAGGAAAGCCTGGGTGAAGAAACCCTGGCTATTATATCCAGGAACTGACCTTTTACTTAGTCTACTTACTTGGGTTGGTTTGTTGATTGACTGATTGATTGATTGATTGATTGACTCAGCTATTGAGTGAACCACATGCTCTGTTCAAACAACTGCATCATGGTGGTAAGACCTCTCCTCTCTTCTGAGAGTGAAGCGCTGGGGTTCAGGCAGCTGCTTAGCCACCCACTTTGAGACCTTGAACTCTTTCTATAGCAGCTTTGGCCTCCTGAGTGCTAGACAAACAGGCCTGCTTCCCCCTGCCCAGCCCTGTTAATACCTTAGTCTTTGATCTCTTAGCTTCTGAAAATGTAGGGAATAGATTTGTTCTTGATAAGCTGCCAAGTTTATAAGTTTTGTTTTGTCTTGGGTATATCTGCATAAATGGACCAAAATAATTCCTATAGGACTGCCTCATGCTATTGTAAATGCAGAAATTGAACAAGATGCTGTCAACAGATGTTCAACGGTTCCTGACATAGAAGGGGTCAAGAGATCATAGCTGCAGTTCCTATTCTAGGGATCATACTAGATCCCAAAAGAGGACCAGGGAGAGGACCATGCATGGAAGAAACAGAAAGGACATTGGGTAATAGCACTCCGTATGCTGTAACTAACCTCACAAAAGAAAGGCTTTATCTTACTGCTGGTGGTTAGGGTGTTTAGGGCTAGATTTCTCTCTTTCACTACCATACTGTCAATTGAAAAGAGGAGATAGCCCTACTGTCTTAACTAATACATATGTGTATCATCTTACAGAGTGAAGGGCAGAGAGGACTGTTTCCAGGATTAGTTAAGTTGTGCTTCTCACTATTTCCTATGTCCCATTTGGTCACATACATCACCTGAAATGTGGCTAGCCCAAATTAGATTGTGTCATAAAATATATGCTAAGTTGCAAATATTTAGAATTTTATCAAAAGATTCCCATAATGATTTTTCTAAACAGCACCGTGTTGAAATAATAATGCTGTGAGATACATTTTGGTTAAATAAAATATACTCTTAAAATAAATCCCAATTATTTTTTACATATTTGATGTGAGTGGAGTATTAATGAGAATCAAGACTCTTCTCTGAAGTTCACACTGTACTCATGCTCTTAAGTGCTGTCTCCTGCCTGCTGAAGGCCGTGTCTGACCAATCCAGGGCTCCCCACCTCAGCTCCTCCTCCCACCACAAAACCCACCAGGGCTACAGCCCCGGCTATCACTTTACTTAAAATACAGTTTAAACTCTCGATTACCAGGTGTGGTAGGTCACGCCTTTAATCCCCATCCTCTAGAGCAGAGGCAGGTGAATTTCTGAGTTCAGGGTCTATGGAGAGAGGCCCTGTCTCAAAAAACAAACGAGCAAAGAGAATTCTGGGTCTGAGGATGAACAAACACTCGGAAAGTTCAAGGCACCTGCCGCCCTGCCAACTCTGTCACCTACGGACTCTGGTGGGGTCACTTGCTGTGACTTCTGATGGGACTGGAGCTTTTTTTTCTAGCTCACTAGACTGAAAACCACTCTCTGCTTCAGGCACTTTGTGCCCCTAATCTGTTACAGGTTCATTTGAAGGGGGAAAAAAAGATAAGCAGTGAATGTCTAGAGTCTCAGGTCATTCATTTCCGTCTAATTAAGGTCATTCATTTCCGTCTTCCTTTTGCCTGACTCTGGATCACCAACAGTCAGTTCTCCATCTCAGAGGCAACACTGTCGCCATGGCTACAACCGCAAGAATATTTTAGTTATTTTTGTAATCATTAGGCATAAAGAAGCACATTTAAATTGTGCTCTTCCTATTTAGTTCTCACTAAAGCTGGCACTTGTATTATTTCATGGATGAAATATATGTATATATAATACATATTAGTATATATAATATATTGTGGTCATTAATATATTATGTATATTATATATTATATTTATTCTATATATAATATAGTATATAATTATATTTAATTATATATACTATATACGTATTATATATTTTTGTATTATTAGCAAAAATCATTTCAAGGATCAAGAAAATGAGTAAGTTTTCAAAATGCTTGAGAAAACCTACTTACAATGGCATGGTGTGGTTAGGCAGACACTTTCCTTTACACTTTCCGTAGAAATTAGGAAGTGCCCAGATACAGCCTGTCCTCCTCCATAGGCCTTGTTTGGAGAAGATTACCTCTTTGCCAGAAATACCGAGTGAATTTATAGCTCCACTTCAGAAATAAATACTATTCATGGTCATAAATCCTTGCATGAAGGATGCCACAGGACTGTTCAGTCTCTGACTGATGGAAAGAGATTAAGGCCTGTGGAACTGCCCATCCTCTCTAACTCAAGGCTCTCTGCCTTCCTGAATAAATGAAAATGGTCATGATGCCCACGGTCTGGAGTGACCCTGCTTTCAGAGGTGTTCTCTGCCAGGGCTTGGGAAGAGCCTGGTTTCCATTGGTTTTGATGTCATCTCAGTCACAGGGAGGAGTTCTGCTCCAATGCCAGGTAGATGCTGGGAAGCCTGGTAGAATTCTGAGTTTTCCCCTGGAGAGCTGAACTCCCTCCCTTCTTCATCTCACACACATAGCATGAGCATTTTCTGTGTAAAATGGTGTCTCTCACACTCCTAGCATTCATTACCAAATGAGCCTCTGTGCCCATAAAGTATGGAGACCCCACACAATCCTGGTCTTTGAGCTCTAGGTAAACCCTCTTCCCCTCTAAGAACTGGCCCACTGTAGGTACTGCAGGTGAGTGTGGCCACGCCTGAGTATTGAACCTCGTGGCTCCTGTTAGGTAGTGGGAGGCTGTCAAGGTCTCTCCAGTTGCAGTGTGAATCACACATTTATTCTTTTTAGGATATAGTACTTCATTGTATATATAAGCCACATTTTTTGGTTTTCCTGTTGACTCTTGGGAGGTTTCCATCTTTTGCCTATGCATCATTTTTGCTCCTTTGTGTGCAGTTTGTTTTCTGGCGTTAGAGATCAAATCTGGGCTTGTGCCTGCTAAGCAATCACTGCCACGGAATGACTTTCTGGAAGAATGAGTTCTTTGAGAAAGCTCATCTGTCCATAGAGTAGAGACCGTCCAACCAGCTAGGGAGGAGGCTTAATCAGAATCAAGTGAGGAGATGATAACGGAAATGCTTTAGAAGAAAAAGACCAATGGCCTCATTTCAGGACAACGTAGTTAATCCAAGAGCTGCTTTCTAGTCAGCCAGGGAACTGTGATTTTAAAAATATAAAGCACTAGATGGCAAAGCAGTAGTTTTGAAAGGCTTGATGGTAGAGGTTGTGGAAAGCCTGCAGTTGGACCTTTGGTTCAGTGTAAAACACACATACACTCACACACACACACACACACACACACACACGTGTATATGTCATTGTGTGTGTGTTGGGAGGTGCGGGGCAGAAGATACCACCTCATGTCACATGACACTTTTTTAAATTTTTTTTTTGGTTTTTCGAGACAGGGTTTCTCTGTGTAGCCCTGGCTGTCCTGGAACTCACTTTGTAGACCAGGCTGGCCTCGAACTCAGAAATCCTCCTGCCTCTGCCTCCCAAGTGCTGGGATTAAAGGCGTGCGCCACCACCGCCCGGCTCACATGACACTTTTTGGTGGAACCAAACCCTGTAGGCTCAGAGCCCTCCGAGCGGCTGGCCTAACTGTGCCTCCAGGCATACTGCTTGTGCCTGTGTTGTATGCCTAGGACAGCATGATGGACTTGCTCAGAGCAAGCATTCGTTCCCTATTATGTCCTTGCTCTTTAATCCTGCCTGCCAATCTTAGCTGTGTGATCTTGGGGAGCTAGCTCACTGGGAACTCTATGCTACACTTTCATTTTCTTTTTTCATTGTACTGCCCAGGGTCAGATGGGAGAAGGGCAGCACCTCCCAGCCTGCTGCATGGTTCCAACCCTAGTCTTGCTATCTATTGATCTTCATGGTTTTAAAAGCAAACACTCTACACAAGCATGCATTCCCTACCCCCACACACACACACCCACACACCCACAAATTCTGCCACACTGTCCTGAGACCCTCACCTGCCCATAGGAGCACTGCTCTCTTGGAATGACCTCTTGGCTGAGGGGACCCACAGAGGCAGAACAGGGTGGGACTAAGAAGGGTGTGATGGAGACTGTCACAGAGGGCCAGTTCCAGAGTTCCTCTAAGCCTTGTGGGCTTGTTTCCTCAGTTTGTAAAGTGGACAGTCCCTCTTGGCCCCACCTACCCCAGTCCCAAGGTGGAGGGACAGACAGGCACTTTTGGAGACATGGAAGCTCTGGGGGATGGTGGGAGGGGTCCAGGGAACCCCTTGGGCCCGTGGAGTCCCAAGCAGCCACAGTGAGGGACAGGCTCTTCTTGAGTCCTACCCATCCTCTGGCTGCCCCTGGTGCTGGGAAATGCCTAAGAGGAAGAGGAACCCCATGAGTGTTGAGGAAGGAGGGTCTTGGGCAGGTACTGGAGAACCTCTGCTGAGGGGGTGGTGTGTCTGGAGCTGTATTCTATGCTGACTAAGTTCAGCTCTTCCTCGTGGTCATTGTGAAAGCTGCTGTAGGCACTGGTCTCTGCTAGGTACAGTGGCTTGGCCTTGGTCAGCCAGCTCTTGCACTGGATAGAGGGCACGGAGCACCCCTTACAGGTCCTGGGGAGCAACAGACAGTAGATCGTGACCAGGTAGATGGTAGGTAGGTGTGTGATAGGAGGAGGAGTGTGACATCCGGTAAGGGGATGTCACGCGTATGTTACTGGAGAACCTCGCCATCATGGCTGGCTGTCTCGAAGCTGTGTTCCATGCTCATCATGTCTGGTTCTGTCTTGCAAGTGTTGCTGATGAAGCTGCTGTAGTCATCACCCTCCACCAGGTCAGCGGCTTGGTCTCGGGCAGCCAGCTCTCACATACCACTCAGAGGGCATTGGTGCACATGTCGACTACAATGGCTTTCCTCCTGCTGTCCCTGAAGTTGGGGGTGATGCTCTGGCAGTAGAACTTGGCAGCAAGGAGGACACGACTACCCAGTGGCTTGCTTCTGGGGTCATTGGTGGAAGAGTAGATGCCGGTGCCGCAGCTATTGGCCAATATGCTCTAGTTAAAGAAGGAGACCAAGAGCTGCTGCAGCAAGACCTTGTGCCATGTGCCTGCACTGATGTGGTGGTTCATGAGCTGTGCCCTTGACATGTGTATATTGGTGTCTGTCATGAGCTCCAGCTTCTCTGAGAGGTCACCTTCATTATAAAGCTTTGGGTTGCAGTGACTGCCAATCTGCTGGAAGGGTTCAGCTGGGAGAGATGCCAGGTCTTGCCAAACTCCACCGTGACTGTGGGACTCAAAGACCACCTACTCAGGGAGGGCTCTACCTTCGCAGCCATGTGGTCAATGCTCAATATACTGTACAAGGTATACATGTTGCAGATCTGATGGTACTGCTCATTTGTGCCCTCCATCACTGGTGTAAACATCGGAGGTACCTGTGCTGCTCCACTCTGACATGCTGGGCCCACTCACACATCCCCCCACTGCAACCACAGTCACTGCTGCTGTAGCTGTGGCCACTGAGACTGGCTGAGGCATCCGGTTAGGGGCCAGGTCTGGCGTGGAGAACGTGGCCATTGTGCGGCTGCCATTGCTGCCACCACTGCCTCCAGCCTCCTCCTGGCTGCTATCCCACAGCCGCTTGGCCATGGGCGTGCATTGCACTGAGTCCAACTCCTCTTCTGTCTTGATCCTTGAGTTATAGGCTGGCCAGCCCAATGTCTACACTACAGGACTCTGAAGCTCTGAGGATGGGGCCTCCTCCAGGTGCAGGCCCTAGGAGTCGCAACTTGGAGAGCTAACTTTGAGAAGAACTCAGTGCCTTTCTCCAAGGCCTTCTGGATCTGCAGGCTGTATAGATGAGCAAGAACTGGTCCCCCATGTTCATGCTCAGCCGGCCCGTATAGCAAACTATGAGGATCTGCTGGAATGACTGACTGCACAGCGATCGGCAGTTCTACCACAGCACTGAGGGTGTTGAATAGGTCCCGGAAGAAGGAGCTGCTCGCGGCCACACAGCACATTAGTCTTTGAAGGCGTTGCCCTAACCACCGCTGACATGTCACAGTGTAGTCCCGTGGGCGTTGCTCATTGGTGCACTCAAGGCCGCTGCTGCCCAAGTCTGAACTCTTCATCTGCAGGGTCTGCGCCATGGCAGCACCTGGCGCCCCTGGTTTTAGTTCACGCCCACATCTCTCCTCTTCCATTATCTTAAAACTTGTGTGATTGTAGTGCCAACCTCAGGGGATGCTCTTGAGGATTAAATAAATCAGTGTGTATGCAACACTGTTTCTTAACTGGTACTTTATTGGGGTCTGATTAGTAGTGATAAGTTAGGCAGCCAACCAGAGCCTACAAGTAGGCAAAAGGTGGCTTTTTTGATTGTTTAATAAGCCGGGCCTCATTGTCACAAAAGAAACATTGATACTTTTGTCACTATCTCCTTGTAAGGTGGTAAAGCAATTCAGTTAGTCTGGGCGCTCCCATCATGCCACTTAAGTATGGGACCCTGGGTATGACATGCATGAATATTCTCTATGAATCCTACAGTCCACTAGCCCATAAGATAATCATAGTGCATTAAATCATTACATGCTCAAAAAGTATAAACTCATTAAAACATTAAATACTCCAAATTATAATTTTTGTAAATCTGATTATTTTTCACCTTTTTTTTTATAAGCCAGCAAGGGGGTAACCAGGCTTCCTTTGAGCACTAGGCTTAAACTCTAGCCTTTGGAGGTGTTTTCTAAAATACCCATGTCTTGTTTAGTCACAGGTGAGAAGGGCTGAGTGGATGTTGACAAGCAGTTCAGATAGGCCTGTGGTTCTGTGTGGAACCAGCACTCCCAGGCTCTGCCCAGAACAACCCTGGCAAACAGAAGGGAGAGGCAGGCTGCGGGGCTGGGGACAAAGGCGGTTGCTATGGTGCGCCTTGTTAGAAGGTTTTCAGGCACAAGTCTCAAAAACCGCCCCCCAGGCCCGCACCCCCTGCGGAGAGTTCTCTCCCACCTCTGAAGGCCAGGAAGGAGCTGGCACTTCAGTGATGTCAGCGGCCATTCCGGCCATTCTGTCTCTTCTGTCCCTTCTCTCACTGCTCAGTCTAATCCACAGATCTGTGTCCACTGGGATCATGTCTGGCTGTAAGCACTGTCTGCTCCTCTTGGATGACAATCTGGAAACTACTAGAGACTTGAAGAAGTCAGCTGAGTAGTTTATGAGTAAAAGGTAGCTGTAGGATGCATCAAATAGTTCTTATCCTTTGAAAATTTAACTATGACAGAAAGGAGTGTCGGAGTGGCAGTTCATGGAGAAAGGTGAGGTTAAATGAAAGGATTCTCTTGGAAACAAAGATCCTAGGATACTTTTCTGGGAGGTCAAAGACTGAAGAAATGTGATCTATCTTTTCTTTCTTTCTTTCTTTCTTTCTTTCTTTCTTTCTTTCTTTCTTTCTTTTCTTTTCTTTCTTTCTTTCTTTTCTTTCTCTCTCTTTCTTTCTCTCGCTCTTTCTTTCTTTCTTCCTTCCTTCCTCTCTTTCTTCCTTCCTTCCTTCTTTTCTTTTCTTTCTTTCTTTCTTTCTTCCTTCCTTCCTTCCTCTCTTCCTTCCTTCTTTCTTTCTTTCTTTCTTTCTTTTCTTTCTCTCTCTTTCTTTCTCTCGCTCTTTCTTTCTTTCTTCCTTCCTTCCTCTCTTCCTTCCTTCCTTCCTTCCTTCCTTCTTTCTTTCTTTCTTTCTTTCTTCCTTCCTTCCTCTCTTCCTTCCTTCCTTCCTTCCTTCTTTCTTTCTTTCTTTCTTTTCTTTTCTTTCTTTCTTTCTTTTCTTTCTCTCTCTTTCTTTCTCTCGCTCTTTCTTTCTTTCTTCCTTCCTTCCTCTCTTCCTTCCTTCCTTCCTTCCTCTCTTCCTTCCTTCCTTCCTTCTTCCTTCCTTCCTCTCTTCCTTCCTTCCTTCCTTCTTTCTTTCTTTCTTTCTTTCTTCCTTCCTTCCTCTCTTCCTTCCTTCCTCTCTTCCTTCCTTCCTTCCTTCCTTCTCTCTTTCTTTCTTTCTTCCTTCCTTCCTCTCTTCCTTCCTTCCTTCCTTCTTTCTTTCTTTCTTTCTTTCCTCTTGGTATTGCTGAATTCTGTGTTTTTACCAGAGACCAAAGTCCTCGCTCAACATGCTCCCTTTCTGAGCCCCGGTTGCTTTGTTGTAGCATGAGATAACTAGTTCAGAGACTAGTTAGCTAAGGGGGGTTAGCTGAGGGGGGATGTGAGGCATGTGGTAATCACACAGGATTACAATAGATGCTTGGTTTTCAATCATTTCGTTTCTATGTGGCATGGTGTCCATAGAGATCAAAGCGGGAACTTAGAGTCCCCTGAGACTGGAATTCAACTCTGTCCCCAATTCATAATCTCTGTCCAATCCTGAAGAAATTAATTTCCCTAAGCCTCGGTGCCCTTGTCTGTGGAGTGAGGTGAGCTGTTCTTTCCTTGTGAGGTGAGCTGTTCTTTCCTTGTTAGCGGATCAAATGACATATTGGACAGGAAACGGTGAACAGGTACCAGGACCATGAACGGTGGTGAAGTGACAGTAACAGGCTTGGGGACATAGTCTCATGGCAGGACAGGTGACTTGTAAGAGCTGTCAGCAACATAAGAGCTGGCCGAGCTCCATCTTGTTCCCCGCCCACTCCTGCTGAAGCCCTTCTCCCAAGCCTTGTTCGCTTCCTTTGTGTGACCCACTTGAACTTACTGGGATTATTTGCATGAGCATGGAGATTGTTTAGTGGATGACCAGCTTGTCTACACCACTGAAGGTGACACTCTCCCCGCTGAGTAGCATTAACTACTGATAGCTTCTCAGGGAGCAGTGAGGCCGTCTCTAATGGACCGTTGATGGTGCCCGGCTTTTTGTAGTGTAGGTTCTAGGGATTGAACTCACATCCGCAAGCTTGTAAGGCAAGTACTTTACTGACAAAGCTATCTCCTAGCCCATATTTTTATATTTTCAAAGAAATCCTTGCAGAGTTCATATGAAACTGAGAGTTAAAAAAAAAAAATGAAAGCATCAGCTGACTCTCCTTACCAAAGTCTCAGCTCCACGCTGTTGAAACTTCTTAGGCCCGTAGAAGTCTAGGCTTGTGTATTTTAAGTGAGAGATATGTATTAGGGCTCTCTAAAGAAACAAAACTGATAAAATATATATACATGTGTATATACATATGCACATATATGTATATATGCTTAAAGGTTGTGATCCAGCTAGTTTAAAATGGCTGTCTCCTGGCAGAAAGGGCATGGATACAAGACTTGTTCAGTCCATGAGGCTGGCTGTCTCAGCAGCCCTAATCTGTGCTGGAGTCCTGGAATATTCCTAGAGAGCTGCTGGTCTTCAGTCTGTGTTGGCATCCAGATGAATTAGGTTCTAGTACCAGTGAAGGACTGTCTGCCTGGCTCCAGATAGGGGAATAGCCACCGAAAGTAGAGGCAAGCATATAAAAAACAAAAGCTTTCTTTTTCCATCTACTCTTGTGTGGGCTGCCACCAGAAGGTGTGACCAAGTGGGTGTTCCCACCTCAAATGATCTGATCAAGAAAATCCTCCATGAAGGTGTCCAGCTGCTTGGGCTTTAGTTGAGTCCAGATGTGCTGAAGTTGACAACCACGATGACAGGTTAGAATAGCGAAGGACATCTTTTACCCAAAAAGAGAGACAAATAGTTATTCTGAATCAATGGAGGAGCATGAACCATAAATCTGAGATATTTTCTCTTTTATATAATTACTAGATTTTCCTTTTTACAATTTACTTTTATTATTTTTTATTATGTGTCCCTGTAGGGGTACGTGCATACGAGTGTAGGTGACCTCAGGGCCATGGGTGTCAACCCCTCCCCACCCCCACTCCAAGCTTAGTTACAGAGGGTTATGAGCCACCCAGTGTGGGTGCTTGGGTGAGATAGGGCCCTTCCCAAGAGCAGTGTTTTTTCACTATTAACCGCTGAGCTGTCTCTTCAGCTCCGAATTTTCTTCTGGTGGTTTTAGTCAGGGCTTCTCATGCTGCCTGCGAGGACTCCTAGAGGAACCAGCTGGGAATGGGATGTCCACCCCTCAGTCTACCCTGAGCAGCCAGAGGGGCCTGGCTATCTCAAGTCCTCTGCGCACTCGTCCACTTTCCCCAGCATACTGCACAAATAGAGCCTTTTTCCTCTGTAAAAAGGCAGGAAGTGTGGCTGTGGATACTGGGAGAGAGTGTGCGCTTCCTGCTCCCACCGTGGGGATACGGGTTAGTAGACATTCTCATAGGCAGCTTCCTGATTGAGGTTGACCTTGACAGTGAAGATACACAGCAGATAAACTAACAGCAAAACAGGATCCTGCCCTACCTGAAGCTCAGACCCTAAAAATGTTTTCAAGTTTCAGTAGCAGAAGTTTTCAACAAAGCACCAAGGCTGAGGATGTGACTCTGTGGATAGGGAGCTAACAGAGAGAAAAGTGGTTGGCCTTGTGCTTAGCCCAGGCCCAGGGCTCAGTCCCAGAACCTCAAAACAGACACAAGGACAATCCACTCAAAGTTCTGCCTGCGCTCCATTCTGTGTAAGCTGCAGGTAGAGGCTTCTTGGTAATGTTGGCTATTCCTTGGGCTGTGAACACTACCCAAGTGAACTTTGAATTTTTCTTTTGTTCTGTCTTGTTTTTGTTTTTGAGACAAAATTTCTCTGTGTAGCTCTGGTTGTCCTAGTACTCACTCTAGACCAGGCTGGCCTCCAACTCACAGACATCCACCTCTGCCTCCCAAGTGCTGGAATTTAAAATTGCTAAAGCGTGCACTACCAGGGTCCAAATAAACTGTCAATTACATGATGTGGAGCTATGATTTTCTTTGAAAATGGAGTTATTTAAAATGTCCCCATTTCTAGATGCTAACTACTGTTCTACTCAGGACTGGAGGATGGAGTGCACCCCTGCAGAGGGACAGTGGTTCTACTCAGGATTGGAGGATGGAGTGCACCTCTGCAGAGGGACAGTGGTTCTACTCAGGACTGGAGGATGGAGTGCACCTCTGCAGAGGGACAGTGGTTCTACTCAGGACTGGAGGATGGAGTGCACCTCTGCAGAGGGACAGTGGTTCTACTCAGGACTGGAGGATGGAGTGCACCTCTGCAGAGGGACAGTGGTTCTACTCAGGACTGGAGGATGGAGTGCACCTCTGCAGAGGGACAGTGGTTCTACTCAGGACTGGAGGGGAGGATGGAGTGCACCTCTGCAGAGGTACAGTGGTTCCGACTCAGGACTAGCAGATAGAGCAAGCCTCTGCTCCCCACCCTGATTCCTCTGAGTCTTACACAGGCTGGAGATTTGTCAGGGATGATGGAAGCTGATAAAAACAGAAAGGAGCCCTGGGAGGAGCAGTGGCTGGGGCTGAGCCCCCTTTGGTCTTACATTCCCAAGTTTTACAGGCCTGCCTTCCGGTCAATGCCGCATGCATCGTGCATTTGGATGCTCTGCCAGCTTCTCTAAGGGCTATGTGAGAATGCACTTGTGAGTTTTCCCATCCTGCCTGTTGGCCTGAAGGGACCCTGCTGTCCCTTCCTAGTGTGTTAGGTGAGACCTCTTTGCCACCTTCACAATTAGTCATGATATGCTGCGTTCAGAGAGCTCCTATACTTTACTCTTGGAGAATTTTATAATTCCATCCCATAAACCTGTGCGGGAGACTGACTTAATGTCATCCTACTTCTACCAGTGTCTGTGGCTGATAAAATGGCCTCATACATGTCACAGTTATGTCTAGCAAGGGAGGCTGAGGATTGAGGGCTTTGGAGACTCAAAACAAAATCTTCACTCTCTCTTTGCATTCACCTGAAAAGCAAGTTGGGATTGAAAGGGTTAATTTGGCTTATACTTTCACATCTTTGTAGGCCATCTTTGAAGGAAGTCAGAACAGGAATTCAAGCAGGGCAGGAACATGGAAGCAGGAGCTGATGCAGAGGCCACTGAGGGGTGCTACTTACTGGCTCTCAGCCTGCTTTCTTACAGGACCAGCAACCCCAGGCATGGCTCCACCCACAAAATGCTGGGCCCTCCCCCATCAATCACTAAGAAAATGCCTTCCAGCCAGGTCTTTTAGTGGCATTCCTCAACTGAAGTTCCCTCCTTTCAGATGACTCTAGCTCATGTAGAGTTGACATAAGGCTAGCCAGCACACCTGTCAACATCCCCATGTACATGTCCTCTCCGCATGATCACATAAAGCCACATAGACATTTCTTAATAATTTGGTTATAGGCCTGATATCAACCATTGTAACTATCCTTAAATCCAACCTTATCATAAAGACAACTCCTGTCCTTATTGTAGATTAAATGTTTTCCTGTTTTAGAATCTTTCCAAGCCTGTGCTTTTTAAATTTAGAAACTGTGGTTCCAAGGCAAGCAGTTATCTATCTGGTCTACCACCTGACAGAATCCCTCAGATATCCATCCTACCTGGTTTTTAGACTCCTTATGCTATCCAGGTACACAACAAGTTTTTAAGAAACTCTTGTGCACATGATAGGACATGGTTTACACAATTGGCTTGGGGAATTGGAAGATGTTCCCTGTCATTTCAAACACTGTCACCTATCCCTAGGGACAGAGGAGTATTGATCAGTTCATGCCCCTTACTCAGAGTGGCTGTTGTTCCCCATACCACACCTTGCCTTTATTGCTTTCTCCTTCAACAAAATTGTTCACTTGAATTTCATATTTCCTTCTGGCATTCTTTAATCGTGATCATCCTCAAAGTCTGGGTTTGGCCATGAGAGCAAACATATTGGAGTCTTCAGACAGACCCTCAATAAGGAAGAATTAGACTGTCAGCTCCAGCCATGTGCACAATGGTTTTATTGGTGCTCCTGAGTATACGCTGTGCCTGCCTCACAAAGTTAAGGTATTTTCTGGTTGTGTGTGACAGAAGCACAGCTCTGATGTCCCCTGTGCTTCGCCCATCTCTGGGGCTTGCCACAGATGCTGGTGGCGCTGTGACTGCTAGGCTGCACCTACTAATGAACTCTTTGTAAGATTAAGCTTGACCGACCAGAAGTCTCATTAATCTAGAAAAGGCAGAAAATAGTTTTCTTCGCACTTGACTCTAACAAGGTCAGTACATTTCCAGGTCCTGCAATGTGGGCATTTTTAAGTGGGTGACTATCTATGTGTGGGGGGCACAGACAGACCTGGTTAGCAGAAGGGCAGATGTTAAGGTTTGTATGAGTGTCCCACGTGCTCGTGTGCTTGGCCCCCAGATCATGGTGATGCCTTAGCTAACTGTGGAACCTTATGGACATGGTTCCTTCCTGCCAAACTAAACTCTGCAGGGAGCTTTAATGACATTTGCTTCTGGTTTCTGTCTGAGCTCTTTAGTTTTTTTTTTCCCCAAATTTATTTATTTATTCACTTTACATTTCTATTATTGAACTCCCTCCTCCCGGTCACCTCCTGTCCTTCTCCCCTAAGAAGGTAGAGGACCCCCTGGATATTCCCCAACCCTGACACATCAACTCTCTGTAGGGCTAGGTGCATCCTCTCCCACCAAGGCCAGACAAGGCAGTCCAGTTAGGGGAACAGGATCCACAGGCAGGCAAGAGACTTAGGGATAGTCCCCACTCCAGTTGTTGGGAGACCCACATGAAGACTGAGCTGCACATCTGCTACATATGTGTCAGGGTGGGGGGCTAGGTTCAGCACCCATGTATGTTCTTTGGTTGGTGGTTCAGTCTCTGAGAGCCCAGAAGGGTCCAGGTTAGTTGACTCTGTTTGTGGTCTTCCTGTAGAGTTCCTATTCCCTCCAGGGCCCTCAGTCCCCCCAACTCTTCCATAAGACTCCCTGAGCTCTATCCAATGTTTGGCTGTGAGTCTGCATCTGTTTCGGTCAGCTGCTGGGTGAAGCCTCTCAGAGGACAGTTATACCAGGCTCCTGTGTGAAGCATAACAAATTATAACTAACAGTGTCAGGGATTGGTGTTTGCCCATGGGGTGGGTCTGAAGTTGGACTAGTTATTGGTTGGCCATTCCCTTGGTCTCTTAAGTTCTTTATTTCTAATCAGCTTCTATGATGCAGCCAGCTACAAGCTCCACCACCACAGACTGTACCATTCCACCATGATAGACTGTCCCTTTGAACCATAAGCTAACAACAACAGCAGCAACAACAACAAAAACCAACCTCCAAGTTTCCTCTGTGGAATGTTTTATCACCACTATGAGGAATGTGACAAATACTGTATCTCTACTGATACTATCTCAGCTGTCCCCAGCTCAGATATAAAGTCTGAGAGAAACAAAGGAGCTCGTTGACCTACTTACAACACTTGGAAACACTGTAATTTTTTTTTCATTTATTCTAGTGCTATGCTCTGTCTAATGGCATTTACTGTGATGTGAAGACTAGAGATATCAAAGGGAGTTCAGCAAAGTGAACCACTCTTATCAGCATCGAGGAGGAGCAGGAAACATTTTTGGTGGTCTCTGATATGAAAGGGATGAGGAGGGCTCATAGGATGATCTCAAAGTAAACTACCCAGGTATACAGAAAATCCCTAAAAATAGAGCTGGCCTGTCCTGGTTGCACCCACAGCTTGTCCCTTAGAGACAGATGCTGGGAGCCTTTGTTGGATCCACTCTAAGCATTCTATAGCTGTATATTCACCATTGATTCCTTTAGGTTAAGCCTTTATTCTTACCTTCTCTGAATATGGAATCAAATTGGTAGCCAGAGAATACATAGACAAGATGACTTTTCCCTAAACACATGCATGTGAGCACACACACACACACACACACACACACACACACACACACAGCCTCTACTCTGCCTTCTTCCAAGTCCCTGTGATCCCTGTGCTAACTAGGGAAAGTATAAAGAGTTCTGCCTCTACCAGTAGACCTTAGTTACCTAACCTTAGGCTAACACTTACATCTTTACTCTCTGATTCTTTAATGTGGAGATAGATACTCTTTCACACAATATTTCAAGGATCTCCTGAAGAAAATATTGTGAACATCCTGTAAATTCATACAAGAAGGTACTGCATTTCGCTTGAGTTTGGGACACTGGTCACTTGATAGGCATTTACTTTGTGTCAGTCAATGTTGGTGGTAAGAATGAATGTATTTAAAACATAAACTGGTTTTGATTGTAAAAGTAGAATCCTCTGTTTTACTAAGAAATTTTATAAACTGAAGAGTATGGTGAGGAGCAAAAGAGAACAGATGAAATGAAAACTGGCCAAATTGAGTTATAACTCAGTTAATAGATTTTTATTGTGCAACTAATATGTGCTGAGTCTTGTTCTAGACATTGGGATTGTGGGGCTTGTGAACAAAACAAATCTGTGACCCCGTGAAGCCTCCATTTTAGTAGGGAAAGATAAACAATCAACACAATAAAACTGTCAGTGTATAGAAGTCTTAAAGTTAAGTCACAAGGAAGTAAGTACACAAGGAAGATCCAGTGTTATACTTTTAACCAGGGATATAATGGAGGATTTCACTGGAGAGGTAATATTGGGGTGATCTTGAAATAGGTGAGGGATGGGTTGTGAGGATGGGTTCTAGTCTAGTTGCTTTGAACCTATACAGAGCAAACTCACAATGGGAAATATAACCAATGTAGAGTCTCCTTGGAGAACACCATAAAGGAAACAGTAGGTTGTCTTTTCTCCTCTTATGAGTAGAAAAGATGTAGGATGGTCCTGTTTGGACACTTGATTTTTGAAGCAGAGCTCCGCTCCTTGTGAGTGTGGCCTGGGTACATCAAGGAATGTATCTCTTGTACCATAGCTATGTAGGAAAGGAGTACTGCATGCCTATATCCAGATAAGCAAAGAGCAAAGAGTCCAAACTTGAGTGGAATGAGGGAGCCACAGCACAAGAAATGCTTGTCTGTGACAATAGTTGTCGATTTGTCAAGGATGGTAGATTCTTCCTAAGCATATTTTCTCTGCAAGCATGTTATACGCCCTGGGAGAAGGCCTCATGTCTCCTCAGTGTAAGACTTCATCTGAGAGACTTTTAAGCAAAAGCTTATTTAGCAAAGCAAATTACTCTAAAGAGAGATTTGAATTCACCCCAAGTGAGTACAGTAGCCATCACATTCTCTAAGCTGGATGTGTAAGAAGTCTCTTATAGGCCCCTCCCTCCTGTGATGTCATTGCTAAGTTCCTCCCTTTGGATACCACCTTCATTTCACCCCATTGTACTATGGAAGCTCTGGAGCTAAGATGTCCATGGGGATTTTCCACTCCTGGTTTTTGGGATGTTCTCCGGTGGGCATGTGTGAGCTACAAGAAAGTACCCTGCCCTTTCCAATCTGAGATGGTGGCACAAACCTACTTCACCCAAGTCTAGTCACAAAGCAGTATTTTGACCACCAGGAGATGCAGCAATGGCTTCCTTGCTGGCCTCATACATGATCCCCTGCCTATGTAGTCAGGATGTACTTAACAAAGAGGGTAGATCTACAGGACACCCTCCTCCCTCCTGCTCATCATGTCTGCCTCACCACCTCCTCTCATAGTATCAGAGACAGAATACAAAACAAGACAGAATCATCTGGCTGGAGAAGCTGATCATGAGCAAATTGCATAAAGAACCAATTCCAGATGCAGTTAAATGCAAGGTGTGACTGAAGTGTGCAGCCCAGTTAGGTCTCTGGAGAGAGAAGATGTTCTAATGGGACTGACTATGTGTTAATCGGGTCAGTGAGCAGTTAGACAATGGGGGTGATGATAGAAAACGCAGCCTTTCTGATACAGAACATGGCTACCACATACAAAAGAGGTCTAGTAGAACAGGAGCACCTGGGAAGGCCAGTCGGGGCACCTTTGATGTCAAGGGCCGAAGGCTTCTCTTGCAGAAAGTAATCAATACTACCTTCTGCTCTGGTGACCCCAGAGTCACCTGGAGGATCACTGTTTTGTGACACTTATCCAGCGTTCATGGCATCTACAGAACCATCACCTCCCCAGAACCAGGGGGGAGGCAGAGTGAAACCAGAGTCCTTCTCATTGGCTATGACTCCCATGGGACCCGCGTGCTTTGCTTCTGGTTGTCCTAATGACCACCGCGTGGAAAACATTGACCTAGGGTCTGGCAGGGGCCTCCTGGAGTACAAACCCAAAAGATCTTTAGTATCTGCCTAATGTTCTAAACGGGAGTTAGGCTGGAGAGTGGCATGGTTCCTGTTCCTTCTTTCTCTGTGTCCTTCTTGCTCTTGTCCTTTCTAATTCTCCATGGACACTAGGCCAGTGGGAGAGGCCCTCACTCTGAGGGACTCTTTTCCATAAATACCCCAATGGAGCTGTAGCTTTATCTTACTTAGGCGAATGGTGTTTACTGAGCATCATGATTTGGTGCTTTTCTGTTCACTCGGCAGCAAGAGATCCTTTTCTTTTCATTAAGTTCTCCTGACAGCATGAGGATATAGGTGCTAATCGTGTCTATTTACTGTATAGTGACAGTAAAACAGCAAAGGTGTTCCAGGTCACATGACACGGTATAATAATAGTCTGATTTAGTCGTCACCTTCTCTGCAGGAGGGTCACATAAGGCACTTCATAGTTTCTCCTTGCTAGCCAATGAACTCCTCACTTAGCCTGTGTCTGTGTAGACAGACAGTATGTCCTGCTGTGCTGGCCAGAATGGGAAGGGATCCCAGGACACATTTTTAGCATAATCAGACATTCAAACACCAAAAACAGCCTGGCCAGGAATACAACAGGGGTGGAGGTGGGAAGGGTAGATTGGGTCACCCTCTCCTGGGACCACAGCTGCATGATCTTGTTACAATTGTTCATTTCTCCATGATTCTGCTACTTGGAGTAAAATCACACACTTTCAAAGAAAAATATTAATGAAACTTCTATGAATTATATTCCAAACCCCAGATTCTTGCTACTTCCTTACCCCATGTAGGATTATTTTTATAGAACTGTCCCTTTTAAGCCCGGAAGCAGTATGCCAAATAGATTTCAAAAATTATGAACTATTTTCAGACTCCGTGGGGCCTGGAACCATTTACTAAATGCATTTGTGGCCCCCAGAGGAAGTCTAAAATTGGGGACTTGAGCCTCTGGTCCTCCAGCTGCTGGTAAGAGACATGGCCTTGGGTGGCTAAAACTGATCATCTGTGTGCTACCCTGGTCTAGGAAGCTCGGTGCCTTGTCTACTGTCATAGTGATTACTGTTAAATAATAGTTTATGGTTTAAAATAAGAATATTTCATTCCTTAAGTTGAAGAGACATTTGTTGGGATCAGAGTTCCAAGCAACTCCATGCGGTAGGGCTGTGGCAGCCCTGAGAGACTATTGAGGTGGCAGAGCACCCCACTCTTTCCAACACTAGCCCCTAGCATGGCCGTCGTCAACTGTAACGCAGCAGTCAGGTAGCTATGTCGGTGAGGACTGTCCATCCAAAGTTCTTGACTTCTGACACTCATGCGGTTTCTTCACTGGGTCAGGCCCTGTAGTATATATAGGTCAGGGCAGTGACCATCTCATGTGAGGCCTGTCCGCTAACTCATGGGTCCTTTAAGTGGGCAAGGTAAATGCACTGCTAACTGCTGGCTGTGTACTAGGCAGTAAGGGAGAATTAGCCATCAGCTGGACTAGCAGGTGTCAGGAAGAAGGATGCCATGAAAACTCAGCTTCTTTCTCTAGCCTGGTATCAGAGTGAGAATAGTCAGTTTCTCGTTTTCAAGCCTCTTTTTCCTTAGATTTTTTTTTCTTCCAAAGACAGTTTTGGTTTTTTGGGTTTTTTTGTTTTTTGTTTGTTTGTTTTGGTTTTTTTTGTCATATGATTCTGGCAGGCTGAGAATTCACTAGGAGGCCAATCTGTTCTGAACTCAGAAATGTACCTGCCACCTTGAGCCACCAAGCACAGGTTGTTAACTGTTCACAGCCAGTCTCATTGTTGCCTCATCTTACCTGAGGTTTCCCTGCTGTCGGTTTCAGTCACCCATGCCTGACTAAAATGGATGTAGTTCCAGAAAAATTCTAACAAACAATTCAATGACCTTTATTGCGGTACAATAATGGTTTTATTTTCTTATAAGTTATTGTTAATCTCTTGTGTCCAAATTATAAATTAAACTTTATCACCAATATATGTGTATAAGAAAAACAGCATAGTTATGTATAGAGTTGGCATCCGCACAGGATCTTGGAACCTATCCCATGCAGATAGCAGGGTACTGCCAAAATGATGCAGTCTCTGGAGATGAGCTTAGCTAAAAGTGATGTTTCTCTAGCTTAATAGAGGGGAAACACAGTGTTAGATGATGTCCTATCTAGATTTTTTTTATCAATAATGCATGTTTTATGGACATTGATATAAAAAAAAAAACTTTAAAAAGAGCCTAATCCTTTGTTAGCCTAAAATCATATGCTATAGAACAAGGTCTCCAATGTCTTAACAACTGACATACAGACCTAACTGAGCTTACACAGACCTAACCTGAGCCTCAGCTCATGCTGTAGGGGACACAAAAGAAAGAACACTCTATCAAGCCTGCAGCTCGGCAGCACTTTTTGGGCTAGTTCAGTTTGTGAGGTCGCCCAGCCGCCTCATGCAGGCCATCACACAGGAAGTGCAGACTGTTCTCCTGGGGCTTCACCGTAAGCAGCAGCGGCTTTGCACAGTTATTCAAATGACTTCAGCAAGCCACTTAAATTTTCTTTCTCTGTCATTTATAAGTGTGTGCCTGTGTGAATGTATGTGTACCACCTGTGTTCAGGAGGCCAAGGGGACGAACGAGGGCATCGGATTCCCTGGAACTGGAGTTACAGACAGTTCAGCTGCCGTGTGGGTGCTGGTCACTGAACCTGAATCCTCTTTCAACAGCCGGGCCGTCTCTCTGGCCTCTTCAGCATACCACAGGCTACCGGAGAGAATACTCTTTGGTTCAGAAAGAATGGCGTAGGCATATTGTGCGGCCCCCAGTCCTCCCTCTTTCATATTTAACTCCTCCCTCGATGCATTACTGCTCTATTTCCTAACTGGCCTGGGTATACATGTGGGTTTGGGTGGTCTCCTCTCAGCCACTGGTTTTGCTGAAGGGAAGTTCTGAAGCAACGTGGGTCCCTCAGGTTCCTGCTGAGTCATCCCCCGCCCTGTAAGAATCAGAGACAGACAAGCTAGAGATGAATTTGTGGATTTTAACCATCAGTCAGATGCAGGCGTCTAAAACAAGTCATGGTAAAGGTCACATCTCTCCATTTATCCACAATGTTTATAATTTTCTTCCTGATGTTTTCCTAGTTGCGTTTTTGTAATTGAAACAGAAGGGTCAAAGCAATGTGTGGTGGAGAGGCCTAGGCTCCCCAGACGTTTCAATCACCCTCTCTTCTGGGGACTGCCGAGGGTTCTGTGTTCCTCACTGCAGTGAACTAGACTTTGGCCGCTAGCACCTTGTAAATTCCATTTTAGGAGACCTCAGTACAGCTTAGATTGAGACTTCTACTCCAAAGTTAGCCAGGCTGTCTAGGGTAAGTTATGGGCTTTTCCCTGGAAAATCTAATTCTGGGAGCTGAGGAATGAAGCTACAGACTTTTCGAAACCTTTTGGGGAATCACAGAAGAGCAAGGTTTCTGCCTTCCCTCCACAAATGCAGAAAGGGAGGAAGGGAGGTTGTGCCCTCTGAGAGAACATCCACAAACTGCAGTTGCCTTTAGTGGAGGTGTGGTGGGTTTTTTGTTTGTTTGTTTTGAATTGCGATTTCTTTTCTTTTTCGATGGTTTCATGTGTCAGCTTTTTGGGCCTGATTCTCTGTTGATAATTTGCTATTTTCTTGTGTATTTGTTGTTTCCCATCTATGACCAAAATCTACACTTCTTTTTTCTTTTCATTTTTCCTCCCCCTGGAAGATTAGGTGTGGCCCAAAATAAGTTTAAAAAAATTCCACACTGCCCTTCTGGAGTAGACTATTAAAATCGGATGCCAGTGTTTAAAGGAGTACCTGAGGAATGTCTGTCTGCCTGAGGAGAGGAGAAACTGAAGCAAAGGTCCTTAGGAATGCAGCAAGGCATCTGGAGTGGAGAGACTGGGACAGAGACAGAGCTGTGGGCAAGCAGAGGGAGCACAGACGGTATTCTGAGAGGCGTGTGGAACCTTGTAGGATTTTGAGGAGGCAGGCATGTAGCACACAGAGCATTTCAAATTTGAGACCAATTTCTGCCCCTACACCCTGTCTCAGAACCCAAAGCAAACAAGTGACCCAGCAGAGGTGGGAGACAGCGCAGCTTGTTTTTGGTAAAGTCACTCTGGGTACTTACTGTGTGAAGAAAGCTTGGAACTGAGGTAGGAAGAAGGAAATGAGGGTGAAAAGTGGGGCTCAGGCAAGGAAAGGCCTCCGACACCAGGAAGGGCCCACTGGTGTCTGGCTGGGGTGGTGACAGGGTGGATTTGAGATTTTGGTTAGAGAATTAATGTCCCATGCCAAAGGCATTAAAGCAAAAGGAATCACAGGTAATCCTTGTGTCTTGGAGCAAGTCACTAGAGGGTGAGGGGGGATCCTTTATTGAAATGGAGCAGATGGGATGTGAGAAAGATGACAGAATACGGACGGGACCCAGGAGCGTCAGTCCTTGTTCATTCTGAGCTTTCTAGGCACAGCTTTGAACTGGGCGTGAAGGACCACTGCAGAAGGGGAAGGCTTGACCTCTGCATTTTCTTGCCACCTACCAGTTCTGCCTTCTCCTCCTTCTTTGTTGATCTAAGGTCCAATGTCAGTGTTATAAGGGCCCAGTCTTCATGCACATTGACTTTGGGGACTGAACGAGTCTTTGGCTGTAAGCTTTGTATACTGACGGCTCCGTGGACGTTTTCTAACACCAGACTAGGTTCTTGTCTAGCTGTTTGTCTTCTGCAGCTGCATGAATAATAGACATCTTGGGATTACCACATGCACAGTTGAGGGCTGATGTCCATGATCCTGGATTCACCCCCAAGCCCTATTTCTGCATTTTCCAATTTCTGTATCAATCCCTAGAGCTACTGAGACCAAACACTTGGCATCAGGCTGAACTTCTGTTCTGTTTTTCATTCAGATGTTTAGTTTTTGGTTTTCTCTACCTTACCGTCCAGGGACTCCTCCATCAAGCTGTGCCATATGTCCCTTCCACAGCTGTGACCATCACCTGTGCCTGGATCACTGCAGAGCCTCCCTCGCTGTCTCCCTTAGTCCCCCCCTCCCCCCATAAGCTTGTCTCAGCAGCCACAACAGTGCTGATGCAAACAAGCCACTCCTCACTTCTGCAACTCACGGCCAGCTCCCTGTAGTCTCCTCTGGGCCCACGGATGATCTGATCCCTTGTGGCCCCACTGGCCTCATTTCTTACCCACTCACACCCTCCACTCTGCCACATTCTGGGTGTATGCCCCTAGTTCAGAACAACATAGCTCGCTGTTCTCATCTGCCACATTTGGCCCACAGCACTTTCTCAGTGAGGTCTTCCCTGGCTTCTTACTCATCATTCTAACTCTCCTGGCCTCTCCACCCTTCCCTCTTTACCTTCCCTAGGCCACACGTACACCTGACAATCTGCTTGCTGTTCTTATCTCCTCTACATCTCTTGCCACTTACTATAAACTCCATAAAAGGGAGTCTTTGTCTGCTTGACCTCTAGTGGATCCCCAGAACTCCCATCTCTCCTGACAGACATTTAGCACCTATTTGTGGCATAAAGGGGTTATGACAAGAGACTGTCTGCTCTCTCCATCCACTTCCTTCTAAAAAATTACAAAACTGTTATAATTCTGCATATGCTATGTCCATAACAGGAAAGGCGCTGTGAAAACCCTGGACAGCAAGTCAGGCTTGCATGCTGGCTTCTCGGTGAGCTGTGTGACTTGGGTCACGTCAATTAGTCTTTCTGAGTTTTAATCTCTTTGCTAATAAAATGGAGAAAGCCTGCCCTGCCCATTCCACAGGGCTAGTGTGAAGATTCCTCAGAGTACTTAGTGTATGAAGGACCATTGTCTTAGCCTTTTAGTTTGCTAAAACAAAACATCTGGGGCTGTAGTCACACAGAAAGGATGTTTATTTATGACGCAGGTTTGGAGGCAGGACGATTAGGTAGGGCTATCTGGCGTCTGGTGAGGGCCTTCGGATCATATCACAACATGGTAGGAGCACATATGACAGATAGAGAGAGAGGTCACATGGCAAGATAGGAAACAGGAATCTGGGAAGAGGCCAGGCTGGCGCTTCTGTAATAACCTGTTCTCTCAAGAACTAATCCATGGGACTCACCTCTCTTTCAAGGTAGTATTATATCACTGTGATGCAGGAACCCCATAACCTATCTACTTTCTACCAGGCCAAACCTCTTACACTTCAGTACCACTGGGGACCAAACTTGCAACACACCAGTCTTTGGGGGTTACCATGACAACCATTCCTAACTCAATACTATAACTTTGTATATATGACTACCTCAATGAATTCTCACAACGAGTCAGTGAAATGTCAACTTGGAATATTGAATTCATTTCACTGAGGTGCACCCGCAAATTAAATGATTTGCTTAATAATTAAACAACAGAGGTAGGCTTCAAACACAGCATTTTCTTTAAAAAAAATCTTATTTTATTTATGTGTGTATATGTGCATGCATGTGCAGTTGTCCGTGGCAGATCTAGAGATGGAATAGTTATGGGTGACTGGGGGCCTCCCCAGTGTGGCAATGTGGAAGTGGGGTGAACGCAGGTCCTCTGAAAAAGTTGCCTCTGCATTGGTTTTCTCTGTGTCCTTCTTTTCACTCAAAGAGGCACATGGTTCTATTTTCCAAAAGAAAATCTTCAGGCCTTCTTCCTCTCTTCCTGGTGAACGAAGCCTATCAGGGGTCTGTCAGGCCAAGCAAACACAGATGGCTTCAACAAGGTCAGACACCAGTCCTCAGTCTAGTCTTTATTGACAACTACAGAAACAAATACTGGACTAAGCTGCAAATACCCACTTCCCAAACAACTTAGCTTATGTTCTTCTTTGTTTGTGTTCCGGTCTTTCTGTGCTAATGAGTTTGTGAATGTAGTTTAATTAGTGTTTACTAAAAAATAGCTGCTCACAGATCAGTCTCGTGAGAGACTTAGCCAAGATGTTGAGGCAATGTGTTCCTTGTACAAACCAGCGAATAATCAAGAAGGACTTTGTAAAGTCTGGGGAAGGACAGTAAGTTGATCTTGAAGAAATAGACAGGAAATGAAATCATTCTTTAAACAGGTAGATTTAAATATTAAAATAGCAATCTTCCCACCCCTCTTCCGGCCCTGGGTGATTTGCATATAACAAAAGCGTAATGGTGGCAATCTGATTAGAAACTGTGGCAGCGATCTGACTGGATACCAAACAGAAGAGCCGAAGTGTGCAGAGCTCTTAAAGGGGGAACTTGACATCACTTGTAGATTTCATTAAATGTTTCTGGCTCTCTGCAAACCTATGCATTATGTATCCACTCTTGTTTCTGAATTTTGGCCTCAGGCAAATTGCCAACACAGCAACCAAATGAAGGTTTTTAAATTCTGATAAACCAGTCTATTTGGGAGGATGTTCACTTCCAGAAGAGGGAAGTGAACATTATTGGAACACTCAGTTTATAAATTCAACCTGGGCTTCATTTGTAAGTTAATTTTTCTCTGTACAAGTAGATTTTGTTCCACTTCACATTTACACAGACCTCCAAACTAGGCCTCCTTGCAGCCACTGCTGCTCATGCTAATAGAAGGAAAGTCCGCCTCAAACCATCCTCAATGCGGAACTTGGACTCTAAGAAGGAATGAGACTGGTGTACCTTGGCTAGATGGGGAGGGGGACGGGCTCTGCTATTTGGACAGTAGGGGGCATCATTAACAATAGTGCATCTGCATCGTGTGTTTCCAAATAGCTAGGAAGGGGGCTTTTGAATGCTCTCATCACAATGAAATGGTGGATAACAGAGATGATGCATATGCTAATTAGCCCAACATCACGAGGGTTATGCATCTATAAAAACATCCCATTGTAAGCCATGTAAGTACAACTATTATGTATTAATTTTGAAGAAAATAAAACTTGAGACAGTCAAAACCAACCAATCAGGCAATTGATAAGGATCCCTCATGTCTCCTGTTCTATGGATTTTATAAATGAAATCAGAACTGTGAACTGCAAACGCTGGCCTGTAGGGATTTCTTGAGGGAGGGGCTCAGAACCAGTTCAGTATCAGAGGCCCTGGGACACTCTGAAACTCTAATCACCTGATGGTTTCTAGAGTGACAAATAGCATGAGAAAGCCAGTCTGCCTGCACGGCCATCGAGTAATTAACTAGTCATGTTTCTGCCACTTGTTCCTTAGGCCTTAGTTCACAGGGTACCTGTGGGATGGGCCCTGGAGAGGCAAAGCCCAACTACCATTAGATCCTCCTGCAAGACAGACAGCAACCCAAGAGACAGATGCAAACTGTAAATACCCCTAAGTGGAAAATCAGAGACAGGATTGTAAGACTCGAGGAGCCTTAACTTACCCCCAACATAGAGACAGGAATTGATGCAAAAAGCACGAGGAATTTTATTTAATCCAGCATGCTGGGGTCGCCCTGCACATGGGGAAAGAAGAACCATGTACAGCTGGCTGTGCGGACCTTTATACAGTCCTCAGGGCAGCCTCCATTAGGCACAATGTGATTGGCAGAACAGTGTTATCTTTAAACTAATTGGTTGTTAGGGAATGAGGTAGGTGGCCAACTGCCTTAGAATAATTCTGG
Organism: Tokudaia tokunoshimensis; assembly: GCA_036184795.1. Classification (NCBI taxonomy): domain Eukaryota; kingdom Metazoa; phylum Chordata; class Mammalia; order Rodentia; family Muridae; genus Tokudaia; species Tokudaia tokunoshimensis. The sequence goes on along the minus strand of BTHU01000018.1, from coordinate 36,612,391 downwards.
GCCTCCCCTGGCTGCAGAGACTTCCTTATGGTTTGAGGAATGTAATTTAGCCTCTCCCTTCTGGGAGGGGCAAGTGTTCTATGACCTTTCCAAGGTTCCTGAGCTGACCCTTTCAGATTAAAGTTGTCCTTCAGGTAGTCAGGAATGCTAGGGCAGAGCTCCTTCTGTGTGAAGAGATGTGTCCTGACTATGTGAAGGGATGCATCATGACAATGTGAAAGGGTGTGTCCTGACTATGTGAAGGGGTGTATCCTGTCACCCCAAGCACATAGAGTCAATTGAGAAAGGAACTGCCTACATGAGATTGGCCTGGGGACATATCTTCGGGGCACTGTCCTGATTGCTCACTAATATAGAAGGCCTCTGACCACTATGGGCAGCATCATTCTCTGAGCAGATGGTTTGAGTCTTCCAAAAAGTCAGCAAGTAGTCCTTCATGTTTTCTACTTCAAATTCCTGCTTAAGTTCCTTCCCTGGCTTTTGTCAATGATGGGCTGTGATCTCAAAGCTGAAACAAATCTGTTCCTCCCCTAAACTGACTTTTTGTTAGAGTTGTATCACAATCACAGAAAGGAAACTAGAATATTATACAATGGTCTGAAAGTCCATGACTAAAATCAGACATTACCCCTGAAAGGAATGTCCTGTGATGGCACCCTATCCCCATGAGTGTCCCTTCCTGCAATACCCCACTGTGCTCACCCCTTGTGACCCTCACTGCCACCAGCACCCTGTGCACCTATGGCTGAGTGTCCTAAGGGAAAGGTCACATCTTACTCTTTGCATCCACATCTCCAGAAGTCTAAGAATGACTGAATGAACAATAAATGACTATGTGAGTGGAAACCCATATTTATAGCTATGCCCCCATCCCATCAAAGGCACCTTCCATCCCTGAACCATGGTAACATAAACGTCTGCAGTTCTGTTTTACAAATGGAAACCTGGGGCTAGGGAGACAGCTCAGCAGGTCAGAGCACTTGCTGCGCTGTGAGGTCCCACAGTTCAGATCTAAGCATCCATGTGATCAACTCATACCTAGTGCAGGTCTGTAACCCCAGCTCAGAGAGAGGCAGAGACAGGAGGATGGCTGGAACTTGCTGCCTGGTTTCCAGCCTAGACAAGAAAAGCTGAACCCCAGTTCCAGGGGAGAGACCCTTTCTCAAAGACAGAGGTGAAGGGTAGTGGCAAGGAACATGTGATACACTCATTTGGCCTCCACATATGTGCATAGAAACACATATTCAAGCATACATGTACACATAGTTGCTGGGCTGTGTGTCTGCATCATCACTGGGTTGCCCAAACACTTCCAGCAAGCCGCTCAAGGGGGCAGAACACAGTCTGTAATAGGCGTCCTGTGTACCCAGATACTGCTGGGGACCATGGGGAGTTGGGAATGGGTGTCCATGTGTCCGCGCTTTCCCTGTGCACCAGGCAGGAAGGGGATAGCTGAGCCCAGGACAGGGGTGGAATCCCATTTGGTTTTGAGTAACTGCTGAGAGTACTGAGGGTCTAGAAGAGGGAAAGTCTTCTCTGGGAGATTTAGGTGTGGCTCTTTATAATGAAGCCCCCCTTCCCAGCCCAATGGCAGTCCATGATGAAGGAGCCGATCTTTGCTTGTTCAAACTGCTTCATTTGATGGTGGATGTGAATGCACACACCTTACTCAGGGTGAACCTGAACCAGGGATTAAATACCTTTTGTGGAAAGGAATGTCCAGGAAGGGAAGCTCATTAGCTAAACACTCAGGGTCTATCGAGATACCTCATTAGCAGGGAGAACTCCAGGTTTTTATGCTATGTGACCAATTGTCATGGCTGGGTGTCATGGTTACAGACACAGTTACAGACACAGATCAGATAGTGTGGCAGGGAGCTGGCTCTACACCTGCCATTCTCAATTCTGAGATTTTCTGCGGTTTGGGCCTGCTCAGCCTTGCCAGTTCTTCTGTCTGATTGCACAGTTCACTTAACCCACATATATTCAAACATAAATGTACACATAAGTGAACATTCATGAATAAAACATTAAAAAGTACAAACACACCTTAATTTATGATGGGAATGAATCCTGCTTAACCCATGTAAATTGTAATAGTGTGATTTGTGTTGAAAATGCATTAAATACGACCCACCTACCTCACGTCCTAGCATCCCAGCCTACCACAGAGAAAAGCTCTCCACTGTAGGTCAGGTCTCCACATCAGATCCCACAAGGGAATATGGAGGAAATTTGGCAACAGGTAAAATGTTTCTGAACACCAAAAATTAATTCAGGGTCAGAGGAGATGGCTCAGGGTCTGAAGAGATGGCTCAGGGGTTACAGATATTTGCTGCTCTTGCAGAGGATCCCAGTTCAGTTCCCAGCATCCACATGTCAGTTCACAACTGCCCATGTTTCCACTTCCAGGGGATCCAGTACCCTCTTCCAACCTCAGACACTAGACACACAGGGGTGCACTGATATACATTATGCAGGTGAAGCTCTCAAGCACATAGGTAAATCTAAATATAATTTTTAATTAACTCAAAGTCAAACACATAATGAATCTGAGTTGTTTCTGGTGGAGCTTGCTTGAGTTGCATCATGGGATGTCACTATAGCCTTGGCTCCGAAGGCATGATGCATGCTTTGCAGCACACAGCATGCATGCTACTGCACCACACGAGGCCAAGGAAGGCTGCCTGAAACTGCTCAGCTCAGGTCCAAGACTACTTTACATTGTTGTTATAAACTGCAAGGTGTCTGCTCTGTATGCAAAGGCTTTCACTCTGGTGAGAACAGAATGGCTTGACCACAGAAAACAAAGACGTTTGATATTTCGCTTCTGCTACCCTTCCTCATATCCATCTGGAATCGGTGTATCTCTGGATTAGATTGTGCAAGCATCACCATCTCATTAGACAATTCTGCTGCTGCCTTTAACACATGGAAAGTATACACGTTTGCAAAAGAATTGTTTTAAAATAATTTCTGGTTTATTGTCAGCAAATGTTTCGTTTGTGTATCTGTTTTATATCCTTGTGACCCCAAGGTCACATAAAATTTTCTTGAGCAAGAAGAGTCACAAGTGGAAGCCCTGTTGAACCATATCTGCAATCTCCTCCTGGCCATGCAGCCCACAGAGCCGAGGCTCAGCTGCTGCCAACAATTGAGAGAGTACAGAAATAAATGTCACTGGCCTGGACAAGGACCAAAACACAATTCCTATGGGACATACATCACTTTTGTACCACTGTTAAGTTGAAAACATAGTTTATCTGGGAACTAGATATTGATAATAAACTGAAATAAGTCCACACACATAATCCAGAAGAACATACACCAAAATACTAGCTGTGTTTATCACAATAATTAGGATTTGGAAGATGCTAGTATTTTCTGCATGAATCACTGCAGTATTTTGCTGTTTGATTGTGAACATATGCTACCATTAGGATAAGAATATACAAGGTTATATGCAATTTAAGAAGTTAACTTTGACCTGTTCCCTAAAGCCATCGAATGTGAACAACTCTCTGAAGCATCTTTACCATCTAAACCCAAAGTTTAGTGATTCCCTCTGGATGTAACTAATTGGAGTAGCCTGGCAGAGGTTCATGGTGTGTACACTGACAATTCTTCCTGCACTTACGGTGTCCAGTTACATGAGCCACAATATATGTGGAAGCAAAGTGATAAACATGCTAAGACTCTCTCTCTCTCTCTCTCTCTCTCTCTCTCTCTCTCTCTCTCTCTCTCTTCCTCCCTCTCCCTCTCCCTCTCTCTCTCTCTCCCTTTCTTTCCCTCTTCCTCCCTCTTTAGTTCCTTTAGTTCTACTTATAGGATTTGAAATTAGACCCTTAGATTTCTTAAAGGCACACCTGATCTCTTGCAAAATGATAAGGCAAAAACAAATCATTTACCTTCCTTCCATCTGTCTTCTATCTGGTCATCCATCTACCCACCTGACTATGCATCCATCCGTCCGTCCGTCCGTCCGTCCGTCCGTCCATCCATCCATCCGTCCATCCATCCTTCTGTCCATCCATCCATCTGTCCAGCCATCCATCCGTCTGTCCATCCATCCATCCATCAATCCATCCATCCATCCATCCATCCATCCATCCATCCATCCATGTCTTCCTTTCTGGCTGGTCTGGTTAGCAACTTGGTTTTTCTGCATCTCTGGCCTGGTTTGCCATCATTTTGTTAACTATTGGGCTAGTAGAGAGTTTGTTAGATTTTCCCTCTTCTCAAGGAACACATGATCACATGACCCTTAACAAAAGCTCTACAAAACATATATATTTTCTTTTCTCTCTGCAGTTGAATTCTTGTTACCAGAATGGGGAAACAGAACAGCAAGCTGCGCCCTGAAGTCATGCAGGACTTACTGGAAAGCACAGACTTCACAGAGCATGAGATCCAGGAGTGGTACAAAGGCTTCTTGAGAGACTGCCCCAGCGGACATTTATCAATGGAAGAGTTTAAGAAAATATATGGGAACTTTTTCCCTTACGGGGATGCTTCCAAATTTGCAGAGCATGTCTTCCGCACCTTCGATGCAAATGGTGATGGGACAATAGACTTTAGAGAGTTCATCATAGCCCTGAGTGTGACGTCAAGAGGCAAACTGGAGCAGAAGCTGAAGTGGGCCTTCAGCATGTATGACCTGGATGGTAACGGCTACATCAGCAAGGCAGAAATGCTGGAGATTGTACAGGTAAGGACCCTGGCCTATTAGAGAGAGAAGTGTGAGTGTTACAAGAAAAATCCAAAAGGCACCTGGGTCCCATGTTTGAGCATGGGACCAAGTTTGTAAACTGGTGTTTTACCAGGGCAGTTAGTTTGATCTACTTGGTGGTTTTTGAAAAGTTTGAATTCACATGCACAGAAATTGTATAAAAACCTACATTGGTTGGGATCTCTTGAAAACTCAGGAGCTCAGCCCTACTGCTTGCACATTCTTGCCTATTAGCCATTGTCCATACATTGGGGTGATTCCCACACTGCAGGGAGACAGGGCTCTTCTGTTGGCCATCCTTGTTACATTCTTCCCATTGATCAATATAAAAACCTGCTCAGACATGAAGTCTGGGGTCATATCTTTGGAAGTTGTATTAGTAATGAAACCACCCGGCTTGGGTGCCCTGCATTTTCAGGGACCATCTCTTGGTCAAGAGTCAATGCAAGCAATGTCTTCACCTGTAAAATGGAAATGCATGTCATGGGGTTGTTTTAAAATTATCTATAACTCTCCATATTAAATGCTGTTTTAGTTACTGTTCTGTTTCTGTGAAGAGACACCATGACCAAGGCAACTCTTTTAATTGGGGGCTTGCTTACAGTTTTGAGAGGTTAGTCCATGACCATCATGGTAGGAAGCATGGCACCGGAGCAGTAGCTTAGAGCTTTATATCCTGACCCATAGGCAGAAGGCAGAGAGGGGGGGGGGAGAGAGAGAGAGAGAGAGAGAGAGAGAGAGAGAGAACCTAGACTTGGTGTGTGGGCTTTTGAACCATCAGAGCTACCCAAGTGAGACAACTACTCCAACAAGA